>OY728138.1:740186462-741436462 GCA_963277665.1 Viscum album | reverse complement strand
TGTGTCGACCTATTTCAGTAAGTTTAGTAATCAAATATGATATTTCAATAATAAGTTAAATACTGGATATAAGCGTAATTAACCTGAAATAAAATAATATTTGAATTATTAAGATCATATATAATTAATAATTATGTTCTCATGGTCATAAATTATATTATTTTATAGAATTAGTCAACTAGGTGATTAAACCGACCCAAACATGAACATACCATAATTAATGGATGGGTATAACAATGAAAGTGGGTTTTTTGGAATAATATTGTAATTAGAGAAAAATAATGACATTAATGAGATATTTTTATATTATAAAATTATATTTTAATATATTTTAGATAGTAAAGTTATATTATATAAAAAATCAGTTATGTAACTCCGTAGAGGTGGTGGTCCTCTCAATGCACTATTAACATTTTCATTCTCCAATGAATGAGAGGGAAAGAAGATGGATTATAATTTTTCACTTAATAATGATAATTACATTATATATGTCACAATTATACTTAAATTCCATCCTTAAATCCATTGAATAGAAAAAGTGGTGAAAATTTAAAGATTCCTCTTCAAGGAGGTGGTAGTCAACACAAATGCCCGATTGACATTTTATTATTTTCTAAGAGGATTGTAAGGAATAAATAATATTTTACAATTTAAATAATACAAAATAAGTATAATAATGATATTTATTTCATTATATTTCAATATTTTTGATTGTTTTTTAACAGAAATACTAAAAAACGAAACAGATTGAGTAATACTCACATTGTGACCTTAAAATTTCACATGAAAGTATCCTTGGAAATAAATGTTTTAAGATAATTTTTGGTGAAAAAATGATTCTAGAAATAAAAGTGAATTATAGGGTAATATCTTTTAGATTGTTTTCAAGGAAATTTTAAAGGTTATGTGTATCTTTTATGGGGTGTTACTGATCCACTTTTATATGTGAAGTAAAGGAGAAATTTATAGACACTGATTATTTTTTAGTAACTGAATGACGAAATTAATGGATAAATGGTTCATAAAGGGATAAATAATTGTTTTATAAGTGATATAATTTTTATAAATCCCATATTACTCATTTATAAACATGTTTTATACTTGTTTCAAGTCTTTTATTCTATGTTTTGTTTACTTTTTTTTTGGTTTTTACCTTTGAAGCTACTTGTTTACAAAATAATTTATAGCTAACTAAACATATAGTATAATCCATCTTAAAAAAATTATAAATTTATATTTAATCTCTATATAATATTTTTAATTTTAAAATAATATAAAATTAATAATAAAATTAAAACATTTAATATAGTGAAAAATTGTTTTGTAGAAAAATGTTTTTTTCACTATTAGATGTTCATAATACTATTCAACAATAATTACCAAATAAAATATTAATAATATTTTTTTTATAAATATTAGAACATAATATAAGATTCAATATATAAAATATATATTTTTAATTTGTTAGATAAAAATTACACATCATTAATAAAATAATTCATTGAAAATTACTCTTTCACCATTATCACGGTCATTAACATTAATCGTTGTAATAAATATTTTATATGTAAAATGAAATTTATGTTATTATATAATATGAGAATATAGATATAAAATATTAAATCCCTTTTTATGTTTATTTATAAAATATAGGAAAACTAATTTTTATTTTATGTGAATAAGATTACTTTTTACTGTAAAATATTTCTTAACTTCCGAAAATGTTAATCATGGGTTTTATAAATTAAAAATTGTTATTTTAAATGATTTATTTTGACTTATGAATATATATTTTCAAATTAATAGGTTTTAAGAGATTTTAATTCATTCATGAATTTTGAGAATGTCATAACATTGATGTTTTCTAAAAAATTATATTTTGTTCAGTTCACCTAAAAATCAATTATTTCATAAAAAACAAAAAAATCACCTCATGCTAATATTTTTAATCTTAATATAAAAAAATATTTCAATTTGGTCGAATTAAAATTATAAATTTTGAGAATTTAAATTTTAAATAAATTTATGTAAATAAAATAAATACTATTTTAATAGTTTAATAAATTATTAAAATATAACTATTAATATTTTTATATCCAATAAATTACTAATAATATTTGGAACTAACATATTATTCACATCAAGAATTTATTTCATCAAAAAAATGTTTACCATTGTAAAATAAAGCGCAAAAATACTATTTTATAATGGTTTAATTTTAAATCATAAATCAACTTTATTAATTACTTAGCTACACTAATGGAATTTTATCAATTCATTAGTATTAATAGTATTAATTATTTTCAATTCTATATGTATTTACAAATTTGGGTACCACAATTTGTAACTGAAAACTCTATGGAAATATTTTAATGTTTATCTAATGTTCCACGATTTTCTGAGGTTCGGTGTTGTGTGTCAAACAAAATATCAAACATATAAGGTTTCAAAGTAAAATATAATATAAATATCAAGTATTACATTACACATACCCCTAAATAACATGTGTCCTCCCAATTTTAATTTTCAATTACTAATGAATGTTTTTTGGGTATCTAAAAGATATTCATGACTTAACATGTAATATCAAATGAGGTGTCTATATTAATATTTTTTGTACATCTTGGAATCACATATTATTCTCTCATATTGTTAAATAAATTATTCATATTTCTATTGAAAATTTTATCTATTTGACCCCCTTTTCTAAACATAAAGCTTCCTCCAATTTTATTTATATGTTCCCATTGGTGATTCATACCACATTTTTGAAATGAAGGAAACGTAATCTTATTTCCTTCATCATGTGAATCACCCAAACATCTATTGTAGTCTATCCTTTTATACTTTTTTGTGATTGCAATATCACATATTTTTACATTGTTAATCATAATTGTTTATAGATTATTAGTGATAATAAAATGTTTCTCACACATTCTCTTTTCCCATGAGGATTGTCTTTGGGACCATCTCTTCATTTTATATGGCACCCATTGCAAACTTGTTTCCATGGAGATTCACCCATTACAAAATCCAAAAGGATTTAATCATGGGTGATAAAAAAATTAACACTATATGATAATTATTTTATGACAATTTCATCCTATAATTCCTTTCTATTGGATTTCAGTTCATCCTAAATCACCCTTAGTTCAATCTATGTTTCTTTAAGTTGATTTCTCCCATATTACTTAACTAAAATCCATTACATAGTAAATAATTTATAATGTCTTATAAATAGAATGGTATTAAATAAATAATATACATTGGGAGTTTCTCACTAAGTGTGAAGTCATGGGCCCACACATCACAAACTGATTAAATATCGATTCAATTATGAAATATTCTTTTCCGTGGTGGTTAGCCCAAGGTGCATATGTGTAACAACCACATCCACATTCCACTATATTGATAGTGATGTGGTTTCTAGGAAATAGACCAATATATACTTTACCAAAACTATGAGATCTTATCCTATACATAGAATTATACCTTAGACTACTCCCTATGGTTTTCAGAAAGGGTATCTTATCCTAATCCCTTAATAACATAAAATATTCAATATTACCACTACAAACATAAAGGTTTAACTACACGGTTGAAATTATGATCAACATTATTTTATCAACCCTTGATAAAATTAATAATGATAAAATTATCTTTAACTAATAATATATCATTGTCTAAAGTTATCTAAACCCTCCTTTGATATGAACTGTGATTCCAGGGACCCACTCTCCTAGAATCTGGTGCAAATTCAATAATTCATATCATACTAAATTTCAAATTTACTGAAGAATCCCAATTTTAAGCATCAATAATTATAATTTCACAAGAAAATATCAGGAAACCTTTATTTTAAGGACCTTTTAGTTTAAAAGTTTTAGAGATTTAGAGAAAACATTAATTTAAAATAATTTGTGTCATTCTTAACAAATTGACATTTTTCCCTTATATAAAAAACTCGTTAATCCATGATAAGACTTAAAAATATCTAAAAAAAATATCCACACAATCTAATATTTGATACATGTCATGTAAAATAACTATCTCTATATCCTCAAGAAATGGAAACATAATAATGGTGATCTCAAATACATTGTAAGGGAAAACATATAACAAAATCTATCAAGGCCTAAACATGGAATTAATAATATTGATGGAAATAAACTATAATCAAATAATTCCATCAAACTGATAACATGATCTAGAAAATAATACATGGGTAAAAATATACATAAACCCATCGATGATAATAACATAATTCATAATGATTTAATGAATAATTTCATACATATTGATCATTACCATCAGTGCCTTAGTTAATAAAATAATATTCCCATCATGGATGTGGAAATTAATTCACTCTAGCTACCATGTTCCCAACCAATAAAATATTCTTACATTGGGTGGCCCTACACAGAAATCAAAACATTTTTTCTCAAGAGACGAACAGATGCATCAAGGGGCTACATAATATCAGGCAACACCCATCACTTATTTGAGTCCCACACATTCACCATATGAATGATATTAATCTCAATACGATTCATGGTTAAACTTCCAAATTAATCTATAAATATCTATTTTGAGATAAAAACATACAAAATGTTACAAATTTTCCAATCAATAAATGAAACAACATGAAAAAAAGTCATTTAGAAAAAGAATGTATATGGATAAACAACATATAATCAACTTTCCATAATAATTGTATAAAAATATAACAACATATGATATTTATATAATTCTCCCATCAATAAATGAAATAATAAGAATGAAATACATCCAAATAAATAAAATGGATGGTTAAATAATACATTTCCCATGTGTATTAGAAGTTATATCAAGGATGAAATTTTGAGATGGGGATATTATGAATTTGGTACTCTTGAATCAAAACCCCATGAATGGAGAACATAATTTGAAACATTGAATATCATGAGTAATAAAATAATAATTACATAATACATCAATGAGGTAGTCATTACACTATAAAAGGAAACATGGTTCAAATTATAAAACATTCCTTAAAAAATATGAAACTGACGCAAAGAATCCTTACGGTAAAGTTAACATAACAATAAGAAGTACATGAGAGGGATATCATGAAATTAAAATTTAATGAAATGAGATTTATTCACTATTAATTAATTAAATAGTAAAGTTAATATACTATAAAAAATAAAATATGGTTCACAATATCAAACATATCTAGTTTAATTGAATGTAGAGAAGAAGGAATCCTACGACTTTAGAAATCTTTGAATCAAAACCCCTTAATAGACATAATTCTAAATAATAAATAAATTCGATGAATAATTATAGGATCATGATAAAAATAAATATATGTTTATTATATAAAATATAATAAAAATGAGATCATTTTGTATAATAACACACACGCAAACAAACACACACACACATATCATGGGGTGAAAATTGAGATAAGAAATTACTAAGGAGTTGGTAGTGTAAAAATCAAAGGATATTGAATGTAATATCATGAAATAGACATTAAATCTCGTGAAATGTATTATATTTTAATATTTTGAAGAAATATGGTATTTAATATACCATATAATATGAATTATGGTGTATAATATCAAACATGTCCTACATAGTTGAAAATGAGACAAACAAAACCTTACCTTAATTTGAGAATTTCTCTTAAGTTCTGGAATATCCTATTTAATAAAAATTACTATATCAATATTATATTTAATAAAATTATTCAAAAAATACCTTTTATATAATTATTTTATGGTAATTTATTTTCAATATTTTACATTGCTATTTTTTTCAGCATCAGGTGTTAGTTACTTTAATTATTTTGTGCATGTTTCATAATGTCGATATTTGTACACATTATTAAATAACCAATTCATCATCACTATGTAATTTTATGTAATTGGATTTGTAATTTACGTTTATTTTATAAATATATTATATAATTTCATATGTTTTTATGTTATGTTTTATGAAAATGGAAGTAGTGTTGACCTATTTTCGTAATTTTAGTAATTGAATATGATACTTATAAAATAATTTAAATATATAATATAAAATTTATAGAAACAAATAAAAATAATTATTTAAAAATTTATATAATATATAATTAGTAATTTAGTTCTAATATTCATTGATGATATTTTATTTCATAATTTTTCACGCGTGTAGTTAGATTGGCCCAAACAGGAACGTACCATAATTAATGGTTGATTATATTAATGAATGTCATTTATTTTGGGATTGTATCAATATTAAATTAAAATAATTTTATTATTCAGATATTATTAATGTTTTTAACCATATGTAATTATATTTTTTATCATATTTTATTGTATTTAAATAAATAGCAATGAAACTAGATATAAAACATGATATGATACATTATGGAGGAAGTATTCTGCAGAACGCATGATTAATGTTTTCATTTATCAACAAATGGGAGTGAAAGAAGGTGGATAAATAAATTTTCTCCTAATAATAATTATAATTCTATATACTTCACATTTATTCTTAAATTACATACTTATAACCATTTAAGAGAGATAGATTTGAAAAATGAAAGACATCACTTCTTGGTGGTGGTAGTACGCATAAACAAATAATCAATATTCTTTTGTTTTTCTATGTTGATAAGAATGAATAAATAATTTTTGTTTCATTAATATAATTATACTAATGTCTAATAATGATACTATGGTATTTATATTCCTATGATTAGGATATGTTTTGAAGATAAATATTATGAAAAGATGATAAGGATTAATTAATACTCACTCTTAGACCTTAGAAGATTCTCTTGGAAGTGTCTATTGAAATAATTGGATTATGATGACATATGGTAAACAAGGGCATCATTTCATGCTATAAAATTTTATGACATGGTAATTTGGTATGTTTTTTAGTAATTCTTAATATTGATAAGAAACATTGAAAGGCTGGGACTAATCCTCTTTTATATGTGAAGAAAATGGAACTGTTGTGAACACACATTGTTTTTCAATAATGGAAGAAAATATTCATGGGTTAAGGGTTCAAACAGTGTAAAATTATGGATTATATAGTGATCTTTTTTATAAATCCACTACCACTAAATTTCACATTTGTCTTAAACTTGTTTAAATTCATTTATTCTTAGGTTTTAACTTTTATCTATTTACCATTGTAACAAGTTCTTAACTAAGTCATTTATTTTTAACTAAAAAAAGGAAGATAAACCCTCTTACTGAATATGTGAAGGATAAAAATAAATTATTTCTTCATATAATCTAAATAAATTTAAAAATAATATAAAATTAAAATTAAAATTGAAACTTTAGAAATATAGAAAATCTATTTTGTAGAAAAATATTATTTTCCCCATTTAGTGTTCTTAATATTATATAAAATTAATTTATAATTAAAATGGATGATATTTTTGTACAAATGTGAAAAACTCATATCATAGACTTTATATAAAATATATATTTTTAATTTATTAGATAAAAATTACATGACATTAATAAAAAATTATTTGAAAATAAGACTTTCACCATTATCATAATCAGTAACTTTAAAATTCGTAATCCTGTGTTTTTTATTGAAATTAAACTAGCCTTATTAGATAATATGAAAATTATATATATAATAGAAAATCCTTTTTAATCAATTTCCACAAGTAATGATAACTTATTTTTAATATAAGTGAATAAAAATTGTTTTTAGAGTAAAATATCACTTATGTTTCTCAATCGTTAATCATGGGTTTTATAAATTCAACATAGTGTTTTTAAATGGTTTATATTTCTATATATATATTTATATGAATTAGTATTAAAAATTCCCAAAAAATGTAATTCTTTCTTGTATTATGATAATTCCCTAAAAGTGATTATATTATAAAAATCTGTATTTTTTATAATTCACGTGAGAATCAATTATTTCTAAAAATTACCTCAAACTCATATAAATGGATATTATTATGATTAAATCATAAATGAATTCAATTTGTTCAATTTAAATTTCAAAAATTTGAAAATTTATCTTTTAAATAAAAACATAAATATATAATGAAAACTATTTTCATAGGAAAATAAATTTTTATAATTTATATTATTCTTATTTTTATTTACTTTAAAATACTAATCAAATTTAGTTTTATCATATTATTCATATCAATATTATATTTTATCCAAAATATATTTACTATATTAAAATATAGTGCATAAAATCTCGTTTTTTGAGGGTTATATTTTAAAATTTTAAATCAGTCTTATTAGTTACATAGTTACACTAAGTGAATTTAATTTATCCCTTTGAATTAATAATGGCATGGATTTGTATTTATATTTATATTTTATAATTTATTTTCCTCTATTATTACCTAAAAATATATAAACACTTTTTAATGATTGTATATTGTTTTTTGGTTTATTGTGGTTTTGTGTTTCATTTCATGAAATTTATCACACACATTAGGTTTCAAAGGAAAATACAATTTAAAATATCATAGTTTTATAAATATTTAAAGATTCATTATTTTAAATAGTAGTATCGACCATATTTCCTAGTATGAACATCATAATTTTGAAAATCCATCTCTTATATGTCATATTTTATAAATGAAAAATCACATTTTAGGTGATCTCATTTAACATACAATAAATTTTAATGATGGATATGAAAATTTTCATTTTATGTTTTTTATAACTTATTGTTAATTGATTAATGAAAATTTATTTAACATTGTAATTAACTTTATGTGAAACAATAATATGATTCCATATTCCTAAGTAATATATTATGTAAATATTTAATTAAACTCATATCCATCCAGTGAAAATTAATATAATATCTATTACTTAAAAATTATAATAATATCATACCCTACTTGCATGACTCAAATCTCTAATAAGGGATTTTGGTTTTTCATATTTATCTCCTTTACTAAAAAATTATCAGATATAATGCTTTTGAACATATTTTATATTCAATATTAAAAATGTAATGGTATTGACTATTTAATAATAAAAGAACTTTATTGTTATTGTCTTCATTTATAGAAAATTATAACATAAACAAAAAAGTTACATTATCATTTAGTCATGATCTAGTCTAAAAATAAAATATATAATAATGACTATGAGATATAATATACCAAATGTTTTCTCATTTATTATCAAATTACTGGTGAATTAAATTTCCATTATAAAAAATTAAATTTAAAAACAATTAAAATAATTTTATATCCCCTAAAATAAAAAAAAACTGAACTAATAAAAATAATAACTAAAATTTTTTAGATATTTTAAAAATATTTCTAAGAAAATTGATCAATACATAAAAATACAATAATATAAATATAAAAAAACCTTGAAATATCCTTAATGAAACCAAAATAAATTTTATCACTATAATAAAATTGTTATGATTGTAAAAAAATTGATAAAAAACTATTTTATAACAATTTTACATTTAAAATTCTAATTTTAAAATTGAATATTTTTTCTCAAATAAATAAATTATGATGGATTATATAGTTGGATAAGTTATAATAAATAATCATGTATGGTCTACATTGGAAAAATCATTTCAATAAAATAAATAACTGTCAATTGATTTAAATACTCAATCATAGAGTGAGTTCACAACTTGGACCATGAATAAAATAGAGATATCTACCGTAGACCAAATCACAAGAATCGTTTCCACAAACATTTATAGTGTAATAAGTAATATAATAATTTAAATTTGTAAAAAACATTTTATTACACAATAAATTTAAATTTATATGGAAATAAAAAGTGAATAAAATTAAAATGTCCAATAAATAAAATAATAACAAATCTATAGTTGGAACAATTATTTTAAAATAAAATAAATGTAGAGGATTCTTCTGTATGGTTAAAATTTTAATTATAACCAATCCTCAAGGAGTTCATGAATCATGAAAATGGTTTTTCATCATTTCATTATCATGGATATTAACTTCTAATAGTTTATTAGTGAAAATAGATAGTAAATATTTCATATCACGTTGAAAAAATTATTTAATTATGTGTGTCCATAACATATTTATAGTTTCCCATAAAAAAATGTCCGTTGAAAATATTTATTATTTAACTCCTCATATGTAAAATAATATAGGGTTTCATTATATTAAAATTCTCATATTAAATGTAATTTAATAATTCTCAAAGTCTATTATAGATTAATAAATATTCACCTTTTAGAGATTATTCTTCATATATTATTTAGTACTTCATAGTTATTTTTTTCAAACTATAGGATTGATGTTGATAAACTACACGATCGAGTTGTATTCAATCTTTTAATTCTATAATAGATGTAATTTTTCTTTTAGGATAGTCTTGATTGATCAAAATACAATGAATAATTTCCATTGATCATATAAATCGATAAGGACACGAAAAAGTTAATCTCTGTAGATCCATTTAACTTTAATTTTGATCTAACATCCTTAAAACATAGTATATCTATATAGGCATTCCTAATAAACCTTCTTGGAATACCTGAAGGGAAACCCCTACTTATCATAATGGTATACTTCTAGATTTAGAATGCTAGTGGTTTTAGTGACTCTTAATAACATTATTTCATAGAATAAAAAGATAGGAAAAATAAATTTCCTCTTATAGCCATTACAGAACCCAAACTCAATACATTTCTACATTAAAAATATTTTTTGGATATTTTTCATGCCCAATTACATGATTAGAGCCTCAACTAATATTTAAATGAGGATTTTTTTTGAAAAAAACGTGATGGTCAATATGATCAACTCCACTTCCATGTTTATAATATTTGAAGTTTTTTTAACTTCTCACCCCTTTTTTCATGTCATCATTTATTCCATATGTGATATTTAAGAGGGGGAAACCCTATTTAATAATATATTATCCTTCTATATATGTGATAATATATGGTTTTTGGGAGTTTAATTTTACTCTATACTCAATCCATCTAAGAAAAAAAGAATGGAAATGTTTTCTAAACAAGGGAATGGAGGATTTTAAGTCCAACCTCTAGATCAATAACCTGGTTGATAAATGTTTTTTAAAACAAAAAGTTTACCTAATAAAACAAGAATATTGGATTATGGAATATATGGGGTAGTTTTTATAGGTGATTGAAAAACATCCCAGAAAAACTATCCTCCCACATAGCATCGATGGCTCATTTGACCTGATAAATGTCAGAACAGTCCTTGATTATGATCAAACTGGATAGTTATTCTCAGGAAACCCAATGTTTCTATTTCTAAAAATATTTTTTCTAATAAAATAATTATTTTCTTCTCATATATACATCTTATAAAAAAAGAATTTAGGGTCACACTAGTTTTTCTCTTCAAAGTAATGATAGATGTCTAAAAGGGGAGATTGTAACATAGGTGGATAAGAAATCCAATACTGTCGATAAGATAAATTTACTTCAGTAAGATCTTATTATGTTATAGATATATCTTTATGTTTAATGGGATGATGATAATTACATATCCCTAGATTGAAAAAAAAATCATATAATATATGTTCTAAGAATAGGAACCTAGGTTCAATGGAAATTCTTGAGTTCTTTTTATAGGAGAAGGGGGTAGGAATAATACTTATTTCCCCACATTCATAAAAGAGAAGAAGATTATAGGGAAGTTTAACATGTAAATAGAGGAAAGATCCGTCATAAAGGATGTCAAAATCATAGTTCTGATGGATGAATCCTGTTTCAAAATCCTTTTGACAAACTCTAAGAAGGATCATGAGGAAAATGTTTTTATATTGGACGAATATCCATCCTTATTTGACAGTGTTTTGTGTTACATTGATGATAATTATAACTTCAGAGCAGAAACCATTCCCTCTAAAAATTAAATCAAAAGTGGTGTGCATGACCTATCATTAGAAATTTCTCTATATCCTAATATTTTATTACGTCCCTTTTTTCATTCATGGGACGTTATTTAGGAGGAGGTTTTTTAATTCATCCAAGAAAACATCATCGGTGGGCCACTCCCTTGAGTCACTAGTGTAACCATCCTTGTACTCATTCCCAATGACCCCCAACCCACATCCTTCAACCAGTATCACATATTTGGCATGTGAAACTTCTCATACAATATCCTTTACAATATTATTAATGAAAGAATCTCTCAAACTCTTGACATGATGATCTTGAAGGAAAAATATGGTTTCTAAAAGGTAGTATCATCAAAGGATCATTGCCTGTGGCCAAATAGATGATATGTGTCCTTGACCAAAAAAATGGATGCAAAAAACATCATCATTAAAATTTATATAGGAAAATATTTATCGATAATGAATTAGAGATAGAAATTATAATTTATGAGACTATGTGGTTTCTATAAATGGGTTTGTGATATTCTTTTCAGGTGATAACTCCTCATGGTTATCTATCTATCAAATGGTTAATTTGTTTAGCTTCTTAAAATATTCTTATGTTCTTCAGTATGGTGTTTCTAATAAAATATTTTCATTCTCACATAATATATTATTACTAAAATATTAATGGAGAAATCACTATGGGTAAGGTGAATCACTTTATGTTCATTATTAGGCTCCCATGAAGCTATCACATGTTTATTATTGATAAAATTTTAATATTTATAAAGGGTGGTTCCCTATTTATCTATAACTTCCTCAGGATTGTCATTATCTATTATAAATGGATTAGCCAATAGATCAGTTTCAGAAAAATACATACTTAAATAACAAAAAAAATATCCCTTTGTATGGACTATATCATTTAATGGTGAATAATCAAAAAAAAAGTTTTTTTCTTGATGACTTACCTTGGATCCCCCTTAGTTACCTCGAAAGTGAATATCTTCCATTTTGATGATCTCATTAATAGAGTTTTAGGTCACATGTCAAGCTAGAAGTGTTGGATTTTTTCCTTTTGGAGAAGGATTGATATCATTAATACTGTACAATCCTTTACCCCCATGCACATAATATATGTTATTCAAGTTCCAAAAACCATTATTAATCAGATAAAAATTGTTATTAATGGATTCCATTGAGTCTCAAGGTTAGAGGGTAGTCGCAACTAGCCTTCTTGGTCCTAGTTTTCTATTTCTTTTATTGATGGTGTTATCAATTTCAAATTTTTGAGAGAACATATGCCTGAACTTCAACATAAACTAGCTTTGGAGGCTCTATAGGGCCCATCCTTGTCAATGTTATTCACAAAGAAAAAATACAGGAATATTAATTACATGTATTGAGACTAAATAACAAGGATCTCTTAGCATATAAATGGAATAATCGAATATGGAAAAGTTATTAATAAGAACTCTAGATGAATATTGGTTCAAAAAACCATCTCATTTTGGTCTAGGAATTGGTTGGGTCGTGTGCTCTTCATTCCCAATAACCCGATATTGGACATACCATTTCAAGAATTCATTTCCTACCCATCATTCCATAATTACATTCAAGATGTCAACCATAAAATACCATTTTCTAGAATCAATATTAATGAGGAAGATGATTTTCATTCCCTCCAGTTCTAGTTCGTACTCTATGGGGCCTTATTAAGAAACTATGTATGTGGATCTCGATCATGACATCTAAGAAAGATTCCTATGGAGCTTAGTTATCCAATCCATCTAAAATCATATTTTTCTACTGGAAGATCAAACATGAGGCTATCCCCACTTATGATAACATATAATTGAATGGTGTGTGTATGGTGTTCAGATGGGAGTGTTGTAGCTATGAAAATATGGAATTTAGTGATAAATTTTTTACAAAAGGGGAAAGGGAGTGGTCTGTGTGGAACGTAATAGGAATATTAATGGGATCCAAGGTTCCAAAAATTTCATTAATAATATTATCATAGTTTTTTTCAAATAATAATACAACCTATACATGTCATGGGTTTTCAAAGTATGTATTTTTCTATAGGATTCGGGTCCATCTTAGGATAACATAATGAAGTGAGGTTCTCATATTATAGTTTGTGTATGGAAGGGATTTAGTTTAATTCTCTATGGATTTTAGTTTATTTTTCCATTTAAAATATGGTTTCCAATCATTCTTGTTATGTATAGTGGATATTCCAAATTTCAAGGTTTGTCCACTCACCAAACTCACTGATATTGAAAGGTCAATGTCTTAAATTGATAAGGAAACCATATTATTTCAAACTCAAAACATATTTTGGTTGTTCACATGGTATGATGAAAGGAGGAGGGATTTTTTATTATGGAATGTATGATAACTGAATAATTTTACCATATCATGATTACACATATTAATAAAAATATTAAATTACAATATATTCCTAATATCATTTATGATTAGAGTTTTAGAAAACTAGGGCCTTGATTAACTAAAAAAGCCCAAGTATTTTTCAACTAATTTATATATAAACCCTATAAAAAAACTAATTTATCCATAATAATTTTTCCAAATCAACCATATATTTTTCTCAAAGGATACTCATATAGACACATTATACGTATGAATTTTCTTCACAGCCTTATGAAATGGAAACATATGATATTAGTGATCTTTTGAAATTATTAAGGGTAAATATAAGTTATAATACTGAAATATCATAAGTGACCATAAATGAGAATATGGGTTTAATTAAAATACATTAGAAAGGTATACCAAAAAAATAAATAGATCATAAATCAATATATAATTAATGCCATAACATATTAAAATAATAAAATGATTTTAGGAAAATTTGGAAATAAAAGGCTCTATGAGATCATCATAGTAGGATACCATAGAAAAGTGGTACAAAAATTATCATAGGGAATAATCATCTTCTTGAATCCCACTCATTCACCAAAACATGTGAAAAAAATCATTCTTATGTATACATGTCTCATGAGATATAAACGATTATCCAATGTATTTTAGGGTTATATAATACCCCGCTTGTGATTTATCCATACATACATGTTCCACTTGAAATCAATCATTTGTAATATCATAAAAAACCATGGAAATAAAAATGTGATTAATAAACTTTTAAAATTGTTCGAGTAAAGAAATAATTCATAATTGAATCTATAATCATAACATGATAAACCAATAGAAAATAATTTTTATCCAAATATATTCAATAACTTTCTAGGTAAATACTCTACAATTAAGATGATGAGGTATGTGGTATTTGAACCATATAGACGAGATTTATACATTTTCATTCATAATTTATGTAACTAATCGATGTATGGAATATAGGGGAACACATTCCAATAAAAGAAATAGAAAACAAGGTATTGATAATAGAAAGACACAAGAGGAAAAGTTCGGCCAATTCACAATAGATAGTTAGGAATGAAAAAGGAAATGATGGATCACTTCTCTAATAAAATAGAACTTTTCATAATCCATCCAGGAGAATTTTTTTGAAGGTAATAGTTTAAGAATATCCATGATAAATTATAAAATATATCAACATATGTTTATGTAGGTGAAAAAGACAATTTTTGATGAATTAAAAATCACTTCAGATGAAAGTAATATCATTAACCTTTTAAAAATATTAATTTAAAAATTAAATATTTTATAATACATAGAGGTTTATAATTTATTTTATAAAAAATTGAGGTGATGATGTTATGTAAAATGGCAGAAATATTTTTTCATGAATAAAACATTAAAAGTGGTTATTTTAACACTTTGATGAAAAAACTATATGGGAAATTTTATAAATTCCATTAAAAAATAAATGAATGTAAACTTATTATAAATTGACATTAATAAAAAAATTTGTATTTAGATAATGACATTCAGAAAATCATCCAATGAATATAGACAAAGAACAGTGATTTACCATTCCAAAAAGTATAGATGAGGCCAATTTTTATTACAGAAAACACTTTAGTTAAAATATAGATCAAGGGAATTCTAATTTTTTTGGGTAAAAATAATTCCCCATTAATTATATGAATATGGTAAAATAAATTCATTAATATGTATTCAAATCATATCATGGATATCAGGGTGTAAAATAGGAAATATGTCTTATGAAATTAAATTTTAGATTATAAACCACTTAACATAATTCAAGACTTCCACTATAGTGATTGAATCCTATATAAAAAGAAATAAATACAATCTAAAAAACATATTTAATAACATTATTAATATTTATAAACTTTTATAAACATAATTTATAATTATTCTATAGATGTATATTAGTTGGTTAATATCAAATTTTAATACCGGGTGTGCTCAATCTTGATAATTTTGAATTAGTTTACTAACAATAATTTTTTCATCTTTCTTCTGTCAATGTTTATCATTACAAGATCATACAAGGTATTAAAATTTATGAATTTTAATTATTTATATTGTTATAGTTTTATATTATCATATTTTTTGTTATGGTATAAAAAGTTGAAATTAGGGATGATCTTCTTTCGGTGATTTTTGACAAATAGAAATTTGTATCATAACTAATGAGTTTATATAAATGTTACCATTGAAGAACCAAAAAAATATTTATAAACTTATTTATATCATATATTATCTATAATTAAGTTATAATTTTATTCTATGATATTATTTTGTATCATTGTTCAAGATTTTGGTTTGACCTACCCAAACACAAATATATTATAATTAATAGATGATTATAAATTGATTCAGTTTTAAAATAATTTTTTATGGTGAATCATGATATATTTTTTGTTTTATTAAAGTAATAAATAATAATTTATGAGAATTTAAATTAGTATTAATGGATACAAAACTATTACAGATTATGAATAAATTGTTTTTACTCAAAGTTTTCTAGTTTTAGACTATTGAATTTACAATTATTATTTTATTCACATATTATTAATAGGTTGTCTTATTTTTCATTCCAAATTTATAATAATTACATAAAAATGATATTTATTAATGAAACATATTCCCATAAATATCCATGAAATGTGGTGATGAAGAATATAATAGACCATTCCATGGACGCAGTACTCTATATGCATGCATAGTTGCTCATTTCCTTTTCCATAAAATAGGAGAAATAATATAGTTAAATATTTTATAATCTATGAAATGTCAAAAATATAATACTTATTTATTAAAATTCCTATTATTACTATACATTTATGGTTTTTAAATAAATTTAAACATGATTATTCATTGAGGTGGTAGTCCGCATATAAAGACAAATTTCATTTCTCTTTTCATTAAGGGAAAAAGGGTAATACAATTAATGTTTTCTACCAAATTATAAAAAAAATCTATAATATATATACTGAATAATTCATATAATATTTGGGAAAATATATTTCATATGTAAATATAAAAAATAAAGAATGTTATGGAAAATTTGTTACTTATGTTGAGAATCTTTTTCTTCCCTTAGATGATTCCTTTAAAATAGGGGACATATGCCAAAAACATGTGTTCAAAAGCTTAATTAAGTGAAAGAAAATTATAGGGGATATAAAAATAGTTCAATTTTGTTATAGGAAACAAAAATATGGGAGTATTATTAAAGGGATGGTGAGTTATCACTTTTAAAAGTGGTGAGAATGGTATTTTTTAATTTCTGCATCTTAATATAAAGAGATCACATGTTTTAATTTTCAATAAGATTTCAAAACAGACAATAAAAGAGTGGATATATGGTTTTGTTGAGATAAACCTCAAATATTAAATTGGAAACTTGTTTTTTACATATTATTTCCTTTACAACATTGGCTAACACTTTTTACCAAAGTAATTCGTTTTTATGCGTAAAATTAAAATGGCCATTTTTACTTGATAAAGATATTCGTATTAAAAATTTGAAATCTATTTTATTAGATTAATTTTTTAAAAGTGGTACAAATTAATTTTAATATAATAAATGTATAATATATTAAAAACATGTTTAGATAATAGTGTCACCTAACTTATAAAATATCAAAAAAAAGGTATGTAAACTAAATTAAATTTTCATAAATTTAAAATAAATATTATTAAATATATATTTATAAAATAAAAGTGTTTTAAAAATTTCCAAGAGATACTCATATTGTAATAATTTCTTAAATGTCATGGTTTGCGTAAAAATGATATTTTTTACTAATCACCAAAAATAATATTTTTTGATAAAATACCAATAAATTATCCAAAAATGATTATTTTAATCCAAATATAAAATTTAATTTAATTTGGTAAAATTCAAATTATAAAATTATAAAATGTATCTTTTTAATTGAAATATATTGAAAATGGTTTTCATATGGATATAACTTTTAAAAAAATAATTATTTTATTTTTATTTATTATCGATTACTAATTTGATTGGTTTCAGTACATTGTTTATATAAAAAATATATATTATATATTATATTTATAGTCTCTTAAAATAAAGCACATAAAAATACAATCTTAGTGAAAATACACTCACTACAACAAAATGTGGAATAAACAACATTGGTGTTTATTAGTTCTTGATAAAATCATTGATAAAGGTACCATTTATCATCACATATACTTGATGTGGATAGAGGGTTTTTATGTATTAAATTGTTCCACACTGGATTCCTTATTTTTCTAGGGCACACCTTATAAACACTGGTGTTCCTGTAACAAAACATGCCATGACTACGGGGATTTGACAACCGAATACACCTACCTTCTCACACACATGCCACATAGTTTGGCCCCTACACATATAGTCTCACCTTCCCATCCTACTATATCGGACAATAAATATGGGCTCCTACACCCTACAAGACCCAGAAACCCAAAGATTTTATATACTCTAATAAAAAATTTAAATAATTAAAATAAAATAAAAAATTGAAATAATTAAACAAATAATAACTAAAAATGAATATATAACAAAAATATTAAATACTTTTTTGGAATAATTAGTAATAAAAATGATTAAATTTAATATATATATATATATATTATAAATATTAAAAAATTGAAAATATTAAATTGAAATATACAAAATGAATAAGATGAAATAATTAAAAAAATAAAAAGTAAAAATAAATAAATTAGAAAAAGATGTTAAATAAATTATTAATGAAACAATTATTTAATAAAATGAATATATATATGTATATATATATATATTGATTAAAAATAATAATAAATAGTTTATATTAAATATAAATATAGAAAGTGAATAAAATGTAATAATTAAAAACATATAAATATCTTACTCATTTTTAAAATATTGTTTTTATCTATTGATATTTTAAATAAATTTCACTCATTTTTAATGTGCATTCATTTAATATTATTTAATCATTTATGTTGTTCAGTGTTTCTATACTATTTGTATAATTTAAATTTTTTATATTTTTCAACTGTTTTTTTGTAATTTAATCATTTTTAATTTTATTGTACATAAATATTCATTAATATAATTACTATTTATCAATATATAGAATATTTACTTAAATATGATTTATATAATACAAAATAAGTATGTTTATATTAAATAATACATATATCTAGTGATAATTCTTTTATTATTAAAAAATAATATTAATTAAAAATATTGACTATTTGTATCAAGTAATTGACCATAATTTAAATGTATTTTTTTTAATTTAATATATATCGAACATTTTTAACATTAATTTCACACACACATATAGGTATTTAATTAATTTTTATATAGAATGCACAAATACATAGTAATTCTATAATTTATTCATTTTTTAATATTCATTTTAAAATAATATTTATTATAATTATATATTTAATATATATCATTTTTATAATTGGTAAAATTTATTCATTTTTATTTTTTTTATCAATGATACTATTTATCACTTGTTAATATTTTTTAATATTTTTTCAATTTAAACTTCTTTTAATATTATTTATTCATTGAAATATATTAATTTTAATATTATTTTTATAATTTACTCACTTTCAATTATTCATTAATCAATATATTTTTCATTACATCCATATTTAGTATTAATTTATACATATTTATTCATTAACATTTAATGTATTGAATATGGTTTTAATTTATATAATTAATATATATCAAAAACAATCTATTCATTTTTCATAAGATTGATAAAATGAGGTACATAAAACCACTTTACTCCCTCAAGACTATCACCACTCCTACTATTATCGTCTTTTATTCAAATTATATAATCTTCAACGTGTACAACCTAAAATACTGACTCATGTATTTTCGATTTATGAGGGAGAACAAATTAGAATCCCTCTATGTCCACTATGTTTTTCCAACCCATGGACATGGACCCTTACATATCCACCTGTGTCAGAATATAAAATCCTAAGATGTTTGAGAATTAGGTGAAACACCAACATCCATTGTGCATTCTTGCACAAGAATGTGTTACTACATGGGAAAAAAACTCCAGCATCATTTCTCCAAAGGACATAGAAAGTGATTCACCTATTCCCAGAATCTGTGAGGAGGTGGTCGAATTGATTTTTTTTGCATCTTGATGCTACCTTTTCTTTGATGTAAACCAATTTACTTCCTTTAAATGAATATGTAATAGTGAAAAAGTTGTTATCAATTAATTTTGAAGATGGACTATGTTCCAACACAGAAATGGACTTTAGGTATTTATATTGGATGTACATGATCTTATCCACTATAGTTGGATCCTCCAACTCATCATCACATGAGGAATGTGAGGCTACACAAAGGGAAATGACATGCCGATGAGGTCAACATCCAAATAGAAGAGGAATATAGAAAAGAAATTTAGGATCTAAAATAAATTATATGGTTAGTCTTTCTTTTGTCATCTTTTACAATGATGTGGGAATATAATTTTAGGTTTCGATACATCAACCTTTCAATTGTATTCTTTTATGTTTCATAATAAATTTTAGATTATTGTGTTTTGTTTCCAAACCAATGGATGAGCCGTTTGAAATATATTGAAACACAAAAACATAAAATTTATGATATTTATTCAAAATTTTCAATTCGATTAATAATTTAATTTAGTGAGATAGTGAATTTAATATATTATTTTTTTAATCGGAAATATTTATTTATTAATTTTTAATATTATTTCAGTTAATAATATTTATTCATTTTATAAAAAATTATTTTTTTTGAATTTAATCATTTTATAATATTTCTATATACATATTTATTTACTGAATTTTAATATTTTCAATATGTATTTATCTCTATTTCAATAAATATCCATATTTAATTTTTTTAATTTTTTTAAAACTAATAAAACATAGCCTTTTTAAAATATTTTTCAAGTTTTTCCTTTTTAGTTATTTAATTTCACTCATTTTTAACATTCATGCATTAAATATTATATAGTCTAAATTAATGTTACAAATATATTTGAATATATATATATATTTAAATATATATATATATAAATTAATATTTATTATATTTATAAAATTAAATATTTATAATTATAAATAAATAAATATAATTTTTTTTAAAAATTATATATATATAATTATAAATAAATATTTATATATTTAAATAATTATTAAATAATATAAAATATATATTAATAATAAAGAAATCTATTATATTTTTAATTAATATATATAATTATATAATTATATAACTATATAATTATATAAAAATATTTATAAAAATATATAGTGATACATATATTTTAATAATTATAATTATAAAAATACATTTATAATTATCTTTATAAATATGTATTTAAAATTCCTTAAGTATATTTATAATTACTTATATTTTTATTTAGAATTATATACATTTTAATTTTTAATTTATATTAATTATATTATTAAATATTAATTATATATGTTATAATAAATTCTTTAAAACTTCTAATAAAGAGTGGTTTTATCAGAACCTAATATTTTCGCACTGATAAACCCCTTCATGATCCTTGTAAGAACCAAGTTCTTACTTTTAGGTACGGGTTTTGTCTATTTTTTTAGTTTCTTTTGAGATAACATATGAAAAACTGGGCAGTTCTAGAAGTTTCCAGGTTACACGCCATGTACATCCTAATACATGACGTGTACCCTTTCTGTGTGAGAAGGACATACATGGAGTGTAGGAGTGTTGGTCGGATAGAGATGATTAACCATCTAAACGCCATTTAGTCTAGCTTTGTATGAGGAATATACATTTTGTTTGGGTATGTTGGCGAGTTAGAGGGGAAAAACCAAGGACAAGTTGTGTATGGCCACATAAACACCGTGTAGTCAGGTCAGCAGGTCCTTGGAGAAATTTCTGCCTTCTTATTAATAGTAAAATGTTACACATGGAATTTACTCATATATACAAGATGTGTATTTATTTATTTTTAGTTAAAATAGGCAGTAGCCACATTTTATGTTTCTGGGTAGAAACCTTGATGGGTTTGAGTGATAAGCAGCACCAGAGCTCATTTTTACCCATGATCGTCTGTCCAAACTCCATTTCGATCACCTTCGGATGCGTTGGAACCCCCATGGTGAGACCTTAATTCCCATTGAACCTTTCATCTTGATTTCTAATCTAAACTGATTTATAGGGGTTTTAGAATTAATAGTTTTTTGTAGATCCACCATGTTTTATACCAAATTAGAGGCTAGTACCGAGGGAGGATCTTCGTACTAGTTTGAGGTAGAAGGTGCACACCTTGTTTTTTAGTGGAAATTAGGGTGGCATGGACTTCGATGTGTATTAAGGTATTTGAGTGGGACTCTTTATATCTGCTAAGTAATTTTGGATTAATTATTAGAGCCATGGGATGCCTTTGGGTATGCCCCATTGCCTAATTGCTTGAGCAAGGCCAGGCGAGAGGCTGACGCTCATTGGGACCTTTTGGCTTGGGGTTCCAAAATGGTTATAATTGGATTGATTTGTTTTAAACTGGTATGTTAAATTTGGTAAAGCATGATTAGGATTATTAGAGGCATTCAAGACCTCAGTGATACTATTTGATAGCTGTTGGGCTAGTGCAATTCAACAATTTAGATTGTTTTTCTTTTTTATGTTATTTCTTTAAATGTGATAAATATGTAATTGATGAATTTCATATTCTATACCCTTTGGGTTTGGTTTGGTTTGGACCACATATTCTTGAACGATGTTGATCACAGGTTGGGCTTGGCTTGGATTATTGGGTGGTCTGACCATGGGATTGGGTGTCATTGACGTCAGTTTGAGGTAGTTGGATAGTTAGGTTGGCAAGGCCCATGTTACATGGATGGAAGGTCCATCAGATTCTAAATGACATAGTCATAGGGAATGAGGTTCCATAGAGGTTGTGTCTTGGGTTCTATATTTGGTGATTACATCTCACTTGTGATTTGGGTCGGGTGCACATAGACGACTATATGATGAGGTGGATTTGACTACTCATGTGGGTAGAGACCCTCATAGTTTTGGATAGGTGATTATGGTTGGGGGTGCTTGTCGTGGATGTCTCAGGGAAGGAGGGGAGCCTTTATATTATTTGGGCATGCCTACAGGACATCGGTACATATGACACGACTTGTCAGGATGGATTAAGTGTCTGGTTACTATTGCTTGGGCGTGCCTATGGGACGTCGGTACTTGAGACATGTGGGTTAAGTTGGCACATGGTGTTGGGTTACTATTACATGGGAATGACTTCAAGATGTTAGTACATGAAAAATGTGGTGTTATTAGGCACATGGTGTTAAGTTACATGACTGAGATTCCGGCATTGGACGAAGTTTTTGACATTCCATGGTGCCTACTGAGCACTAGTGGATATTGTGTTTACATTTTTCATCGTATTGTTTACTTTCCATATATATGTTTTGCAACATAAAACCCTATAATAGGTATGCACCACTGAGTGGTATTATACTGAGATTCATATCACACCCTACATGGTCCCTTCGGGATGCATGTAGACATTATGGATTTACATGCAGGAAAGAGATCTGCTTCAAGAGATGGATCATATTTGGTGTTGCATGGGGATTTGGCATGAGCCCTGAGGTCATGCCTACCTAGAGTTTACTTTGTTTTTCTTTCTTTTCTGTTTCTCACATACTTACATTATTTCATATGTACTGTTGGTTATCTATGGTTGCCATTTTTTATTTACATATATTTCCTGCTATGGATGAATGCATGGATTGTTTTGTAGTTACAAGTTATGTTCAACATGTTGTTTTGTTTACTTTCCACTTCTTCTATTTTTTTATCGCTTCCTCTATTTATTTGATATTGTTTTTCTTCATCTATGTGGTTATATTTTGAGTCTACTAAGTCTTTATTACCATTGTAGGTTTTATTTTTATACTTGGCTCAGTACATTATTTTCCTCCAAGAGGGTATAGCCTCCCCAATATACCTGTTTACCCCCTTTTTTCTAGTCGGCAAACTTTGGCATTCGGGGAGGTGTGACTAAGGTAGTAACACCCGGACCACTTAGCACTGTTTGTGTGTCTGTTTAGGTCCATCACATTAAAAGTGGTATCAGAGGATTTCTTGCCTAGGATTTAGTAGTATCTTTTGACTGACTTTTTTTATGATGGTTTTAATATTTTGGGTATGGTAGACTAGAGATATGTTGTTATTGGAACTGGTTTTTTAGCTTATGCTTAGGTGCTTGCAGCCCCAGGTATGAAGGATGGACCAAGTTACCTTGAGTGGGAATTTATTATTTTATTTTTCTTAGATTACAGTTTATATTATTTCCACCATTGCGGATCACTTGTTATGTGATGTTATTGATTATGATATGTGACCCTTGACATGTTGAAGTAAGGGAGAAAGTTGACCTTAGCCTGGTATGTCAAGGCATGTTTGTTTGGGTTTTGATAGGAACATCATTAGGGAATTTATATTTCATATCTTCATGTATGGTTTGTGAAGTGATAATACCATGTGAATAATACCAATTACCATGCTATAGATTCCTTTGAAATTTTTAAGGTACAATTATTGATAGAATTTCTTGTATATTTCAATGTAATATGACATGCTTTAATTTATGTAAAATTCCATGTGGCATGACATTTGGGCTATGATAGTATATGAGGAGGTAGGTACTATGACTGAGGTGATCCTGATCAGTAGGATTGGGCGTCCTAGACGTCGGGTTGAGGCATTGTGTTTGTTATAATTAGGTGACTCGATCGTCGGTCTATGGCAATGATGGTGTTAGGATAAGCTTGGCCTGAGGTACTTTTGATTCTTGGATCTTTTGAGGGAGGGTAAGGAGTCCATGAGGCTGGGATGTCGTGGACTTGGTTGTGGTAGGGAAGATTAAGTGTAGTTATTATGAACTACCAATTTATTTATTCCATTATATTCTTTATATATTAATATATATTCTTATATATGTGGGTTGTTTGACCATTTATGGTATTCAGAGGGTTACTCATAGATGGAACGATGGAATGTTAGGTGGGTGATTGTTTAATGCCATAGAAGCACGGTCCAGTTCAGACACTTGAGGGACAAGCAGCACATGAGCCGCAGGTACAGTCTGAGTGGCATTATCATGTTTAGGATCTAGTGAAGGCAGAGCAACTTCCAGTTTTGGAAGCATTTGGGTAACAGGTCAGTGAACCTTTGATTGATTTGATTTTTGGGCCATAGTTGTTCTAGAATCATTCTTCACCACCTTATGAAGTGAAATTTACGGATTAATTTTTTAAGGGGGGATGTTTGTAGGATCCTGGTTCTTATTTTATGGTATGAGTTTCCTTTTTTTGGTTTTTGAGTTGCTTTTGAGATAACAAGGGAAACAATGGGCAGTTCTGGAAGTTTCCAGGTTACACCCCATTTACATCCTGCTACACGTCGTGTTTCCTTTTATGTGAGAAAGACATACATGGTGTGTAGGTGTGTTTTCTGAATAGATATGTTTAACCAAGTAAAAATCATGTACTCTTAGTACATGTCATTTAGTCTAGCCATGTATGGGAAATATACATGGTGTGTGGGTATGTTACTGAGTTAGTGGGAAAAAAACAAGGGCAAACTGTGTATGGTGATGTACACGCCATGTAGTCTAGTCGACAGGTCCTTGGTGAAATTTTAGTCGTCTTAGGAATAGTAAAATGATACACACAGTGTGTACTCATATATACATGTCGTGTATTGTTTTTTGTTAAAATATCTATTACCCTTATTTTATGTTTTTGGGCCTCGATGAGTTTGAGCGAGGAGAAGTGCCAGAGCTCATTTTTTCTCCCAATCATCCGTACAAACTCTGTTTGGATTTCCAATATATGAGTTGGAACCCCCTCTGAGATCCCTTGATACCCCTTGATCATTTAGTCTTGATTTATTTTCCAAACTGAGTTATCAGGGTTCAAGCATTGATGCTATTTTTGGTATATCCACCATGTGTTAGACCGAATTAAGGGCTGATATCAGAGGAGGATCATCATTCTAGTTCAAGGAAGGTCGTGCATTCCTTTTTTTTTTTGTGTTTTCATGGACATTTGGGTGGTGCGTCTTTTGGTGCATCTTTGGGTCTTTGAGTGGACCTGTTATATCTGTTGATGAATTTTGAATTAATTGTTAGACCCATGGGATGCATTAGGGAATGCCCTATTGCCTAAATTTCAGGATCAAAGGCAGGTGAAAGGTCGATGCTCATTGGGATATTTCAACCTGGGGTTCCAAAATGGTTATAATTGGTCTTCTTTGTTTTAAAATTATATGTTTAATTTGGTAAAGAAATATTAGGCTTATTAGAGGCATTCAAGACATCAGTGTTGATGTGTGATAGTTGTTCGGCTGGTGCAATTCAATTATTTAGATTATTTTTCCCATTTACGTGATTTGATTAAATGTGATAAATATATAATTTCTGAATTTCATATGTTGGAACAGTTGTTTTGTGTTGGGCATGGCTTGTATATTCTTGAATTATGTGTATCACATGTTGATATTTTCCCAGATTACTGGTTAGTTAGACCATGGGATTGGGCATCATGGACTTCGGTTTGAGGCATTTGGACTGTCAGGTTGGGAAAGGCCTAGGTTACAAGGTTTTCAAGGCCACTAGATTCTGAGTGACATTGTCGTAGGATAACGAGGCGCCAGAGAGGTTTTGGCTTGGGTTCTATATTTTGGGATTACCATTCACCTATGATTTGGGTTGTGTGGATAAAGTTTACTCGGTGATGAGGTGGTTTTCAATGCTTGTGTGGGTAGAGGCCCCCATAGTTTCGGTTAAGTGATTATGGTTTGGGGGTGATTTCCATGGAATCCAAGTGAATGGTGAAGAGACTTCACATTGATTGGGTGTGACTACGAAATGTTGGTACTTGATATATGAGTTATTAGGAGGCAAAATGTGCTAGGTTACTACTGATTTGGTGTGCCTATGGGATGTCGGTACTCAAGACATGAGGTTTCACGAGGCACATGGTGTCGGGTTACCCTTATATGGGAATGCCTTCGAGACATTGGTACTTGAAACATGCGGTGTCCGGAGGCACATGGTACGAGGTTATGTGAATGAGATTTCAGCTTCGCCCGAAGAAGGTGACACTCCATGGTGGCTGTTGGGAACCAGTGGAAGTTGTGTCTACATTTCCCATCGTAATGTTTACTTTCCTTATAGTTGTTTTCCTTATTAAACACCTATACTAAATACACACCATTGGGTGGTATTATACTATGATTTATCTCACACCCCACACTGGCCCTTCAGGACGCATGTAGACTTTATGGAATTATGTGAAATATAGAGATCAACTTCCTGAGCGGGATTGTATTAACTGTTGAATGTGGATTTGGAATGGACCGTGAGGGCATGCCTAGCTAGAGTTTACTTATTTTTGATTTACTTCCTATATCAACATTATATCTTTATTTAGTAGCTAATGTTGGGAATCCATGGGCACCATTGATTATTTTAATCCATGACCTAATGTGGATGCATTCTTGGTATTTTTAGTATTTACAAGTGATGATAAATATGTTGTTATTTTTAATTTGTGGTGCTTCTGTTTGTTTATCACTTTTGTTATTTATTTGATATTGATGTTCTTCGACTATACAGGTCTGGTTCGAGTCTACTGAGTCTTTATTACCACTATAGGTTTTATTATTATACATAGAACAATACCTTAATTTTCTTTCTGAGAGGGTATAGCCTCCCCAATATACCTATTTAAAACATTGCTGCTAGTCTTCATCCTTCGGTGTTCGGGGTGGTGTGCCTAAGGTAGCAACACCCAACTGTTTAACACAGTTCGGGTGGGTGTTTGTGTCCGATACGTTACAATCCTATAAAATTTTCAATAACCCAATTGATTTCTGTCACACCATTCAAGCACTCAGGGAAGTCCAAATCTACAACTACTCCCCCTCAAACACTTGTTGGATGAATCAAAACCCTCAAATACAAAGGTTTGTTATTATTTTTTCTCTTGTCTCATTTATCAGTTTCTTTATAAAATCATAAACAAGTTTAGATAACCTCTTTTAACAATCTTGATATGGGATCATCAGACATAGCCACCTCGTTCATACCTGATATAGCTAAACACATATTTTTTTATTTCCCGCATGAGATTATCTTCTTCTAAGTGCATTG
Organism: Viscum album; assembly: GCA_963277665.1. NCBI lineage: Eukaryota > Viridiplantae > Streptophyta > Magnoliopsida > Santalales > Viscaceae > Viscum > Viscum album. Next base: position 741,407,967 of record OY728138.1, on the reverse strand, counting down.
ATTACTTATACTTCTTTTTTCAAACAACCTATACCCCGTAGATTCTTCTTCTTCTCCATATTGATATATAATATTTTTAGTTTTCATTTGTTTAATAGGTTCTATAATTCTTCATGTATTATTAACCTCCAGGTTATGGAAAATATATTACATGGATTCATTCAAAAAAATTAGATTTGTTATATTTTTTAATTATATAAGTTTAATTTTTTATAAATGGGTGGGGATAGTGCTACTTAATTTGTGATGGCCAAAAAATGGGTGACCAATAATTTTTAGTGGTCATATTTCTTGTATGATTTAAAATAATCACTAAATTTTTTATCTCTAAAATTATCATATGTGAAATTTTAAACATTACCACTCATTCCACATACTGAGGTAATTTTTCAGTGAAGGGTTGGATCAAAATTTATTTCCCTTTGACTTATTCTTGTCCTTTCCTTTCATAAATGGAATAATTTTTTCGCCCATTGAGGTAGGTATTTTCATATATATATACTTGTCATTATTCATTTGGGATTAAAAAATCTTAACTTTTCCCTTTGACCTTTATTTGAATTCTTAAAAAACATATTCAGGTCCAAATTGAACTTGTTTATATAATTTACTACTTCAAAAAATATCATAAAGACATTTCTGAGTTCATTTCCCATCTATTTATCCACCCATTCCATATCCTCTAACATATAATCCTAAAAAATTATCAAATTAAATTCTATATTATATTTTAATAATATTGAATCATTTATAGAATTATATGAATACATATATTTATTAAATTTTTTATAGTATATATTAATATTTGTTTCTCATTATCCAACATTGAGGACTTTAAAATTCAATCCTTTCACTTATAGTTCATAAAAAATTACATTTCATATTTTTCATCAATTTCATCACCATTATCTTTATAACAAGGGAAATCAACATAAATTATTTTCTAAATAAATAAACCTTTATCTAATTTACTTATGGATTGACATTTAGTATCATAATAACCACCTAGATTTCCACTTACCAAGTGAGGAAATGAATAATGATCAACTCCTCTATATTTTTTATTTCAATCACTTGAATTTTTTTTTGATATTTACTTTCTATTTAACCATGTGAGATATCATCGAATAAATCATACATGAGATATTCATTAGAAATTTTCTCTCCTTGATTGTATAGAGCTCCCAACTGAAAGAGGATATTGATGGAAGGACCATTTATGCAACGTAAAAACTATTTTTACTTATCATTAAAGCTAGTGACTTAAAATAATAAGTGGTCATGGATTAGATTGTGAATAGATGGTGATATGATCGAATTTAAAAGTATGCTTCATGTTCCCATGGATTAAAATCAATTTTTTTTCCTATTTTCTTTCATTTCCAAGAGGAAGAACAAAAATACGTTATATATTTTCATTTTAATGAACTTCCAAAAAATAAATTTCTCAAAAAATTTAAAACATCTTGTTATGTTAAAAATGAATTATTGTTTGAATGATAGAAAAAATGACCATACATAATATAATTTTTTAGATCATTATTAATTACGTTCATTCACCTAATTTTTCATTTTCAGTACCGTAGTTCTATAAATTTTAATATCTAGTAGTTTCTTCCCTTACTAACTCCATTGAGGAATCCTTCCACTTTTATTTCAATATCGGTTCTAGAAAGATTTTTTTTTCTCTAGTAGCTTGAACAAGAGAAAATTTTTTACCCCATGTTATTTATTTTCATGTCACCCTTACATAAAATTATGAATTATTAGGAATCGTCAGTAGTAATATTCAATTGGTCGGTTTTGATTAATAGAATTGTCTACAACATTCACCTTTGATTTTGAATATATTAAGTGTATTTATTATTTTTTTGATAAAAATTAATATTTTTTGATCCTAATAAGATGGATATGAACCAAAAATTGATTCATTCCAATCAAATTAAAAAAGTTTATGAATAAATAGTTAAAGAGTTCATTTGGTTTTCAATGGAGCATGCATGTTACTCTTCTCAAATACTATTTTATGGTTAAATTGTTTTTTATCTATAAAAATTAGTCTCAAAGTGTTGGAAAAGAATTTGATATATCAAAAAATAGATAAAATCTATAAATATTGAACTAAACATGCGAAAAATTTGAATTTACACATTGATTGGGATGATATTGAATTTTATGGATTATTTGATATGAATAATTATGTCAGGAACCAACTAGGGTTGACCCTGAAACGATCACCCGAGCCGGTCTGCGAAACGTCCTAAAGGGAATTCCTGGTCCCCATGGGATGGTAACTAGTGTTGGGAATACAATTATACATGAAGGATTGATTTAATCCCAAGAAATAAAACCAGGACTAGATAAATAAAAAAACAAACAAATAACAAAGAAAAATGACAGCTAAATCTTAAATAGACAAAGAACTAATCCAGATACAAAGAACAACAAAAAAGAACAAAACTGGATACAAGACCCTGCTACAAAAATCTCTTTGTGATCCCTTTTTCACCTCTTACCCAAAACCCAAAACTACTCCCACACAATAATCTACAAAGTAAAATCTTTAACAACAACTAAACCTACAACTAAAATGTAAAAGTATATCCATGAGAACAAAAATGATCAGTAGGGATGCCAAATATAAACTAGTGAATCCAAGTGTTTTTTTGCACAAAGTAGTTTGATGACACAAGTTTTCAAAATAAAATTATAAAAATAATTTTTCCCATTGAAAAAAATATCACCTCTTTCCCATTATGAAAACCAACTCATGGCATGTATTATTTAAAAATAGTTTACCATTTTAAAAATAAAACCAAACAAGTAATGTTAGGGCTTTGTACAAGGAAGAAAGGTAAATAATACATGTTGAAAATATACAAGTGTAGAAGAAAATAAATTGGAAATACATGGTATAACCATTGGTGATCCTGAACATCCCTAAACAACCCCTGGACACACTCAGTTCTGGACCACCTACTGGGGTATGGTGAAGCCCCATAGTCTATAACCCAGTGATCGCCCTCACGAAAAAAACAGCAGAAAATCCCACCTAGACATTCTATCTACTAGGGGAACCAACCTATCTAATTGGGCTGATGGTTAAACGTCGCATGATAAGCTATAAGATGCCCAAGATCCCATTGTGGTTATATTAATACTGTGTATGTTGGAGGCCCTCACACGCGTGACTCATCTAACTACACTTTCCTAACCCAAAAACAAACACCAATATATGATAAACCCTAAGGTATATACCTCTTATAAAGGTACCCCATACTTATATACATACATTTCATATCACACAAAGGTTCCAACCGGGCCGTCATACCATTAATCATTTAAACCATTTCATAAAACGCTCAATGTTTCAAACCAGGCATACACTTTCGCCAAAACACAATCCCCATTAAATGTTAGTACAAACATTACTCTTAGGTTAGAAGTACCAAATGGACCTTTAAATAAACATTTATAAATACATTTACCCAAAAAATATTACCAATACACTTTTAAATTTTCTAATCCAAACGAGGCATTAAGAAAGCATTCCCCAAAACCCAAACCAAGAGCCAAACGGGCACACAGCTTCAAACACACACACCAAAGCTTTTTTCATATCCAAATGGACCAAAACCATGTGTAATACATTTAACTAATCCCTTTAAAATTCACAAAAAAACCCCATACATTATAATGTGAATATCCATTTTGTGGAATCAAGGTTTTTAAGAAAAACATCATTTTATGTCACCATCATCATTTGAAGGCACATCCCTGAGTGCACCTAGTGAACCCATGAATGTGTTCACATCTAATAGTGCATCACAAATCCAAAGGGTTAGGCAAAAAAAATTCATATAACAATATTTTATTTAAAAACATCACCACTCACCCACTTTATTTTAAAAGAATACATACTAAAACATTGAAGCCATTAAATCCTTACAAATTAGTTTTAACACAATAACCAGGTCATAACATATCCATATCACATGCACCAAACCAATATCATTAACAAAAAATATCATTGCAACATAACAATGGCTATACATTTCAAAAAATTCCCAATTATTCATTAAATTAACAAAGACAATTTGAACAGGCTTCCTCGGTACCACGAACCATGGTAAATTTTAAAAAAATCATTTAAAATTTAATTTTAACAAACCAAATAAATTCCAATTTTCTATAATATCTTAATGTAGGGTTCCATAGAGCTTCAAAACTAGTTTATGAATTTATTTGAAATGGAAAGCATAGGAATTAAAAACATGGAAACACCTATCGAAACCTCGTGTGATTGGAATAAAACATCAATGAGATGAGGAATGACACCCTGCGGACTAATCACACCCCCTAAATCCAATGGAAACCCAAGATACACATTAACCCTAACATTTAGGGTTTGGCCAGCAAGAAACCCTACAAGAAAAACTTATAAATTGAGTGAGGAGAGGATAATATGGGGAAGATAACTCACTAGAAGGAACCAACAGAGAGAGGAGCGACCACCGAAAGGAGCGTCGGAGGGGAGGAGGTGTGAATGAGGGGGTAAGGGGAGTAGTGGTGCGTGAGAGAGTAATAGGGGGAGAAGGGTGTGAGTGAGGGATAACAAAAATGGGAGGGGTGTGCATGATTGGAAATAAATAAGAGGGGGAATGATTGGAGAGAGGGATAAAAAATGGTAAAATAAATAGGGAGAGAGGTGGGGTGTGTGGAAAGAGGTGTGATTGGAGATGGGAATAAAAAAAGAATGGATTAAATGGGAGATAGGGGTGAGGCATGGAGAGGGGCGATGCATAGAGAGATAAATAAAAAAAATGTATTAATTTGGAGAGAGGGGTGAGGCATAGAGAGATGTGTGATTGGAGAGAATAATAATAAAAGAAGGGATTAAATGGGGGAGAGAGGGGTGCGGTATGTTGGATAAAAAAAGGAGGGATTAAAACCCTTTTAAAAAAATCAAATTAATAACAATAACTAATAAAAAACGATGTTAATAATAATAATAAGAATAATAAGAATAATAAGAATAATAATAATAATAACAATTTATATAATAATAATAACAATAAAATTCTAATGAAATTTTTTTTATTATATTAATGATTATATAATCATAACAACATTATTAATTTTCTTAATGATAATAATATTAGTAATAACAATAAAAATTGTAAATATGATAAATCATAATTTTATTCATTTTATTTTAAATAATGACAAAATTAATAACAACCAATTAATAATAATATAAATAAAAATTTTAAGGATAATAAGATCATTAAAATTTTTAATTAAAAAACATTTTTACCCACACAATAATGTTATTATTATTATTATGTCTAAAATATTTATTTTATTTAATCCTCATTAATATTTATTATCTTAAGTAATGAGTAACCACATGGGTATCTAGGACAACAACATGGTTACCACCAACCTTGCGGTGCCCGTACACCAGTCCGAGACCCACCAAAAACATCAAACATCAAAAAAATTAAACATGCACTCAACCCACACCTTGACAAGGCTAAAAAAACCAAGAATTAATAAAATAAAATAATTTAAAAGGCTAGGGTGTGACAATTTTACCCACCACAAAAATTTATGCCCCAGAAAGTCGCCCATCTAAAAGGAAACCAAAACTTAGGTCAATTCATGACCAAACCCCTTAGAATAAATATGAGCCTTGAGATGACTATTCACTCTACAAGTTACAACCGACTGACTCAAAGAGAAACCATAGCACAAAACAAGGGGAGAACATGAAAATAGTTCTCCCCACCACAATAATTCCCCTAACGCAAAAATTAGAACTCAAACACACTACCCTGGGGGGGGACACAAGAACTCTAAACCGATTCAAAATAACTTCTATAGCATGAGCGAAACAACACCTCAATGGAACTTGGAACTCTCATCCCAGACCAAAAAAACACCAACAATAGAGAAAATCTCCTGAGAAGAACTTAACCGAAGTCGTGAACCCATGATTAACTACAAACATTGATTCTCCCACAAGAACATACATCTCCAATCAAACACATCTAAACTGAGATCAACCCATACAAGGGTTAAACAGTATTTTAAGAAAAACACATGATTCAGAAAACCACATCCACACAAACAGGATAGATTGGATTATAATAGGATGAGTCCATCAAAACTTCACAATAGAACAATGAAATTACAACAACATAAAACTATAACTGAAAAACCAAGAACGAAAAGACATTAAATGTTCCACTATCAGCATGGAAGACAGATCCTAGAAAAATGATTCACCCCCAGAAACTCTTGACTGTATGCAAGAATCACCCCATGAACTGTTTCTAGGGCTCTGATGGCTGAATCATCTCCTGCCTCATAGTCAGGCTCTGAAATTTCACTAGTAACAACATCTTTTTTAGGCGATGCTTCCTAAAAAATGTCTCCGAATGACGTAGATAGTGGAAATGAGGACTTTTATTCAGAGGGATGTGACATTAGGGCTTCACGTACCCTAACTACCACACTGGTGGCACACCACTAAACAGTTCGATGAATTGGAATCCAGAACCACTATAGATGATTGTTTATGAACATTCTCTTTGGGTACATCCTGGTCACCAGATGGGAAACCTTCATAGGTAACTTGATATGCTGGATTTCCAACCATCTGCGCACTGGAGAACAACTCAGATATGAACACCTCGTCCACTAGATTAATGTAATGATGGTCCTTGGAAGGGAGGACCCACTCCTTAATTTCTGGGTGATGATCCCTGATGAAGAGAGAATTCTTCATCAAATCCTATGAAGCTACCTCAAGAGAAAAACACACAAGTTCATTGAAATGGTCAACATAATCCTTCACTATTTTTTATCCATGTTGAAAATGAATGATTTCTTCCCTTTTATTCATCTTCATCTCTTTAGGTACGAACCATTGATGAAGACGGATTTAGAAGACATCCAACGTCATCCCAACTCGCATTGAGAGTGGGGAAGACAACTCCCATTCATCCAGAGTTATACCTTCAAACAGACCCAAAACAGCGTGAACTTTGGTAGCTTTAGGAGTTCCCAATATTCTAAAGATTCACTAGACCACTTTAAGCCACTCTACATCCTCTAATGAACCCTAATCACTGTAAAGCACCGACAACTTCCACGAAGCACAAAAACCTGGGGATGACTTATCTAAAACCTTGGGGACCTTTCTAGGTGGAAGTTTCATAACAAAATAAAAAAGACAATGATGGAAATAATATTAAGCCAAAGGAAAATAAAAAAATCACTTCAATCTAGAAACAACCAAACACATATAAATACAGCCAAAACATTTTCCTTTAAAACCAATTTTACTAATCCCAAAACTATTTAAAAGGAAGAATCATCATTTCTCGAATCCCTTTTCATTTTCAAAAACTATCTTATACCAACCAAAGGCAATAAAAAAGACCCCTTACACCAAAATACCAGAGATATGGACTAGTAGTTATGCTTAACTCGACGACATTATAGTGAACCATGGCCCAAGAAAGAATATAACTAAGAGGAACTTAAACCGAGAACATAGACATCACATGGGTCACTACTCCATGTGAGGTTATAGCATGACAATGAGTCACCTCTATTGTCATCCCTAAATCCAAAACATAGACAAAGGACTAAAAAACCAAACTACCCTTGGCGACTAGAGGTTCAGAATAAACAAGGGTTCGTGAAGCCCTTCTCGTACCTACCTCCTAAGTCCCGATAGTCCTAATCTCCAGCTACTAGACACCCTAAGTAACAGAGGCCCCCTATGATACAATTTTGTAATGGACCAACCATGATCGAACCTAAACAGATCACCTGAGCTGGTCCACAACACATACCGAAGGGCATTCCCGATCCCCACGGGTGGAAACTTGTGTCGAGGATCAAAGTATACATGAGGGAATGAACTAAGCCCAATAGATAAAACCAAGACTAGATAAATAAACAGAACAAATAGAGCACACCGAAAAACAAAAAAATTGATATTAAATAGAAACAGAACCGATCCAGATACAAAGTACCACCGAAAAGAAAAAAACTAGAAACAAGACCCCGCTACAACGATCTCCATGTGACCCCTCGGTCACCTCCAACCACAAGCCAAAAAATTTCTCCCACTTGATAAGCCACTAAGGGAAATCATGAACTATAGCTGAACCAACAACTGAAATGGTAAAGGATTGATGTGGGTACAAAAATCCTTAATAGGGATGACAACAGTAAACCATTGAATCCAAGTGTTTCCTTACCCAATGATTTTTGAGGACATAATTTTTGAAAAATACAATTATAAAAATAATGTTTTCCAATTTGAAAAAATTATCACCACTTTCCCACTATGATAACCAAATCATGCCATATATTATTTCAAAACAGTTTACCATTTTATAAACAAAACTAACCAAGTAATGTGATGGCTTTGGAAAAGGGAGACAAGTAAATAATACAAGCTCCAAATACACCAGTGTAGAAGAAAATAAATTAGAAATACAAGTTATAACCATGGGTGATCCTGAACATCCCTATACAACCACTAGACACACTCAGTTTAGGACCACCTACTGGGGTATCGTGAAGCCCCATAGTCTATAACCCAGTGATCGCCCTCACGACAAAATCAGCAGCAAATCCCACCTGGGCATTCTATCAACCAGGGGAACCAACCCATTTAATCAGGGCTGGTTCATAATCGTCACTTGATAATATATAAGACACCTAGAAACCCATGGTGGTTATATTAATACTGTGTAAGTAAGAGGCCATTACATGCATGACTCATCTCACTGCACTTGCCTACCCAAAACACGAACACCAATATATGATAACCACTAAGGTATATGACTCCTATAAAGGTGCCCCATACTTATATACATACATTTCATATCACTCGAAGGTTCCAACTGGGACGTCAAGCTATTAATAATTTAATCTAATTCATAAAATGCTCAGTGTTTCCAACCGGTCATACGCATTCGCCAAAACACAATCCCCTTTAAATGTTAGTACAAACATTAACCTTATGTTAAAAGTTCCAAATGTGCCATTAACTCAAAATTTCTAAATAAATCTACCCAAAAATTTTTACAAATACAACATTTAAATTTACAAAGCCAAATGTTTATTTAATCAAACATTCACCAAAACCCAAACCAAGAGCCAAACGGGTACACAGCTTCAAATGCACACACCAAAGAATATTTCAATCCCAAATGGACAAAAACCATGAATAATAGATTTAAATCATCCATTTAAAATTCAAAAAATAACCCTTATTGTTTATAATTTTAAGATCCATTTTTTGGAATCATGATTTTTAAGAAAAACACCATTGTATGTCACCATCTTCATTTGGTGGAACATCCATGAGTGCACCTAGTGTACCCATGGATTTGTTGAAATTTAATGGTGCATCACACATCCAAAGTGTTACCCGAAAACCATTTCCATAATAAAAAAATTTCTTTAAAACCATCACCACCCACCCACATTATTTTAAAAGAACACAAACAAAAACATTGAATCCATTAAATCCTTACCAAATTGTTTTAACACAATAACCAAGTCATAAAAAATCCAAATCACACACACCAAACTAAGCTCACTAACAAAATATTTCATTGCAACATAACAATGGATATACATTTATTAAAATACCCAATTCATCATTAAAACAACAAAGAAAATTTTAACAAGCTTCATAGGTACCACAAACCTTGGTAAATTATACAAAAATCATTTAAAACATATTTTTAAATAACATAATAAATTCCGAATTTCTATAATAACTTAAACAAGGGTTCCAAAGAGCTGAGAAAAATGTTTATAAATTTATTTAAAATGTAAATAATCAAAGGAGTGTATTTAGGAAATAAAAACATGGAATCACCTACTGAAACCTCTTGCGATTTTAATGAAACTTTAACAGGAGGAAGAATGATAACTCGTGGACTAATCGCACCCCCTAAATCCAAAGGAAAGCAGAGATAAAAATTATACCTAACATTAAGGGTTCAAAAAACAAGACACCCACATGAAAATACTATAAATTGAGTGAGGACATGAGAATATGAGGAAGAGAACTCATTGGAAGGAACCTATGGAGAGAGGAACGACCGCTGGATAGAGCGGTAGAGGGGTGGCTGTGAGTATGAGGGGGTATGAGGAGGAGGGGTGTGTGAGGGAGTAACAGGGGGAGAAGGGTGTGCATGAGAGATAATAGGTATATGGGGTTTGTTTGAGGGGAAATGGAGTAAAAGGGGGAGAGTGTGTGAAAGATAACAAAAATGGGAGGGGGTGTGTGCGATTGGAGAAATATAATAGGGGGTATGAATGGAGAGAGGGGTGAGTGGAGAGAGGGATAAAAAATGGGGAAATAAATGGGGAGATAGGGTGGTGCATGGAGAAAGTTGTGATTAGAGAGAGGAATAAAAAAGAATGGATTAAATTTGAGAGATGGGTGAGGCATGGAGATATGAATAAAAATAATGAATTAAATGGGAGAGAGGGGTGAGGTGTGGATAGAGGTATAAAAAAATAAGGGATTAAATGGGGGAGAGAGGTGTGAGGCATGGAGGATAAAAACAGAGGGATTAAAACCATTTAAAAAAATAATATTACCAAAAATAAAAAATAAAAAATATGTTAATAATAATGATGATAATGATAATAATAATAATGATAATAAAAATTTAAATAATAATAATAACAACAAAAAAATTTAATGACAACATTTATAATAATATTAATAATTATATAATCCTAAGAATTTCATTAATTATCTTAATAATAATATTATTAGTAATAACTATAAAAAAAATAATAATGATAAATCCTAAATTTATTAGTTTTGTTTTGAATAATTTAAAAATTTATAACAACCGGATAATAATTATATTTAGATCAATTTTAAGGATAATAATATCATTAAAAATTTTAATAAGAAAACATTTTTACCTACACAATAATGGTATTATTATTATGTATTAAACATTAAATTTATTTCATTATCATAATGTTTTATTATTTTAAGTAATCAGTAATTATAGGGGTATCTAGGATGACTACACAGTTACAACTAACATTGTGGTTCCCGTGCAACAGTCTGAGACCCACAAAAAACATCAAATATCAAAAAAAAATTAAACATGCACTCAACCTGCACCTTGGAGAGGCTAATCAAAACAAGGAAATAATAAAATAAAATAATTTAAAAGGTCAGGGTGTGACAACAATTTTAAATGATGATGGTGACCATATGGAATAAATTATAGTGTAAATTGGAGATGACCTTCATGATTCTATAAAGTTTCATGAGAAGTTAAATAGACTTTTTAAGAGTCTACTTCATGTAGGTTTTACTAAATACACAACATTGTTTGCTTTTTTGAAGTTATATAATTTGAAATCTTGCTATGGATAGAGTGCCAATAGCTATATAGAACTACTTGGTCTATTGTGTGATTTCATACCAAAATAAAATAAACATTAATGTAAAAAATATGGTGATTAATGAATTCTACATTAAATGGGGAAGATCTCTTAATAATTCATTCCTATAAAAATCATTTCCAATGTTTTTTGTAAGGACTATAAATCATTCAAACACTTCCCTATGTGTGGTGTGAATCAATGCAAGAATGAGGAATCTTGTACTTCCAAAGATAAATGGTAATTACCAATCATTATTTGGTTTATATGAATATATAAATGTCATGAAACTATGATACAATTGACATGGAACCTAGATACAAGAATTAAATATGGCAACGTACAATATCTTGAATACTCTCCCCAATGGAAGAAACTTGGTTATGGGTATCTTGAGTTTTTAAATGATCCAAGACACTTTATTCTTACATTATCAACATATAGAATAAATATTATAATTATATATAGTAGTATTGATAATACATCTCTCGTTATGTTGGTAAATAATAACTTTGAACCATGTTCATGCATGAAGCATAAATAAATTAGGTTATCCCTGATATATATATACAAAAACAAGCCTTTAATGGTATTGACATCTATTTTTTATTGATGATATGAAATTTATATGGGATAAAGGTTTGATAATATATTATTCGCAATGAAGTGAAGAATTCACAGTTTGGGATATGTTGTATGGGATAATAATTTACTTACAGAATTATAGAAATTTGTTTCCAAATAGCCTTAAAATAATGTTTTGGTGTCCCATTTGTGAATAATATAAACACTATTTTTTTGAAACATTACTCAATGTCTATGTTTTTATTGAATCATTAATTTTTACACTAAAAAAATAAATAGTGATCCTATAAAATAGCATTCACTGGGAATAAAAAACAATGTACTAAATGGTCTGCATTAATTGGTGATCAACTGTAAGATCAAGTAAAATACATTGGCACTATTTTTGGTCAGCCATATTTGATAAACCATATGAAATTAACTTAGAAAAAAGAGATAATTTTTATTTAATTAAAAAAGTAGAATTACTTGTACATCAATTTTTTCTATCATTAATATAGAAAAAACAATTTGATCATGTTTTTTGTATTTTACTAAATTTCAATTGAAAAACAAAGGGTGGAATCAATGCTACATTGTACATGATTGACATGTGGATAAATAAATAGTTAGAACCAATGAAGGTTAAAAGGTGGAATTATCCTCCTCTAGTGGCATACACTCAATCAAGATAAGAAAAAGTGTAAATTTTGTATTTAATTAATGGTTAAAAATATCCTATGGTTATTCATTAAATTTACATAACGTCATTTAAATGCATAATATGATGTTACATGGTCTAAAATTACACAACTATCAGGTTTTGATGAAAAACTTTAAGCCCATCTCTTTCAGTTGGATTCTGCCTAAAAATTTATGATATACATTAACCAGACTCTACATCTTTTCCAAATCCTTATATAGTAAAGTTATAGACTCGATGAAGTTTTGAATAATTAATAATGATAATTTTGTCATAGTATGTGAATTAGAGTAGTTTTCCCACTCTCTTTATTAGATATAATGGTCTACCAAAATGGTTCACTTGGTTAAATTGGTTTATCTTTGGGTTCTTATATAGTACATATGAGTGAACACTATTTAATGATATATGACGCTATTGAATATTAATATACCTAATTACATTCATCCAGAAGTTTTTATTGTATATCGATATTTTTTAGAAATAATTTGTAGAATTATCAAAAGATTACACATTATATTTTGATATCATCGGTCTACTGATGTTTTTTCATAGTGGATTCCTTATGGGTGAATGGATTTCTGTAATATATTTTGTTACAATTAAAATCCTAATGTGGAAGAAATAATTCCATTACATTTTAAATAATTGTGTAGAGGTTTCTCTATACATTGAATCAAACGATGTAATTCTTATAAATTTATATCCACCAAGGGATGAGTGATAGATATAAAATACATCTAATAAAAATTTTATATAATGGTTTAGAGATCATATTTATAAGTAGTTATCTAAAAATAAGAATTTATTTGTCAACCAGCATTGATGGCTAGCAAAGGGACCAAATCAAAATGTTATATATTATTTTGGTTTTGAAATTAATTGTTATAATTTTTATACAAAGGGAAAATATGAATGAATAATGATGACAAATAGTAGAGTTATACTTGTAGTGGAAGTGATGCATGTATTTAATTCCAAGGCAAGAAACTCAATTTATGATAATATTTCATATTTTTGAATCAAAAAATAGATATATTTGTTTGATTATAAAACATTTCATGTTTTAATTTTCTATTGTAAATGGGTTGAAAATAGAAGTGTAGTCAAAGGTCATCAATTGGGATTTTGGATGGTGAATTTTAGGGTAGAAGTGTATAAGGATGACCCATTTATAATGGAATCGCAAGAAGTGTAGATATTTTATACCTTATATCTAGTAAACATTAATTGGAAAATTGTTACATTAGAGACTAAAACAATTGTATGTTCTTAAGAAAATACAACTGAGCATGACCCATTTGTTTTGATATTCCAATCATTTTATGGTGGTCTTAATGTAGATAGTGGTGTTTAAATTAGAGGGGACCACAGAGAGTGGATTTTGATACATGATAGAGGATCCAAATCACTTTAACCATTAAAAAAAGGGAGTTCAATCACAATGTTATTGATTATTTAATATACTATGAAATTACTCAAAATATTTTGTGTTCTCTACTTTATTTTTGTAATATAAATTAATTTTTTCTAATCAAGTTGATAATAACTTATAATCCTGATGATTTTACCAATACCAAGGTTGAATAGATGGTGGATGCTGAAACTATATAATTATTAGGGGATCAGCAACAAGTTGATGAAAAAAATCATGTAGAATAATATTGTTAAATAAAATCGTCAAATCAGGGAGAAAGGATATCAAATTGAATGTTGTATGGAATCAATGAGGCCAATATATTGACCCCAACAAGACAAAGGGAATTTGTTATATTAGTTTCAAAATGAGATTTCATGTGTTTATGGATATAGATATGTGGCTCCATGTGTCACGACCTGTCTTCGGGGCCCATACCGGGCCATGAACCTTGTCATCTGACCCCATGGGTATCTTGTAATACCATGGATGATTTTCCAGCACACCATAGGCTATTACTCACTAGGGCCTCTTATCAAACTAATGATTGTCCCCACAGACTAACACATTTTCTTTCAGTGTGTTTTGACCTCACTTACACACACCCTGGGAAACATCCCAGAAGGTCACCCATCCTGATTACTACTCCAGGCCAAGCATGCTTAACTATGGAGTTCTAATTAGGTAGGCTCTCGAAAATAAAGGTGCACCTTGTGGATATGGGAAGTAACATTTGGCCTTTTGAGTCTCACATTTCTAGGGGTGTTACACCATGCAAACCCTGTATTGTAGGAACCCATTTGGGAATATATTAAGTTTATGTTATGTTATACTTTCAACAATTTAAAAAAAAATATATGGAAATATTGATTAAATTTTAATTATCCCTAGTGTTGTTCATATATTTTAGTATATTTTCATAAAAATTTTATTATTAGATTATAGACAAGATCATAGAGGCTTTAAGAAACATATTACAAATAATCATCTCTAGGACACTTAGGGGAAACTAAATCCACATTAACTGGTCACGTATTCACACATTATAAAATAAGATACATGTAAATCATTCATTAGGAATCATGATGAGAAATAATATTAGTAGAAATATATTCAATGATATTTTATTTGAAATGATTTATTATACTCACTTTTATTCAAAATTATTAATTTAAGAAAGAACAATGGAATAAAGAAAATAAATAACATATAAAAAACCAATATACCCCAACAGTATAGTAAAGATATGATATGGTCATATTGAAAGGAAAATGGAATATATTTTAAATATATAGTAAATGTTTCAAGTGATATAAAATAAATGTTTATATATATACATATATATTGATGAATCAAAATCTGTGTCTACTTCCATCGCACATCATGTGCTATAGAAGTTGGACCATATTAATAAAGAGGGAAAACTAGTTGATGAAAAAACATGATAAATATTGGAAATATTTGAATGTATTCCATAATAATAATTATTTTTATTTTTAACAGTATCACATAAAAATATCTATTTATGTTAATATGTTTTTTATAAAGTTTAGACACAAGAATCCACATGTGTCATATCTGAAGAAACAATTCCTTCTATAGATTTGAATCATCTTATAAAATGTAGTCATGTCAGTGCTTCATGTTTTAGTGTATCATCTCAAAAATATTTTGAGAACACAAATTTACAGAGACATACATATGAAATGATGATAGTACTGATGGTGTAAATAGATACTTGAAATATATTTTTTCTTGATTGGTGGACCGATGTTTGTAAATGGATAAAATTGAACTGAAAGTGGAATAATGATCAGTGCATCAAGAGCCACATGACCCCCAATAGCTTTGAAACTATACATTCCCCTAAACCACCTAACTTACCCAAGGTAATCAACTTTTTCATTACTCTATTCCCTAAATGTGAATCAAAAAACTTTTTATAACATTATATTAACGAAATTTTGTAGGGTGAAGTTATCTGTGATTAATATATACTGGAACACATACATAGCCTTATTGTGAGGGGTACATTGTATAATATCATAGTATACATTCTATACAACAAATAACTCCAAAAAGATCACATGAGAGTGTGTATTGAAATGAATCATGAGATTAAAGTTATGTCTTTTATTCTACTTGATGATCCAGATGCTATAATAGTCAATCATTCTATTAGAACTTCTGTAAAATGGACATCTAATCTTATAAATACACATGAGGTATGTCCTCCAGAAATTATAAATTAAAAACCAATAATATTTGATGAAAAAGTGATGAATTGATATATGGTATTCTAAGTGGATAAAATTATGGGGAAATGTAAGGAAGAATAAATAAAATCTAGTGAATTAACCATGAAATCAAAAAAAATCTTCTTGGAGTATATTCTCCCAAACAATTATACTGTAGGATATATTAAAATTACATGGTAATGTTGACACCACATTCAAAGATGGATATATTTCCTACATTCAATATAAAGAATAAATATGTTTGAAATTTCATTATAGATATGCTTTATAGGGAGTGTATAAATGTTATTATAATGTTGGAATAGCTGGGAGTCTTAGTTCTCAATACATCACTACAGAAGAATGACTTATACTAGTAGAAATTTATAAAGAGATAATATATATGTTGGTAAAAATAAGTAATTATAACAGATATTAAATTTTAATGGCATTCATTTTCAGTAGAAATATTTTTTTCCAATATTTATATCTTTTGATATTTATTAGTTACTATCAATGAATATTTTACCAATAGTTAAATATATTTCACTATCATATCAATACAAAAAAATTTTGTACCAAAAAAATCATTTAATACTAATTTTTATTACCAACATATTTTTTACAATAATAAAAATATGTTCCAATAAATTATTCAATAACATAAAATATTTTACCAATGAAGAATATATATATATATATATATATATATTATTTTCAATAAATTATATAAATTATTAATATTTTTATAAAATCAAATAATCATATGTTTTCATTGAAATATTATATATTTTTGATATATAATATATTTATATATGATAAAACGTGATGATAAAAGGATATAATATTTGGAGGCTTGAATAGGATCGAATTTACACCAGTAAAATCCAAAAAAAGTCACTTATATATTATTGTATTTTTTGTATATATTATAAAATTTTATTCAAAATATATATAAATTTTAAAAAAAATTATTACATATAAATTTATTATACAAAATGATTTTTTTTTCAAAATTATACCAATAATATGAAAATCTATTCCCAAAAGAAAAAGTATCAAGCCGTAGGGATCACATAACCATTATCACACATACTATAGTCATACTATAACCTAGTTAATTTCTTTTTGTGGGGTAAAACTATGTGTGATACCTATAAAAAATATTTTTCTTATTTTTCTTATTTTTTGTTACTATTATTTTTTTCTTTTTCTTTTCCCCTCTACCTTTCTCCCCAAAATTTCTCTACCCTCTCCCCATCCAGTTTGTATCATGTTCCCTATCCTGGAGGAATCTCAACCGCTCACCTCCCTCCTCCTCTGGAAATAGAATCTGACCATCCCTCCTTTCGATTTCATGCATGGTCTTCTTTATTTAGCATTCCTTCCCCTCTACTCTATTATTCTTATCTTTTAATCATGCCTTTCCTCCTCTTCATTGTAGTGCAAGGGACCTATCCGAACCCTAACACGATTTTGGTTGTTTTATTTGATGATTCCTGATGGTTAAGGTTTATGAGCCCAGACTTAGGTCTGTTTTAGTTGTGGTTGTTTAATGATTTTTAGGGTAGTGGGTAAGTTGTTCATGGTCTTGGCATTAAATATATGTACAACCTTGATTATTCCGAAAAAGATTCATTTCATTCATTCTAATACTCCGAAGAAAAATTTCATCACCATAGAATCTAAATATCATGATTTAATTTCATAATTGAATGTTTTTTATTTATGAAGGAATGTGATGTTAAACACTTAAGTAGAACAAGTGAACCTTCATCTAATGGTTGGGTCTTTTTTGCAGTGTTCATTTTGATTCAAGATTCCCATGATTTTGGATTAGCCAGGACTCATATTAGATTCAAATAAGGGAATTCAGGGGTATTGTGGTTAAAATATTGCTTCACTTATAAAGTCTCCCATATAGAAACACTTTATACATGACTTTAATTACTGGGTGTTGTGTTTTCCTTAAATAATGCATCGATACTTACTAAATGATCAGGTTTCATTTTTTGGTGTCAATAGACTTGATTATTCTAAATGGATTTTCATATTTTTTTACTTATTGTGATGAATTGTTATACACTCTAAAAATTTCTACGGGTTTTCCCCTTATTCCTACTAGTATCATTTGGTGATGCATAATCACAGACACTTAAAATACATGCATTCACAAACATGCATAAATTTATAATGTCTTGAAGGATTTTATATAAACATTTCTATGAAGGATTTTGTTATAATATTACAATATCCAATTATCTGGTCGATACCTATGGGATTTCCATGTTTGTAGGGTGTGGTCATCTTTATGGGAAAATATTTTGGTGATTATTTCTAGGATGATATTTTAAGAACTTCCTCGCATAATTCATATAAGGAACCTGCCATAAACATTAAATAATCTTGAATTATGTCAATAATTCACATTGATGATCTTTTCAGGTTTAGAGTTTTAGAGAATTAGGCCATAACTACTACATAACAACTTTAATATTATATCTAGAGACTACTACTCAGTATCAACTTTTGATAAAATAAAATCTCTTAAAAACAAACACGTCTAGTTCCATGTTTTAGACATCATTACATTCCTTGATCCCATCCTTAACCCTATTCATCTTTAAGTCGGGTGGAAAACTTTTCAAAAACTTGGGATGAGAATAAAAAGATTAGTAAGGGTTATAAAATATGCAAGTAAAACATTATTTCATCAATAAATACAAATCAATGAAACCGATAGTTTTTCATTCATAACATACCTTACGAAATCATAATATTTATGAATAACACAAAGAAATCATAAATAATAAAGGTAACTTATGGAATTCATAACATGATTACATTGTAGAAATCACAACAACCTAGGGTGTCACATTTTTAATACCCATCATAGTATATTTCAAAAAATCTCTTAGGAGAAACATTAACGTTTACCTCAGTCATGTTACCCAATGCATTAGAGAGTTATCTCAGGCTCACTCACCCAAGGTTTATCACAAAACCAACCATATATGCAAACAGTTTACAATAAACATAACATATTAATAACACATAAAACAAATATAAAGGATATATAACATTTCCACATTGCAATCATAATATACCATTTCAAGATATTGACATAATCAATTCTTTATAAAACCATTCTCAAAACAATTTATAGAATTTAATAAAGAAGTTTTTAAATCAAAGTGTCCCATACCACATTCAAGATTTTAAAGTAATTAACATTTCAAAATAGTAATGTCCTTATAAATAAATCCATAAAACCATTTTTAAAACATGGAAATTTTTGAGAATTATTTAGAAGAATAAATCTTTAAAACCATATTTTAGTTAAGGTGTTCTTAACTAAATAGGAGATGCTTGAATGAAAATAATTGTGGAATAACATTTAATAAAAACATTACAATATCATGAGAATAAAGTTATTCATGATATAATATTCCAAAGTATAGTATATTCACCATATAAAATGGAATTGGTGCATAAAAACATTGAAGTCTCAATGGAATGTAAATTGAGATGAAATTCTTTATAAGGACTGTATCCTTAGATTAGGGATAAATCAGTTACATAATTATGTGTGAAAAATATAAATACAATCAATATAATTGGATATTAAGTGAAAAACAATCATAGGACATTAAAACATATTCATATCACGACATAATCAAGAAGTAGAGGTTTAACCCAAAGAATTGAAATAGGGTTAAGAAGTTCCCTTAAAAAAAATTGGCAGCCTAACGACATCACATTAAATTTTAGAAGATGAGTTGATGAGAGAAAAAATGGTATCTCATCACATGGACATAAAATTTACCAAAATAAGGATATATAAGAACATATCCCTACATAAGAAGATGTGAATTAAAAGACATAACAAAAATAAGTCTTTTAAAAGAAGAGGGTGAAAGGTTCCCTTACCGATTTGGTAACTTATGAAACATACACCCCATGAATGAAGGAACATACAATGTATATGTAAATAACCATAAATGACATTATATTACACAATGTGTAGAATCATGGGAAGTACATACACCACTCAATTGAAATAGTGACAAATATCGCATGAATCCCACAAGAATAAAAAGTGAGATAAAACCCCCTTACCTCATTGTAATCAATCGAGTCGTATGACCAAAAGATAATAACCACAAAATCAATTACAGAATTCCATGAATATAAAGGTAATAATTATCAAATATATCAAATGGAAGAACATAATACACCACATTCAAGAAATAAGTGGTGAAAAATTGAAATCTCTTGGACTTGAAAGTGAGATAAGAATCCCTTAACTTGTGTCCGACTTGACTTGGTTGTTCCTTTTTCTTCCTGAATAATAAACTTATGTTAATTTATACTTGATTAATAACATTTTTATTGTTTATTATTCCTTTAATATCACTTATTACCATGTTATAAACATTATTTAATCATTTAAGTTAATAATGGTCGTTTTGTCGATATTTGGTTCTTCAGTTAAAAATGAACTTCTTATAATTACAAATTTTCCATGTAGTCAAAAGTACATTATCTCCAAAATGATATTAAAAATTTATATATAATATATATTATATATATCCAGTATATATATTTATTTATAATATTACATAACATTTCTATATATAAAATGAAATGAACTGTTCATGGAGACGGTAAGCTGTATGTACGCATGAATGCTACTTTCATTTCTATTTCATATTTTAATGGAATAAAAACATAATGATACATATGTATATTGTAATTAAATTATAATATATATGTTATATATGATACATTATTTTCTAGATTCTATCCTTCATACGTTCCACGTATGGCACGAACGAGTCATGTCATTTTGATGGTGCGGTAGTCCCCACTTCCTCAAATGAAATTACTGCATTTTCCCATTATGGAAACCATAAAGGTATGATATAAATGAAAAATATAGAAGAATTGAAAAAATATAAATATATTTTATATCACATATAAATAATGTTCCTTTATAATGGCCACCATGAGAGGCATTAGGAGATAATTGAACAATCATCGTTTCTTGAGGCAGTAGTTCACCGTCCATAGAAACATTATGTTCTTTAACCATTAGATGGAGGTGCGAGTAAGTGTAGCTCAAATACCTCTCATAAAAACTTTCTAATATATTTATGATACCGGTGTTTTTATAAAATAATGTGATAAAAAGAGTTTAGGGGGTTGGATAAGTAAAATAAAACAAAATAACTTAAGATAAGACAATACATTTAAATCGGTTAAGTCCCTTTGGTTTGAACCAAAAGGGTTTCTTGAAGTGGTTTCTACCTAATTTAAGGATTTTAGAATGAAAAGAGGGATCCTGGGAGACTCTAATGGTACTAATTCACTGAGAAAATATTCCAATACCTAAATCTATTCAGAATATTTCTTAGTATCCTTTAGAAGAGCATGAACAATTTCTGCCCCAGACATTTTCTTCTTTTTCTTATTTTGTTTTTATTTCCTTTCATATACCTCAGTAGCCTGAAATTTTTAATTCGTTCCCTCAATAATATCATGGCCAAAAAAATTATCTCATTCCTTTTTATTTTTCTTTTATTTACACCACTTTTAAACAACTTCATCAGGGAAGGTTTTTGGCTTCTTCATTTTAGGGGGTGCTAAAACATTCTAAGATTTATGGGTTCTCTTTGGTTTCTAGTTCATTATTATTTATCTTCTTCTAAGGATTCATGGAAGTATTTTCTAATTATGCTTTCTTTGCTAAATCTTCAATCTCACGTTTTGATAGATCATAACATTCTCCAGATTTGATATTGAATCCAACTTTCATCCACCTAAATGTGTCATCACTTAACAAAAAAATCATGAAGCTTCTTGACTAAGAGATGTAAGGGATTTTAAATGATTCTAAATATAGGCCTATGATCAAATATAGTATTTCTAGATAAATGATGATTTTCAATTTTAGAGTTCAATTCTTGATATTATTGATCACTATTAAGATATACATCACCAAGTTTATCTTCCTCAATTTAACCCGAAAACCCATAATGAATATGTCACTTTTCATTAAGGTGTACATGTAACCTTTTCCCAGAATGAGAAATCCATATACACAAAATTATAGAATCCTAAAATTCATTGAGATATAGTTAATATTTGGTGTTTTTACTCCTTTGAGTCCAAGGAACTCTATTTACTTCTCCTTCTCAAAGATTCCTGACTTATCTGGAAGCATGTGTGTATAGAAAACCACATCTCCATTAAATGGTATTCCAATAATACATGCTTCCATGTTAAAGGAAATGGAATAGGTTTTCCCATTACTCTTGAATGAAAATTTATCTCTTCTACCTTCATTATAAAAACTTACTATCTCATATAACTAAACAGGTAACTTTGGGTAAACTAGATTCTAACTTTTTGGTTTGGATACACAAATACTCTCCCATACATTTAACTTGATATTTTTTTTAATCAGGGAATTATACATCACACAAAATTTCTGATCAACTAACCTTTCTCTGTATATTTTCCACTCTATAATTTCCTTGACTGAATACATCTGTTTCTAAGGAGAGGCTTCTAAAGACATTTGTAGCCTGAGAAAACTCAGAAAATCAAAACAATTTTTTAAAAAGAGGCAATTCCTAGACACAAAAAGTCTTGATAGCTGATGTGGGATGAAGTATAGGGGGACTTTATATAGATGATGAAGTGATGGTTCAATTTCCTCAATTGATCCAACTGTTGAAAATTCATGATATGTTTTGACGTTTGAGATGAAAGTCAATGAAGAATTTGTTAGGTTTAGATCATTTGAGGTTTTTAAGGTAATGATTTTCATTTATGGATAGTGAATCAGAAATTGTTTCATAAAACAAGAAAATAATACCTACAAGTAAAAAGTATAATTACGAAAATTTATGTAAGGAAACATACCTTCCGAATTACTAGGAAAATTGTCAGTAATGAAGAAAATTGATCTTTAAGAACTTTAAATTCTAGAGAATTTTATTAAGTAAATGAAAATTTTGAATCGTGAATTTTGGTTTTCGAAAAAAATTTTGTTTAAGAAAAAAATTTGGTTATGAAAAATTTTACTAGGAGAAAAAAAATTGGTTATAAGAAATTTTATGAAGAAAAAAAATTGGTTACAAAAACAAATTGATTACAAATAGAAACAAATTGGTAAACATGAAAAGTTTATCCACCAATGAAAATACGTTTTTTAATATAAGGAGGTAGGTTTTTAAAAAATATAATATGGTATATTACATTACATTTATCATTCCTAACTTTTTTTATATAATCGAATCAATCTGAGGGTAAAGATTTTGTAAAAATATCAGTAAGTTGATATGGATTTCTGATAAATTGAAGAATGATATCTCCTTCTGTTGTGTGATCCCGAAGAAAGTGAAGCCTAATATCTATGTGTATTGTACAAGAGTGATGTGATTGGTTTTTTCATAGGAAAATGGAACTAGTATTATCACACAATTTTTATGTTTTGTTAAAATTCATGTCATACTCTGTAGGGATTGTTGCATCCACAACTCTTGGGCATAACAACATCTAGGTGCTACATATTTAGCACCAGCAGTGGAAAGTGCTTTTGAGTGTTTCTTTTTTCATGACCAAGAAAATTATGAATCTCCTAAGAACTAAAAAGATTTGAATGTACTTTATCTGTCCATTTTACATCCACCAAAATCAGTATCTAAAAATATTTTTAAAACAAAATCATTTCAAAGTTTATAGAAAAGTCCTAAATCCTTGGTTCCCTTTTAATAGTGAAAAATTATTTTCACTGCATTTAAATGAGATTCCTTTGGCTTATATTTATATCTTTTACATAAGCATAATGAAAACATTATGTCTGGATGACTAGCTGTCATGTATAGTAAACTTCTTATCATACCTCTAAATGATGTTTGATCTATTGGTTTCCTAGCTTCATCAAGATCAATAAAATTTAAGGTACCGATTAGAGTACTTATATTTTTATTGTTGTCATATCCATACTTTTTAAGAAGATCTTTAATATACTGATGTTGTGATATAGAAGTTCCTTATGGTTTTTGAGAAATTTAAAAACCACGGAAAAATGTTAACTCACCCATCATACTAATTTCAAACTCATATTTCATTACATTCTCCAAAGAATCAGTCAAAGATTGCTATGTTAAACCAAATATAATGTCATCAACATTGATTTGAGCTATCTAATTTTTTTTCTTATATTTCTTTATATAAAGAGTTTGATCATCAGTTCCTTTTATATAATTATTTTGTAACAAAAATCATGTAATTCTATCATACCGAGCTCTAGGGGCATGTTTAAGTCCATATAAAGCTTTGGTAAATTGGAAAACATGTTGATAATGATATATGTCTTCAAAAATAGGAGGTTGTTCAACATAATAATCCTCTTGAACATATCCATTAAGGAAAAAACACTTTATATCCATTTGAAAAATTTTGTAATTAAAAATTTATGCAAAGGAAAGTAAAATGAGAATAGATTCAAGTCTAGCTACTGCAGAATAAGTTTCTTCATACTCTATTCTTTATTATGGATTATAGACTTTAGCAACTAATCTATATTTATTTATTACTATGATTCCATTTTCATCACATTAATTTTTGAATACCAATTTTAATCCTATTATAAGTGTTTCCTTAGGTCTTTCAACCAAGGGCCAGACATTATTCCTTTGGAATTCCTTTAGGTCATCTTGCATGGCTTTAATCCAATCATTATCACCTAAATCTTTATCGGTTCTTTTTTTCTCTAATTGGGAATTTAATTCTAGATGTTCTATTTCATTTCTTAAGTAACCTGTAGTCCTTACAGGTTGATTACATCACCAATGATACTATCACTATGATTATTCTTATGAAATAACTGATTATAGACACTTGCATGATGATAATTTTTTTTGAAAACACATATGAAGATATATTTTGGGGTTTTTTAACAAAAAAATAATCATTTTCATTAAATTTAATATGCATTTTTTCTTAAAAAATACATGTGTTCTTATTAAAAACTCTACAAGCATTATAAATAGTGGTGTAGCATAGAAAAATTAATTCATCAGATTTGGGTGGAAATTTATATAAGTTATCTTTAGTATTCAGAATGAATACTTTGAAGCCCAAAAATTTTAAGTAAAAAGTATAGGTTTTATACTGGTCCACAATTCATAAGGTGTTTGGTTAAGAAAATGTCTGATTAAAACTCGAATTATAGTTCCATAAGAAGTACTAACATATTTAGTACAAAAGTGTTTAGTAATATAATATTCACTCAACATGGTTCTAGTTATCTCTTGAATAATTATATTTCTAATTTCAACAACACCATTCTTTTGAGGAGTTCTTATAGTTGATAAGTTATGAGCAATGCCTTTGTTACTACAAAAAGATTCAAAATAATAATTTGGAAATTATCCTCTATGATCACTATGAATAGTTATCAATGGATGTTTTTTTCTCCTTTTGAATTGAGCTCTAAATGTTTTTAAATAAGAAAAAAAATAAGATTTTCTTTCTAAAAAATAGACCCATATAAATCTAGTGTAATCAACAACTAAATCAAACACATAATATTTCCTCCAGTACTTCTAGATTTTTTCGGTCCAAGAATATCTATATCCACTAACTGTAAGGAATTAGAATTTGAGACATCAATGATTGATTTAAAACTTGATTTATGTTTCTTTTAATATTGAAAAGGATCAATAACTTTTGAATAATCAAACCTAAGATCTAGATGATCCTTAAAATGTCTTTTCAATGAGAGTTTTCATAGGTTCTTAAGGTTATAATGTCCTAACATTCTATTCCATAACCCTGATTGGTCTTCTATTTCACTACGGCAAGGTAGATCTTGGCTCCTAAGGTCTTCTATGTTTAGTGTGTATACATTCTCTAGACTATGGGAAGAAATAATTAACTATTCTTTGGAATTGCATACTACGAATTTTTCATTCCTAGAATTCACAAGGTAACCTTCATTACATAATTGACTTATGATAATGAGGTTGTTCTTAAGACAGTTAATGAATAAAACATATGAAATTAATGTTTTTCCAAAGATAAAAATGTTACCTATAACAACAATATCTCTCTGAGAATTATCTCCAAAAGTTATTTTCATTACTTTTGTCTTGAGAATCTTTCCAATGAAGTTTTTGTTACCAATCATATGTTGGGAGCATCCACTATCCATGAACCATGTATTATTGATAGTACATTCTTTATTTTCGTGAAAATAAAATAGTTAGACATTCATAATCCAAACATTCCTGGATCTAAAAATTTCAGAAAGTAAAATTTTAGGAATCCACATCTTCAAAAAAAATATCTTTATGAAAACCTAAATATTGGGTTTTGTTTAAAGGAATGTTTTTCTCCTGATGTCTAGCACAATGTAATTTAGTAAAAAATAGAGCACTTTGGGGAACAAAATATTTATTACTAAAATCTGGTTTAGAATGAGTATAACCAAATATTGAATGATTCCTTAATGAGTAAATTTGGGAATACAACTTGTCAAAATTTTCCTTCACAGAGGTAAAGTTTGACAATAATTTCCTTAAGGAACATATTTCTGACTTTAGTTTAATAACCAAGTTCTTATCCTCAAGGTTATAAGTCTTTGAAATAGAGTTATCCTCTAAAATATTTTTCTTAGAAACAATATTTGGAATTTCTTTAGAAATCGTATCCTTCTCATAATTAACTCCATCAATGTTTTTATAAACACATTCAAAGTCAAAAGTTTTCTAATCAAGATATTTAAAAAGATATGATAATTCATTAGTTAAAACCAAAATTCTTGAATTTTATTTCTCTATCTTCTTTTTTCACTTATAATTTCCATTTTCAAGTAGTTTAGAAAATATAGAAACTTCTTAAAATGAGGGTAAGGTATTATCTTTTTATATGAAAGAATCATCATCTAATGATTCATAAAATTCTTCATTAAAAAGATTTTATTTTAAAGAAATAGTGTTTAATGATTCCGAATTGTGTACCTTAGACATAAGATAATGGTTTTCAATAGGTATTTTGGTTATAAAACCAATATTATTTTGATAATAAGATTCATAATCTGAATATTCATCTAAATAATTTCCACCACTGAAACTCCAGG
This sequence comes from Viscum album, assembly GCA_963277665.1. Taxonomy (NCBI): domain Eukaryota; kingdom Viridiplantae; phylum Streptophyta; class Magnoliopsida; order Santalales; family Viscaceae; genus Viscum; species Viscum album. The sequence continues at coordinate 741,380,434 of OY728138.1, read as the reverse complement.
TGTCATTAGCTTTCAAGACTTTCTTTTCCTTAGCCTTGTAATACATCTTCCTATTTCTCTCAAAATGATTTTCCATCCTATATTTTCCCTTAAGCATAGAACAATCAGGTATGATGTTTCTAGACCCTTTTCATTCATAATTGGTTACTTCAAAATCTTTCTTATACTTTCTGTATTTCTTCTTATATCTCTATTGAAGATCATTCTTTTGCACATTTTTGTTCATCCTTCGAGCAAGATTGGTTAATTAATTATCATACTGATCACTTTCACTAGATTCAGATATAACAATATCTTTCTTAGCCTTAGATCTAGTTACCCTTTCAGGAGTATTTTCTTTAGATGTAGTATTAAATGATAAACTTCCATTACCATTCTTAATTTAATGATATCAACATCTCTCTTCATTCTGGTTTCATGTTGAAGAAGAGTTTCGAATAGCTCATTAAAAGTGATTTGAGATACTTTCCTATTCTCATCAATAGTGGTTCTTTTTTATTCAAACTCATTTGGAATAATATCAATTACCTTTTCCACAAGAGATTCATCATCAAGACCTTTATCTCTCATAGATTTAATATTATGGACAATATTCATAAATCTTTTTTGTACATTGCAAACAAGATCTCCCTAAGGAAATAAGAATCCATGATATTATGCTCTCAACATAGTACTTCTAGTTTCAACCACTTTAGAAGTACCAAAATGTTTAACATCAAGTTTCTTCCAAATGCAGTTGGTAGATTTACAAGAAGATGTTTGACTATATATATTCCTGGTGATATAACACAACAAAGTTTTTTTGTACCTTTTAATTTATTTAATATTCTGATTTTTCGTTATTAGAAAATGTTCTGAATTCCATGCTTGGAATTTTTTAATCACTAGTAATCACTACAAAATTGTCTACTCCAGTGTTAATGAAAAAAGACTTTATTCTATGTCTCTAGTACTCATAATCATTACCATAAAGAATAAGTGGTCCGGTAAGATTTCTATTATCAATGGAACCAAAATTTATTCCCCTCATTATATAAAAAAATAATTTTCCATAAAAACTTGTTAATAGAAAAATTTTATAAACAAATATAAAAATAATTAATAAAAACTTGAACAATAAAATTTAAGCAACAAGAATTTTGAACAAGGAAAACTTGAGCAAGAAAACATACATGTGAGTATAAGAATTTCAGTGACCTTGCTCTGATAGCAATTGTAGGATTGAAATAGTATATGTGGATGCTTAATTACAAGATGGGGTGAATTGTAAGTTTAAAAACACTCATTTTTAACATTAAGTAAAACTATGTTTAATAATGTTAAACAAGGTAAATTCATAAATCCTATTTAGGTTCTTAACTATAAAATAAAATTTCTTAGATTATAGATATATGGTTCAAAAAAAACATAAAAAAAAGATCTCTTGTGAAAGATTCTACCTTAATGTTTATAGAATCTTATTTATTAGAGTAAACAAAAGTATAATAAATTATAAGAAAGATATTCTTTTTCCATTATCAAAATACTGTAGAAATATAACTTGAAACAAAAAAAAAGTAACAATTAGGAAATATTTTAATCCAAAGGATAGGGTCAACAACATCATGGGATAAAGGTTCCCTGATGTATACTTTCTTGAATGTTTGTCTTAGCCACACCAGGGTAATCCATCGATAGGAATATTAGAATCTATCTTGCTATCCACACAAATCCTCAATCTTTAAGGTAGTCAGAACCTCTGTCTTCCTATCCCAAGAAGTACTCGAAATTTAAGGTAATCAGAACCTCTGTCTTCTTATCCCCGGAATCCCTCTATTGTAATCATCAATAATCAGAGTCACATGTAGAAAACTGAACAAGGTGTTAAGATCTACAGAAAGCATGAGAGTCTCTCTCTAGAAAACACATCACACCATGTAATATCTTGATTGATGGAACTGGGTTTTAACTCATTAAAATGATTACCTATTTATAGGAAAAACTCCAACAGTCATCTCCCTCAACCAACTTTCATATTTTTCCTTGATTCTCATAGGGGCATGTACATGTTTCACTCAACCAATGGTCAGTTAAAAAAATATTTTATGACATTGTTTCATAATAATAACATGTGTATGGAAAATTATGTTACTTAACTAAATATGATTTTTTTAGTCTATGTAAAAATAGAATTCATAGTGTAATCCTATAAACAATCAGATCCTATAAAACCTGGATATTCAGATTCTGTTATACAAAGAATTTGGAATTTAAATTTCAAATATTATAGAGTCTGAATTCCAATGAATTAGGAATATAAATTCTGAGGTATTTGGAGTCTTAATTCTGAGGAATTCAGAGTCTAGATTTTGAAGAATTCATAGTCTAAAAATAGAACACTTTATATCCAAGGAACTATAAGATTTTGAGGTTTTACATGAGGATCCTAATTTTTTACTTAGTAATAAATTAGTTTTATTTTAAGAGAATATAAAATGAGATAATGGAAACAAGGTAAGGATAAAAATTTCTGTAGATAAGAGAAATTTTCATTCCAAAAATAATCTTCATGGAAAGATAATTTTCTTTAAGATAAAGTGTTCTTGATTATCAAAACATAAAGGAATGGAAAATTCATAATGTATCCTGATTGGATCAACACATTATTATATTTCAATTTAATGGTGTACTTATTTTAAAGGTGATGAATTTGATTTTCTAAGGTTTAAAGATAAATGTTTTATAAATGACTTTCACTCTTTCTCTCCATTATAACTGGAATTACATCATTTAATTTCAAATTTCTTATGATTCCTTCTTGAAAGAGAATGTGGTTTTATATGGGAAATGGTAAATGGATCATGTTTTATTTTAAAAATGGAAAATGTGTGGAATGTATTACTTTGATATATTTTATTTAAAACTTTAATTTGATGTTTCTTTTATTTTAAAGGAATTTAATTGGTAATAGATTTTTTTAGGCATGCCTACTGGGTTTTGATTCTCAGGCCGATAGTTATTTCTTGTTTATAGCTTTTAGTGAAGGTATTATCTTGATTTTTATTTTCATGGGAGAAGTTTCATTTTTGTATCAACGAGTGACCCTCAAGGTCACATGGAGATTTTGTGGTCATTAAGTGCAGTCTGAGTTTTTTTTGTATAGTTTTTTGTATTTTTAATTTTTTTATCAAAGATATCATGTTTGTATATTTTTATATTTTTTTGGGTTTTATTTATTTTTACAAAATTCGGTTTATTTATTTATTTTTGGAGAAATTGTTCCCTTGTCTCTCCGTTAATACGTGGAACTAGTTGTCAAGACATGGGGATCAGGAAGGCCCTTTGGGCCTTACGACATATCGACACTGGTGACCAGTTCATGGTTGACTAGTGTTGGTTCGTGACACCAATGGTTCAAATTTGATAAATTTTACACTTATTTGTTTTTTTCAATATGAATATTAGCAGTGCTTAAATTTATCACCTTCGTAAAGGGTAAATCAGGTAATTAATGGTTAAAACTAAGTGATAATGCCATAATTTTTTATAATAATAATTATTGTATGAATTTTATATGAAACTTATCACCTTAGTATATAAATTTATATTTCTAGCAGAAAGTTCACAATAAAAATGACTTATATAATATTTAAATCAAAGAAATTTACAAAATGCCACTCTCCTAATTTTAAATATCTCTTATGTGTCCACATTGGGAAAAATATATTTTGAATGAATTAAGACTCTATTTAAAGATAAATGAAATTATTTTCAAGATATAAATATATTTTTAATTTTTATAAATTATATAATGACCTTACATTCTTCTGTAATTCTAATAAAATATTTATTCAATTAATAAAAAATTGAAATAAAATATCATTAAAATATTAAAAGATTTATAATTTTAATTATTTAATGTTTTACACAATGTTTTTATATATATAATACATTATAGGGTTATTAAACACATTATAATATATTTCTCTATTTTTAATAATATATTTAAAGTAAAATTAAACGAATATTGTTAAAAATGGAATTAATGATATTTTATAATATTATATAATTTGTTAAATAATATAAAATTAATAAAAAACATATATTCATCCAAGTGAATGTGATATAATTTTTACCATCATCTATGGTCTATTTATGTATTGTTTTTCATTTTATAGTAACATTATCAACCCATAAATTGTATATAACTATAATATTATTGTAATTGTCAAAAGGATTAGTAAAGTGTTACAAAATATTATAAGGGTAAAAATTAATCCAATATTGTCCAAAAATTGTTATTTTCATTGATTTAAATCATCCTCATAATAGATTCTAAACATATAAATTTGGTTCTGTTTGGACATATAAATTAAATTATATTAACATAATATTTTAAGAAATCACAAGAGTCCCCCTCACCTCAATTTTAAAAGGGAACCCTTCCTTTCTCTTATTTACACAACCATAAGAATTATAGCTAGACCATACCCTACCAAAACACACTCTAAAATTATTTAGTCACATTTTATATGTTCTATTCTTCCTAATAGTCTAACCCTATATCCCTTAATATTATATTTGAAGGATTTTTTTTAAAATAATAGTTAATCACCATAATTGGTCATATTCTTTTTTATTATTATTTTACCTCCTAAAAATATGTTATATTTGTCATAAAATTAAAAAACGTTATAATAAATATAATTATATGTTATTATTAAAATGAAACATCATTTTACCCCCTCTTTCTATAAAATATGAATTGAAAATATCACTTGTGTGTACGTAGGGCCTACCATATCTACGTAGTGATATAATTCAATTATAATCACCAAATTTTATAGATCAGTGTTATGATGGTTTTAATGTTTATATATGATTATTATGAAATAATTATACTTATAGAATTATTATATCATATCTACATTCTTACCTTTCAAACCATTATAAAATGATAATGTCAATCGTGCATATGTGTGGACTACCACCTCCAAAAAGCTATGTGATTCATTTTTCATTTATGTTTTAATAGTATGGTAATAAGGACGGATTTAATTAATATATATGATTTATATGATATAATAATGATTTTGTAAAATTTATTTATTATTTAACTTTCTTATATTCTATCAATCAAAATAATGTAAACATCTTTCACACGTATGTACGACATGCTGTCTTCATAAACGGTGTAATTAATTTTTCTATTTATATATTTTATGAATGTATCTATACATGTATATAATGATTATGTATGATTTTAATATCATGGTAAATAAATTACGTTATTTAATCAGTATTGAAATAAAATAAATATAACTACCCAAACATACCACACATGAAAAACGAAACAAATATCACCTGGTAAAATTATTTTAGTAAATAATTATTAACAAATGATTATAAAATTCCATAAGTAAATCATATATAAAATGATATATATTACTATGTTTATTTAACATATTAATATAAAATATATATTAGTTATATATTATGTTCCAACATGTTTGATGGAAGACGACCATAAAGTTTGCGATTTTGGTATCGAATTTTCTTTTTTGGGTCACAAGTTGTGTTATCCAACTATATTATTTTATATAGTGTATATATAGAAAATTTGACATGGTATATCATGAATGTATTTTTCTATGATATATAATTATTGATTTAAAATTATTCTTTCATGAGGATTATGATTAAAATGTTACCCATTCATGTACGTGATTTTCATCTCACTTTTATTTCTATGAGACACATGACATATTCATTAATTGTTTTTTATATGGTGTATACACATTCCATGGAAGTACAATATGATGCTAATGATTAATTTTATGGTAATTTAAACATCAATATAAGGTTTATTATTTCTTGGGCTTATGATTAAAATGATACCAATGCATTAAGGGCGTTATGTTACAATCTCATTATTTATCAAGATTGTTTATGATTTAGTTTCCAATGATGAATTGTTTGGATATATCTCTAATGAAATTATTTAATTTTCTTAAAATATTTCTATGTCTTGAAAATACATGTTTTCCATTCACTTTCCTAACCTTAATAAACTATTATAATTGCAATATTTTTTTATGTAAATTCGACTTCATTTGCCTCATCACTCGAATTTTTTTTATATAGATGTTTTCTAAATATGTTTTAAAGAAGCATTTAAAAATTAAAATATGAGTTTTAAATTAATTATTATCCATATTTTACTTTTTTTAAAATAAAAATGAATATTCTTTTCATTTTTTGGAATAATTTATTTTTTTACTTTTTACTAAAATTGTGAAAGGAATTGTTTTTTACTTATATGACATGAATATAATTTATTGACATCATGACCACTCAATGAATTGAAGTTTAATTTACAAGATTGCATTTTTATTTTAAAAGAAAAGTTACCCCATGTTCATTATAAATTTTTTGGATTTTAAATAAGTGATTTCAAAATGGAATGATGATTTTCATCAAGAATGTTTTGGTGATGACAACAACCCTTTATTTCAATTATTATTTATTAGAGATATGATCTAGGGAAACCATAATTATTATTTATCTATATTTTTTATTTTTATGATGATAATATGTTTTTTAAAGATGATAATTTTCCATGGGTTATGATATGATAAAATAATGAAATGATTTTGAAACCCATTCCTTTTCTATGTGTTATTATATAAGGAGATGTTTATGAAACCCATTTATTTTCATGGGTTCTTATTTGATGAATGTTTTAAGATATTTATGAATACATCTGTATTGTTTTAACTATGTGATGGTGGTTATGTTATAACTAAGGATGGTGGTTAAGTTATAACCAAGGATGTTGGTTACATTATAAACAGGGATGGGTGGCACCGATATCTCCCTCAAATGAAATGTTAATGATTCATATCACATGAGATAATTAAAGATGGAATTGGGAGTTAACCTATTTCATAGAGGGAATTTGTCCACTATGATAGTCATGGGAGTGAACATAGATAACTACGATGGTTTGGGTATTCCACCCATTCCATTATGCTAGTCATGGAAATAAGCCCGGAATACTAATAAAATGATTATCTATGTTTATTTATAGGACAAAAACTTATGTGTGATGATAATTTTACGCTCTCATGTCTCATGTTTGTTGACTTCTTTTTTATTCACATCTTATGAAATGAAATGTATTATACCATGACGTAATATTATGATCAATGACATGAAAAATGTGATTTTCAAATGTTATTCCCATGTTCTTATACCCTTATTTTCATGTTATCCTCATTTTATCATTGATATATCTCTTTTTAACCATTAATAAACATCTATGTTCACCCTTTCTTATTTATTCTTTCACCATGTTATGAATAAATCAAATTAGTATGATATTATTTAAAAGTATTATATTTATAATGAAATTAGTGGGAGATGATATAGATATTTTATGAAGCAGTTGTTTATGTTTCCATGCTTCTAAATGACATATACCACTATTATAAGATATAAGAATTCATTTAGGTATGATCCTATTTATTTTTTGTCTTAATTTTCTTTATTTTTTAAAAGAATGTTTTCCAGGTGTATAAGGGTTATTGGGGGTATTAAAGGACATTGAGACATGAAAAGGGGGGAAAGTGGCCATCTGGTGAATGTTTTAGGGTTGGAATAAGATTAGTAGTAACCATGTTCCCCAATCATTATTAAATAGATCTGTGGTACACATTTTAATAAACTATGTAATGAGGGAGGCCAAATCATATGGGATTGGGAAAAGACATCCCATATGATCAATGGATGGTTTATAACTTGTGTGTCCTCTCCAGGAAACCGTGTAACTTGGCTCCCTTTTAGAAAGATGGTAGTTTACCATTGGCCTATTTTTTGGTAAACCGTACAGCCATACCATCCACTGCTTAAAAAGTGGGTTTTTATCTTTTCCCCCTTTTGGATATGTGAAACCCTCACCTGATTTTATCCTCTATTTATCCTCTAGTAGAAATAGTGATGAACCAAATCACAATAGCCTTCCTTTTGATCGACCTCATTAATTTCTATGAAATTTAGAGCATTCTTTGGTGAGGATCGATGTTGTAGTCGTGTCTGAAACTCCTCTTCTATAACAAACAAGATCTTTATTGCACACAGAAACATGATTTATTACATGAAAAAAATAAATTGATACAACATATAAGATCAAGAGGTCTAGTTTATTTGGGGAATAGGAACATTACATAACAACTTATACATAAAACACAATATCTTTATTGAAAACTTCCTCTACATGACCACTACATTCACTCATACTTAGCATTGCATTGGATAACCTGAGGACATGCATAAGAAAAGGGTGAGCTATAAATCCTAGTAAGGGAGTAAACAAGGCATAACATAAAGTAAAAAATACATGTTAGGAAATAGGCATATGAATATAACGTAATAGAAACATGAACATAAAGGCATGAAATTGCATGATTATCATAACATGTAAACATGGTAATAACATCTAACATGATTTTAGCCTAAGACAAATATCATTACACATGGATCATGAGTAAACACTCATTGAACATGCATTAGAATGAGTAAACCCTCATTGCACTTCAAGTATCATGATATTAATCTTTACCCAATCCATTGCAGCGCTATCAGGGCGCACCCTTCTTAATCATTTCATATCATGCATAAATGTTCCACATGGATTATATAACATGGATTAATTAAACATAATCATTTATTCCATGATAATGGAATGTGAAATTCATACATGAAACACTATAATCAATATGTAAATGTTCATAAAGTTGAATACCCTTGACAGATAAATGGTCATGGTATTCACTACATAATGACTTTGGCTTGGAAAATTGTTGTGCAATTTCGACACCATAATGGCGTGACATAAGAATTCATAAAATGTTTTATGAGATTTAAAGGTATGTATGGTCATATTTACATGAAATTGATAGTAATGGGGTCATATAGTTACATGTCCCTATAATAGTAATGGAATTTATATTCATAAAACAAAATAATTGCTTGAATATAAATAATGAGAGAGAAATCTCATGCGGAATTTCGACACGGTAACAGGTATACATGGAAGACATAAATGAGAGAGAAATTGGTATCTCATAATTAAAACATAAATATGATAGTATATGGGAGGTGTGAAATCATACCCCTACATTTATAATTGAATAAAAATGGCATATCAACATTAAGAAACTTGGATAACATGAGGAAGGAAGGAATGCTTTACATGAAAGTGTGATCCCAAATTCTTGGGAGAGGATTGAGAGAGGTTCTTATGACATTGGGAAAACTTGGGAGGATTATGTAGATAGAGGAGGGCTGGTTTTGGTTGATCTTCAAAGTCTTTGAGTGAAGAAGAAGTGGGATATTGTGTTGGTTTATATAAGAAAAGGGAGGGAATTCTTTATTATTTCGATTTTGGACCCTACACATTAAACTAATTAAAACCACAGACCATCCCATTGTTTTTTCCAATGAGAATTGGAAAAAAAATTATAAGTACAATGGCTGAACTTCTTAAAATATTAGTCTTGCTTATGTGTAGGTGAGTCACACTCTCAAGGAAATCATTTTAAAAAGATAAAATGTTTTATAAGTATTGGAGGGTCTAATAAGGCATTGTAAAATAAAAAACATACACCAAAAATCACATTATTTTGATTAAAAAAACATATATTTTCTGAATAACCAATTTATATTTTTTTTATTACATCACTATTGGGTCATTATTATGTCATAAAACACATTATATACTTAAACGGTATTCAATTTTTACAAAAAAATCAACTGTCACAAAAAATTATGAAAAAATCACCGTTGGATAATTTCGATGTCATGGTTCCAAAAATAATATTATTTTTATTTAAATAATTTTCAATAAATGTGAATTTTTACTTTTTAAATAAAAACCGACATTTATCGAAAATTCATGGGTTTTGTCAAAATTAACTTTCAAACCGTAATAAAAATTACAATTGTATTTATAAAATTAAATGATAATTTATATTTAATAAAAATTAATTTAATAATGATATTATTATTTATTTAAAATATTATTTAATTTAAAATTCCATTGACTCGTCAAAATAGATATCTTAGTTGAATATTAACTAAAAATTCTATTTGCTCTTTAAAAACTTTTTACAAAGTAACTATAATAAAAGGAATGTATAATATTTATACAACAATAATTTAAATATTCATAGTGATAGGTTATTATTACATAACCCCTCAAAACACACTAATAAGTCTGAAGGGTAAGGCGTGTGATGGTGACAGACTGTTAGGGTGGCTCGGATAACATCGCTTGGGTGGTAATCTCTATCAACCTCCACTTATCTCGTAGGAAGTTCCGCTCAAGCTTAAAATACTCAATCTTAACATGATATTGGTCAAGGGTGAAGCCCAAATATACCACCTCCTTTATGAGCTCTAAAGAATGGGCTTCATATGGAGTAATTCTACTGGATGAGTCAATCGCTTCTATTATCTGAGTAAATTGGATTTGTTAAAGCCATATATTTATACTAATTATGTGATCACTATTCAATGGATATATAAGAAATGGTAACAATTATTAATAGTATAAAACCAAGGAATTGAATATGTTTTACATATCCATTTTACATAATAAGTCATTTAAATAGATTAAGAGTAATTTTCCTTAACTAATGTTTGGGTCATTACAATCTTCCACCTTAATAAATTTTTCCCTAAAATTTTCATTTTCCCACACTAAAATAGATGCAGGTAACTCTGCCTCATCACTTCGTCTGGTTCTGATGTTGCTTCTTCAAACTTGTTGTTTCTCCACAACACTTTCACAAGGGGATTGTCTTATTTTGTAGAAGATTGTTCTTACAATCAAATATCTTCACCGACTTATCTTCATAGGAGAGGTCATTCTCCAATGATACCACATCTGGATTGAGTACATGTGATGGTTCAAGTATGTACTTCCTAAATAGTGGTACATGGAAGACATTGTGTACTTGAGATAGGTTCGGTGGAAGTGCTAGTCGATAGGCCAGTACTACCATGTGATCAAGGATCTCAAAAGGGTCGATGTACCTTGGACTAAGATTACCCTTCTTCCCAAATATCATAAATCTATTCCACGGTGATATGTGAAGCAATAAAATGTCTCTAACATCAAACTCTAGGTATCATCTAAATTTATCAGCATAACTCTTTGTTGACTTTGAGGAGAATTAATGTGATGCTGGATGGTCTTAACCTTCTCTACCATTTCTTCGACCATCTCGGAACCTAGCAGTTTTAGTTCCCCACGTTCATCCCAACATGTCGGTGTTCTGCACCTTTTCCCATACATGGATTCATAAGGATCCATTTGGTTGCTTTATTGGAAAATGTTTTTTTAAGATAACTCAACCAGATGAAGATTTTTATCTCAACCTCCTTTGAAATCCATTAAGAATTCTCTTCACATATCCTATAATGTTGGGATAGTCTGATCGGATTAACAATCGATAGTGGTACTCCATGTAGCATTACAACAACTAAGATATATATCTGTGCCAGTTTATCCAATGAGAAATCCTCTTGAATTACAATGAAGTGGGTAGTATTTGTAAAACGATCCAGAATAACCTAGATAGTATTGTTTCCCTTGGTTGTCTTCCAAATTTCGGTGACAAATTCCATGGTGATGTTCTCCCATTTCTTTGATGGTATGGGTAATGGTTGCATCATCCCCTTAGACTTCTACCTCTCTTCCTTCACTTACTGACATACCAAGAACATTGATGTATATTCAGTTATCTCCCTCTTCATGGTAACCCTCCAATAATTCTCTTAGAGATCTTGATAAATCTTTTTGTTTCATTGTTGGATGGAGAAATTTCAACTATGTGCATCATCCAAAAGTTCCTTCTTCATATCTAGACTTGATGGAACACATATTCTTTCCCCAAATCTCACAATTCATTCTTCATTAATATTGAACTCCTAGGATTTCCCTTTTCTGAGAGTAACCACCTTCTCTTGAATTCCCACATCATCCGTTTGAGAATCCTTTAACCTTCCAAAAGAGACGGTTGAGCAATCATTTATGAAAGGATTGATGATGTTCCCTTATTTATGATTCTCATGCCTATATTCATCAAATCTATTAAGATTGGATCCTTTTCAATTCTCATTAATGAAAGAAATGATGGGTCCTTTATACTTAGAGATTCTTCCACCTTTTTTCTTTCCCATGGTGGTAAAGGATTGAGAAGTCATTGTCTTTGATCATCTCCAACAATCTTCATAGACACATATTCAACTCTTTTTGTGTGAATATATACTTGATGATTTTATTATAAAGACCCAAAAATTTCAAGGAAATTTTTTTACTTAATTTCTTTGGAATTTTACGAGTGTGCAGTTTTAGACGACACCTGATTCTGAAGCCTGGTGTGCTAGGAATCAATTTCTAAAGTTTATCTTGGGTACGTTCAGTAAAAAATGAGCGGGTTTTTCTATCTCTGGAACCGGTGCTCGGAATTGAAATCAGAGGGCACTGATGAACTCGTAGCACCGGTAATTTCTTAAGGGGACCTTTGCTGTAGTTGCGTTTTGAGCGGGTTCAGGTTTAATATTTGGCGATTAGTTTGAATTAAATAAAACATTTTCTGTACCAATTTTATTCAAGGAAGGTGTTTTTTTTAACAAAGGGTGATTTAGAGGTGCGGCCCACACCCACCTAACCTCCCATGGGAGAGTTTAGTATAGTGGGGCCTAGACGAGACCCTAACTCCTGACCTCCCCCACAACCCCCCTGACTTCCCCATAACTCACCCCTTGTTTAATCCATGAAAACTCCACTCTTTTATTGAGGTGGAGCCTCTCCACCTCCCAAGCTTAATGAAGCCTACAAAGATAATTAATAACCTTATTAATTATATTTGACTCACCTCTTTGTCCCCTTTTGAATTTCATAGAGATATTTTAAATGAATGAAACTGAATGAAATATTGGTTGGCTAATATTTTGGGAGAATTAGAGGAGATTTCCCTTCATCCACGAAGATCGACTCCCACCCTCGACGAAGAACGGTTCTCCATCCGTCAGATATCCAACGAATGACGCTCGAGCCGGATCGAAGGCCTTTGAAGAAATGGCGAACGCCAACGACCATCGTCACCTTCACCATTTACCTTGCAATTATGTCAACAAACCGACGTCCACTCCCTTTCATGATATCATCAATAAACGACTAACGACTCGAGGTAGGGGTTATCTTCGTTCAAATTTTATTTATCGATATTCATTGCTTAAAGATTGGCCGCTTGTTACCATCTTAACGTGGGGAGATCGGACTGCAAAAACACGGACGATCAACCTCCACATTTTTTCATTTTCATCTTCGTTGATGATTGTCGCGAAGGCGGAACAGTGCCATTGCACCGTGCGGGGATGAAGAGGATCATTTCTAGAGCGGGTCGCGATGGTGGGGCACAGTGTCGTCGCGCTGCACCGGTGAGGCCGAAGGAGGCCACGACGGAGAGGCACGATGCCATTTCTCCCTGCAAGAGCTTCAAGGGGCCGCAGCTGGGGCGAGCCACGGCAGTGGGGCGCGATGTCATCGCACTGCGCCAGTCGAATTAGAACTGCGGCCTAAGATTGCGGCAGTCTTCCTGTGCCGACCACCGGCGCCACTAGGAGACAAGACCTGAAGAGGTCCCACGGTTGTCCAAGGGAAGGCCATTATGGATGGACATTTTTTGAAGAAACCGGGGGGATGTAACCCCCCAGACTTGTGGCTAGGGCTGGCCCCACTGGGCACCGCCACCCCGCCAGGTCGCCCACCCACACGGTCAACTGCATGGGTCACGTGGAGCAGACCACGTCGGCCGGGCTAGGTGGCCAGCGCCAGGTCGGGCCGCACCAGCACGGACGGACCGTGCCCATTCGGGCTGGACCCGGACCCAGGTTGGATCGACCCGATTCGGGACAACCCATGGGGTATTGGGCCGGGTCGGACCGGGCCCATACCCCCTATTTTCGGGCCCGGTTCGTTCAAACACCCATATCTTGGGCTACAAACCTCTGATAGATGCACCGTCAGTTGCGCGGGGATCCTTGTATCGAGATGGTCGTTTTGTTATATTACGCTCAAGCATTAGGTGAAGTTTGGGCATGACCGGGTTGGTTCGAACACAAAACCAAATGGGCCCTCGGAGCAGAAATGGTTATAACTTCAGCTCCGGATGTCCGATTGACATTCTGTCAACTTTGTTGGTTTACTTTTGGTGAGACATGATCTTTTGGTATAATTCATATGAGGTTTGGACGTAGTTGGGGTATGGTCGTGTTGGATTGTACCCGAAATCCAATTGGGCCCCTCGAAGTGAAAAGCTAATAACTCTTAGACCGGATGTTTGTTTGACGAACCGTCAGTGGCATTGGTAATCACGTTGAGAAACAGTCCCTGTGAGTATAACCTATGAGAGTTCGGGATATAGTTGAGATACAGTCGGGTTGGTTCATACACGAAACCAACCGGGCCCCCGGGACGAAAAGGATAATAACTTACAGACCGAGCATCCGATTGACGCGATGTCTGTTGCGTTGAGACCACTGTGACGAGACAGTCCTTCGTGAAACATCTTCATGGGACTTTTTGATAATTGGAGTATCGACCAGTGGTTCATGGAGCGGACCCTCCCGAAGACGAGCATACTGAGTGTGGAGACCTAGTAGCTGTAGACCTGATGAATGTTTGACCGATTCGAGTCATAGTGATTCGATTAGCCCAATGGATAGAGTGCCCGGTATTTAGTGGTAGACCTACAGCGGATGGAGCGCTAGGTAGTCGGCAGTAGACCCGCGGTACTCAACAGGAGGATAATCTCTTACGACTATTAGGGGGAGTGCCTGGTTTTTAGCGGCAGACCCACAACGGATGGAGCACCCGATATTTGGCAGAAGACCTACGATACTCGACAGGAGGAGTACTTCAGTAGTCTATGGTTAGTGAGTATCACCTCAGAGTCATGATAGGACTACTGTACTCGATAGAGGAGGAGCTCTACAGTAGTTTTGGTTTCGATATCTTTAATGAAAATCCTGCTTTGAGATGAGTTGTTGACCTTTGTGATTTCCTCATGATTGAGATGGGTTACTTGATAACATAGGTATATGTATGGGCATATACCTAAGTAGTGGTTATCCGTTAATTTAATATCTGTGTGATACCTCGTGATTGAGTTGGGTTACTTGATAACTTAGGTATAAGTATGGTCTTATACCTAAGTAAGGGTTATATGTTGAGATCATTATTTGTGGATATCTGTGTTAGAGATATTGAGACCTTGAGGGTATCGGGGTCTCTATTGAGTATCGTTATACTCACCGCTACACGGGCTTTGCCCACACCTCGTTGTGTTGGATGTAGACGACAGACATTGCTGACAAAGACCGAGTGTACGAGGATTGGACGGTACTGGAGGTGGACCTCGCGACGAGTCAGTATCCGGTGGTGGACTTCATGACGAGACGGTACACAGAGGAGGTTGATGGGAGAGATCCCTGAGTAGGATTTCTGTACCTACCCTTCAGGTAGGATTCATGGTGGACGACCCAGGAGTTGCTTCTATCTTCCAACTGTTTGTCTTTTCTGTTGTATTTTAATTCAGTTATAGCTATACTTTTCAGTTGGGTTTGTATTTCTGGCCCATTTACTTTTCAACACTTTCTTTTGTATTTAGTGTTTTACTTCCGCTTGTACTCTGGTTGGATGTGTTTATATTTTATAAAGGCAATAACATCTCATTTATCTGTATTTACACCTTGGGTGCTAGTCGTCAGCCCCAGGCCTATGGAAGGCGGGATTGGGGTAGTCATAGCATGGGCCCCAAGGACAGGCCATGAAAAATTGGCATCAGAGGAGTCGGTTCTACCGCAGAACTTTGGACTCCTATATTCTCTTTCTGTGAAGCAATAGTGATAAGGGTGCTGAGTGTGGTTTTCAGTTCAGGGAGTCCAGTTTTGGTGCAGGCAGCTGACGTATCCATACACAAGGACCATGTCCTCTGATTTCTGACTCAGTGCATGAAAACACTGATTGCGTGTGTTTTTTCAAAAGTTTATTTTAAATTAGCTCAAACCAGGTCAACTCACCAGGTATAATCGTTTGACCATGTCATGTCTGTTTCTTTCAGGATGTCTTCACCTAGTCATATAGCGTGGGTACTGAGTGGGGAGCGCGATGATATCCCACCGGGCAGCGAGGCCTCATTACAGGGCCATTCACCATTTGAGACACCAGAAGTGTTTACACGCTTCTTGAGCATGATGCACAATTTCTAGTGTTAGAGGCCTCTGACATTTCTAGGCGAGTCCAATTTTCAGATGTTTGGACACTGGCTGGATTTTATAGCACTAGTTTTCCACACAGTCGGGACACCCGCAGACTTGATGGTGTACCTAGCTGTTAGCCTCTTCCAAGGAGCAGCTGAGAGGTGGTGGAGCCACATGTTCCAGTTTTGTGGTGTAATGATATTTACCTGGGGAGACTTTGATACCTTTTTCAGGTTGGAGTTTATACCAGAGACTCTACACTCTCAGCATACTCAAGAGTTGCTGCCCTTGATGCAGGGTTTTTCATCAGTTGCCGAGACATCTGTAGGCAGGAGACGGATGATGCAGAGGTCCAAGAGGACTAGGCCAACAGGTGGGTGACCTCGGGTTTTAGGTTCGGTTGTGCAAGGAAAATGAAATATATCCAGCCATATGAGGAGCATAAAGTGCTATTCATGCGGCAAGAAGGGTCACATGGCATGTGACTATCCGACTCCCCGCACAGTTGATCCGAAAGCGTTGGAGGAGCCACCGAGACAGAAGAAACAGCGAAGGCTTGAGCATCAGCCAAGCGGTGGACAAGGAAGTGGAGCTTCGAAAGCAGGTGGACCGGAGCGAGACTAGTTCCAGGCTTGGGGACTTGGTTATTGGTGCTTCTGGTTTCCTTTTGGTTATTGTTGTGGTTTAATGTGTCTTTGTACATTGAGCTGCATTAATAAAAGACACCTTTCTTTGTGACTTTTACTTTCCCGTCCTCTCTATATGGTTGTTACTAAGAGGTTTCGGTTTAAAACCGTTGACTTGACCCTCACTTTTGAAATACCTACTGGAGGAGACCCAGTGACCACACACTACTGCCGACAGTGTGACTCGACCCTTGGAGGCAAGAGTAACGGTTGGATCTCTTGGTAGTAGCGTCGAGGCCTTACGACGTCATCCATTGCTTGAATGTATCATTCATGTTAAGATTGATTGTATTAGGTAAAGAACATGATTCATCTAGGGGATGAGACCAGATTTATCTTTTCGGTAGAGGAGAAATCCCAGCAACTCTTTGGTGGAATGTATATGGAGAAGGGTGGAGATGAGATCTTAAAATTGGCTAGTCTCAACCATTGTTTGTTGAGCGAACGGTTTACAGTTCTCTCCAACTCAATAGTGTCAAGTGTATCTTCTCTCATAAGGACATGAACTTGGGATAACGTTGATGGCTTGAATTCCTCCAGGACTATGACTTCGGGATAGTTTATAAACTTGGTGAGGGGGAACGTTGTAGCGGATTCTCTTAGTAGGAGATCGGGCATTCAGCTATTAGGAGTGGCGAGACAGCGGCCAAACGTGTTTCAGATATCCTTTGTGGATAGTAATAGTGTCAGCTCATGTAGAACCAGAGATGGTTCAGGTTAAGACAGAAAAGGTGCAGATCATCCAAGAGTGGATGAAAACTGCACGGAGTAGACAAAATTCTTATGCTGATAGAAGACAAGACCACTTGAGTTCAAGGGTGATGACCATGTCTTCAGATGGGTCTCACCTCAACGGGGTCTACGGAGATGTGGTTGAGGCGGAAAGTAATCTCCAAGGTTCAACAGACCTTCCAGGTCCCCAGCAGAGTAGGCAAGGTATCTTAACTTCTAGCCATTCCACCTCAGATGCCCTGGGTGCACAACGTCATCCATGTATCTCAGCTGAGGGGATGTGTGCACGACCTATACGTCATCATTGAACATGGAGAGATGGACATAGATGACATGGCGACTTCCATGGGGTTCTAGTAGAAGTTGAGGATTAACATGAGCGGCTCCTACGGGGATGGTCGATTCTTCTTATGTCCTTTCGTTGGCAGCACGGGAACCCCCAGGAGAGAACATGGGAGTGGGAGGCTCAGTTGCGTGCTCAGTACCTCCTTTGGTTTCCCTAGTTTGTGTTGTAGCTTTATGGGGACATAAATCACTGAGGTGGTATAATGTAAAGACCCAAAAATTTCAAGGAAGTTTTTTTCTTAATTTATTTGGAATTTTACGAGTGCGCAGTTTCAGACGGCACCTAATTCTGAGGCCCGATGTGCCCAGAATCAATTTCCAATGTTTATCTCGGGTATGTTCGGTAAAAAAACGAGCGGGGTTTTCTATCTCTTGAACCAATGTTCAAAATTTTAATCTAAGGGCACCGATGAACTCACAGCGCCAGTAATTGATGAAGGATACCTTTGCTGTAGTTGCGTTTTTGAGCGGGTTGAGGTTTAATATTTGGGGATTAGTTAGAATTAAATAAAATTTGTTGTGTACAATTTTTATTCAAGGAAGGAGGTTTTTTTCAACAAAGGGGGAGTTAGAGGTGGGGCCCACACCCACCTAATCTCCCATGGGATAGTTTAGTGTGGTGGGGCCCATGCGAGACCCTAACTCCTCACCTCCCCCATAACCCCCTTGACCTCCCCATAACTCACCCCATGTTTAATGCATGACAACTCCACTCTTTTATTGAGGTGGAGCCTCTCCACCTCCCAAGCTTAATGAAGCCTACAAAGATAATTAATAACCTTATTAATTATATTTGACTGACCACTTTGTCTCCTTTTGAATTTCTTGGAGATATTTTAAAAGAGGGAAAATTAATGAAATATTGGTTGGCAAATATTTTGGGAGAATTAGAGGAGAGTTCCCTTCATCCATGAAGAACGACTCCCTCCCTCGACGAAGAACAGTTCTCCATCCGTCGGATCTCCAACGAATGACGCTCAAGCCGAATCAAAGGCCTTTGAGGAAATGACGAACGCCAAAGACCATCATCACCTCCACCTATTACCTTACGACGACGTCCATGAACCAAAATCCACTCCCTTTCATGATATCATCAACGAAGGACGAATGAATCGAGGTAGGGATATCTTCGTTCAAGTTTTATTTATTGATATTGGTTGCTTAAGGATTGGCCACTTGTTGCCGTCATAAAGGGGGAAGATCGGATAGCACAAACACGACTGATCCTCCTCCCCATTTTTTCCTTTTGATCTTCATTTGTGATTGTGGCGAAGGCGGAATAGTGTCGTTGCACCGTGCGAGGACGAAGGGGACCGCGACCGGAGCGGACCGTGGCGGTGGTCCGCAGCGCCGTCGCGCAGCGCCGGTGAGGCGGCAGCCAAGAGCAGGCCACTGTAGAGGGGCGCGACGCCATCGCGTCATTTCGGAGCTTCAAGGGGCCATGACCGGGGCGGGCCACGGCGGTGGGACGCGGCGCCGTCGTGCCGGTAGAATCAATGCGGCGGCCTAATGCCACAACGGTCTTCAAAAGGGCGGCCGACTGTGCGGGCTGCCGACGCCACCAGGAGATGGGACCCGAAGGGGTCCCACAGTTGTCCAAGGTCCAGCCATTATGGCCGACCATTTTTCGATGAAACCGGGGGGATGTAACCCCCCGGACCTACGGCTAGGGTGGGCCCCACTGGGTGCCGCCACCTTGCCAGGTCGCCCACCCACGTGGTCAACCATGTGGGTCACGTGGACTGGACCACTTCATCCGTGCCGGGCCGCCAGAGCTGGGTCGGGCCACACAATCCGGGCCGGGCCATTCCCATTCGGGCCGACCCAGGGGGTATTGGGTCGGGTCGGACCGGGCCCAGACCCCCTATTTTTGGATTAGTTTCGTTCAGACGCCCATATCTTGGGATATGTACCTCCGATTGACACATCGTCAGTTGCGTAGGGATCCTTGGATCAAGACTGTAATTACGGTATATTACACTCAAGCTTTCGGCGAATTTTCGGTACGGCAGGGTTGGTTCGAACAGGAAACCAATCGGGCCCTCTGAGCGGAAATGGTTATAACTTGAGCTCCAAACGTCCGATTGACATGTTGTTGACTTTTTTGGTTTTATTTTGGTGAGATGTCTCTTTTGGTATACTTCATCTGAGTTTTGGACGCAGTTGGAGTATGGTCGGGTTGGATTGTACTCGAAATCCAACCAGGCCCCTCGAACAGGAAAACTAATAACTCTTAGACCAGACATCTGTTTGAGGAACCGTCAGCGGTGTTGGTAATCACATTTAGAAACGGTCCCAATTAGTATAACCTATGAGAGTTTGGGGTATAGTTGAGATACGATCGGGTTGGTTTGTACACGAAACCAACCGGCCCCCCAGGACGAAAAGGCTAATAACTCATAGACCAGGCGTCCGAATGACGCACCGTCTGTTGCGTTGAGACCCCTGTGATGAGGCGGTCCTCTGTGATACATCTTCGTGGGACATTGTGATACTTGGAGTATCGACCATTGGCTCATGGAGTGGACCCTCCCAGAGATGAGCAGACGGAGTGCGAAGACCTAGTAGCTGTAGACCTGATGTCTGCTTGACCGATTCGAGTCGGAGTGATTCGATTAGCCCTGTGGACGGAGCACCCGGTATTTGACTGTAGACCCATGGTGGACAGAGTGCCTGATAGTTGGCAACAGATCCACGGTACTCGATAGGAGGAGTATCTCTAACTGTTATTAGGGGGAGTGCCTGATTTTTGCCAGCAGACCCACAGCAGATGGAGCGCCCAGTATTTGGCAGCAGACCCATGGTACTCGACAGGAGGATTACTTCAGCAGTATAAGGGTATTGAGTAGCGCCTCAGAGTCGTGACAGGGCTACTTTACATGACAGAGGAGGAGTTCTCCAGCAGTTGTGTTTTCGATATCTTTAATGAAAATCTTGGTTTTGCTGAGTCGATGACCTTTGTGATTTCATCATGATTGAGATGGGTTACTTGATTACTTAGGTATATGTATGGGAATATACCTAATTAGTGGTTATCCGTTGAATTCATATCTGTGTGATACCTTATTTTTGAGTTGGGTTACTTGACAACTTAAGTATAAGTATGGGCTTTTACATAAGTAAGGGTTATTGGTTGAGATCTGTCCTTGTGGATATCCTTGTTGGATTTAGTGAGACCTTGATGGTCTCGGGGTCCCTACTGAGTATCGTTATACTCACCCCCACACGGGCTATGCTCGCCCCTAGTCATGGAACGGGCCCCGAGGATGGGTCGTGAAATTTATGGTCCGTATATATTTCAAACTTCTCCCCAAAGAGGTAATTCCATAAAATTTTTAAAGCGAAGATCCCCGTAGCCAAATCCAGATCATGTGTTAGATAGTTCTGCTCATGAACTTTTAATTTACCTGAATCATATAGAATAACATTTTCATTTTACATCAACACAAATCCCAGGACCTTCTTCGAAGAATCTTTAAATACCATAAAAGGTTTACCACTTGTGGGTAATGTGAGCAGAAGCACAGTGATAAGCATCCTTTTCAAATCCTTGAAGCTCTTTTTGAATTCATCACTCTAATATAACATGAATCTCTTCCAAAGATAGCTTGGTAAGAGATTTTTCCAATCGTGGGAAATTTCCCACAAATCAGCGATAATATCCAACTAACCCCAAGAAGATACGAATATCCATTGCTGATGTTTTCATCAGCCATCCCTCTATTGTAGCTGTCTTTGAGGGATCCACAGATATCCCATTTCTTGTGATGATATGACCCAAGAAAGAGTCCTCCTTCAAAAAGAACTCACACTTTCTGTACTTTTCATAGAGATTCTACATTCTCAAGGATTCTAGTACATTTCTTAGATGTTCCTCATTATCCTCCTTGGTTTTGGAGTATATTAGAATATCTTCTATAAAGACTACCACAAGATATTTCAAGGCAATCTCTAAAGACAATAATCATCAAGTCCATAAAGATTGATGGAGAATTAGTGAGTTTTAAAGGAATCACTATGAATTCATATTTCCCATATGTTGTACGAAAACTAGTCATGGGGATATCTTACATCTTCAGCCTTACTTGATAATATCCCAACTGCAGATATACCTTGGAGATGTATTGTGATACCCGTAGCTGATTGAACAATTCATCAATTCGAGATAGAAGATATTTGTTATTTATCGTGATTTTGTTAAGATCATGATAATCGATGAAAAGGTGCATTGACCCATCCTTCTTATTGATGAAGTGGGCTGGTTCACCCCAAGGTGAAGCACTAGGGCAAATAAACCCTTTATCCAGATTCTCTTTTAGTTGTTTCTTCATCTCCTCAAACTCCACAATATCCATTTTAGATAGATTCTTAGATATTAGAAATGCCCTGGGTATAAGATCAATTAAGAATTCAACATCTCTTCTAAGAGGAAGACCATGCAAATTCCTTGAGAAACACATCTGTTAATTCTCTCAAAATAGGCATGTCTTAAAGGATGGTTTATTCCATGGACTCAATAATATAAGTAATATATATGTGCTAATAGGTCATTAATATCCACACTTGAGATTTTAAGCTAAAGAAGATTCATCCCCCTCCTTTCACTTGTACAGAATTAGGGGTTGATTTTCCACATGGAGAGTGATTTCCCTCTCACGACAATTTATGATGGATCTATATTAGGAAATTGAATTCATGCCAATAATTGAATCAAATTCCACCATATAGAGTATGATGGGGTTCGTTGGGAAGTTCAATCAAAAAATTATGATAGGGTAGGAGTTATATTAATGGGTTTAAATGATGATCTCCATTCACCATACTCACCGACATCTTTACTTACATGATTTGTGGAGGTGTTGAGATTTTTCTACAAAACTTTAGAGATATAAAAGAATGTGTAGAACCTGAATCAAAAAGTAAGATCTCTAATCATGAATTAATAACTAGTATACTTGTCACCACTTTGTTTTTAGGGTTCACTTCGGCAGTAGTGATGGAAAAATCTCTCCCTCACTACCTTGGAGTTTGTTGGTTCCCTTAGAAAACTCTTGGTTTAGGGCACTAGTTTGCAAAGTTCCCTGGTTCATTGTATTTGAAGCAATGATTAATAAGTTGAGGGTCGAGTGGAGCGTTCCACTACTTTTTCACAGCTTCATGTTTTTTTTGTTAGTAGTTAACAACTAGCTTCCCTTCTATGCTAAACCTAAAGCATTACCTTTTCCCCTTCATGCAATTTCCACGGTGCTTCTTTCCACTCCTATGGAAAGTGGGGTGTTGTATTTTTTATCATAGTTGTTTTTATCTATCAGACAACTAGAATTGAAGTACACCATATGCTTATAATCCCCATGACACCCTTGATATTCACCGATCTCCATTTTGACTTTGAGGGAACATCAGACAATTTTCTCATAGCTCTCGAAGTCACAGTTTGTTGGGGATTTCTGTAGGATAGGTTTTAGCCCACCAAAGAAGCATGCAACCTTTCATTCATGGGTAATGACAAAGCTAGAGGCATATCATGCAAGCATTGTTATTTTTTCCTCATATTCTTGACAGATTCATCATCTTTTTTCCTGAGGGAAAGGAAGTCCATTTTCATCTTAGGTCGGAGGGTGCGTAGAAAATATTTATCGAATTTTTTTTCTAGAAATCCTTCCATTACAATTCCTTGATCTATTCCTCATGCTTCATATTTTTTTTATCTATTTCCACCATTGATCAGTTTCACCCTTCATACGATAAGCATCCAGAAGAACCTTCTCTTGTCCGGAATAGTGAAGGATGGAGAAGATATTTTCAATAGAGTTGATCCATTGATAGGAAATTGAGGGATAAAATGATCCATTTACATTATGTGGTATTTGTCTCATTAAGCTCTCGATTGAGACGTGTTCTTTCTTAGGAGGTTGAACATTCCTCTTGAACCAAGCTTCTATTCAAAACTCGATTTAACCGAGAGAGTGTCATAAAAAAGATCATGATTTCTTCTCCCATCGGATTGGGCATCTCATTATAAAAATAATCACATTGATCTTCACATTGGTTGTTAGCATGAGTCCTATTATCTCCCATTAGAGGGAATAAAAGTAATTTTAGGGGTAACACATAAAGAGGAATCCAAAGATAAAAAGGGATAACTTATAAATTACATTTATTTACTTATCTTCTGAATTTATAGGCTTTAATATATGTTATCCATGATCTAATTCCCTACATATATTACTATAGGACTTTTTTATTCCATTAATAATGGTTAATACTAATATTATGAATTTACCATGTAATATCCCCATGAGTGTCATAACCAAGAGTGAAGAAAGGCCTATTGTCATGTACCCTGATATCCTAGGTCAAGCCTGAAACTCCTTGTCAGATTTTTCACTCCTAGGTACATCTGTGCCAGAGCCAACTGTACCTGATTGTATCCCGATATGGGTTTATTTTCTTGATAAACGACTTAATAAATAATCAAAAAAATATAGGGATGTTTATATTATACTTAGTCTTATCCATAAGGCTTTAACTAGGCTTTTATAATCCTAATCCCAAAAATAACTAAACCTACCCTCTGATACCAACTATAAAAATCATGGTCATTATTACACAACTAAACATGATTTGTTACATAAAAACATCACTTGAAACATCATAGTAGATCACGATGTCTAGTTTCTTTGGGTATTAGGAACATTACATGACAACATAGACATATAACACAACATCATTATTAAAAACATCTTTTTTATGACCACTACATTACCTCGTACTTAGAATTGGATGGAATGACTTGAGGATATGCATAAGAAAATGGTGAGATATAAATCCTGGTAGGTTTTTAAAGAAGTAATAACATGAAATATACCATACATGTTAGGCAATTGGCATATCAATGGAGCACAAGAGAAATATGAACCCAAAGGCATGATATATAAATATTAACAATACATGGAAAAGTGGAAACAAAATTTAACATGATTTTAGCATGAGCCAAGGATAATTACACATAGAGAATTAGTATAACATAATTTAACTTAAATTTCCATGAGTAAACCTTTATTTCACTTGATGTATTAGGGTACTAATCTTTACCCAACGCATTGGAGAACTATCAGGGCGCACCCTTCATAATCATTTCATTTATGTATAAACGTTCTACATGGATCATATAAAATGAATTCATTAAACATATTCATTTATTAAATGATAAATTAATGCGGAATTTATAAAATAAAAACTATAATCAATACTTAAATATTCATAAATATTAATACCCTTGATATATAAATGGTCTTGGTATTCACTACACAATTACTTTGGCTTGGAAAATCATGGTTCAATTTAATCAGCATAATAGTGTGACATAAGAATTCATAAAAATGTTTGATGATAGATAAAGGGGTGTCTAATAATATTAATTTGAAATGGATAGTAAGGGGTTCATAAAGGTACAAGTCCTAACAATAGTAATGTAATATACATTCATAAAATAAAATAATTCCTTGAATTTAAATGAGGATTGAGAAATCACTTACAGAATTTAGGTATAGTAACGGGTATACATGGAAGGTATAGATGAGATAGAAAGGGGTATCTCATCACTAAAAAATAAAGAGAGAATTATAGGGGAGGATAAAAATCATCCACCAACATTTAAAATTGAAATTAAAAGGGAATAACAATATTAAGTAACTTGGATAAAATGAGGAAGGAAGGAATCATGTACGTGGAAGTGTGGTCAAAAAGGATTGGGAGAGGCTTGAGAGAGGATTGTTATGAGCTTGGGGAACCTTGTGAGGATTATAGAGAGAGGATGTTAGGGGTTGGTAGATCTACAAAGGCTTTTAGTAAAGATGAAGAGGGAGTTTGGGTGGGTTTATATAGGAAAAGGGAGGGAATTCTTTATTATTTAGGTTTTGGACACTACACATTAAACTAATTAAATCCAAAAACCATCCCAGGGGTTTTTACCATGGTTTTTCCAAAGGGGAGTGAAAAAATATTTTATAATACCAATGGCCTAAATTATTAAAATATTTGGATTCCGTATGTAGAGGTGAGTCACACTCTCTAGGAAATTATTTAAAAAAGATAAAATGCTTCATAAGTCTTGGAGGGTCCACTAAGGCTTTTTAAAATAAAACAAATAAACCTAAGATAAAATTATATTAATTATAAAACATATATTGGCCGAATATCCTATTTATTTCATTTTATTACATCACTATTGGGTCATTATGATGTCATAAAACTAAATATATATTTAAAGGGAATTTAATTTTTAACCAAAAATTCAAATGTCTCAGAAAATTATAAAAAATTCACCATTGTATAATTTCAAAATCCTGATTCTAAAAATAATATTCATTTTATCTAAATAGTTTTATAAATATGTTAATTTTTTACTTTTAAAATAAAAACTGCCATTTTTCGAAAATTCAGGGATTTTGACAAAAATAGCTTTCAGACATTAATAAGAATTACAATTGTATTCATAATATTATATGATAATTTATATTTAATAAAAAAATTTCAATAATAACAATAATATATTATTAAAATATTATTTAATTCAAAAATCCAATAATTCGTTAAAATATATTTCTTAGTTGAATATTAACTACAAATATTATTTATGCTTTAAAAACTATTTAAAAAGTAATAATAATAAAATGAATGTATAATGTTTATACAAAAATATTGTACATAGTCATAATGATAGGGTATTTTTAAATAACCCCTTAAAACACATGCATAAGACTGAAGGGTAACATGTGCGATGGTGACAGACTCTAGGGGTGGCTCTAATAACATCGCTCGAGCGGTAATCTCTATCAACTTCTACTTCTCTCGTAGGCGGTTCCACTCAAGTTTAACATAATCAAGTTTGGCTTGGGATGGGTTAAGTGATACTCCCAAATATGCCACCTGCTTCCCAATCTCCGAAAAATGGTCTTTTATGGAGAAATTATACTGGATAAGCCCATCGCTTCCTTTGTCTGAGATAATTTGATTTGTTAAAGACATATATTTATACTAATCATGTGATTACTATTTAATGACTATATTAGCAAGGCTAAAAATTATTAATGGTATAAAAACAAGGAAGTGAATATGTTTTACATAACCATTTTACAAAATAATTCATTTCAATAGATCAAGAGGAATTTTCATTAATGAATGTTTGGGTCGTTACATCTTCCCTCATTCTTCTAGATAAGGGGATAATTGGTTGTTATTCTTCCTAGGAATCCCTAAAACCCTCTTTATTTCTAGTGGATCTTAGGTTGGGGATTATATTTCTATTTCATCCAAATCAAAGACTATGGTTGGGTGAAAATTCATCTTCATAATCGAGGTAGGTGGTCGACAAGTTAGGTCACATAGTTTTATTGTTTTTTCCATGTGTATGTGGTTGTGAATTAGTTTGGTGGGGCAGTTTACAAGGGTTGAGAAGGTATAATTTAGGTATTAATTGGTTAATTGATTAATTTTACCCCTATAGATCCTTGTGTTATCTATTGAGGTTTGTTTGACTTGGATATAAGAGATCCATGGGGTGTTCCGTATTTGTGAACATGGTATTGGGTTATTAAATATGAAATTAAAGGTTTAATATATTGAATTCATGATTATTATGTTGATCATGATAGCATGGGTTGATGAAGAAAATCTAAGAGACTTTGTATAGTTGTTTAACGTTTATTTTGAAATGATATTGACTTTTTGATTTTTTTTAACTCGTGACATGAAATAATGTGGAGTTTTGTATATTGTTAATGGGTTAAAAAGTTATTAATTATAATTTATAAATGTGTAATGGGTTAACAAATGAAGATGATATATGTATTGAACGAACTAAGATTTTTGAATGGTATTATACTCAATGAGTGTGTTTTGTGAAATTATATATGTTTTAAATGGTTAACAATGAAGGTTCACATTGCTTAGTGGTATGTGGGTTATTTACTTGCGATTATATTCTCACGGTTCAGGTTGGAATGAGCCTCTAAATCCCACCCCTAGAATGCATCGGTTAGGGAGTCATATAGAGGTTTTATACCCCTAATAGTAGAATTTGATGAGACTACCTGGACTAAGGATCTGAGGTAAGTGTGATGTAATTACTTCTAGAATATATTACCTAATGAGATAGGGAACTTAATTTATCCCCTTACGCAAAGGATTTGACCAGCATAGGCTGTATTTTAGTTGATAAAAATTCATAATCCTTGGTACAATTGATTAAAAATGGTCAAGTGAATGTTGTTAACTAATAGAACCCGGTTTGTCCCATTTTATCTTTTAATTCATTTTTGACATGCATACACTATCTATTTAGATAGTATATTATGTATACACTATTGGTGGTTTCATACTAAGTCAAACTCACACCTAGTTCGGGCCACCTTTTGGAAGCCGTGTAGACTTCATGATTTCATTTCATGAAAAGGATTTGGGTCCTATGTTAAATGGTTTATTGGGATGGGTATGTGAATAGATTAGGGATTTGGGCCTAGATCTAGGAAACATTTTGGTGATGCTTCAGGTGTCTTTATTTTGGGCCTTCCATCACATGGAAATGTATGACATGACATGCCATGTTTAATATTTTATTGCGGGATTACACATAGTTTTTAGAAAATGGTTCGTATTGAATTTATATTGGTTTTCGTCAATTTCTTCTGTTATTTTATATTTTATCTTCCATGGATTACTCTAACAAATAGCTTATAGTCTCCCCACGTGATCTATTAGACCCTCACTATTATTTGGAAGCCTCTATTGTATGAGGAGGAACACTTGGAGTCTTGTGTCAACCTAGATCGGGGAACCTGTTTAGTGGATTCTAGGTTGAGGATTTTATAAAGTTGCATCAGATCCTTTTTTGTTGTATTACTATTTGGGGATTTTATACGA
Organism: Viscum album; assembly: GCA_963277665.1. NCBI lineage: Eukaryota > Viridiplantae > Streptophyta > Magnoliopsida > Santalales > Viscaceae > Viscum > Viscum album. Next base: position 741,351,437 of record OY728138.1, on the reverse strand, counting down.
CACACTAGGATGTTGCAGTCCTTGGAAATGAGTTCTTTTGTGGGAGTAGATAACCAATGTATTTGGGAAAACCCAACTACCTAGGGTGGTATTGTTGTTCTTGAAGAGGTTTGTTACAATTGAATGATATCCCATCATTGGGTGACACACTTGTTGTGTGATGTGACCAATTTGATGAAGTTTATCTTATGTAAAAAATAGTATGAGTTTTTAAATTCATGCATCCTTTTAGGGGCCTAGGTATATAGGTGTAATTCATCACAGTATGATCACACAAGGAATATGTGTGGGACATGAGGGATAAAAGGTATTCTTTTTCATTAAATTTTCTTTAAATAAGTGTTTCCCAATAAAGATGATGTAAATGAGTAAATGTATAGAATGTGAATGAATGGTTAATGAATAGTTCTTCATTTAAAGTTATGAATGGGTTATATTTTTGTTGTAATGATTTTTAAAGATGGGAAGGTGTCTAAATGATAAAGATTTAAGATAATAAAGTTTAAAGCAGTTAAAAAGGTTGTTTAATGAAATGACTTGTCATTGTGTGATTTTAATTACCCTATGTTTACCAAGACCCATGGTAGGTAAGGTTAAGGGTTGTGGTGTAGATGTGAATATTTCTGTTGGGGATATTGTGTGTGAAATGGGTTTTTAATGGCTAGTAGGGACCCTTCCTTTGTAAAAACTATGGATGTTTTATGGTATGTTTCCTGAGATGAATGTTTGGAATTATAGAAAAATGTTACCATGAAGATGTGTGTCGATTAGAAGACAAGAGGATATCACTAAAAATTATACATGAGAAGTGGATCAAGAACCCCTAGTGGTCTAGAGTAATGGGGGAGAGGAGCAGTTCTATGATTACTTTTCTTGTTTTATTCTAATTATAGAATTGGACCCATGGTGGGTTTTTCCGAGTTTGATTAATATGAAAATTGAGTTTGAGGAGAAAAACCCTACAATTTTTTTGTATATGTTATACCTAAGGATTTAGAGTTCTGGATAGAGTCCATCCAGATGATTCGTCATCACATAGAGACTCCTCCGGAGAAAAGAGTCAAGTTGGTGGCTTACATGTTCTGAGGATAAGCAAGAAGCTGGTGAGATTTTTTTGTTTAGACAGAGTAGGAAAACTGTATTTCATGGGAGGGTTTATAGAAAATTTTTCTATAACAGTTCTATTAGGAGACCTTGATGCTATATAAGATTTCAAAATTTATGATTTTGACTCAAGGGACTATGATAGTGATCGAATATGTTGGACGCTTCATCGACATAGAATTTTTTATTCCAAGATTGGAAGGGTACAAGACAAAAAAATTCAAGAAGTTTTTTTGGGTATTTATAGACATTAGATCAGGTCTTAGGTAAATATATTCTAAATAAATAAGTTTTACAAGTGTTAGATCGGGCTCTGATTTTAGAAGGGAACCTCAAGGAGGCATCGGGTGGAAGATATGTGGTTCTAGTTGGGTGATCCATTAGTGCGCCTTTCATTGGTATTAAGTGAATATTTGAGAGTTTTAAATGTGGAAATGGTGGAAATAATAGTCATATAAGATATCCATCCTCTCAGTGTAGTTCTCTAGTTTTCTGGTATCAATGAATTAGGGCTAGAATCATGGAAGGTTAGTGTCCCCGACAACCAGTTATGCGCTGAGCGTGCGGAATGTTGGGTCATATACATAGGTTCTAAAGGAACCCTCAATATTTAGGTGATTATGGAGGACCTAGTCTAATACAATGTGTAGGAAGGTTGTTGGGTACCCCATATCAGGTTGGTAGTTATAGTTGAACAGGTCTGGGTAGTGGACGTGGTTCTCTAGGATAAGGGAATCCTTTTTCGTGGGGTAGTGAAGCACCAAGAACACATGAAAAAGCCTAGGGTAGAGAGACATACAATATTATTGTAGTTTGGTATGAATAATTAGGTGGTGAGGATAGAACATTGATATATATAGGTACCACTCTCATAGCTTCCATGATTTCTAGTTCTTTGTTTGATAGAATTTCCTCTCATTATTTTCTATCTATTCAATTTGTGAGTGTTTTGGGCCAAGTGGCGAAACATTTGTGTGGGGTTATTTTTATTGATACAATATTAGGAGAGAAATAAAATAATATCTGATGATGTAAGAAGTGCACCCTTGCGGTTGGAAGGAATCATTTCTTTTGGAACCTATTTATGATGGAGATGTAGGGTTTTTATCTGATCTAGGGAATGGATTGAATAGTGTTATACCAGGCCCATATTGGATGTTACCACCATAGGGTAACATTGACATCCAAGGTGGAATACTTATGTTCTCCATGGGAAATAGGATTTCTTAGAAGGATATGTCAGGCCATTTTCTCAGCAGTTTGTTGAACTCATAGCTCAAATGGAATGTCTTATTCTTGATGATGGTGATATAGAAAAGATGGTATTTCCATATGTGGTCGATCAGTTTCATGATGTTTCTTCTGAATATTTATTAGGGATTCCACAGGAGAGAGATGTTGAGTTCATGATATAATTTTCATTGGGAGTAGAACATTTTTCTATTCCTCTGTATATAATGTCACCAAAAGAAATCCAAGATCATAGAATTTAATTGGGGGAGCTATAGTGTAGGGGTTTTATACACCTTAATATGTCCCCATTGGGATCTCCAGTGTTTTTTACCAATAATTTTGATGGATCCTTATAGTTGTGTTTTTATTATAGGAAGAAAAATCAGATGAAAGTTTAGAAAAAATTCCATATACAATGAATCAATGATCTTTTGTAATATATTAAGGGTGATTCTTTGTTCAATAATATTGAATTGATATAAGGGAATCATCAACTAATGGTGAGACCTTCTGATATATCGATGATTACTTTTTGGAGATGGTATGGGTTGTATGATTTTTTTATGTTTTTAGGCTTGACTAATGGTCCATCATTGATTATGGCCTTAATGAACCAAATATTTCACCCGTAGTTGGATCAATTTTTAGTTGTCTTTTTTAATGAAATATTGGGGTACTCTAAGAGTCATGATGATCATGTGAAACATGTTGACATAATCTTGGGTACTCTAAGAGAGAATATGATATATTCCAAGCTATACAAGTGTCATTGCTAGATTGAAAATGTACGTTTATGGGTCCATATCTTCTCTACTGAAGGTGTGTCTTCTCACTTAGGCAAAGTTAAGGAATTTTTATCTATGGATCAACTCATTAAAGTTTTTATATCAATATTTTTTGGGGTTTAGTATGATATTATTGAATTTCTATCATGGATTTATCCTATTTAGTAGCACCTCTTTTTGTTTTAACCATGAAGGGAATCAATTTTGATTGGTCTAGGGAATGTGAGAATGATTTCCAAGTATTGTAGAAATGTTTAACTACCACACCAATTATGATTCTACTTGAAGAGTGTAAGTAGTATATTATGTTTGACGATTTTATCAGTATTTTGATAGGGAAAGTATTGATGCAAGATGATTGGGTTGTTGTGTATAGGCCATTCCAATTGAGGCATCATGAATTAATTTATCCTTTGAATGATCTTGAGTTTTTTATGGTGGTTTATGATTTAAAATGTTTGTATTATTTTTTAGAAGAATGTTTTAATATGTATAAAATTCATAATATTTTTAAGAAAATTTTATCCCAGTATGATTTGAATCTTTGTTAGTGAATATGGGTTCAGTACATCCAGTCTTTTGATATTGAACTGTTATACACATTGGGAAAGTGAAATAATGTTATAGATTCCATGAGCTACAAGACTCAAAAACTAGGTAGTTCAGAAATCTAGTTCTGAGTGGAGGGGGGTGGTGATGTTTCCATAGTTTCACCTAGAGGTTCAGGATGGGCAATATATTATGACCCTTGAATCCGTATATATTTATTCCACCATTTTAATTCTGATAAATAAATGGAAATATGAGGATCTAGGAAATTTTTCTATGAGGGAAGGTCTTTATGAAGTAGAGTCACCTTTAGATAGGAGTATTGGAAATGATGAGATAATTTTTGTTTGTGGCCATGTTAACATTCCTGTATATATGTTGTAAGAGTTGATTCCTAAGTCTCGTGCATCAAAGTGGAAAGTGTTTCCTGGTTTGATATAGGAATAATTGATGGTTAGGGATGAAGAATACATTTATTGGTTTCATGAAATGATGCTACACCTATCTACAGATAAAGGTGAGAATTAATAACTAGGTGGTTTGATACAATCATTTTCCGTTATAGAATGGAAGTGGATAAGGTCATGATGGATTTTTTGGTAGGTGATACAAGGATTTCTCAGAATAATGATGAGGTATGGGAATTTGTGGATCAGTTGACCAAGTGGCCCATTTCTTGGGAATATGAGAGTCCTTTACTATGGACTAGTTGGGTGATTTATATGTCTGGGAGATAGTATGGGTTCATGTGGTGCTATAAACTATGGTTTCATATCAAGATCTAGGTTTTACTTACCACTTCATCCATGGTTAATATAAATAACTTCGTATCCAGGTGTTTTTGAGTACATCTTTCTACACACAAATGGATGAGTAGCCAAAGTGTATTATTCATATACTAGAGTACATGTTGAGTTCATGTGTCCAATACTATTGTAGATTATACGAGAAGCAATTTGAATTTATTGATTATTACTATAACAATAGTTACCATTATGCGGTTTAGATGGAACTATATGAGGTGATCTATGGTAGGCTGTGTAAGTCTCCATTACGTAGGATAGAGCCTAGAGAATTAGAGTTTTTGGGGATGAGTCTCATTTTGGATAAATTGGAAGAGGTTTACTTGATTTTAAAAAAATGGCTATGAATCATATAAGGTAGAATTCAAATGTGGATTGGTGTCATATACCTCTGGTTTTTATGGTGGGTGATATTGTGTTTATTTAGGTGTCTCCAAGGTTAGGTCACTGTCAGATTCAAAATCAAGGTATTTTGGTTGCCATGTATATGGGGTCATTTGAGATTGTTCAGAGTATTAGACCGCTGGAATACATGTTGTATCTCCTACAGTGGTATGGTGGCATGCATGGTGATTTTCTTTTGTCAAAGATTCTACAACATCACCCTAACCCTTCTCATGTGACTTATATTGATGATGTCAAGCTTGAGTTTGTTGCATTCTTGAATTATAATTTGGTTCATATTTTGGATTGTAGTGAGATGGTCTTACGGGGAAAGACTGTTCCTTTGGTTTGAGTCTTGTGGATATATTGAAATGTCAAAACAAATTAGGAGACATATATGGTTATGTGGGCATAGTTGTCTAATCTCTTTACATTGGAATCTCATTGATGTTGGGTTGTGTATCTCGTGGATGATCCTTTATAAGGTGGGGAGGTTGTAAGATATAAGACTTCATTTAGGTGAATTCCTATTTACGTTTGGAATTAAGTCTCTTTATTTTGGTTAAAGGGATGTTTACCGTATGTAGGAGGAGTATCAAGGTTATTTCAAGGCATCGAGACATGAAAATGGGGAAAACTTAGCCATCCAAAGCATGTTTCAGGGTTGGTGCATGGTTAGTAGTAGCTGTGTACCCCAACCATTCTTTTCTGGAGGAGGGGTGAGTGTTTTAATAAACCATTAAAGGGGGGACTGTATGGTCTTGGATATTTCCATCCCACATGTTCACCAACTGATTTTCCAAACCATTCAGGCTCCACATGAAATTGTGCAACATACCCATTTTGGGAAGGAGGGTGGTATACAGTTGGCACATGGTTTTACCAACTATGTTGCCTAATAGTGTGCCCCTTTAAAAGTGGGTTTTTACATTTTCCCTCCCTTGGTATTTATGAATAGTTTAACATATTTTCAACTCTATTTCTCCTCCATTATCCTGATTAGAGAACCAAATATCTCACGTATTCCAAATGTTTCATCTCCTTCATCTCTAATTTATTTAAAGAAGATTTGAGTACAGATAAAAGATCTGAGTAAGTATAACACTAATATTCCCTCCATTTTCTAGATTAGGGCTTGTGTTTTTGTTGTTCTTCTTCCAAGTCCCTAAAAAAATTATCATATTTTAGGTTTGGGATTTGAAGTTTGCTTGATTCTGAATCAAATTATATGGTTTAGTGAGATCTCATTCCCAAAATCGAGGTATGTGGTCTAAAAGTTATATATCATAGTCTTGTTGTATTTTTCATGTGTATATGGTTATTATTTGGTGCCACTGTGTTGTCTATTAGTTTTTCCCTTGTAAAATTATGATTTTAATTGGTTAATTGATGAATTGAACCCCTCATGATCCATGCGGGATAAATTGTGGATGAATATATCGGGACAGAGGTGACCCATGGGGTGTTCCATATTTTTATACATGGTATTGGTTTAATAAATATGTAATTAATGGGTTCAATATATTGAACCAATGGTTTTTATGTTTATCATGGTAACATGGGTAAATAATGTAAATCTAAGAGATTACGTATATTTGGTTAACATAGATTGTGAAATGAAACTGACTTCTTGATTTATTTTAATTGATAATACAACATAAGGGGGTGTTTTGTATAATGTTAATGGTTTAGAAAGTTATATATTGTAAATTGTAAATGTGTATTATGTTAAGGCATGAATATGATATATGTGTTGAATAAGCTATGATTTGTGAATGGTATGTGTATTTAATGAGTATGGTTTCTAAAATGGGGTATGTCGTAAATAGTTAAGTTGACTTGAGGCTATTTTCCCATGTATTGGGTTGTACTGAGGCTCTAAACACAACCCCTATAATGCACAGGTTGGGGAGTCGGATTGAGGATCTATGGCCTTAAAAGTCGTATTTGATGAGACTAACTAGACTAAGGCATCAATGTAAGTGTGAAATAATTTTTATTGAAAGATTTTCCCTAGTGAGATAGGGGACCTGATTTATCCCCTTATGCATAGTATTTGACAATCATATTCTACTGTGAAATTGATGTAAATTCTTGTCCCTTGTTACAATTGGTTTTAAAATGGTTAAGTGAATATTGTTAACTATTGGAACCCAGTTTATCTCTTGTTTATCTTGTAATTAATTTAGTAAATACACACATTATATGTTTAGACTTTATATTGTTTATGTAGAATTGGTGGGGGCATATTGAGTTACACTCACACCATGCACAAACCACCATTAGGGAACCAAATCAGACTTCATAGTTGCATGTTAGGAAATGGGAAAAGGACATATGATAGAGGGTTGATTGGATAGAGGATGTGAATGGATAAGGGTTCTAGACCTAAATTCAAGAACCATTTTTGGGATTATTTACTTTTCATTATTTTGGGATTTCCTTCAGTTGGAATTGTATCAAAAGACATAAAATATTTATTATTTGGTTATTGGATTGTACCCATTTTTCGGAAAATGGTTGGAAAAGAAACCTTATTGTTTATTTTTTATTGATTTCTTTATTTCATAATAAATCTATTGTGTCTTAATTAGATGGAGAGGTTATAATATATCCACATGATCTTTTAGACCCTCACTGCTACTCAGAAGCATCTAGCATGCGGGGAGGCATGCCTGAGGTCATGTGGTGACCTAGGTCATGACATTGGTTTGGTAGTTTATGGTTGGAGGAGGTTGTATATATGATGAATTCATGGTTTTTTATATCATGTAATGAATAATCATCTAAAAATATGTGATATATATGTATATAAAGTTTTGGTATCTATTCTTGATATCATATCAAGTATAAGTTAACCTTTGGAAAATCAGATGGGAAAATATTATTAAGAACCACATGGTTAAGTGTAATTATAGTATAATATATTAAATTTTTTATAATGATCATGGATGAACTAGGTTAAACCTATGGTGTCATAGATTTAAAATAAGGTTTCTTGATTTAGACTTGAAATAAATGATTTTTTATTATTATGTTCTTTTCACTCTAATTATCATTGCTCACATGATGTTTTTTGGTTTAGTCAATGTATGGAACCTAGAGGATTCATGTTAATGCAGGATGTCATTGATAATAGAATGACTTTTCTCATGAACAACCAAATTAAATGCGTGATAGAATATGAAACCTTGTGAGTATTCTTAATAAGAAATATTGTTATATAATTAATAACCTCAACTTGGATGAGTTTCATGACATGTGTAAAAATAGAAAGATGTAGTTACCTGAAGATCATGAAGGTAAGAATATTTATATAACTATTTTCGTAGAATGTGGGAAAAAATAAATCAAAGAAATAACTCAATGTAACGAGAAGATGTTTTGGCTATAAAAAATAAGGACATAGAGTGACCATTTTCAAGAAAAAATGAGATTTCTTGTTAACACAATGGATGGGAATATGTTTTACAAATGGTATATTAGATATTTTAATGTTCTAAATGTGGAAAATATGGTAATTATGAAAAATAAATTTCTTAGGTGGACAGATCGAGAAGATAATTATTATGGTTGTAAGATTAATGGTTTTATCAATGATGATAAATATACTTAAAATGTAGTATAAAAGTTATGTGCTGTTTTAATATTATATATAATGTTAAAAGTAATAAAATAATTATTAAATTGAAGTTGATGAATATTAATACATTATTAATTTTTAATATTATTGTAATGAAATATTAGGGAATAATATAATGATTCTTATTTTATGATTTTAGAAATAATTAAAATGATAAAAGTGTTTATATATTTAGATTCAATAATTATGCTAATTAACTATTATTTTAATGATATTATGATAATAAAAATCATATATCAACTATGTATTAATTAGAAATAGTTTTTATTTAAGGATTTGAAGAAATATGTTGAATTGTGATAATAAACCAGAAATTTAATATGTTTAGTTGGGATAACGAGATGACTGAAACAAATGGGATAATACTGGTGTGGGTTTTGATTTGATGAAAAATTGATTTAGGTTATATTTTTGGAAGTTTATTATATAATTATATTTATTTAATATATCTAATAGTTATGAAATTATTTTAGGAATAAAGATTGTGTAGTTTTTTGGAAGCATATATATTATTTTTCCATGTGAGGTTAACCTGAAATTTATGGATACAATTATAGGATTATAAGTTTATTATTGATAAGAAGTTAACATGAATCGATACCAATTTTTTATATTTAATGTGATGGGATTTTAAGGTGGTTTGAAAATTTTCATGAAGAATATTCTATTGAGGGTGAAATATTTAACAACTCTTCCCTTTATTAAAAATCAAAAAACGATTTATTACATAAAATTAAACTTAATTCCACCTTAAAGATTGAGATTTCAAGTGTATTTGGGAATTAGTTATATTATATTACAACTTAAAACATGGAAAACAATATCCTTCTTCAAAACTACTATAACGTCCTTACACATGATGTTACATGGGATAACCTAAATAAATAACTAAGAAAGGGGTGATCTATAAAGCCCAACAAGGGAATAAACATGGGACAATGTAAAACATATTATACAATTTTCATATCAGGGGTAATAAGAAGAGTAAGAATCATAAACATAAATTATAAGAAATGATTTATCATGATAACATAAAAGAAACATGATAAATGTTGTTATAGCATAAAACACTGCATCATTGGTCTAGGATAACTACCAAGACCTCATAATGGAAAAAGTTCCATAAAGGATTCAGGTTTAGTCCATGTCCTAAAATGATGTCTCGTGATACTAAACATTACTCAATCCATCGTAGTGTTATATTATTCTGGGACCACATGTTACTTTAATTTACATTTCATGCTTAAATTTTCTATAAAGATCATAAAACATGGATTAATTCGTCATCAAATTTTATACCATGATCAAGGAGTATGGAATAAATACATGTAACTACCAAATAAATGTGGTATATGTTTTTAAATGTGAATACCATTTATAGTAAATCGGTATGGTATTCACTACACAATTGTTTTGGAATGGAAAATCATGGGGAAATTTCGACAGCCTAACAATGTTGATAAAAATTTCTTAAAATGGGTTGATCATAACTATATGGATATATAATAATTTTAAAACAAAATTTTAAGTAATAGGATAACGGAAATAAATATCACAATACTAGTAATTATAAATAAAAGGCATATGATAATAATGAAACATGATTAAATAAGAGGAAGTAAGAACTCTTACGAAATGTTGGCATGGTAATAGGTGTACTTGGGAGGGATTAATGGGAGGAAAAGTGGTATATAACCATTTATAAATAATTAAGGAAGTATGGAGGAGATAAAAATACATATCATTTCATTAGTAATTAAAAATAAAATGGAATTAAATTGAGTATATTCTTGAATAAAAGTGAGAAATAGAGGATCCATTACCTTAATAGAATTACAACAGAATCATGAAAGGGGATTCTTGAGAGATTGGGGTACCTGGGAAGTATTATAAAGAGTGTAAGGAAGAGTAATTATGTGTTCTAAAAGATTTTTAGTGAAGATAAATGTTATATTGTGTGGGTTTCTATAGTAAATGAGAGGGGAATTATTTAATATTTCCGAAACAAAGGTTTTTGACACTGTATAATAAAATATTCAAACCCACAAACCTTTCCATGGTTTTTTCCATAGTTTCTACCAAATGGGAGTGTTTTCAAATATTTTATTAGGAAAATGAATCAAATTATTAAAATATTACCCTTTCTTATATGGCGGGGAGTCACACTTTTAAATAATTGATTTTAAAATCATAAAATGTATTATATATTTTGGAAGATTCATAAAGGATTTATAAAATAAATAAAATTACCTTAAAATAAAATTATTTTAATTGTAAAATATATATATTTTTCAAGGAAACCCATTATTTTATTTATTACATCGTGTTTGTATAATTATGATGTTATACCACACACTGTATATTTATACAGTGTTTAATTTTTCCGAAAAATTCATTTATCTCAGAAAATTTATACAAATTAACCATTTGATAATTTTGATGTTATGATTCAAAAAATAATATTCATTTTATCTAAATATTTTTTTAAATATGAACATTATAACTTTAAAAAAATTAACCAACATTTATTAAAAATGATTTATTTTTTACAATAACTATTTTTTAACATTAATAAAACATTACATTTTATATCCTAAAAATTATATGATAATTTATATTTAATAAAAATATTTAATTAAAATATTATATATTTTAAAAATACATTAATTCATCATAACAAATTCATTAATTGAATTGAATATTCCCCAATTATACTATTCGTGTTTTATAGTATCAAAATTAAAATATATTAACAAAATAAAATACATAATCAATTTTCTAAGGTCTTCATACATATGAATTTAATAAACTAGTAAATTTACTCAGTGTAATGTGCATGATGGTTATACATTCATGAGGTCAGTTGACATATATGGTTTGTTTCCTGATCTCAATGATATTGAATATCTCCAATAAATAGTTTCTATCATGCCTTAGTTATTGATTTCGTCTTGGGCTTTGTCAAGGAAAAATCCTAGAGATATTTTCTCCCTTATAATTTCGGATAAATGGGATTCATATGGTTTAATCTAACAGGATAAGGGCATCACTTATTTTCCGGATTCACTTTCATTTGTTAAATCCTTATATTTATACTAATCATGTGATAAATGTATAACGGATATATTATGAATAGTAAAGACTCTTAATGTTATTTTCAATACAATTGGATATAAAAAATAATTTCATGTCTTTTTTATAACTATTTTATATGATAAAACATCAAACCATAAAGTAATTCTATTTATAATTTTTTAGGTAATTATAGTCTTCGTCCATTAAAATTTTCACCCTCAAAATGTTCATTTCACCCCTTTAAAATAGATGAGGGTATTTTTTTTCATCCCTTCTTATGGTTCCCAGGTTTCTTCTTTAAGATTGTGGTTTTTCCATAGCACTTTGAAAAGGTGAATTTTCTTATTTCGTAGACCTTTTCTTCTGTGATCTATGATATTCAATGGATACTACTAATAACAAAGATCATTATCTAATGGTACCACCTATGTATTGAGTACATTTCAGGGGTCTGGTATGTACTTAATCAAGAGTGAGACATGGAATACATAATTAACGTGAGATTGGTTAGGTGGGAGTGTAAGTCAGTAGTTCATCTCTCTAATGTAATCAAGGATCTCAAAGAGGACGATGTATCTTGAACTAAGCTATCCCTTCTTCCCAAATCCCATCACATTATTCTATGAAGATATGTAGAGAAATACCATATCTCTAACATCAAACTCTATATCTCATTGATAATTATCATCATAGTTCTTATGTCAACTCCAATCAGCTTTAATGTGTTGTTGAATGGTATTAGCCTTTTCCACCATTTTTATAACCATTTCCAAACCTAGTTGTTTTCATTCTCCAAAATCATCAATGCATGCAGGTGTCCTGCACCACTTCCCATAAATTAATTTATAGGTACACATTTGGATTATTGAGTGAAACTATTGATGTAATAGAAATCTATCATAGGAAGATATTGATCCCATCTTCCTTTGAGTTCAGTTGAGAATTCTCTCAACGAGTCCTCGATTGTTTAGATATTTCACTCTAATTGGACATCATTTTGATGGTGATTATCCACGATAAAGTTGAACTCAGTGATTAGAGAATGATTATGAATTTTATAGAACCTGGATGTGAATGTTGTATCTCTATTAGATACAATCAATAGTGGTACTCTGAATAGTCGGACCACATCCCCGATGTATATCCATGAAAGTATATCCAGTGATAGTTCCTATGATATAGTAATGAATTGTTTAGTATTTATAAGATTATCCACCATAAACCATCTTGAATTATTCCATATTTATGTCCTTGTAGGATTAGTAACAATGTCAAGGGTTATTTCCTCACATTTCCATGTAGGTATGGGTAATGGTTCCATCATCCCCTTGGATTTTTTCCATTCCTATTTCACAAGCTAACATAAAAGACATGTTGATGTTCATTTCATGATCTCATTCTTCATATTTTCTCACCAATTGTTGTCTCATAGATCTTGATTCATCATTGTGCTTCCTGGGTGGATGGATAGGGTTGATCTACTTGCATCATCCAACATCTCCTTTTTTAACTCTTGATTTGATTATGCACATAGTCTTGACCCAAATCTTACAACACCTTAATCATTAACAATATACACCAAGGATTTTCTATTCCGTATAGATTCTAATTTATTATGAATTTCCACATCAACTTTTTGATCATCCTTTAACCTCTCTAGAAGAGACTTTTGAGAAATAATTTGGGACAAGAGTTATTATGTTCCTTCATTTATGATTCTCATGTCCAACCATTCCAATTCTAAGAAGATTGGATCCCTCTCAATTCACTTCAATGATAGAGTTTCCAAATTGTTTTTACTTAGAGAATCTTCTACATTTTTCACATTCCTATGATGTTAGAATATTGAGAAATCACGGTTGTTTATCATATTTAACCATCTTTTTTGACACATATTCATCTCTTTTTATGTGAATATTTAAATAAGGATTTTATGAACCATATATATTTTACAATTCTCCCAAAAGTGGTAATGAAACCAAATTTTTAAAGTGAAGACCACTTCAAACTACTCACAATCATGTGTTGGGTTATTCTACTCATGAATCTTAAAATTATTGGAAGCATAGGCTATCACATTGTCATTCTTCTTTAACACACATCATAAGCCCTTTTTTGAATTGTCGCTAAATACCATGAAATGTTATCCACTTGGGGGTAGTGTCAGAACATTTCTAATGATAAGCCTCCTTTTAAACTCCATGAATATATCTTCAAATTAATAATTCCAATAAAAGATTAATTCCATCCAAGTTAGCTTGGTAAGATGGTTTGAAAATCATGAAAACTTTCTCCGAAATTATTGATAATACACAGCTAATCCAAGGAAAATATGGATATCTGTCACAGATATTAGCCTTGTATATCCTTAAATTATTTGAGTCTTTGAAGAGTCCAAATATATAATATTTATTATGATTATATTTACCAATTACAATACTTCCTTCAACAAGTAATCACATTTTATATAATTTGAAAATGACTCTCCTTTCAGAAGGACTTGATCAAAGTACTCAAATTCTTCCCATGATCCTCCTTAATTTTGGAGTATATTATAATATCATCTATAGATACTATGAAAATATTTTCAGGGTAGTATCTGAAGACTCTATTTATCAACTCTATGAATATTGATAGAGAGTTAATGAGTCCTAAAGGCATCACACTGCACACATAGTTCTTGTATCATGTATGAGAAGTATTCTTGGGGCTATCCTCCTTTTTCACCCAAACATGGTAATATCTTAACCACAGATCCTCCTTGGAGATGTATTGTCCTCCATGTAGATGATTGAAAAAGTAATCAATCTAATTAATATGGAACTGTATCTTTATTGTAATCTTGTTGAGCTCTTGATAATAAATGAAAAGGCACATTGATCAATCCTTTTTCATAAAAAATAGGACTGGTATACCCCATGGTGAGGTAGTTGGGAATATGAACCCTTTATCGAGATTCTCTTATAGTTGTTTCTTCAGTTCCTAATGTTCCACAACATCCATTATATATGGAGTTGTGGATAATTTTAATACCCCAGTTATATGTTCTATTAAAAAATTCAACTTCTCAACTAGGAGGAAGACCTGAAAATATTTCCAGAAACATATCATTGTATTCCATCATAATAGGAATGTCATTGAGGATGGTTCATTATTTATACTCAATCATTTTAGTAAGATTAAATTTTTCTTAGGGAAATAATATCAATTCTTAAGATGATGCTAATAAATAAGATTCATCATACTCCTTTCACTTTTATAGAATTGTGAGTCGATTCGAAATACAGAGAGTGATTTCTCTCTCATGAAAAATAATGTTGGCTCTATATAAGGAATGTCAATCCGTACAAAGAATTTCATCAAATTCCACCAAAGGAAGTATGAAAAGGATATCAAAGAAATTAATCCAACAAAAATTGATAGGTTAAGAGTAATAGACTTGGAATACAATAATTTTCCAATTTTACATTTTAATTGATAGCTCTACATCAAATATTTTTTGGTGGTTTTTGGATTTTTACTAAAATTTTGTGATATGAAGGTATGTGTATAATTAGAATCAAAAATTACATTAACTATTATTGAATGAATAACTAGTGTACCTATCAAAACTCCATTTTTGAGATCCCCTCGACGGTTGTGATGGAAAAACCACTCACTTGTTACCATGAGGGTTCTTGTTTTTCTCCGAAAACACTTAGAATAGTGAAATGCTTTGAAAAGTATCCTAACTCTATTTAGTTGTAGAAATTAAAAAGTCAATGATTTTTTAATGTATAATTTCTTTCCATCGTCGTAGTGGTGGGTTTCTCAAGTCTACAATCATTGGTTAGGTTCTCTTCCTTCCCATCCTAAAGCACTGCATTGTCCCCTTTAGGAAATTTTATTGATGCTTCTTTTTTGAACATTGACAAGTTGGGTGTCTAAATTTATTAGAACCATCAGATATCTCTATCAGACTACCAGAACTTATCTCCATTTTATATTTTTATTCACTTGATAACCTTGAGATTTTCTGACCTCCATTTATACAAAGAGGTCACATTGGAAAATGTACTCATGTCTATAAAAGTGTTGGATCACTAAGGCATTTCATAGATTTGGTTTTAATCCCCCAAAGAAGTAGTCAGCCTTGAATTCAAGGGAAAATAAAATTATAGAGGCATACCTTGGAAGTCTTGTAAATTTTTCCTCATACGCCCTGATAGATTCATCTTCTTTTTGACGAAGATTAAATAATTAACATTCCATTTTAAATGCCAATGAGCATGTACCATAGTGGTACAAGCTCCTGCTTGGCATCCAAAAGACCCAGGATCAAATCCGGGTAGGGGTGAATTTCTAGGTTACTATAGCAGGGTACTGTAGCAGTACAGTAGCAGGGCACTGTAGCAGTACTGTAGCAGGTCACTGTAGTAGTCGTGGAACTATAGCAGCGGCGACACTGTAGCAGCGGAGGGACTGTAGCAGGTACTATAGCGGTGGAGGTTACTGTAGCAGGTACTGCAGCAGCGCGGGTACTGTAGCAGTACTGTTCATCGAGGGGTCCGTTGGGAAAAAAGGGCTTTCAAGCCTTGTATTCAGGCCACTTGGCCTTGGGCCTTCGGGCTATGTAATGGGTCACCCTCTACCCAGTCTAAAGAGGCATTTTAATTAAATAATAAATTGAGGATTCAGCCCCAACCTTTTAAAAAAATATTCCATTTTAAAATGGATACTATGAGTAAAATATTTATCGAAAAAAAAATTTTAGAAATCTTTCCACCCCATTTCATAGATCTCTCCCATATGAATTTTATTTTTGATTAATATTCACAACTGATCTTCTTTAACTTTTTTATAAAAAACATCCAGTGAATACTTATATTTCTTAGAACATTGAAGGATAGAAAAAGTATTTTTAATAGAGTTGATACACCATTCCGGGATAAAGATATCAGATAAACCATTAAAATTTAGAGGCCTTTGATGTATAAAGATTTTCATTGTGGATGTTTCTCTCTTAGGTGGGGTTGTAAACTCCTCATGATCCAGGTTCCTACTCAAAACTTCAGTTAACTAAGAGGGTATTGTAAAGAAGTGTGCGATTCTTGCTCCCATTGGGTTGGACATCTCATTGGTGAAATCATCACATTGATCTTCACATTGATTGTTTACTATATTACTTCTATTTCTGGGAATTGGCTAAAATAAAAGTAAAATTTTGAATGATTATATTTAAACATTAAACACATAAAGGGGTAATTCAATGACATTAAATGGATAGCTTTTAAATTATATGTATTTCCTTAAATTATGAATATGTAGACCTCATTATATGTCATCCAAGATCTATTTACATAAATATGTTCTTATGGGAATATTTGTTTACTCCCCTAAATATGGTTTTTAATGAGTTTATGAATTTACCAAAGCATATCCACCAATGTTGTCAAAAAAATAGTGCAATAAAATCTATTTTTATCTACCAAGTTACCCCATGTCAGGCCAGGGACACCTTGTCAGAGTTGTTACCCCTAGGTACATATATGCGAGAACCATGCCCACTTGTAGTATCTAGATAGGAAAGTATATTCTTGATAAACAACATACTCTATACTTAAAAAAATTAGTGATGTTTTCATATACTTATTCTTATACCTATGATATATTCTATAGTTTTCTAATCATTATCCCAAAATAACTATACATTTCCTCTAATACCAAATATAAAAAATCATCGTATTATTATAAATTAACATATGATTCATTATAGAAAATTACACTTAATTTAGAAAAATATATTTATAATATTACTACATTTGAGAATTAAGTACCTTACATTGTAAATAAATATATCTAATGAAAAATACTTATTGAAAAAAAAATTAACATGATCAAAATTAATGTTGTATGGGATAACATGAAGAAATACATTACAAATTGGTGAGTTATAAATCCTAGTAGGGGGAGAAACATGGAATAAGGTAAAAGATGTTAAACTTTTTGAATATAAAGGGTCGTAAATATAGTGACCTAGGTTTTAAATAAATGGATATTACCTAATTTTAGATGAATATTCAAAACTTTACAAAATATTCATGTCGAGGACCATAATAGTTAAGTTTCTTTGGAAACTTGGAAACAAAATATTATATATTTGTGGAAGATATTGAACATCACCCGTAAAGATCTCCACCATTAGTACTTATACCTACAACCTTTCTTAATAACTCAAGGAAAGGAAACATAACAAAGGGGTGAGATTAGTTGCTCAGTAAGGGTAAATAATGGAAATGCATAAGTATAACATCAACAAATGGGTATTTAACTTGAGAATAAAATTTTAAGATCATACCATATATATTATATTTCATAATAAATATTATACTTTTATAATAAATGAATCATAATTAAATAAATAACATAACACATGAAATCATGTGATATAAATAAAATATGGAATTGGGGAAAACACATAAGAATATAATAATTTTTCAATAGTATCCATGACATTACTACCAAGACCATATTGGGAGTATGGGTTCACTCCCCATACCATCTTGGTAGTCATGTCTCACTCTCATTTCTAAATTAGTATTATGAGTTCACTACTCATATCATCTTGGTAATCATGGTTCACTCCCATGTCCATCTTATTAGCATGAGTACACTACTCATACCATTTTTGTAATCATCGTTCACTCCCTTAGCCATATTATAATTCAAGTTCTACTCCCAAGACCATATAAGTCTATCTCATGAGATATAAATCGTTACCTAATTCATTGGAGGGATATATAGGCCCCACCCATCTCACAGTGAAATCATACATACATGTGTCACCAAATCATAGTAAATCATATCATAACCCATTCAATTAAATGGGTATCATAAAAATTTAAACCTATCATAACCTATGAAAAAGATACATGTTTCATAAACATTTCATCAAAACCATAACTATAGAAAGATAAACAAAATGCATAAGCATATAGCCCAGGAAAGAGAAATGGGTTTCATAAACATAAAATTCATGAAAGAGAAATGGGTTTCAAAAAGACCATAACAGTAAGCATAACTCATTCATATAAAGGATATGAATAGAACATTTATATAATTTCCTATAATGTAATAAGTAACATCAAAAGGTTTCATCTTATATGGAAAAGAATTTTGAAATATCTTTCAAAAATGTTTCTTAATGAAAATAATCTTTAATATTCTAAAAAGTCTTCTTAATACATAAAAACATTTATAAAACATTTTTTTGAGAAATTCCTTGAAAAAGTATAAAGAATATGGGAAATAATATTAAAACCATTTTCCCTTGAAAACTTATAAACTAATATTGAAAACATTTTATAAAATATTTCTTTGAAATCACTTTTAAAACATATAAACAATGCCAGGAAACTTTTTGACAAGACTTTTTTACATGAAAACATGGAAAAAGAGAAAGAATTTTTTTAAAAAGTTTATTTGGAAATAATTTTAAAACATATATATAAGGGTTGAAAACGTTTTTAAATCAATTTTCCCTCTAAAAATTATTAAAAAATAATTAAATCATTTTAAAAACCATTTTTATTGAAAACATCAAAATAACCTTCAAAACAAGTTAAAATCATTTATCTTGGAACAAATATTTGAAAACATTTAAAGGAATATTTGAAAACAATAAAACATTTTTGAAATTCTTTTTCCTTGAAATTTTTCTTCATGGATAATTTAAAAACTTTTTTAAAAACTTTTTTGAAAATAATGGTTTTAGTAATAAAATAGATTTCCAAATGAATTGAGAAATGTAGTCACATTTTATTTAAAGAGTTTTCTTAATTAGATTATGTACCAAAGAGTGGTAAAATGGTAACAATACATGGATATAACTTTAATAAAAATATTATAAGGAAACACATTAGTTTTATTGAGAGATGGATCATAATATTTAATCAAATATGCATAATCATTAACAATCTTGGAAAGTGATGAGATTGTTTCAATGCACTCTTAACACTTGGTAATATAGGATCATAATATCCATGTAAGAAAAGAAAACTAAATTAAGATTAAAATATCATGAAATAAATTAAATTCATGATATAAAATATAAAATATTATTATATACATCTTGATATAGAATTTTGGGGCATAACAAAACATTAGTCTCAAATAAGGTAAATTGAGACGAAACTATTTTACAAATTTGGTAATTTTTTAAAAATATTACCCATGAAAGAAATATCATAAAATAGATATTCGATGCATATAAATATAATTATAATATACATATAATACAATCATAGTAAGTACATACATCACACAAAAATAAAGAGTGGAAAACATAGAATGTATCCTATGGAAACAAAAGTTGAGATGAAATCCCCGTACCTTGTGTCTTGACTCTCATTGTACTCATTCAAACCACATGTATAATAAATATAACATTATAATAACCCTTTTTCACAACCATATTATTATATCTATTACCAAATATGGTTTCTATTATGAAATTATATTACCCACTTCTTAACAATCATATGTAAAGGTTCCACTTTGGGTAATATTCTCTTTATTCTTCATATGTGTCTAAATTTGTTATATATTTGGTCCTTATAATCATATAATTATTTTTATAATGTAAAAAATGATATAAATATCATTTATATAAAATATATTATTATTATTATAATAAATATAATATATAAGTATGAATTATAATACACACATCATGGAGATGGTAGGCCATGCGTACACATGAATGCTATTTATTTTTAATTGTCATGTTAAAAGAAAAAAAGAAAAAGAAAAAAATATATATATAATTATTACATTATATTGATTATATCATAGATATATAATATATATTCACTAAAACCATACTTAATATATCCATGTAGTGTATGAAAGAATCATGTCACTTTGAGGGGGCAGTACTCCACACTTCCTCAAACGAAATTATCGTATTAACACGAAATAAAAGAAAAAAAAAGATATGTGAAGTAAAAAAATAAATACATAAGCTTAACAAAATAATAAATATAATATATGACATATATAAACACATTTTCTAACATAATGGCCACTGTGGTATGTCGTAATAGAAAAATGAACAATCATTGTTCCATGAGGCTGTAGTTCTTCGTACACAAAAACAATATGTTTTCTACCCATTGTATTATGGTGTATTTAAGGATAGGTTTAACAATTTATAAAAAAATTATATTATATTTATAATTTTTTTTATATATTCATAGAATAAAGAGAGTTGAATGGGGTGGAGAAAGAAAATAAAAAAATGACTTGAGAGAAGATGTTACCTCTTAATCGGGTAACTATTTTTCGTTTGTGCCAAAATTATTCTTTGGATTGCCTTAATAAAAATTTAGGTAATATATGAGGAAGGTAGGTATGTTTTAAAGTTTATTGGGAATATATTCTCAAAACATTATATGTTTTAGAGGTGTGAAGAAGTGGGAGAATCGGTGACCTTTTATAGGGAAGGAAAAGGACTCGCATGGAATTTAAGAAAACAAGATAGGTGTACACAAGTTCTTACCTAAGAAAATTCAAAAAGAATCCCAAATAAATAATGGAAGCTTTAAGGTCGAATAATGGAAATAAAATTTGTTTTTTAGAAGTTTATTGTTCATTTGGGCGACTAAGATTGTGTTTTATTCCCACTCTAAGCTTAATTTGACCTTAATAGCTCTGATAAATTTTAATCACTTTTACTAATATTTTTGGTCAAAAATAAACATTATATAATTAAAATATAAATATTATACTAATTAAAATGTTTTATCTTAGTTTTTAGAAATTCAGCTCATATAAATAGAAAAATTTCGAATAATGTTAATCCCCGAGATGGGACAAAATTACAGTTCTTTATAGTACAAAGAAGTTTAATGTTTTATTATGTTTTTATATTCAATTTCAAAGTTAAAATAATTATAATGAGTTAAATTGTATTAATATATGTACAATTGATTTAATGTGACTATAAAAAAACTTTATAATATAACTTAACATTACCAATTATGTAAACAAAAGTCAGTTATTAACTAAAATGCAGTATATTGCACTATTCAACAAAAATGAATTTTCCTAGAAAAAAAAACCAAATATTTACCCTAGGATAATTTTGGAATTATAAATTCAAAAATCTATTTTATTATATCAAAATAAATTTTTAAATCTGTCTAAAATTAATTTTGTTATTAATGGTGGTTCATTTGAGATAATGGTATTTTAAAACAAAGAAGGGATTTACCAAAAATCATATCATTCATTATCAATATTTTTTCTCTATATAAAAAAATTAATATTTTAAAATTAGTTATTACTATTAATATAACTAATTTTAGCATATAGGTTATAATTATCTCATTTAAAAAGGTATTACAATAAAATGATGTTTCATAGAAACACTGGTCTCTCATGCAACATACGCCAAGTCCGTGTTCCAGGTAGCGCAAGCCAATATGGTATCATGTGTAGAGCAAGCCAAGTCAGTATTGTGTGTATAATAAGCATAGTTAGTATTCTGTGTGAAAGGAATGATTTAATTAGTGTTTTAATAAATATATACATATAGAACTACTTCCAGTGTCATGTGAAATGAAAAATATCATTAAGATAAATTAATTCCAAAAAATCACAAAATCTCAAGGGGTTACATTATACCTTTTTAAAATGAATTTTTCTCTAGAAATTTTTCTAGGTTATCAAAGGATTAATAATTAAATGTTTTCGTCATAGAAAACCACATCATAAAAATGAATACTAAAACTTAACTTGAAAAGGGAAAGTTGGAACTGAAACATTTACCAAAAGTAACGTATAACTAGGTTTGTACAAATGAGAACATATGTTGGTAGTGAAGATTATACAAGGAGTAAATGTATAAATATTTATATGGAGTGATTTTGGTAATCAATAACAAACAGGTGAATGACCAATGAAATTTTTAGGTCCTCATATTCAAAAATAGTTAATGATTTATAAGTCCATTGGTTCATCAATATTTAAGGTATTAGGACAACAAATTTTCTTTTGATCACTATCCTAATGTTGAGTAATTCTATTATTGACCAAGAATATAAGTGAAAATATTTTCTTCATATATTTATATAAAAAATTACTTTTTATTGTTTTCTTTTATCGATTTCTAATTTATCCATTACATCATGTAATAGACGTCCAAAAATTAACAGTTATTCATGACGTGCTAAAATATAATTTTTGCAGATAATGAATCCTATAAAAGAATGAAAAGGATAACTATTTATCTATAACTATTATTAAAAATAAACATGGTTAATAAATTAATCTCTAAACATAAAAAGTAACACAATTTATTCGTTATAAATAATTATACATTTTCCAAGACATCATGTAGTTCAGTGGTAGGAATGAAACCCTTATCATCCTTTAGTCATGGGTTCAAGACCCGTAGCCTTGTCAAACAAGATTGGTTTTCACCATACATACATAATGTCATTTTCTAAAACCAAACTTATATAATTTCTATAAATAAATAAGATGGAAATCCTTGGAATGTGGTTAATCACAAAATTTCCTTTTAACTATGGTTTTAAATAAAACCCAGAGCTTGAATACTTGTTAGTTTAACCTAAAAATTTCATGAATGGTTTACCTTATAACCCTTATAAAAGATTAAAATCCAAAAACATATAAAGATATTCATTAAATCATATTAACATTGATTAACCCATATATCACAAAGTATCTCTTGTTTGTCACATTCCAAACATGTGAATATACTTATCATATATTATCTTAAAACATTGTAATACCCTAACTTAACCTAAATAATTATTGAAAACATGAATGATTCCCTTTTCCATTTATTATTGGATATATTCAATAAATCCAAGATGTTGTAAACTCCATCCATGATAGAAAAATATTCTTATCAACAAGTACTTAATTATTTCTTAGGTAATTAGTGTCATCCGCTTTACTTTTTTATATCCCATATATATTTATACAGAAAAAATTATCATAACCTAAGGAAAATATTAAGGGTTAAATTTACATTTATCATATTTTATTTTTGGACATCACCTTGAAATTATAACACTTTTCTATTCCATCAGAACCATTCAACATGTTATTATAAATCCATTGTGAAAAACATAGACTGAATAATTCTTATATATTTCGCCTTTCATATAACATAATTTTTTAATCCAAATACATAAATATATATATTAATTCATCGATAAGTAATTTACAAGGCTACATCATCATAATACATCTTCTATTTTACATTTAATCAGTAGTCTCTTCCTCATTGGCAATGTAACCATTACTTGTACTACCTTGATAATCCTCTCCAAGATCATTCCTCTTAGTACATTGAGTTGAAAAATGACAATTTACTCAACAAATAAAACACATAACATTCAATGTTGACTTAGGGAGGCCAATACTCTAATCCATTTCATCAACATAACTATTCATTTTTCCCTTGTAGAAAATTTTTTGGGTCCTTATTTTGTACAATAAAACATCTTCTTATTCCTCTTAGACATTCACTTTTTTGATTATTTCCACATTCATGATAGAAATAAAACCAAATATTCTTTTCTTCATGGTCTCCATTTCCCAAAATCTTAGATAAATCATTATTTTTCTTACTTGGTGAGTCTAAGAGTAATTTAAGATACAAGTTTTTAATCATATTCTGTGAAAAATGATTAGGCATTATCGAAACATATTTCACAGCAGTGAACATACCACTTGATTTCTCATTAGAAATTTTTCCATCACATTCAAAATTAAGTTAGTTCCTTCATATTATTACCATTAACTAAAACTAGAAGAATAGTGTGATAATTACTTATCATAGGATAAAACCCCGGAATCATGAAAATATTTACTTATAGGATGTCTAAATTATGACAGCTTCTTTAGTCTATGACACACGAGTTTCTTCCTTGGTTATTAATATCCTTATTAAATTTAAATTCTTTATGGGGGTTCATGAAGAGTTTGTGAATTTCCAAATAATATCCCGTAATAGTGTCAAATCATGTTTCCATCAGGTCTTGTTGTTATGTATTAGATTACCTAGAGTCTGTACTAGAACATCTTGTTAGATTTATTACCCCAAGGTACATCTGTTCCAGAGCCACATCCACTTGTAGTATCCAAAAATAGATGTATTTCTAGGAAACCACTCACTCTATCTCTTACCATAATTCCAATACATTCTCTTAAATGTTAATTTATCCATATCCTCATCCTTATAGACTTCCCAAGACATATCTTTAGAAAGATACATAAGGATCTCACTAACATTTTCTCATCCTAGTTTCCAAAGGATTACTAATATTTTCCTTTGATACCAACTATAGAGACTTAGGCTTGACCTACTAGGATATTACATCATTTTAGAATAATATTCAATATTTTAGAATAATTAATGCCTAAGGACTATAATAGTTTAGTGTCTTTGGAAACATGGAAACACAATATTTTATATGGGTGGAAGATCTTCAACATATCCCATATATATCTCCACAATAATTACTTCAACATAAAAACTTTCTTCATATTTTGGGAAAAGGAAACATAATAAAGGGGTGATCTCAGATACTCAGTGTTGGTAAATAATGAAAATGTGTAAGCATAACACAAAGAAAAGGGTATGGAACATCAACATAATATTTTAAGAACATACCATACATATTAAATATAATAATATATATTGGAAGTTTATAATACATGAATCATATAGAAATAATGACCATAATCCATTAAATTATGAAATATGAATAAAACATGGAATTTTGGTAAACATAGAAGAATACAATATGGATTCAATAGTTGACAAGGCATTACTACCAAGACCATCTTGGTAGTATGGGTTCACCCCATACCATTTTGGTATTCATGGTTCACTCCCATTTCCATAATAGTAGCATGAGCTCACTCCACATACCATATTAGTATTCACGGTTCACTCCCATGGCCATATTAGTAGTATGAGCTCACTCCTCATTCCATATTGGTAGTCCTGGTTCACTCCCATGGCCATCTTACTAGTCACGGTTTACTCCCAAAACCATCTTAATCTATCTCCATAAATATAAATCATTAACCAATTCAATGGAGGTAGATATGGGTATTACCCATCTTATATTGAATTCATAAATAAATATTCCACAAAATCTTCAACAGTCATATCTAAACCCATGAAATTAAATCAGTATCATAAACATGTAAACATATCATAGCATATGAAAAAATACATGTTTCATAATCATTTCATCAAAATAATAACTTCTGAAATATAAATTAATTTCCCAAATATATAACCCTTGAAAAAGGAATGGATTTCATAAACATAAAACCTATGAAATTGAAATTGGTTTCATAAAGACCATGACATTAAGCATAACCCATTAATATAAAGGATATGAATAAAACCTTTAGATTATTTCCTAGGAGGGAATGAGTAACATCAACAGATGTCATATTATATGGAAAATAATTTATAAACATCATTAAAAAAATCTTTCATGGGGAAAATAATATTTCTTTTTTAAAATATAATTTTTAATACATAAAACCATTTAAAAATAATTTTTTCAGAAAATACATCGAAAAAAGTGTAAAGAAGACTTGAAATCATTTTAAAAACATTTTTCCTTGAAAACATATAGAAAAATATTCAAAAATATTTAAAACCCTATATATCACACCATGATTTCATATTATGTTATCTATTTAACCTAATTTAGTAGCTTGCACTATACGCAACACCCAGTTAGAGCGCACCATGACTTACCAAACTAGTCGTTCAAAAAGTAGTTATGAATATTGTTAACCAAATTTTGAATTTTATTTATATACTATATAATTTTAACCTTCAACATTAGAGTTTCTTAGACATTATATGAGGACAAATTCAATTTTCAGATAAAAGAAGTATTTATTTAAAAAATGCAGTTTTCCAACATAATAATGGAAAACCGTTTTTAAATCCAATATTTGACAGTTTAATATATTCAATTTGAAAAAATTAAATTATTCATTTTAATTGGGAGATAAAAATTTAGGTTTGATAATTTTTTTGTGTTTTTCTGATATCTTTCAAATTTTGATGAATAGTGAAAGATACTAGATTTTAATGGAAATTTTTTTTAATAAAAATAATTTATAGTGATAAATTATAAATTTGAATGGTTTTTAAGTATAATTAGATTATATTTTTATAATTTAATCTAATTTTGGTCATTGTAAGTAATTCCAATTTTAAATTGGACATAAACACATGTAAATCATTTTATAGTTTTTTCTTCTCAAAACACTATTTTCTGGTTTTGACAACAAAAAATAATTTTAAATTAATTAATGAAACTTATATGTTTTTAATTTGGTAAAATAGAAATCATTTTTGGATTTGTAATATCAATATTTTCTTATAGAGAATTTGTGGTATTTTTTTTGAAAGCATTCAATTTTATATAAATAGTTAAAAACACTGAACTATTGTTTAAAACTGACATTTTATTTAAATAATTATTTATTTTATTTAAATTTATTTTAGGTCACAATAGATAAAAAATACCTATATAATTTTAATTTAATTCATTTTAGTCATTTTATAATAACATTAGATGTGTAAAATTTTATTGAACATTTTATCGTCTTTTACCCACCTTCTAGGCGTATTTGAAAATCTTCATAAAACGTAATTTTACCACTTTTGTGAATTGAATTTCAAAAATTCAAGAGACACTGTTGACCTAAGTATGTAAAATTTGGTTCAATATGGTGAAAATAATATTTATTGAATAAGAACTTTTGAATTTTATTTACTACGGTTAAAAGTTAATAGGGTAATTAAAGGTAAAAATGATATTATAATTACCCCCACAACAGTACTAATTCTATTTCATAAGTATATTTAGACAAAAAATAAACCTTAGGAATTAAATATGATCTTCTTTGAACCACTTGAATTAGATTAGGGCATTTATTATATTTTATATAAATAAGAGTTAAAAGTGTTAAATTCAACGATTAATAACTCAACCATTTTATTATAGGCATAGAGATAAGATAAATTCGACTATAAATATTCATTATAAAGATAGAAATATTTCTTAAATAATGGTATTATAATTATAATTTTTTTAAATTAAATAATTAAATTTATTTATGACACAATAATGATGAAGTAATTACCTTATTAAAGAAAGATTAAAATAAATTATTTTATAAATATCCAAATAAATGTAAATTTAGAATTTTGATGAATTATAATAATATTATTAGTTAATATTAAATGTTATGGTTTATTAAATAAATTTTTTTCTATGTGATAAAGTTTTTATGAATTTAACAAAAACAAACTACCAAATAGCGTCAAAATTGACATAAATGAGTTTTTAAAACAAATACTATATTATTAATTGATATAATATTTCTAAAAATATATAGATCGTCCAAAGTACATAGATTTGGATATATATGTAAATAGTTAATAACTTGGGGTTCTCCTTGCTTTTTATAATAAGTTTATTAACCATATAATATAAAAATACAAGGAGACATGGTAATTGTTAAACTATTTAAAAAATAGTTAAATCTAAAATATAAGTTTAATATGGTGACCTAAACCTGTATAAACCTATTGGTTGAGATGATTTCGGCCCATACTCACCTTATCCTCTAAATAAATCCATTTGGATCCATTAGAAACCGAAAATTATTTTATTATACTATAATATTTCATGCCTTTCCTAATGTGACCTTCACCTCTCTTATAAAAGGACACATCCCCTTTTCTCATAATAACACCTCCAAAGCCATTTGCATCATCTAAAACCTGCCTAAATATCCTCATAACTTCCCTAAATTCAACCTATAGGCCTTACTTTGATCATATATCAAACCTAAGGAGCCCTTTAGATCAAATCAAAAGGATGCACCAGAAGAAGAGTTAAGGATTTCATCACCTCTTTCAAAGTTATTTTATTATTCCACTTCATCTTTCATTGTTTTATCCATACCAAAATAATAAATTCCATACCTTATATGTACATTTATGTTATAATAAATATGGTAAAACCATATTCATTATTCAATCCATCATATGAATGAAAAAGTCAGCATACGAGCGTACATACGGCTTACTATATCCACATCATGGTGTAGTTTCTCACTCAACGTTTTATTAATCGGATGGGTATAATAATTAGTAAAATTGATGTTAATAATAAATATAACATGTTAATGATTCATTATATATAATTAAATAACAAATTACATATTATTTCACCATCAAAAAAATGATATTGTCGCTCGTGCGTATGTACGGCTTACCGTCTCCACGACGTGATGAGATGTCATTCCCCATTGTAACCATTCAAGAATAATTTTCGTTTAATGATAAAAAATAATGTCTAAGAAATTAATATCATTATGGATATGAATAATATACATCCTATCCATAACAAACACAACTTACATATCAAAACTTATAAACGATAATGAATTAGTTCACACAAAAAACAATGATACTACTAAAATATTATAAACAAAAAATATTAGAAGGTCATATATGATATCATATTTATTTATGTGATTCTTTTATAATTTAGTAACAATGATTTAACCATTATTTAGAATATTAACATACCCTTGAATAAGTAAAAGTACAAGGTAAGAGTTAATTTTACAATCTATTTACTTATCCGATTTTGTTTATATGTAAGCATTTACTAGGACTTCTTTATCATCCACATCCGTGTTCCGTAAAAATATACTTCCAAACATTATTACTATTTTCTATAATATGGTTAAAATTCATTTATACCCTTTTTTACCTTTAATAAAATGTTTTTAATAGAATATTTTTGTCATTTTCTCAACAAGGTACTTTATGTCCTTTTCGAAAATTTAAGGTAAGAATGCCTTTTTTAACATATACAGCAGGTGTAGCAATTTTTGGTTGTTATAACACCTTAAAATATTCCCTTACAAGATTATAAGAATATTTTCAAAATAATTATTTTATTTTATGAATATGTGACTTTTAAATTATTTGAAAATATAATTAGATATTTATCTCAAATAGTTTTAATTTCATCTATGTCAACATCTTTTGATGGATTTTACACTTGTTTGAAGTAGATTTATTATTATATAATAATCCATATTGAATTAAAGGTTTTGTGATATGTTTGACGATGGATGTGTTATTTGTATACCATTCATTGTTTATGGTAAATGTATTATCATTTCATATGCTAGTATTAATACGAATATTTATGTTATGTTTTAACCTTTTCATATGAGGAATGCATTGGACTTAGTAAGTTATGGGTGGATCTTGCTATAGCTTCTTGATGAATCAGTAGATATAATGAGATAAACTAGTGTCTTGGCACAACACCTTGACAAAATCATTTTTTGTCTTGGCACGAGGCATTGACTATGGGGTTATGATGTCCGACATTATACATTCCATCTTTAGGAAATTGGAAATTGATATTGTATTTGATTATTTGACTAGTAGAACATCCATGTGAATAAGTAAATGTAAATATTTGATATATATTTTCCACATTAGGATGAAATTTATGTTTAAAAGGCTTTTAATTTAGTCTTATACATTTCCTTAAAATTTTATTCTTATTTAGGAAAGTATATACTATATTTTTATTCTTAAAGAGCATCAGAGCTCACCCCTTATTTATGTTTTATTTTTCCCAGGATGAAAAAAATATATTTTTATTGACCTACATGGATAGGCTATGGGATATGTGTGTGTTCAAATGGGACACAATTCTATTTTTTTTATTTCATTATGTAATGTAAAACATATGTATGTATCTAGTAATTCCAAGGCTGCTAAAATAATCATTCTTTCGAAAAATTTATCTCTTGTGATCATGCCAATATTATGTAATAATGCAACAACTCTAGGTAACTATGGTTAGGGTGTAACAGTTGGTATCAGAGTAAGTTTAGTACCAACCATGGAAACAAGATCTATAAAAACTCTGATTAGAAAAAACTACCCTAAGATAGAATTTTAGGATAAGTATTCAAGAATAACAAAAAATTTGGTAATGTAGATATTATGTGGTTTTTCAATGAAATAAATCCATGTCAGGATAAGAGAAAGTAGAGGTTGCTTTGGAACATATGTACCTAGGGGTAAAACCCAAAAACACCAATTTTATCTATACATGAATGGGAACTAGTGCACAATAATGGTCCTTACTACACTCTTAGTTACGACACTCCTAGGGGATATGCTTAGGATAATTCACATTTTCTTTAGAAACCATTATAAAGTATTTATAAGTAAATATTTTCTTGAAGAAAATATTTGTTATGGATTATATGAATAAACAATTTACTTTAGTTATTTTACAAGTTTGGAATTATGCATTTCAATTCAAAAACTACCCTAATGGATGACTTTGTTTAGAAATGGTTCCCATTAGAAGTAATGATAACTCCAGTAATACGTATGATATAAAGAGTAAGAATGATCATATCATTCATGCTCTTAAGACAACATTTAGAATATAAATTTTCTCCCAAATATTCTCATCATATAAATATATAGTATCATATGTTAATAAGATAAGAAAAGGATTCTCTAAGTCCTATGGATTTGGAGTAAGCTAGAGAAGAAAAATATGGTAGAGAGGAAGATGGATAAAGGGTAAAAGGTAAAGAAGGATTTTCCCATATGTGATAACTGTGGAAAGAATAAACATAGAAAATTATTGAAGGGAATGTGAGTTTGTTTTATGTGTGGAGAAAAAGGACACCATGTACATGATTTAAAGGGTAAGAAAAATGTTTCAAATGTACAATGCTTCATTTACAAGGAGTTGGGACACCACATTAATCAATGTTCAAATCATCAGAGTATTTCCCAAATGATGTTATTGGATAATAATCAAGTAAAGATACAACCATATATGAATAGTAATGACTAGTTTTATTATATTTTTATTAAATAATAATTTCATTTTAGGGTTTTATGAAGGATTTAATAGTTATATGAATTATGAAAATAAATAAGGATTGTATTGTAGTACTATTTCATTGAGGATTTTGAGATCATATGGTACTATGAAAAGTGACTCAACAATGATTTAAATTTTTTGGAAAATACATTATTAAAGAAATGATAAATCTTAATATGGTTTTGATCCTGGGGTAGTGATTTTGGAATTAGATATGGTTTATTTGGATAAATGATATTGAATATTATTGACTTCCTTGATTCTGATTAATGGTATGTTTATTCCATCACTATTGGAGTATTCAAAAATTTTGGATATAAGGAATATATCTAGTATTCTACAAGAAATAATTGAGCATGAATGTAATGAATAAGGTTTTATGGTGATTCATGGTGTTACCATGTTGTAAGAGAATACATGATAAAGGTACTAACATGTTATTATGTGGGAAAAATAGATATGCATTATGTTATATTGACCTTACATATAAAATTTTGGACTATAAGTTAGGACACAAGTGGTTTAGATAAGTCTAAAGATTGGAATGGATTAAGATAGACCTTAGACACTATGTTTTAAGGTTAAAATATATTTTAAGATTATTTTTTTATTTAAAAAAACGACAACCTGAAGGTCGGGCGACAACCCGTTGCATCCGGCAAGGCCACGAGACTTGAACCCAAAACTGAAGGTAGACAAGGGTGCATCACCTACCACTAGCCTATGTGATGTCCTTAATTGTATAATGTATTTTTTTAAATATTCTGAAAATGAAGTATATATTCATTATTTTTGGAACCTTATATGATATGTATAAATAGAATATTTTTGAATTCTATTATCTTTCAATGTTAAAGATGTGTTTTTGGTAGGAATTAGTTGAAGGATGAAACTCTACTTGCAAAGTATATTTTTGTCTCTTATTATATGAAGAAATTAATTCTACAAATTTAGGGAGGGTATCTTAAAACCAAAATTATGTTATCCTAATACATTATAATTTTTTGAACTGGTGATATTTTAAATCATTATAGATTGATGGCTTTGAGTCCATTAATTTTACACTTGTTTGTGATTGATGATCGTAATAACTCCGTATAAATATTTATTCTTTTCCTCTAATTATGTGTCTTTAATTTACACCAATGTTCTCCTAATCAATAACATAATTTGGTGGTGAATTTTTCATTTCCCATTCCCTCTTATTAAGACTAAATTTTATTATCCCTAATTCTGAAGAGGGGTTTCGACAAATGTATTTTCTATTTTCAACCTTTTATTTTCAAAGAACAATTTCATATTGTGAGAACAAAAATTATTAAAGGAGGGAAGAATGTAACACCCAAGGATTTCATAGTACGTTATCTATTTAAAGTAATTCAATAGCTTGCGCTACACGCAACACCGAGTTCAAGTGCACCACGACTTACTAAACTAGTAGTTCAAAAAGAATTTAGGAATATTCTTAACCGAAATTTTAATTTTATATAAATCCTATATAATTTTAACCTTCAAGTTTTGTGTTTCTTAGACCTAATATAAGGACAAATTAAATTTTCAGATAAAAGAATTATTTTTCAACAAATGTAGTTTTTCCACCTTTTAATGGAGAACCCTTTTCAAATCCAATATTTGACACTTTTTATATTCAATTTGATTAAATTAAATTATTATTTAGAATAAAGAGATATAAATTTTGTTTGGATAAATCTTTGGTGTTTTTCTGAAAACTTTCATATTTTGATGAATAGTGAAAGATACTAAATTTTAATTGAAAACAAATTTTTTAATAAAAATAATTTATAGTGTTAAATTATACATTTTAATGGTTTTGAAGTATAATTAGATTTTATTTTTATCATTTAATCCAATTTTTTCATTGGAAGTAATTTCACTTTTAAATTGGACATAAACACATATGAATCGTTTGATTGTTTTTACTTCTCAAAAACCGACTTTCTGGTTTTGACAATGGAAATTAATTTAAATTTAATGAATTACGCTTATATGTTTTGAATTTGGTTAAATATAAATCATTTTTTATTTGGAATATAAAAATTATATTAGGGTTATTTTTTGTTATTTTTCAGAAAACTTTCAATTTTCGATGAATAGTTAAAAACACTGCGTTATTGTTTAAAACAGACTTTTTTTTAAATAATTATTTATTTTATTTAAATTTATTTTAGGTCAAAATAGTTAAAAAAATACCTATATAATTTTAATTTAATTCATTGGAGTCATTTTATAATAAAATTAGATGTATAAAATTGTATTGAACTTTTTACCGTCTTTTACCCACCATCTAGGCACATTTGCAAATTTTCATAAAATGTAATTTTACCACTTATGTGAATTGAATTTAAAAAATAAAAGACACATGGTATATATCATTAAGTAAAATGTGGTTCAATGAGATGAAAATATTATTTGGTGAATAATAACTTTTGAATTTTATTTACCACGGTTAAAAGTAAATAGCGTAATTAAAGGTAAAAATGATTTTATAATT
This sequence comes from Viscum album, assembly GCA_963277665.1. Taxonomy (NCBI): domain Eukaryota; kingdom Viridiplantae; phylum Streptophyta; class Magnoliopsida; order Santalales; family Viscaceae; genus Viscum; species Viscum album. The sequence continues at coordinate 741,317,340 of OY728138.1, read as the reverse complement.
ACCCTAACACATGTCCTAATTCTATTGGATAAGTTTATTTAGACCCAAATAAACCATAGTAAAAAAATATAATCTTCTTTGTCCCACTTGGATTAGATTAGAACATTTTTTATATTTTATTTAAAGAAGAGTTAAATGTTTTAAATTCAATGTTTAATAACTAAGGGATTTTTAATATAGGATTAAAAAGAAGATAAATTATACTATAAATATTAATTATAAAGATAAAAATATTTCCTACATATTGGTATTTTATTTATAATTTTTAGAAACAAAATAATTAAATTTATTTATAACACAATGATGATGTAGTAATTACTGTATTAATGAAAGATTAAAATAACTGATATTATAAATATCCAAATAAATGTAAATTGAGAATATTTATGCATTAAACTAATAATATGGGTTAATATTACATTTTAAGGTTTATTAAATAAATTTTATTTTAAGTGTTAATGTTTTTATGACCTTAACAAAAACACAATAAAAAATACTGTTAAAATCGACAAATATGAGTTTTTAAAACAAATACTATATTATTAATTGATATAATATTCCTAAAAATATAAGGTTCAGAAAAAATACTGATATAAGGTTTTATATCTCAATAATTAACTACTTTTATTTCTCTTGTCTTTTTATAGTAAGTTTATTAAACATATAATATAAAAATACAGGGAGACATGGTAAATGTTAAACTATTTAACCTAGAGTTAAATACAAAAGATAAGGTTAATATGGTGACCTAAACCAATCTAAAACCTATTGGATTAGAATATTTAGACCTATATCTAACTTACCCTAGAAATAAATTTATTTTTATCCATTGAAAACCGAAATTGATTTTATCATAAAATAATATTTCAAGATTTTCCTGAAGTGACCCTCACCTCTCTTATAAAAGGGTACTTCTATTTCTCTCTTAATAACACCATCAAAGCCATTTTACTCATCAAAACACTAATAAAATGATCTAACAACTTCCCTCAACTCATCCTATAGGACTTACTTTGATCAGAAATAAATCCTACGGATCCCTTTAGATCAAATCAAAAGGAAGCACCCGAAGAAGAGGTAATGATTTCATCACCTCTTTCAAAGTTCTCTTCTTCTTCCACATCCTATTTTTTTGTTGTATACATTAAAAAATAATAACTCTATTACCTTATACATAATGTGATGTTATTATAAATATGTTACAACCATATTCATTATTTAATCCATGTTATGAATGAAAATGTCACCATATGTGGGTACATACGGCTTACCGTCTCCATGTCATGGCGTAGTTTGTTACTCACCACATTATTATTTGGATTGGTATAATAATTAGTATAATTTATGTAAATAATAAATATAACATGTTAATTATTCTGTATATGTGATATACCATCCATTTACATATTATTTCACCATCAAAAGAATGATATTGTCGCTAATGTGTACGTACGGCTTACCGTCTCCACAACGCGATGAGATGTCATTCCCCGTCACAACCATTCAAGAATACTTTTCATTTGATGATTAAAAATAATTTTTATGAACATAATATCATTCTGGATATGAATAATATACATCATATCCATAAAAATGACTTATATAACAAAACATATAAAAGAAAATGAATCAGTTTACACCCAAAACAATGATACTGATAAAATATTATTAACAAAGCAATATTAGATGGTCATGTTTGATATAATATTTATGTATGTGGTACTTGTATAATTTAATAACAATGATTTCACCATTATAATAGAGGTTAACCTACCCTCAACTAAGAAAATGTACAATTTAATGGTTATTTTTACCATCTCTTTACTTATCCAAGGCTGTTTATATGTTAGTATCTACTGAGACTTCTTTATCAACCACATCGGTGTTTCATAAAAAGGTATTTTATAACATTTTTACTATTTCCTAGAATATGGGTTATAGTTATTTATACCATTGTTTGAACAACTATGAAATGTTTTGAAAGGAATCTTTCCGTCTTTTTCCAAACAATGTACTTTATCACCTTTTCGACAAATTAAGGTAAGAATGTCTTTTTTAACTTATATAAAGGGTGCGAATATTTTCCACCATTATAAAAACATAGAATAATACCTTAAAAGAATATAATAATATCTTAAAAATATATGTTTTATTTTATGATTATGTAGCTTTTAAATGATTTCAAAATATAATGAGATATTTCTCTCAAATAGTTTTGATTTCATCTATGTAAACATCCATTGATGAATTTTACACTTTTTTGAAGTTAATTTATTATTATACAATAATCAATATTGTATTTATGGTTTTGTGATATGTTTGACTATATATGTGTTATTTTTAAACGATTCATGTCTGACATTATGCATTCCATCATTATGAAATCTACTATTGATATTGCTTGAGATTATTTGACTAGTAGAATATACATATGAATAATTAAATGGAATTATTTTATTTACCTTTTCCATATTATGATTAATTTTATGTTTAAAAGTCTTGTGTTTTAGTCTTATACATTTCATTAAATTTTTATACATATTTATTAATGTTTCAGCTATATTGTTATCCTTACTGAGCATCTGAGCTCACCCCTTTTTAGTGTTATATATTTCATAGGATGCGAAGCAGTATATTATGATTGACCTATTGGGATACGTTATGGGATATGTATGTTTTTAAAGGGTAAACAATTTTGTTTTTTATTTCATGATGTAATGTAAATCTTATGTATGTATCTAGTATTTCCAAGGCTACCAAACTAATCGATCTTTTGAAGACTTGATCTCTTGTGATCATGCCAAAATTATGTATTAATGCACCGAATCTGGGTAAATATGTTCGGTAAGTTACACCATTTTTCTTTGAAAAAACATTGAATACATTAAATGAAATATTGAAATTGTTTTTAAACACTTTTTACTTGAAAACATGGGAAATGAGCATGAAAATGTTTTGAAAACAATTTCTTTGAAAATAATTTGAAAACATATAAAGAAATATTGAAAAAATTGAAATCATTTTCTTGAAAAATAAATTGAAAACATTTAAATATGGCTTGAAAAAGTTTTGAAAACAATTTTACCAAGAATACTTACAAAATAATCTTGAAATAATTTTGAAAACCATTTTTCTTTAAAACATAGAAAATAAGCTTTAAACAATTTTAAAAACCTTTTTCCTTGAAAATAGCTTTCAAAAAATATAAATGTAACTTTGAAAAAAAAAATGGATATCATTTTTCCTTGTAAATTATCTTAAAATATAATTTTAAAACATCCTTTAAAACCTTTTTGAAATAGGGTTTTGTTAATAAAACACATTTTTGAACCAAGAGAGAAATATGGTCAGATTTTATTAACAGAACATTATTAATTATCATAGGTACCAAAGTGTGGTAAAACAATACTAGTAAATGGATTTATCTTAAATAAATATAGGATAAGTAAATTCATGAGTTTTCTTGAGATATGGATCATAATATTTAATCAAAGAAGCAAAATCATTAATAATTGCGAAATGTGATGAGATTGTTTCAATATAGTCTTATCACATTATAACATGGGATCATAATCTCCTTCTAAAAAATGGAGAGTAAATTAAGATTAAAACATAATGAAATAAAGTAAATTCAGTATGTAACATGAAAAATGGAATTATATACATCTTGAAATATAATTTTGGGGCATAAAAACATGAGTCTCAATGAAGGAAAATTGAGACAGAACTATTTTAATGATTAGGTAACTTTTGAAACATAAACCCCATTAATGAAAGATCATAAAATGTTTATGTGAATACCCATAAGTGTAACTATAATATAAATATAATAAAAAATGGGAATTTTATAAACCACACAAAAATAAATAGTGGTGAACATAGCATGTATCACACAAAAATAAAAAGTGAGATGAAATCTCCTTACCTTGTGTCTTGAATATCATAGTACTCGTTAAAAACAACTATATAATACATATAAATTTATTATCATATTTTAAAGAAAAATATTTTTATATATAATACCATATATGGTTTTATTAATATGTTATATTACCCATTTCTGAACAATCTTATGTTTCATTTTCACTTCAGGTAATATTCACTTTATTCTTCGCATGTGTCTTAATTTGATATATCTTTGGTCCTTATAATTATATCATTATTTATAGAATATCAAAAATTATATAAATATAATTTATATTCAGTGTATGTGTATTAAAATAATCTATATAATTTATATGTATGAAATAGAATACATTGTTCATAGAGATGGTAGGTTGTACGTACACATGAACACTATTTCTATTTAATTGAAGTGTTGAAAGAAAAAATATAAAATACATATATTTATTTATATTTATATAAGTAATTATTATATTAGATTTATTATATAATATATATACCATATATATTCACTAAACATATACATAATACATCCATGTAGTGTATGAACAAATCATATCTCTTTGAGGGGGTGTTAGAACACACTTCCGCAAATGATATTATCATATTAAAAAAATGGAATGTAAAAAAAGATATGTATAGTAAAAAAGAAAAAAATAATATTAAAGAAAAAAATATATAATATATGGTATATCTAACTATATTTTCCATCAAAATGGACACCATGGTAGGTGGTAATGGAAAACTGAAGAATCATTGTTTCATAAAGCTGTAGCTCACCGTACAAAAAAAGTATATCCATTACCTATTATGTTAAAGTTTATTTATGTTTAGGTAGAACCATATATGTAAAAACATAATAGTATATTTAAGATTATTTTTTTATATAATCGTATATTAAATGGAGTTGGATGCGGTGGATAAAAAAATAAAATAAAGGACTTGAGAGACGATGTTTCCCCTTAACCAGGTAACTCTTTTTGGTTAGTGCAAGAAGGATTCCATGGATTGAATTTTTCCCAAGGTATGGATTATAGGGGGAAGGAAGGAATGTCTTTAAATGTATTGGAATGATCATTGCCGAAACTAATAGGTCTTTGAGGCATAAAGAATAGGTAGAGGTGGTGGACATTTATAGGGAAGAAAAATGAATCACATTGAATTTTTGAAAATAGTTTAGGTGTACGCATGTCCTTACCTATGAAAAGATGGGAAAACAAAAATAAACCAATAATAGAAGGATTATTTATGAATACTGTCCATAAAATGAGTTTTGTAAAATTTTATAGGTCATTTGGTTCCCTAAGATTGAGGTTTAGTCCCTAATTAAGACTAATTTGACCTTAATCGTGGTGATCAATTTTAATCAGTTATACTAATATTTTTTGTCAAAATAAACATGATATAATTAGAATCTAAATATATTTCTAATTAAAATTTTGTTTTTTAGTTTTTCAAATTTCAGTTTATAGAATCGTAAAAAGTACTATTAATGCTACTCTCGCAGACGGGAAGAAATTACGGGTCTTTAAAGTAGAAATAAGTTCAAAAGTTTATTATGTTTTTATATTCAATATCAATGTGAAATTAATTATAATGAACTAAATTATATTAATAGATGTAAAATTGATCTAATGTTAACAAAAACCAAATTTAACTTATAATTTTACATTAATAATTGTTTTAATGAAAATGAATATATTAACTGAAAATCAGTATTTTTCAATATTCAAAAAATAAACAAATTTTCTCAAAAAAATCTCAAAAATTAATCCCAATCTAATTTCAGAAATATAAATCCATATTTTTTTTATTTAATAAAATTCAATTTTTACTTATTATTAAAATCGATTCATTTCATGAAATTGAATTTTCAAACAAAGAAGGGCTTTACCAAAGATCATATCTTTCATTATCAATTTGTTTTATCTATATAAAAATTATAAACAAAATTTAAAATTATTTACTACTATTCATATAACTATGTTTAATGTATAGGTTTTAATTATCTCATTCAAAAAAATATAATAACGAAATTATTTTTCGTAGAAACATTAGTGTTGCATACAACGTACACCATGTTAGTGTTGCAGGTAGCTCATGCCATATTTGTATTCTGTATAGCGCAAGAGAATTCATTATTTCATATAGCATAATCCAAGTTGGTATTTTGTTTGAGAGAATGTTTGACTTTGGGTTTTAATATATATATATTACTATTTCCGATGTCATGTGAAATGAAAAATATCTAAAAGATAAATTATTTTGAAAAACTATTTCACCAAATATCAGGGTGTTAGAATAAAAATAAAAGGAATCATAAATATTATGATAATACATGATATAACATGATGACATAATGGAAACCTGGATAATGTGACATCAAATTAAAATAATGCATCATAAGTCAAGGCTAACAACCAATACATCAAAATAGAAAAATTCCCATTAAGGAATCAGGTTTAATCTCTGTCCCAACATATAATAACATTATTCTAAACATTAATATTGCCTTGGAGCACTATATAATTCTGGGTGCAAATGCCACATTCATTTACATCTCATGCTTAAGTGTTCCACATAAATCATAAAACATGGATTCATTCATCAACATATTTTATTCAACGATCAAAGAGTGCGGAATACATTCATTTAAATCCCAAATCAACGATTTATAAGTGTATATGTTTGAATACCCTTGATAGTAAATGGGTATAGTATTCACTACACAATTGGTTGGGAATGGAAAATATTGGGGAAATTCCGGCTGTCTAACGACATCAATTGAAATTCATGAAATGGGTTGATTAGGATGAAAATTATATATGAAAATTTGGAGATAAAATGGTTAGAAATATGGAAATGTAAATACATATCCAATAATTATGAATTTAAAATACAGGTTATATGATAATAAAGAAACTTGATTAAAGAAGAGGAAGGAAGAACTCTTATGAAATTTTGGCATAGTAAAGGGTGTACTCAGGAGGGCTAAATGAGATAGAAAGGGGTATCCTGTCATTTATATGTCATAAGGGACTTATAGGGGGTGGTTTTAAGAAATACCCCTTAATTAAGAAATAATAATAAAAGGGCATAAAATATAGGAGTTTCTTGAATAAAAGTGAGAAGGAGAGGATCACATTCATTAAGTGTATGACACCAAAGGTTGAAAGGGTCTTCTTAAGAATTATGGTAACCTAGGGAGGATTCTAGATAGATTGGGGTATATTAAGTACATGATCAAAGGATTTTGAGTGAATTTAAATGGGGGATTTTATAGGTTTATATTAAAAATGAGAGGGGAATTCTTTAATATTTTAGAAAGACAGGATTTGAACTCTATATAATAAAATATTCAAAACCATAAACCATCCAGTTGTTTTTCCCCTGGTTTCTACCTAATGGGAGGTTTTTTCAATATTTTATTGGAAAAAGGCCATACTTATTAAAATATTACCCTTGCTTATGTGGAGGTGTGTCACAATATTAAATATATAAATTTAAATTCACAAATTATTTTATATATTTAAGAAGATTCATAAATGTTTTATAAAAAAAATAAAATAAAGATAAAATATCATTATTTTGATGATAAAACATAGGTTTGGATGAGTATATACATTATAGTATCAATTACACCATTTTTGGGTCATTATGATGTCATAAAACACACTATATGTTTATATGGTTTTTAATTTTTACATGAAAATTCGATTGTTTATGAAAATTATGAAAAATTATCCATTGGAAATTGTTGAAAATATAACTCCAATAAATATAATCAATTTATCTAAATAATTATCTAAATATGTGCATTTTCACTTTTTTAAAAAATTGGTTCTATTTATTTAAAATGATGGGTTTTTGGCTGTAATAGTTTTTGATCCATAATAAAAAATCACATTTGACATCAAAATAAGTATGTGATATTTTATATTTAATAAATATAATTTATTAATAATATTAAATTAAAATTTTATTCATTTAAATAATATATTAATTATTTTAAATAAATTCTTTAATTGAATTGAATATTACCAAAAAATACAATTCATGTTTTATAGTATCAAAATAAAAATATAATCAAAAAATTACATAATAAATATAATTGGGTCTTGATACAGATCCCTTATAATAAAACAGTTTACACCCTATGAGTAAGGTTCGCGGTGGTGATACTTTTATGTGGTTTTTCAGAAAACATGGTTCGGGAAGTGATCTCAATGATCTTGAACTTCTCCCATAAACCGTTTCCCTCATGCTTAAGTTGATGGATTTGATCTTGGACTTGGTTGAGGGAAAATCCCAAAGATGATATCTCCCTTGGAATCTATGTTAAATTGGATTAATAGGGTACAATTTTATTGTATCCGACCATCACATCCTTTGTTTTAGTCACTTTAATTAGTTAAATCCCTATATCTATACTAATCCTATGATTACTATTTAACAGCTATATTATCAATGGTATTTTGAATCCAATTGGATAAAAAAAATAATTTCATATGTTTTATATAACCATTTTACAAAATAAAACATTGAATTATATGGTAATTTTATTTATAACAGTTTGGGTAGTTATAAAATAACTCTTTAGGTTAGAATATAATTTGATGTTATGTTAATTATGGTCTATTATAAAGTGGGATATAGATAATATTTATATTTGAAAAGTGATTCATTGACCTGGTGATATTTTCAACGATATTTATATCCATGTTAAGGATTACCTTTAAGGTTAGTCTTCATATTTCATTAAAGATATTTTGGGGATGTTTACAAAATTATAAGATTATAGAGTAATTTATCATGGTGATTAATGATATTTGGGTGATGGTTCAATGGGTTGAGGTATATGTGACCCTTAGGTTTAACAAGTGGATTAATATGAAATGTTATTTGAGAGGAATGAAATAAAATTTTATTTAAGACGTAAACAGATAGGTTTGATATAGCCTTTGAGATTAAAAATTCTTTTATTTTTTGGTCATTTAGGTAATTATGGTTTTGGATATTAATTTTTTAATTATTAATATGGTTGTATATTCATGTTGATACTGATATTTCAATAACCATTTTTTTGTGGTCAATTCTGAATAAAAAGATGAGTATCATGATATAATTTTTGATCTATTAAATGAGGATTTTAATGCTTAGGTCATAAAAATAATCATCTTGAATAATAATCAATTTGAGTAGTGATTATATATTAATGGAAATTGATTAAATGGTGAATTTCTACTTTTCAAGTAAGTATGATTCCTTTTTTTATTCTATATGCTAAACTAATGCCTCAACACTTTTCAAAATATCTTAAGATAAAAATAGTGTCATATAACATTCAATTATGATGAATTGATATTCTTTTAACCCCTCACTGATTCATGATTTTGTGGCTATTAAATTTCTTCTAACAATGTTCTCTATCACTCTCTATTATTCCTTCGGTGTTATTTTTCTCTTTCATGTGCATATTTTTACTTCCCACAACTATTCTAATTTTTGGAGACTTATTTTTATGGATACCAATATATTTCACTTTCCTAATTTTTAAGGGGATATTTTATTAACACTTTTTTGGGATGTGAGTTTTAAACAAACAAATTTCCAAATATCAAACCATTGATTACTAAGAATAATTTCACATTAAGATGATTCATTTTATTAAAGAGGTTAAAATTTAACCCCTATATATTGTATAAAATAGTTCTCTTTAAATAATTTTATTTCTTAGATAACTTTAGTTACTAGAAAAATAAAATTTGAATGAACAACAATATACTATTAAAATATTGTTACTTGTGATAGTTATAAATAGAAAATTAAATTTGATTGTATAAATATTATTGTCTAAATTATGAAATATATATATAAATTTACTAATCAATATAAATTTAATGTTATATTATTAGAAAAGAATAAATCAATTTTTAGTAATTTTATTTTATTCTTTAAAGATATTTTTTTTTCAAAAAACAATATTATTTTTTAATGAAATATTATTATTAATTTTTGGAACATTTATAAAAATAATATTTTGAAAATGAACATAATTTTGAATTAATAATAATTAAATTATTATAGGTTGAACTTTTTATAATTGTCTTAAAATATATATTTTCCAAAGAATAGAGAAAATAAAGGTTTTTTATTGTAATTTTTGTTTCAAACATCTAAAATGTTCGACTGTAAAAATATTTCAATGTAAAATTAGTTATATTTGATTTAAAATAATCCATTTGAGGTTATTGGAATAAAATTCCTGATTTAGTTTAGAAAAAAAAATTATATGAAAAAAGAAATTTTCCTGAGAACTCGTTTGTATACATGCAATGTTTATATCTTAATAAATTAAATTTATCAATTATTCAAAAAAAAATAATGATTTTAAATATTATATATTAAATAAAAAAATTTAAACATTCATCAAATATTTTTACTATACCTAGTAAAAGTGTAAATGAATTTTTATTCTTGAAACTGTATGTTTCTAAAAACTGTTTCCCATGCATTTTGTGCGATTATTTTAAAATTAATTTCTACCAATGATACATTTGAATATGATAAAATTGATTTAAAATTTTTAATGAGTATGTTTATATTTTCTAAATTATTTAGTTTTATTTTTATTCAATATGAATAGTAATTTGGTAAAATTTATCACTTTATTTATGGGTAAATCAGGTTAATCTAGGTCAAAATTAAGTGATAATTCCATATATTTTCTTCCTAATACTTATTTTATGAAGGGAATTTTACTCTGATTATCGTAGGAAAAAAATTTAGTTATTAATTGATATTTTTCAAGGAAAATTGACCAATATATTATATAAATCAATGAGAGATATAAAATGTCACTTTCTTAATTTGAAATATCTCTTATATGTCCACATATGAACAAAAGCATGTTTTTAATTAATATATTTTTTTTGAGGTAAATTAAATTATTTTCATGATATAAATTTTTTTATAATTTAGAAAAATTATATAATTACCATAAATTTTTGTGCAATAATAATACAATATTTATTAAATTAATGGAAAGCAAAAATAAACATTTCTAAAAATATTAAAAGTGATAATGTTTTAATTATTTAATGTTTCCCACGAATTTTATAGATATTCATGACATAGTATGGAGTTTTTTATGAATTATATTTGAAATATACCACTGTATTGAGGTATTTAAAGTCAAATTAACTGAATAGTCAAAAAATGACATTAATGATATTTTATAATAAATAATAATTTATTGAATGATATGAAATTCATAAAAAACATAATTCAAAAAAATTAATGGTATATGTTTTTCAAAAATCATTCATTTCCCATTTACTGGTATTTTTGTCCATTATATAGTAACATTATCAACCCTTAAAGGGTAAAAAACTTTAATATCATGATAATTATCAAAATGATTAATAATGGGTTAAAATAAAAAGATAAGGGTAAACATGTGATCCAAAATTGTCCAAAATTTATTTTATGAAATAATTTCAACTAAAAACTATATTATCTTTTAATTTTAGTATTTTTGAGGCATTTTTACCCCAAAATTGATATATATTAATTTAATATTTTATGAAATTTTATAAATTCCCCTCCCCGCTATTATAAAAAGGGAACCCACAATTTCTCTTCTTAATAAAATCTTGAGCCTTACAGATCTACCATACACCAAAAACATCCTTTGACACATTATAGAAGTGATTTTATTCCCAAAATACCTACGTTAGAGCCCTTAAGAGAATATCTAAATGAGTTATTTTATAGGCGATATAATCGCATTAATCGATCATTTTATATTTAATTATTATTTTACTTCTAATAAATAAATTAAAATATTAATAATATAATGAATTATGTTTCCAAAATATAATTAAATTTTATAATGATTATGAAACCACCTTTATCCATCCTCTTTCCATAAAATGGGAAGCGAAAATATCCCATGTGCATTTGTAAAGCTTACCACCTCCACGTAGAAGTAAAATGTATTTCCCATTACCATCATTTTTGGATGGGTATTGTGATGGTTTTAAAGTTTATATATGACTATTATTACATAATTATACTTATAGATTGATAATATCATATCTACCGACATAACTTAAAAACCATTTAAAATGATATCATTTATTGTGCGTGCGTGTAGACTACAACATCCACAAAATGATGTGATTTGTTTTTCATTTATATTTTACTTATATAGTAATAAAGATAAATTTAATGAATATATATATATATATATATATATATTAAATAAAAATTATTTATTAAATTTTATTTATTAATTACCTTTATTTCTTTACATCCATTGAAAAAATGAAAATATTGTTCATGTGTAAGTACGTCATACCGTCTCTATGTACAATGTAACTAAATTTTTTATATCTATGTTTTATAAAAGACTCTAAAAATGTATAAAATTAATATATATGATGTAAATAAAATTATTAAAATTTTAGAGATTATGGAACCCAGATTTAGATACAATGACCAAAACTATTCTACATGAAGAAACAAGAAAAATGATAAAGATATAACTCAGAATAGTGATATTAATAAAGAAGTGTTAAAAAGGGTGATAAAATGTTGAAATTAAATCTTAAATGGTATTATATATATAATTATGGTTCTATAATATTTTTATAATAAAAATATATTTATTATAAATTACGATTCAAAGAATACGAAGGATATCAGACCTAAGATAAGGAATTTTTGTCTCAAATTGTTTTATTTGGGACATTTATTATCTTATGTACCTATATTATTAAATGTGGTGTATATAAAAACCGTATAAAATTTTATATCATGAATTTATTAATTCAATTTTTTTAATGTTTCATTTAAATTTATTCATTCATTGGGCTTATAATTAAATAGTCATCAAAGAATGTAAGGAATTTTCATCACACATTTATTTCTATTAGAAACATGACATATTAACCAATTGTTTATTTTATTTTATTTTATATAATAACTATGGAATTACTTTATTCATATTTAAATTTATGTAATGGGGATTTATATATCTATATACAGTTCTTTATTTCATGATCTTATGATAAAAATGTTACCAAAGTGGTAAGTAAATATGATACAATCTCATTTTTTTTCTTGTTTATGAATATCATTACAATGAGTAATTATTATGATATACCAATAATGATATTCATGAATTTTCTTATCCTATATTTATTCCTTAAAATAAATATTTTCCACCCATTTTCCTCACCTTAAGTTCCCATGAGACTGAAACAAAGTTATATAAACTCAACTTCATTACTCTCTATAGTCAACAAAAACTTGTTTCTTTCATATCCATATGTTCCAAAAAAATTATTTAATGAATGTTTTAAATATTATAATTACATTTTTTAAAATAATGGTTACCAATTTTTTAAATTCTAAAAAATTATTTAAAAGTATACTTCATTTCTTTTTCAAAGAAAGGTAATTTTTTACTTCTTATGAGAAATGTGAAATAAGTTTTTTTTCTTTTTACATATATATCCTGATCGTAATTTACCATCATCATGGAAACTCAATGAATTGAATATACCATTAAAATTTTAGATTTTATTTTATAATAAAATGTTTTCATTGTTATTTTAGTAATTTTTTGGATTTTAATGAAGCGGTTTCAAAATAAAATTGATATTTTCCTCAAAAATGATTCAATGGTCACTTAATAGTATTCAAATTCATAAATGTAAAAAACTATTGATTTAACTTATAATTTTAAAGGTATTTGATCTAATGATACCATAAATTTTATTTATTAAGATTTTTTATGTTTATTATGAAATTATGTTTGTGAAACTAATTTATTTTCCACGGGTTATGATATGATGAAATTATGAAATGTTTATAAAACATATTCGTGTTTAACGGGTTGTGTTATGATGAAATGTTTATGAAACCCATATCATTTTATACTATCATATATTATTAATGTTTACTGATCTTCTGGTAGACACATATTTTTTTTCATTATCTGATTGTGGTTACATTATAAACAAGGATGGTGGAAGTTTTATAACTAAAGATAGTGGTTCCAATATAACAAAGGATGGTGGTCATATTATAAAAAAGGATGGGTGGGACCTATATCTCTCTATAATGCATTGGGTAAATATTTACATATTAAGGGGAAAATTGGGATGTAATAGGGAATGAACCCAGTTCAGTAATGGACTTTGTCAACTACTATTATACTGGGAGTGAACCTTGATTACTACAATAGATTGGGGAGTGATCCTTTTCCACTATTATAATATGGGAAATGATGCTTGACTACTAAGAAAATGATTTTCAATACTTTTGGGTAATCCAAAATCTTATGTCTTTTGATAATGTTATAATATCATTAATAGAGTTCTTTAATTTTTTTATGATTCTTGTCTTATGAACATCCATGTTTTGCACCATGACTTCAGATTATAATCTATGATATAAAGGGTATGATTTTAAAATTTTATCTTCATGTTATCATACCATTATGTTTATTTTTTTTCTTAATTTATTATTTATATCTCCCTTGTTTTCCATTTATAATAATCTAATATCACCATTTCTAATGTTTCCTTTACCATGGTTTATAAGAAAGGTATTAAGTAAGATATTTCTAAGAAGGGTACTAGTTATGAATAACATAAAGGGAGATGATGTAGATATTTTATTAACTAATTGTTTATGTGGATAACCATCCATATGAAAAAGATAAATATGATTCTTGTTATTTAATAAATATTAATCTAGAAAATGTGATATCATTTTATGAAAAGTATGGGTCTCTATAGTTTGTATTAGAGAAAAGTTTAGTTATCCTTTAGAAATGCGGATGCAAAAACATTATTAAAAACCCTTGGGATAAGTATAAATATTTGATAATATCTTAATTTTTGGTAATGATCATGGATGAACCAGGTTAAACCTAAGGTTTGATATATTACAAAGAAGTTGTATTGATTTAGACGTTTAAGGAATTATTTTTCATGAATATGTGTTTTTACATCATGTTAATAATTTCTCATGTGATCCTTTTTTCTTTCAATCAATCACTAGATCAAGGAGGATTCATGTTAATGATGAATATGGTGGAAAATATAATGGTTTTCCTCATGAGAAACCAAATGAAATGGGAGTTAGAGTATGAAACCTTATGATTATTTCTAATCACAAATCTAATTGTGTGATTATAAACCTCAACGTAGCTTCTGTAACAACCCAGGTAAATAGAGAATAATACATTCTTCATATTTATTAAATTTTTGAATTAAATATTAATTTTACTCTAAAGGGGTTTCAATGTTCAATGGAGTACCTGATATGCAACAACAGGTTTCTTTTAAATCTTACATTGCACACTAACAGTATAGTATTATTATTTCAAATGGTAGTTAACGCCCAGATGCTGTATTGGAATGAATGAAAAAAACTAACTAAAATATTATTATACATGTTTGATAAATGTTTTTACATTTATCCAATAAATTTTAGAGGTTTAAAATAAGAAAGAATCTAATTTTTAAGCATAAATACTCTAATATTCTCTAAAATGTCGATTTACATCCTTTGGATGGAGAAGCCTTTTTAACCATAGTTTTTGTCACAATTATATGTTCTATTTGACAAAATAAAATTCTTCTTCAGAATCGGGACATCAAAATTTTCTTTGGATGAGATTTTGGTATTATTCTGATAATGTTCATTTTTTATGAATAGTGAAAAATGATGTATTTTAATTCCAAACCACCTTTTAATATAATTTATTTATATGGATAGATTATATTTTTAATTGGTTTTAAAGTGTAATTAGAATATATTTTTACCATTTAATTATATTTTTTTCATTGTAAGTAATTTCATTTTGATATTGTACATAAACAAGTGTCAATCTTTTGATAGATATTATTTCATAAAAACACGCTATTTATTTTAACAATGGGAATTAATTTTAAATTAATTAATGCAACTTCTATGTTCGGAATTGTATAAAATAAACTTCATTTCTGAATTTGGTATATAAAATGTTTCTTAGGCTGACGTTTTGGTATTTTTCTGAAAACATTCAATTTTTGATGAATAGTGAAATATACTACTTAGAAGTTAAAACCCGACTTTTTCATTTAAAAGAAATTTTACCGCTTCCATGAATTGAATTTCAAAAATCCTAAATTCATGTTTGTAATTAGTAAGTAAATTTTGTTCAATGGGATGAAAATAATTTTTGGTGAATAGTAATATTTGACTTTTATTAACCGCGATTAAAGATAATTAGGGTAATTTAAGGTTAAAATAATGTTATAATAATATAAAATTAATTGGACACTTTTCCAAACCATATTTGATGAGTCATTACCGACCAATACAATCCATGGGTCAATTTTGGGACTCCATGGAGCCACTTGGGTAAGATAATGACATTAATAACTTTTTATTTAAAGTAAAAATAAAAATATCATAAACAATTATTTTTTTACTAAATCAATTTTAATGAGGGGTTATATATTTGATATATTTGACTATAAATATTCATTATAAAGCTATAATCATTTCCTAAAATCATGGTAATTGTTTTATAATTTTTAGATATCAAATAAATAAAATTATTTATTACACAATGATGATGCAGTGTTTACGTCATTAATTGATGATTTAAATAAATAAGAAGGTAAAAACTAAAAAAAATATCCAAATATTGTCCAATTCATATTAGATGATATTATTTTGAACATTGGACACCTTATCTTCGCCTTTAATAATTTTTGGACCGTTAGAAACTAAAAATCATTATATAATAAAATAATATTTTCAAACTTTCCAAAAGATCCCCTCCTCTCTCTTATAAAAAGACCTCACTTCCTACCCATTTCTTGAACTTATAAATCCATTTGGTTCATCCAAACACTACTCCAGTAATCTCCCAAAATCCCTCTATTCATCCTAGAAGCCTTACCTTAGGAAGAAATCACTTCAAAAACCCTTTTGGTTCAAATCAAAGGGAGTTACTCGATTTAATGGTAACTTCTTCTCTTAAGTTCTTTTGTTTTATTTTACTCCTCCAACCCCATAAACTCTTTTTATTAATTTATTTTATAAAAAAACCAGTATATTAAATATACTATAATGTTTTTATGAGAAGGATTATAGCTACACTTACACACACCTCCATCTAATGGGGAAATAACATGATGTTTCTGTGGACGACAAACTACTGCCTCACAAAACGATGGTTGTTCAATTATCTCTTACCGCCTCTCATGGTGGCCATTAATATGGATATATATTTATATATGATATATATTAAATTTATATTGTATATATGCTTATGTATTTTACTTTTTATAATATGCCTTTATGGTTTCCGTAATGGGTAAACGAGATAATTTCATTTGAGGAAGTGCGGACTAGCGCCCCCACAAAGAGATATGACTCGTTCATACCAAACGTGGAACATATAAAGGATTTATAAAATGGAATTATATATGCTATTATAATGGAATTATAATATAAATTTTTATTCAATATGTTTTCATCCCATAAAAATACTAAATAGAAAGAAAGTAGTATTCATGCGTACATATGGCTTACCATCTCCATGAACGGTGCATTTCATTTCTTACCTCCAAATTTTATGTACTTTTATAAATACATATATATAATGAATATATATGATATATATGGTATCTAAATTATTAATATCATTATGGATATAATGAAATTTTGACCACATGAACAACATGTAATTATAAGAAGTCCATTTTTGACTCAAGTACCAAATATCGACAAAATGACCGTTATTAACATAAATGATTACATAATGTTTAAAACATGGTAATAAGTTATATAAAAGGAATAGCGAACATGAAAAGGTTCTTATGAAATTATAAATTAAATTTAGTTTATTATTTATAAATTTTAAGAACGAAAGGGTCATGTCGGACACGAGTTGAGGGACTTCATCTCAATCTCCTTTCATTCGGGCCAATTTTCATTTATACACAACTTTCTTTTATACATTATATAAAACCCTTTTGACTTTTAATTTAATTCAATGTGAAGAATTTCACTATGAATAATTTTACTAAATGACAAAAAATGTATCTTTTTAACGTACATTGTGACAACGACCTTTCCACCGTCGTGAGTATTATTTGATCTTTGGATTCCTTAACAAGTCGTAATTTTTTTTAAAGGAAAATAAATACCATATACTCTTTTATGTATTTTGGTATTGAAAATTCGTTTTGATAATTGATTTTTAGGTTAATATATTTAAGTGATATATTATTATTGAAATGAGGAAATGTTTTCCTTCCTTTATATTCTTTTAAGGTGTTATGATTTTATAATGGTACTTAGACATTTTACATGTTGTTACATGATAAACCAAATGACGGGTGGTTCCATGAGAAACCAGGATGGGTGGTTATGTTATAACCTATAATTGATTGGGTATGGAAGTTGGCTTTATGGATATTCCATTTAGTGATATGTATAGAAGTCGACCGTATGGTTTTTTCATTTAATTATGTTTATGTCCCAAGTTACCATTATATGTTATGTGTTATTTATATGGGTTTTATGGTAATATTTTGGTTATAAATGGGTAAGCAATGATCTTTTATTCATAGAATAGTATTTACTAATTCAAATAGATGATACGTATTACTTATGATAAAGTATTCATGGTTTACTTGTTGTTTTGAAAAAATAACTATTTTCCTTCTTTGTATATCCCTTACTTAGCTTTTTATACTCTTCCTGTGTTTTTGAAATGTTTTTCACAGGACATAAAGTGGAACAGTATCATGGATGGGATCAAAGAAAATTTATTATGTCTAAAACATGGAACTAGACATCACACTTTCTTCAAAGAGATTTTATTTTTACAAAAAAATGGAAACTGAGTAGAAGTGTCTACTCTGTAATCTTTTGATATGTAATAGTGATATCTTATTTCTCTAAAACTCTAAACCTGAAAAGATCCTCAATGTGAATTATTCATTTAATTCAATATTATGTAATGTTTTAAGGTTGGGTCCTTATAGATGGGTTTCATGAAACACATAAAAATATAAATGTGGAGTTAAATGATGATCATGGAGGAAGAATATTCAACTTTCTACATGCTGAGAATGTTGGAAGAAGAACTCAGAGTAATCTCTTAGAGGAACATGAGGATTTTTTTGGTGTGGAAAATAAGGACACTTAGTATGTGATTTCATAAAGAAAAATGAAAATTATACTTAATGAAATGGATAAAAATATTGGTTTCCCTATGTTATCCTTAACAGATGAATATTTTAAACGTGGAAAGTTTTAGAATTATGAAAATATATTTCCTTGTGGAAAATATTGAGAATAATATGAATGAAAGGTTTTGGTATTTTTTAATAGTATTTATTATGTTTAAACAATGTACGAGGGTTAAATTGATGTTTAAAAATCTTAAAACATGATTTATATTTCACCTTTTGGGAATAAGTATTAAATGATAATATAATTAACCTTAGTTAATGGTTTAATAAATAAGTGGTGTGGTTGAATCGTTTATGAATCTAGATTAATCAAACATGTTGTATAAGTGTTGTACTAATGATATTCTAAATATAAAAATCATGAATCATATATGGATTATTCTAAAATATTTGTTATTTGAGGATTTAATAACATATGATGAATAGTATAAAAAACAATAAAAGTAATAATGATTATTTTAGATAATGAGATAACTGATACTGATAAGATAGTATTTTTTATATTAAAAATTAATTAGTGATTTGATGAAAATGTTATTTAGGTCATATTTAATGATGTTTATTACATATTTGGATTTAAGGATTATATTAAATATTTTGTGAGCTTATATTAGGAATAAGTAATGTGTTAGTTTTTAAATGAATATATTTTTTTCATGTGAAGCTAACATAAAAGTTATAGATACCGTTTTGGTTTTATCATTTTAAGGTTTATCATATGTTCAAATGCTTCCACCCCATTTATTAACGTTTTAATTGATTGGATTTTTAGGTGGTTTGGAAATTTTCAGGAAGAATACTTAGTTAAGTATCAAAAAACCATTTGGGTTAGTGTATGATTTGATTTTAAGTTTATTATTGTCAATTAAATAGTGTTATATGGGTAATTTTGATGGTTGAAAAGTGATTCATTGAAAATTTTATATTTCCAAAAATATTTATATCTAGTTTAAGGATTACCTTTCGTGTTAGTATCTAAATTTTAATTATGATATTTTGGTGAATTCACTACATAAAAATATTATATACTAAGTTATCATAGTGAATAATGACATTTCAGAGGTGTTTCCTTAGGTTGAGGTATATGTAACCCTTAGGTTTAATAGGTGTATTAATATGAAATATTATTTGGGAATAATTAAATTAATTTTTCTAGATATAAGTTAAAGGGTACGATAAATCCTTTGAGATTAAAATATTATTCAATGTTGAGGTCATTTATGTAATTATATTTTTGAATGTTAATGTTGTAATACTTTATATGGTGGTTTATTTATTTTTATAATTATCATGTACTAACCATTGTTGGTTTTGGTCAATTCATAAATATAGGATAAATTTTTTGATATAATTTTTTGATCGATTATAATTTTATTTTAGTGTTCTAAGAATAAAAAATTTTATCTCAAATAAACAGTGTTTGGAGAAACTAATTATATTTTAATGTAAATTTATTAAAGGGTAAAATTTTTCTTATCGTGTATGTATGTTTCATTAATTTCATAGTATTGATTGTAAATTTATTCATAAACTCAAGGAAAAGTATCTTAAGATAAAAAAATTTATTCTATAACCTTCAATTTTGATGAATTGATATTAGTTTAGCCCCTAACAAATTTATTGTTTTTTGGTTATTAAATTTCCCTTTTCAATTTTCTCTATCACTCTCTAATAGTCATTGAGTTTTAGTTTTTTATTCCATGCCCATATTTTTACTTCTTATCTATGTTCTCAAATTTGGAAAGGTTGTTCTTTGGTGACGTTCATATTACTCTTTCATTCTTTTTAAGGGGATATTTTTAACCCTTTTCATTATGTGATTTTCCAACAAAAGAATTTTCAAATATTAAATATTTGACAATAAATGACAAGTTCAAGTTGAGAGGAAAAAAATTATTAATGGCGGCACACTTATACCACGATATTATTGAAAATAATTCTCCTTTAATAATTTTATTTCTTTGATAACTTTTACTTCATTCAACACCTATTTTAAATGAACCACGATCTACTATAAAAATATAATTACTTGTGATAGTTATAACCTAGTTTTCAAATAATATTATGTGGATAGGATTGACTAATTTATGAAATATATGTACATTTATTATAAATATAAATGTATTGATAATTTTTTAGTAAATAATCACTCAACTACTAAGAATGTTGTTTTATTATTAAAAAATATATTATCTTTAAAAAGCATATTTTTGTTTCTTTTTGTGGGAAAATATTATGATTACATTTATAATCTTTTCGAAATTTCACTTTCTAAAAATAAATAATAATTTTTTTTAAATTAGCATAATGAAATTATATTAGGATTATTTTTTCAATATTTTTTTAAATCATTGATTTTCTAGTGAATATTGGAAAAATATTTTAATAGTATTTTTTGTATTATGAATGTAAACAGTTCAATTTTAAAATTTTTTAAATTTTAACTTAGTTATATTATATTATAAGAAATCTAATTATGTTCATTGTAATAAATTTTATGATTTAATTTAGGGTGAAAATAATTTTTATACGTAAAAATGTAGTTTTCCTTAAAAAATGGTTTCTTCATGAAATGTGTTTTTAGGATAATAAATTAAATTGATCACTATTGGTGAATTATTTTTATGAAATTTATATATTATATATTTAATAAAAAAATAGACATTCATATAATTTTTTAATAATACCTCAGATAAGAGGAATCTAGTTTTATGTTTAAAACTATATTTTTCTAAAATCAGTTTCATCATATTTTTTAAACTAATTCTACAATTAATTTATACCCCATATTGGTATTTAATTTGATAAAATTTATTTCATGTTTGTAATCTGAAGGTTCAAATTTGGTAGACTAACTACTTTTATTTTTTGTTAATGGAATAGTAACCATGTTAAAATTTATCACATTAGTAGAGTGTAAACTTGGTTAATCATGGTTAAAGGTATGTTATAAGGCCAAAATATAGTTTTTAATTGGACACTTTTATATGAAAATGACCAATATGATATTTAAATCAATGAATGTTATGAAATGTCACTCTTTCAGTTTTAAATATCTCTTTTGTGTCCAAATAGGAACAAAAGCATGTTATGAATGAATATAAGTGTCTATTTTGAGACAAATTAAATTATATTCATTATATAAATTTATTTATAAATTTTATAAATAATATAATCACATTAAATGCTTATGAAATTCTAATAAATTATTTTTCAATTAATAAAAAACTAAAAAACGATTTAAAAATTACTAAAAGTGATATTATTTGAATGAATAATGTTTCCAAATAATTTTATAGTTTTATATTACATTATTTTTTGGTTTGGAATAATTATATTAGAATTTCTATTTTTTTTATTTAAATCAAAATAAAATGAATAGTGTTAAAATGACATTACTCGTATTTTATAATAGTAATAATTTATGTAATGGTAAAAAATTCATAAAAATATTATATTCATCCAAATAATTTTTATATGGTTTTAAACATCATCCAGCGTCCATTTTTTGGTGTTTTGGAACTTTATTGTAACATTATCAACCCTTAAATGGTAGAAAACTATAATATTTTGATAATTTTCAAAATGGTTAATGAATGGTTAAAATAAAAAGATAAGGGTAAAAAAGTGATCCAAACTTGTAAAAAAATTATTTTATGAGATTAATTGAACTCAAAATCATCTGATATTTTATTTTAATCAATTTGGGGCCACTGTGATATCAAAATTAATTTATAGTAATTCAATATTGTAGGAAATTTCTAGAATTCCCATCCCCTCAATTATAAAATAGCACCATTCTTTTCACTTCTTGAGAAAATCTTGAGCCTTCTATTCTAAATATATCCTAAAAATACATTATATACCCCATTTTTCATTTTATAAATGTTATTTTGGTCCCAAAATTCCAATCCTAGATCCCTTAAGAGGATATTAGGAGCTATTTCAAAGAATAAGTAATCACCATAATCGATCACTAACATTTTATGTATTCTTTATCTCAAATAAATATATTATATTCCTCATAAAATAATACATATTATATCTTCAATATACTGAAATGTTATTCTGATTATGAAACCACCTTTATTCACCCTCTTTCCGTCAAATGGTAAGTGAAAATATTGTTTGTGCGTACATATGGTTTACCATCTCCATATAGCGATAAAATTCATTCGACATCAACAAATTTTAAGGATTGGTATTATAATGGTTTTAGTGATTATGTTAAATAATTATGGAATAATTATATTTTATTAATGTTTATCTCACATCAGCATTCTTACCTTCCAAACCATTGGAAAACGATAACGACGGTCATGTGTACGCGTGGAAAACCTCTTCCACAAAGTGATGTGATTTGTTTTTCATTTCTATTTTACATGGATGGTAATAGGGATAAATTTAATGAGTATATATGATATATATGATATAATGATGTTTTTATAATGGTGATTATTTATTTAAATTTATTTCATTCTATTCGTTAAAAAAATTAAAACAACATTCATGCGTACGTAAAACCTACCATCTCTATGAACTGTGTTATTCATTTTTATATTTCTATCAGTTATGAATGAATCTAAACATGTATGTAATGAATATATATATATATATTATTAATATAATTATTACCATTTTGGATATTATATATTTAGGATCAATACAGAAGGACCGGGACTACTGAACTAGAATATGCATGAAAAACGAATTAGATATCACATAGAATAGTGATTTTAATAAATAAGTCCTAAAAAATTAGTGATAAAAGGTTATTAGTTTATCATTTTTTGTATTATATATATAATTATTGTTATGTAATATATATAATAAATATATATTTATTATAAATTAGGTTCCAATAAGTACAACCAAATTCAGACTTAAGGTCAAGGATCTTTTTCTCAAAATGTCTTCTTTAGGACATATGTTATGTTATGCACATATAATATTTTATGGGCCTTATATACAACCTATGTAAAATTATATAACATTAATGTTTTTATTATAATTTTATTTAATGTTTATTTTAATTTTATTACTTCATTGGGCTTATTATTTATAATTTACCAAAGCATGTAAAGGATTTTCATCTCACTTTTATTTCTTTGAGACAAATTCCATATTTACCACTTGTTTATTTTGTGTGGTGTATATGCATCCCATGGTTGTAACACTTGGAGATTTAAAAAATAAGAAAATAATATATGATATCACAATGGAAACAAAACACATTGTTTATATTTAATTACATGCAACACTATGTACATCTTGGATTACAAGAAACACTAAGATTAGCATGTGTTACATGTAACCCCATGATTTATATGTTTGATATCATATTAAACATGGAACACTAGACATAAATAACCCATGATATATATTACCATTATAGACTAGTTGATATATTGATGGTTATGAATAATATCAACTAATTATATATATATATATTATTCAATAACAATTATTTATAGTTGGTTAGTAAATAATAAATCAATTTTTAGTAAAGTGGGTTTATTCATCAAAAATATGAATTCTTCAAAACTGATTTTGATATATATTCATGATAAAAGTATAATAATAAATTTTTCAAACATTCAGAAAATTAATTTTATAAAATGAAATTCATTTTTGAAATCAGAATATAAAAATTTACTTTGGTGGAAATTTGAGGACTTTATAAAAAATATTGATTTTTGAAGGAATATTGAAAAAAACGAATTTTTATAAAATCCTTTTATTTTCATTAAATAAATTAATTTAAAAGTCCAAATATTTTTTAAATATTTTTTTAAGTTATGATAATAATTATTAATTTATATTTAATCCACTAAATTAATTTTAATTAGCTTTATATTGGGTTTAATATGAGTTATTATTTGAGTTTAAAAATAGATTTTTCTAAAATTGTTTTCAGAATGAATTATTTTTCCCCATTTTAATTAATTAAAATATTCCATAATATGGATTTTTTTAAATGAAAAATATATATTATATAAAATTAAATATTTTTTTAGTTTCAAAAAATTATTATTATTATTTATAGAGTTATTATAGAATCTTTTTTTCTAAGAAAATACTCTTCTAAAAAAGTCATTTTGATTTTGCATAAGGGATATTAGTCTTAAATTTAATTCTGAAATATCTAAGATTAATATTTGATAAATGGATTAAATATTTTCAATCAAAAAAAATCTACATTATCTAATAAGTTCAACTTTATTTTTTACCATAATTATTAGTGAATAAAGTTTACATTAATTACATCGATTAATGAAAAAAGAGTTTACTTAGTGGTTATATGTAAAATATAAAGTGTATAAAATTACCTAAAACAAGTAAGACATCCACTGAATGGAAATATTTTTATATTAGAGCTTCTATTTTTAATAAAGAATGATTATTTAGGACTTGTGACGTGACAAAGCATACTTGGAATTCACTCTTTAAACAAAATTGCATACATTCCCCTCTCCCCACTTATAAAAATCCACCCCTATTCTCCATTATTGACACCTTGAAACCTATTGATTTCAGAACATTCCTACACGAATAACTACAAAACATCCCTAAACTCATCTTATAATCCTTAGTTTGGGAAGAAATACAACCTAGGAAGGCCTTTCATGGAAACCTGAGGAGGATTCCTCGAGAAGAGGTAACGTTCTCCAACAAGTGATTTTTATTTTATTTATTAATACACCCCAATAAATTATTATTATTATAAAAATATGACATAATAAAATCAATTCAATCAATATGATAATATTTCTTTATGTTATGGTTAATACCTATAACCACACACACTTCCCATAAACAAGTTATGATTTCATCATTCATTTGTATGGCAGACTCCAGCCTCACGAAATGATGTCATTTATTTGTTCATTACCACCTCTCAGGGTTGGGAATGATGATGGATATAAACTTAGTATATTATATTTATAACATAATAATAACTATTAGTTAATTATATCACATATACCATTTTACATTCCCTTTCTTAAGGGATGTGATAAAAGTTTTCCAGTGTGCGACGGATTACTGCCTCGTGAAGCGATTTAATTTGTTTCACTAGTGAGTTGAATTAAATATAAAAAGTGTTAAGATAATAAATATATGTGAAATAAATGAAATATTTATATTATTAATTACATAATTATCATTTTGATAATATAATAGATCATTTGTTTCTTTTTCACACTTAAAAAACAGAAAATGTTGTTCGTTTATGTGTAGACTACCACCTCCTTGAAGCGATATGAATTATTCTTCACCACCAAATAATAATAATATATAAGCAGATATAATTAAATAATATTTTTTATAATATTATTATAATTTTTGAAAGATATAATACTACTTACCTTTTCCCATAATGATCATTGGAAAATTTACTCATGCATCTGTACGGTCTACCATCTTCAAAACCATCGCTTTTGTTCATTTCTCATAACCATGTTTCATGATGGGTTTAAAAAAGTATAATTTATGTATAACTATGATACTTATTTCATGATTATTATTATTGATATGATTATATAATGACCTCTTTGACCGTAGTCAACCCACTTGTGTTATTTTTGACGCATAAGCCGAATATGGTCAAAATATCTGATGTAAACTTGATAAATTATGTAATTAAATATAACATAAATTAAATAATTAAATTTAAAAGATTATTAGGAAAAAAATAATTAATATAATTTTATTATTCTATAATAGAAAGAAGCATGTGATAATTCAGACTCAAGGTAAGGGATTTCTCATCTCACTTTTATTTCTATGAGATATATGCCATATCCACTTATTTTTGTTGTGTAGTGTATATATTTCCCATGATTATATATTATGATTATAATATTTTAACTTATAGTGATTTAGATATCTATTTTATTATCTCTATTTAATATGGTTTATGGTTTCAATGTTTCCCAAGCAGTAATGGATTTTTTTCTCAATTTTTCTTTTTTTGAGATATATATTATTATATACACCTATCTTCGTTTATGAGATGTATATACTACCCCATTAACATGTTATATCATGAATATACTTATTATCATGATATTATATGTTTTAGTTTATGATGTTATTTCATGTTGATTATGGTTCAGTGTTACCAAAATGGTAAGATTTGTTTGTTACAATCCCATCATTTATTAAGATTGGTTATGATTAAGTCTCCGATGATGAAATATTATAATCTAACTCTAAATAATTCTCATGAATTATATTATAATGTGTTTATTTTATGGTAATAATTGTTTTAAATTCATTATCCTCTCTTTATGTAATAAATAGTTTAAAATATATTTTTATGGGAAATAATTTTATCAGTTGAAAACTATTTTTTTCAAATCAATATTATATAAAAATGAATTAATTTTTTAAAGTGTTTTTAAAATAAGAAGGAAAAAATTTCCTTAAGAAATGATTTAATTTAATTTTTTTAATATTCTTTTATAATCCTAAAAGGTTATTTTTTAATAAAATTATCTTTAAATGATTTATGTATTAAATGATATTTTCCAAATGAAAAGGTATTTCCCTAAAATTGTACATAATGATCTTATAATGATTTGTTAATTCATAATATTCAAAAAACACTTTGATATTTATGCTCCAATGGGAATAATTTGAAATGATACCAACCTCACTCTTTCTCTAGATGTATTAATATTTTTCCAAAGAGATCGTTATGGAATGTGTTTCTTTTACAAAGGTTAATCATGCTTAAGGGATTGTTATGGAACCAATTTATTTTACATTTTTTAATCATGTTTCAAATAGATTTTTATAGAACATGTTTTGTTTCCAAAGGTTAATCATGTTTCAAATATAATAACATGAAACCCATTTCTATTCCATTAGTTAATCAGGTTATAAAAGATTAATTATTATTTTTATGAGTTTTATGACGAAAGGACTGTGTACATTATTTAGGATGTGGTACTTTTCCATCTTATACAATGGGGTGACCTGAATATAATTTGTTGAGCCCATTATAACTTATATTAATGGGCATCCCAGATAACATTTTGTGGGCCCATTATTACTTAAACAATGGGTTCCCCTAGATAACGCTATTATGTGTTAGGTAGTGTACATTGTCTTGAGAGGAAATAATGAGGGTGTAACCAGAGGGTTTATCATATGAATTTATCTAGATTCTATTAATTTTTTCCAGAGGTTTACTATGAATTATGAATAAAAAATCCAATATACCAACATGTTTTTATGATTTACATGGATTTATAATTTTTAGTATGATCAATATTAATATCCCATGGATCATGATTATTTGTTTAGACGAATCATTCCGTTTCCATGATTTTATAATTGATAATCTTGGTACTAATAGGTATGAGTTATTTTATGATATGTTCATTCACTTTTATTATGTCATCATAGCCTTATGCAATTTTTATTCTCATTAATGACATTCAATTTATAACACTTTTTTTAACCTTACCATGCATTTGAGCTAAACCTTATTATGTTTTATTTTCCCCATATCATAAATAAATAGGTTTAAAGAAAAATGAATATAATGGATTTCAAGTAAATGATTATGATTAAATAATTTCAAATAAGAAAAGTCAAGTTATGTTAGAGAAATTATCATTTTATCACATGGATATTGTTTATGTTAGAGTTTTTCCTAATTATCGAAAACTATAAACCTAAACTTTCATTAATAATGTAAATGATCTAATTTATTATTTATAGGTTCTATGGTTTTGATGGAAAAAATGAGGCACAATTAACGATATCAAAGCCCGAAATATATGAGGAAACATTTTATTAAATGTGGGAGGATATAACACCATAATATTTTAAAAGAATTATATTCTATTCAATAGGGTTAAGGCCACACAATTATGAGTTTATCATGAATTACATGTGACAATATTTTTATCTTTTGTTACATTAAAGAATGAGTATAGCTTTCATTACACACAACCTTAATATTTTTATGATTCATAACATATCCAACATGCAACACCAAACTTAAATAACACATGACATATATTACTATTATAAACTAA
Organism: Viscum album; assembly: GCA_963277665.1. NCBI lineage: Eukaryota > Viridiplantae > Streptophyta > Magnoliopsida > Santalales > Viscaceae > Viscum > Viscum album. The sequence goes on along the minus strand of OY728138.1, from coordinate 741,288,110 downwards.
CCATTAAATTGGGGAGTATTAATAGTATTAAAAACATTAATAACTATATATATATAATACTCAGAATAAATTATTGATCAATAATTAGTAAATATAAAAAAAATTAGTAATGTGGATTTATTCTATAAATATTTATTTACATAAAAACTGTTATTGATTTATTTTCATGAAAAAAATAATAAAATAAATCTAAGGATATTTTATTAAATTAAAATTTTGAATATAACTTCATTTTTATAATTATAATATGAAAAATTACTTTGAGTTATATTTTTTGGACTTTTATAAAATATTGGCTTTTAAGTGAATAATGAGAATACCGATTTTGATTAAAAATCATTTCTTTTTATTAAATTAAATAATAAAAAACTAAAAATATTTTTTGAATATATTTTCAAGTAAACTCATTATTATTTATTAATATTTAATCCACTTAGTTAAATTGAATAAAATTAATATTTGGTTTCATTATGTGCTTTTTTTGGTTTAAAATGGATTTTTCTAAAAACTTTTTTGAAATACATAATGTTCCCACATTTTAGTCAATTAAAATAAGACCAAATGGGGAACATTAAAAATGAAATATTAATATATATTATACATCACAAAATATTATTTTATTTTCAAACATTTATTATTATTATTCATAGTGTTATTATATAATTATTTTTTGCTAAAAAACTACTATTATTAAAAATCTTATGTCTCACCATGTATGGACGATAAATTATAAATTTAATTCTTTAAATTATGTGTATTAAATTTTGAAAAATTGATTCCATATTTTTAATTAGAATAATTTATATTATCTATTAAGTTCAATGTATGTTTTTACTATATTTATTAGTGAAAAATATTAAAATTAAATACAATGATTAAGGTAAACACTATTTTACTTTTAGTTAAAATTAGATTGTAAGGTGTAAAAATGGCCCAAAACATTCAAAAAACCAATTATATATCCATAATTAGACTTTAAATATTCTATTATTTGTAATTAACTATTATTGGGGCCTAGTTACAAGAAAAACATTGGAGGCATTCTCTCTTTCAAAAAAATTAAAATTGTGCCACTCACCACACTTATAAAAGGACACTCCCTCTAATCCATTATTAACACATTCAAACATATATTTTTTAGAATAAACCTACCCAAATAAATTCCCAAATTCTATACCCTAATCATAGAAGCCTTATTTTTTCGTAAATCCATCTTAGGATTTTCTGTGGAGGAATCCTTATGAGGATACCTGAAGAAGAGGTAACGTTCTTCAACGCAGTTTTATATTTGTTTTATTCTCCACCTCCTTCAATAGCTCTAATTAGGTACTGATATAATAACCTCAATATATTCGATAATTTTATATTTTATTATTTTATGGTTATTAAATACCAACACACACACACTTCAATTGAATGGGTTATGAAATCATCATTCATGTGTAAGGTGGACTACCTCCTCACGAAATGCTATCATTCATTTTTCGATTACAAACTATCATGGTTGGGTATCATGATGGATATAAATTTTATATATTATATTTATAACATATTTAAACCTCTATATTCATTATATCATATATACTCCTTTTCATTCCATTATGTAAGTGATATGATAACATCTCTTTTGTGTATGGTAGACAACCACCTCAAAAAGCATTGTGATTAATTTTTTACTAACATATTACATAGAAGGTAATAAGTGTAAAGATAATAAATGTATGTGATATGAATGAAATATTTATTATATTAATAACATATTTATCAATTGTTGAGCAATAATTTATCATTTTATTTTTACATTTTCACTCACTAGAAAAATGATAATATCATTCGTGGACGTGTGGACTATTGCCTCCTCAAAGAGATGTGATTCCTCTTTTGAACACCACATGAAAATAATGATATATATAAGTATGTAAAATTAAATAATATTTTATTTATAATATTTTTTTCATTATGTAAAGATCAAAAATTACTTACCTTCATCGAATAATGATCAATGAAAAAAAAGAAATATTACCCATGCGTATGTATGGACTGCCGTCTTCATGATCAAAATGATAGTTAATTTTACATAACCATAATTTCTGATGGTTTTAAAAAGTTGATTTAATGTATTAATATGATAAATCTTTCATTATTATTGAATATTTTTTAAAAATAATTACCTCTTTAACTACAGTCAACCCACCTAAGTCATTTTTAACACACAAGATGGATATAGTCAAAAAACATTATGTAAGCTTAATCAATTAATTTGTTCTATATAATATAAAACTAATAAACGTAAAAATGTTTTAGATAAATTAAATAATTAATATAATTTTATTTTTCATTAATAAAAATAAACACTTGGCAAGCCGAACTCAAGGTATGTTTTTTCTTATCTAATATTTATTTCTGTGAGATATATGTTGTATTCATCACATATTTGTTTTTTTGGTGTATATAATTATTTTGAATGTATTTTATTATTATAATAATAAATAATTATTAATATTTACATACATATTTGGGGATATCTCTTTCATGGGGTTTACAGTTTTAATATACCAAAGGAAATAGATGTTTTTGTCTCAATTTTTCTTCTTTGAGTAATATCTTAGGTATATACTTATCTTCTTCCATGAGGTGTATATACTACCCCTTTGACATATAATATAATGAATATCCTTATTTTAATCAAATTATAATTTTCATTTAATGATATTATTCCATGTGTATTGTGATTCAATGTTTCCAAAGTGATACAATTTTTATGTTACAAACCCATCGTTTATCAGAATTGTTTTTGATTAAGTATCCAATATTGAAATATTATGATTTAAATATAAATAGTTCCTATGAATCATATTATAATATTGTTATTCCATATTAGTACATTTTTTACATTCATTTTCCTCTCTTTATGTACTCATGATTTAAAAATAATATTTTTATCAAAAAATTGTCATTTTGGCTGAAAAATCATTTTCTTCCAAAATCATGTTTTCTAAAAATGTTTTCAAAATTGTTTATGTGATTTTTAAGGAAAAAGTGTATTTACCATAGTATTTTTTTAAATTATTTTTAAAATATTAATTTATAGTATTTCAAGTTTATTTTTAAATAAATATTTTTTTCAAAATATTTTATATTTTAAAAAAAAGATTTCAAAAATGGAAAGGGTATTTTAATCAAAATGTATTTAATGATATTTTAATGATATTTACATTCATAAATTTTAAACCCATTTTTTCATATGATAAAAATGGATAATTTATAATGAGATAATCCTCATTCTTTCTCTAGATGGATTAAGATTATTCCAAAGAGACTGTTATAGAACCCATTTCTTTTCCACATGCTAATAATATTTCAAGAGATTGTCATGGAACCCAGTTCTTTTCCACTATTCAATAATTTTTTAAAGATATTATTATGGATCTTATTTCTTTTCCATGTTTTAACCATGTTTCAATGTTTTTTACATGAAACACATTTCTTTTCCATAGTTTAATTAGGTTATAAAAGATTAATAATTGTTTCTATGAGTTTTATGATGAAATATCCATGTACATTATCCATATTGTGGTACATAGAAATATTATTTGATCAAATGGACACAATAGTATTGTTTGAACCCATTACAACTTATATTATGGGGTGTACCAAATATTATCGATTGAGTATGTTATAGCTTAAATGATAGGTGCACACGGATAGTGCTCCAACACATTAGTAAAGTAGTTTATATTAAGAGACAAGACAGAGGGAGTCACATGACAATTTCACCTATTAGTTTTATTGTCCTCTATTATTTATAATAGAGGTTTAAAATGATTTATGAAGAAAAATTTACCAAGATACAAAAATGTTGCTTATTCTAGCTATGTGTTTATAATCCTTCTTATGATCAAGGTTGAATTCACATAGCTCATGATTATTGATTCTAATGACTCTTTCCTTATCCATGTTTCAATATTTATTATATATGTTTTGATGGGTATGAGTTCTTTTATGATCCATTCATGTACACTGATTATGGAACCATACCCTTATGAACATCTTAGGCTCATTGATAATATTTAATTTCTATATTTTAACATATTGATTATTTGAGCTCTCCATTATCATGTTTAATTTTCAATTTTTTTAAACAATTATTTTGAATGAATTGTGTTTATTAATGATTTAATATAGATTATGACGATTAATTAATGTGAAATAAGAAATGTTGGGTTATGTGGGTGAAATGATCATTTGATGACATGGGTATTGTTTATATATAATTTTTTCTTAATTATCAAAGCCTCTAAACCTAAAAGGTCCTCAATGATTTAAGTGATCAAAATTTTCATTTTTTTGTAAGGTTTGGATGGAAAATATGGGTCCAAATTATCAACATCAATGTTGTAAATGTAAATTTTATATTTGGAGTACCGAATCAAATAATGTGGTTTCAGGTTTGTTATAATAGAAGTTACTTATTCTTATTATAATTAAATTTATGAGTATTTTTATATACATATAAATTTATTTCTTTCGTTAGATTATGATTCAAATGTCACCAAATTGGTAACGGTTTTATGTTACCATCTCATTTCTTATCCGGAATATATGTGATTAAGTTTTGAATGATGATTTATTTTGATATAGCACTCAATAGAGTCTTTAATTTTATTATCCAATATAAATTTAAATAACATTCATATTTTCAATTAATTGTCCCCACCTTAAGTACCTAGGATATTGAAAATATGTTTTTATAGAAATTTGAATTCATTTCACTACTTGGTAAAAAACGCTTTTATTCTATATATGTTTTTCCAAAAATGTTTTCATGATTGTTTTTAATATTGTTCAACTATTTTTTAAATAAATTTTTACCCATGTTGGAATTTTTTATACAAAATAAATGGATTGTTATTTTGATTTCTTAAACAAGGTACTTTTTGACTTTCTACCAAAAACGCGAAAGGAATGTTTTACTTTAACTTATACATCTTGAATAGAATTTTCCAATATCATGAATACTAAATTATTTGAAGATTACATTTTTATGTTTCTGTTTTTATTTAAAAATAACAATTATTCCATAATATTTTGTAAATTTTTTTATTTTCAAATAGTAATTTTAAAAATGAAAAATTCATTTTCATCAATAATATTAAAATGATCTTTTAATGGTATTTAAATTCATAAAAGACAACAACACTTGGTTTAACTTATTATTTACTAGATATTTTATCCAAGGACACTATGAGTATTCTTTCTCTATATGGTTCGTTTTTATAATTATAAGATATTTATGAAACCCATTCCTTTCCATGGGTAATGCATTGATGAAATGATAAAAGTTTTATGAAACTCATTCGTTTAACATGAGTTATGTTGGGTTGACAGTATAAAAATCTTAATGACTTTTATGGGTTCTTAGATTAAGAATGTTTTATGATCTTAAAGAAAACATATGTATGTTTTTTATTACTTGGTAGGGGTTATGTTATAACCATCGACGGTGGTACAATATAATAAGGAAAATGGTTACATTGTAACCAAGGACTATGGTCACATTATAACCAAGGATGGGTGGGAAATATATCTCTTTCAAATGAATTGGGTAAAATTGTTATCTTATGGGATAAATACCAATGGAACAGTGTGTAAACCTAGTTCAGTAAGGTTCTTTATCCACTATGATTTTCATTAGATTAAACCTTATCTACTATGATTGTAATGCTAGTGAATCCATTCTAATCTGATAATCCTAGAAATAATCTCTGAAAACTAACTAATTGATCTTCTATAATTATATGTATACCATAAACATATGTCTTATGATAATTTTCTAATATCATGGCTTCAGTTCTTTGATTTATATATGTGTCTTATGAAATTCTATTTTTTATACCATAACTCAATATTATGATATATGATATACATGTTTTGATTTTAAATTTTTTTATCATGTTCTATTGTGCTTATGTTCATGTTATTCTCATGTTATCATTGATTTATCACATTCTAACACATATAGAGCATCTAAGATCTCCCTTTATTATTTTTATTTCCCCCCATTTTATGAAAAAAGTTACTAAGTATGATATTTCTAAGAAGGGTTCTGGTTATGAATAACTGAATGGGGAGATGATTAAGATATTTTATGAACCATTTTTTATGAGTCCATGTTTATAAAGGATTTAGAAATATAATATTATATCACTTATTCTTATATTGTGTAATAAATATTAATCTAAATATATATGATATATATATATATATGAAATTACCAGGTAGCTATATTGAGAAATTATTAATGGATTATTGTTAAGAATGTTAAATAATGTCAGCCTTTAAGAATTGGAAAATAAGACAACATTTTTTTCATATTTCATGAAAAGTGCATCTTATACATACTAGGATGTAATATACTATATCAGGGAATATAGATATATCCTTTAGTTGGTTTTATGATCTTTCATCTGTGGTGTGAAGTAAAAAATAACAATAGACTTTCTAGCCTCTAACAGACACTTAGTGGACCGTATTCAAAATTTCATTATCCTATGATCCATGTCCCTGGTTTTAATTTGGTTATCCCTAAAGATGATATTGGGATCAAATTCATTATAACTCCTTAATCTATTTTGGTATTTTCATAATTGATATAAAATGAATGAATATTGATTAAGATGAACAACAATATTGATCATGTTTTATTATGAAATTAATTTGTATATATTTAATGATCAAATTTCCATTTACAATAAAATTATTTCACTATTTCTATGACGTAGTTTCATTAATTAATATTTTATAAGCATAATGAATATTATATTTCTTGTGTTACATTCTATAGAGATGATTAGAAATTTGGTTTTGTAGATCTAATCAGTTTTATCCAGTAGTATTGGACTAATTAGTTTTGTTATCCCTGTCAACATTATTATTTTATACAATAAACTTATTTTTTACATCTTCTAGTAGAATTAGATATGTTTCCATAATTTTTTATATCTGGAAGATTTGAATACGGATCAAATAAAATGAAATTTTATCATATCCAATATAATTTAAAATGCAACCAATAGACTTTTTATTTAATGTTTCGATCATAATTAACGATGTGTCTTATAATTACTGAAAATATTTAGATATGAAATACTTTTATCTCAAAATTAATGCAAGGTATAATATAGGGTATAAATTATATAAAATCCATAATAAAAATAAACATCATTTTATTTCATCAATATAAAACATTACAATGGAATCCTGAAAATAATCTATAAAATTAAAAACAGTACAAATGAGAAATAAACACATAAAAAAATTATTAAAATTTGACATTCTTATTCGTCGTGGTCTTTTATAATTATCAATGATGTGAAAACCAATATAAAAATAAAATAATCTATTTGAAAGAGGATAATTATTTTGTAAATGAAATAATTTTGGCATTAAGAGAAAATTGAGCAGATGAATATTTAAGAAAATATGAGGTTTTAATAGGAGGTTTAGTCATTATATATCCATTGGAATTATATATATCCATCAGTAATAATATCTAACCATGGAAATTGTATCTCAACCTATGAGAAGTGAAACATTCCTAGAAAATAATATTTTCAATGAGTAAAATAAGTTTATTTAAATTTTAAAATTCTGTAAAATGATTTCTCAAATCATATAACTTAATAAAACAGTATGTATAAATTAAAATAATATTTGTTTAAAATAAATATTAACATATTAATTTTTATTTTTAATTTTTTTATTAATTATTAATGTTATTTTTATTAAAATATGTATATTAATTAATTATTTATAATATATTAATTATGAGTGATAACAAACAGAAATATAATGACTCCAAAAATATATAAATTTCTTACATTTCAAATTTCAATTTGTCAAAATGGATATTATTTTTGTAATCATATCATATAAGTTTTATTAGAAATAATTTTGGGAATTTTTTTGAAAAAATTGAATTTTTGTTGAATAGTAAAAAAATACATTTATTTCAAATACAAAAATGTTTAAGGCATCATAATGATATAAATATGAATATAAAATTTATTAAAAAAATAGTAATTAAAATAAATTTATTGTGTAAAATAATTCATTTAAAAATAATTAACATTATATATAAACCTATAAATAAATTTCTAAATCATATGTTATATATTATATATGAATAAAAAATTATTTATGATTCTATGCTTTTTATAATATATTTCAATGATTTTAAATTTTAGGTGTGTTAAAATTTCAATAAAACCACAAATTTTTATTCTACACTAATAAAATTCATATCAATCAACAATATTTATATCCTTTGGACTAAATAATAAAATAATAAAGAAATTATACTAAAATACCACTCCCATATCCTATATATATACCCCTTATCAACCCCTTTCTAATTAATTCATTGACTTTTTAAATTTAAATATTTCTACCCAAATCAATCTCTAAATTCTCTTAACAATAATTTTACGGCCTTTTAATGAACAGTGGTCCTTAATCCAAGGTCTTTAGGCTCAATTCATATGAGGAAACACAAGGTGTAAAGTAAGGGTTTCAAAACCTATGTTTCCATTTCAACTACCCTCTTAACCATTCCACAATATCTATAATTAATAAAATACCTTAACTTTAAAAAAATGGTTTACTATACCATTTTGTTTTTATAAAACATTAATATGTAGTAGTTTACCAAGTTTATGGGTTTTATTGGGAAAATAATCACTGTAATAATGATATTAAATATAATCAATAATATTTTGTTAACCATCCAATACAACCATAACGAGGACAATTCTTAAAAATTATGAATATTTACAAATATATTAAAATTATGCACTTATAGAATGAAATAAAACATATAAATTAACACTTATTTATGTTATAGAACCATTTTATAGTGAACATAGACTATTTACACTACACTAAATTATTTTTTGAACTATGAAATGAACATCCTCAAAATATTAAGAATAGACATTATTAATTTTGGTAATGAATAACAAATGATATAAAAATATAATATAAATATAAATTAATTATTAAAATGTTTCTGAATAATTTTATGTATTAATGTAACTTGACCACTCTTGTGGTTAGAAGATTATCTGAAGTAATCATGAACTTGAGGTATGGGTTATTTCTTATCCTTCCCCATTGTTGAGGTTACATTATCTATCACCCTCTATCTCTTTATTACCCATACCATATTTATATAATTTCTAAATTATGTCCATTATTATTTATTTTACATACTTTTTCTATATATATTAATTATTTAATGTTTAACTTTCTATTTTTTCTTTAAGAAAAACACTATGAATCATGTAATGGAATCATTTTTAGTTTATTTCTTTTTTTCTTAAATTATTCTTCTATTTTACCACCAACTTTTTTCTTTGTTCCATGGACTAGAAATTTTTATTATATGTTCTTTATAAAATTTAATCATACAAAATGATATTTTTCTTTACTATTTTGGGTATCTATATAATTCCCCATTTTATATATTTTTATTAAAATAATTATTCAACCCATTTATTTTTCATGGGTTTATTTCATGATTATGATTTATGTATGTTTCTTTTCAATGAGGATTATATGTACATTATTGATTATGATGATTGGTAGGATTATATTTTTACAGACCACTAAGAAATTTGGTAGTTCATTATATCTCATGAGATTATTATTCATGGTCATGTTGTAGTTAGTCGTGTCTATAATCATTTGATGTCTTAGAAGTGATCCTTAACCTATGTGTAAGATATATTTATGGTGATCCTTAACCTATGATTAAGATGTCTTAGTGGTGAACCATGACTTATTTTTGTGATGTAATGATGTATAGTTGTACATCATTATTACGCCTCCCATTATTATCATTATTTTATGATATTATGACCGTTATATCATGTTTTTATGTTCCATTTTATGATACATTTCTTTCATAATTCCAAGATATGATTTATTTACTCTTATGATATCTCATCCATGGTTTATACTATTTTACACCCTTATTTGGGTTTATGGATCAACCCCATATTTTATGTATGTCCTTATAATATCTCATGTATTGATAGGACTGCAGTGATCTACGGTAGAATTTTGTGAAGATAAAGAAAAGATAATGTGAGTCATTTTAAAAAGTATTGAAACATATCTCTGATTTCCCAAACACACTAGAAATAATGTTTTTTTAGAAATGTTTAATGTGGAATTTATGTTAAAATTTTTGTAATATTATGTGTATGGGACATAGATATTTATATTTTCTATTAGACCAAGGTCTATATATTTTGGGAAATTAGATTAGTGAACCTAATGGTTAATAAAATCCAATTAAATTATATTTATTCTTAGGAAGACATATGATGTGATTTAAATTTGATTTGTGAGTTATTACCCCTATATTCCTTATTTATTTCATATATTCATTTTAATTATTAAATTTTCATACCTAAATCTATTTTTTTACTAAATGACTATAAATATGTGGAATTTTAAAAATTTCCAATATAATGGGAAATGTGTTGATTTTCTAAACAGGAGGCCTAATATGATGGGATAATAAATAAAAAACGTTTGGTGGTTATTTAAAAAATGAAACATGTAATAAATAATAACTTAAACCATTTAAAGATCTATTATCTTCCAAATAAGGATCACATAATAGTTTATTTCATTGTATAGCAATGACCCCCAAATTTTTTGGTGGATTTTCCAATCCCTTACTCATGGAGTAATGGATAAATTAAATTAATAAAAAACGAATTCACTAATGTTATATGAAAGAGAATGAGAAATTTTATATTTATAGTTTAGTGTAAGAATTTTCTATGTGGTGGAAATTTGTCAATAATACCAATCCCAAGGAATATTTCAACTGATTAGAAGTGGAAGAGTCCTAGAAAATATTTTTTTTAATAAACATTTTTCACAAAATATACCTATAAAAATCGATATGGAATTTATTAGACTTAAGTAAATGTATTTTGATTCTATTACATCATATGAGATGAATTTAACAATTCCAATGTCGTATTCCCTTAAAATTGTAATTAACCCCAAAATAAAGGTTTCGTTACTTCTTTAGTGTTTTAAAATTAAGTTATAAAAAAGATTTAGAAATTATATACTTTTATTATTATGAAAAAAATGTATAATATTCCCCTAAGGAGGAGATGGGGATTGTTTAATCTCAATGACCTTATGGTACGAGAGATAAGTAAAGAATAATTTATTTTAACAATGGGGGTTCAACAGATAACCCTCATATAGGGAATAAGAATCAATTGTCCACATTTCAAAAGTACGAGAAAAATCATCATGGAAACTAATTCAAAGTAATAAGGAGGACACTTATCAATTAAAAACTAGGGAATATTACTCCATAATATCAATGGTATATAAATAATATTATCAATATGATATAGTAAAATAAGTTTCGGCTTAGTCATCACCCATATTCTAATATTTATACTATTATAAACATGTAAAATATACAAATAATTTCAAAAATACAAGGGTCAAAGATGATAATCAAAAACCACAGCCTTTAAATAAAATTTAATTAGGGGATCATATGTGATCATTAACACTAAGGAGGATCATGAGAATGAACTTGTGATAGGTGAAAATGTACTCATTCAAAAATTTATAACACCTTATTTGATTCTTTTTCTATAATTTTTTTTTCATATAATAGTAATTCTCAAGAAAATATTAAAACACCACACCAAGACATAGAAGTTTAGATATCAGTGAAAACATCAAGTGGTGTAATAATTTCATCTCAAGTAAATAGATCTAACCCTATTAATTTCTATGGAAAAAATATTCCTTAAAATATTTCTATTCTACCTTTGGAATAATTATGTTCTATAATATTAATTTCATGTTCATACATATATTAAGATAATGTCAAATTTCAAGAACGTTAAATAACTTTACATATCCTAAGCCATCCTATGATATTGTACAAGTGAAATGAAAATCATGAATCTCCTTGTAAATTTATTCTCAATTATAGATATTATTTATTAATAGGGAATAATATCTAACTCAAATTATTGATACAAATGAATGGGACATCTATGAAGATATGACCTTTCATAGGGAATATTTTAGTACTTTCCACAAATATATTTCTTATATTCCTCATGATCAAGATGTTGGGTTATTAAGAGAACTTATACCAAGATCACTAGCCATATCAGTTAGTTCAATTAGAATATCCGCCATTGAACTAAATTAGTTGAATTAAAAAATATAAGAGAACATGAATGATGATTTTATGAACCCTAGTTGTTCTTTATGGGGTACATCAATCATATTTTCTATGATTAACGGTGCTTCAATACATCCATGTATTGATTATCATGATCTTTAACAGATCATGATAAATAATAAGTATCTTCTGCCGTATATTAAAGACTTATTATACTGACTATATAGGGATTAATATTTCTGTAAGGTGGATATTAATTGAGAATTTCATCATTTGAAGGTGAAAAAGGATGAAATTTGTAAGACTACATTTCACACATTGTATAGAAAATATGTGTTTATATTTATTCCATTATAACTCAAAATGCTTCAAAAATATTCTGGTACATGATGAATAATGTATTTATAGATTTCCTCAATAAATTATTCATTCAATTTATAGAATATATTATCATATATTTCAAAATTACATAAGATCAAAAATAACACTTGATAATTGCGATAAATAAATTATGAAAAGAAAAGATGTATGAATATTATAGTAAATGGGAATTCAAGATAGATAAAGTCACATTCATGGGGTTTGTTGTCATAAGGTAATATATACTTATGGGTAGTTAAAAGAAGGAGGTAATTGATAAATGGATCATAACATTATCAGTGACATATATCTATAGCTTCCTTGGATTAGATTGGTGTTATTGGTAGTTTGTGAGAAATTTATTCTAATGGCCAAAACCACTTTCCATGATCATTAATAATTAATTATTGTTTTTTTAAATAATCAATGTGAAGGGATCATTAAAATACATTTACTCTACCTACCATGATGTAGTGAAGGATTTATGATATACAATGATACTTGAAAAAACTATTGTGTTGTATACTTACGAGTAATTTTATAGTGATTTCTTTTTTCTCAAGAAAATTGAAGGTACATGATAAAAAATTACCCAACTCATGACCTGGAGTTTGAAATATTAAAAATTTCATTGAATATTTGGTGTATCATCTCTATATATAAAAGTGTGAAAAATATAATTATCATAGAAATATAAATTATATATTCACACAGAGAGAGTCTAATGTGAACCGATGATGATAGATAAAGCCTATCAAATACTATGAATACTATCCCCATTACTATCATGGAAAGTCAAAACATTGGTAGATTATATAATATGATAATATATTGAAACCTTATAAATTAAGAGGATTAAATGAAATTGAATCATTTTAGATATATAGAGGAAGGACATGGGAATTGTTAAAGATGGTATGACATCATTCCTTTCAAAATGATTACTCAAAAAAATTAGTTTAAGATTAAGGTGGGGAAAAATAATAATTTAGATTTACAAAAGAAGATGGAATCATAAAATAATCTAATGATATTAGAGTTCAACATTAAAAATGGTGATGTTTTATGATTTGTGACATGATTACATGTGCCATAATAACCTAAGAAAACATAAGTGTCACTTCCATGTTTTCTGTTTCGAGGTACTCCCCTGTTTATATTTGTTCTTGAATTTGACCCTCAGGCCCACCATCTGTTTCTGGATAAAAATTGATATTTTTAACTTAACATCAGTTGGTTCATGGTTAGAGGAAATTGTGTTTCCTTTCCCAGGAAACTATGAAGAAAATGGTGGTTTTGGACAGTGGTGACTGCAAAATTGCACACAGTTTGGAAAACATTTTGGGCTTATTAGGAGGAATTTCCCTCTTTGAAAGTGTGGGGTTCATCTTTTCCTCACGGTTTAGAAAACCATCTTAATTTTCTAGGTCACTAAATTGTTTCAATATACATTTTTTCCCTTTTTTATTTTACCCATAAATAGTATCTATTCCACCCCACTTGGGATTTTCATCCACGAGAACCTCTTACAAGCTTTCTTGGACCTCTGAGTATCATTTCTTGTGTGGTTTTTGTATGGGAACTTCAAATAATCAATAAGTCCTTATGGTGGAGTGGTTGTAGTTTCACACCAATTTTTGGAAGTTTCCATGTGTGAGGTAGGTGGTTCGATTCTTTTAAATTATTATATTAATTTGACATGCTTCCTTGGATGCTTAAATATGTTATTTGGATTATTTGTGTGTTGTAAAATATTTTTTGGAAAGGTTTTGAGATGTATAAGTGATGAGATTTTGTTTTTAAAAAGAAATTGATTATATTTATTTTTTCCTTCATCTATGTGTTTTTTAAATATAATTTATTCCTGGTGTTAAAGGTGAGAAATGTGTTTTCAAAGAGATTTATGGATGAAAATGTATTGAATGTATATTTTTCAAAGAGGAATATATTTTTTTACATGTTGGATTCTTTTTTAGGCACCTTAAATGTGTCTTTGAATTATGGAAGTGACGTGAGTCATGTTATAAAATTGTTTTGATGTGAATATGTATTTGAAAGGGGATTTACCCATGGTAAATGTTTTGATCCCAAATGTGTTATTCTTATTATGTTATCAAATAAGTTCCATGGATTATAAATGTGTTGAGAAATTTATTTCAAAATGGTTTTAGTCTGTATTAGAAATGGATAGTGGGGTTTTAATGGAAAATGGTGGTTTCCATGTTGACTTTTATTGTGAGATCAATGTGAAAATGTGAAATTGCGGATTTCCTTATGATTCTATGTTTATTGGAATGTGTATGTGGACTTATTGATTTATGCGATATTTGAAATAAAATTTTAGCACAAAGTTAATCCCATGTATCAAGGTGGGTAAACTAGAAGTAGCACTCTAGTTGATTCAAAATGGGTTGAGGCCCATATTCATCTAGAAGGAATGACGATTACTTCACTAATTATGCAGGTTATATGATTGGAAACCACTATCCCTTGGGATTTTTTCCCCTGTAGTGGAACATTCATAAGTAATACTGTTGGTTTTAGATTATCATATAGATAAAATTTGAGCTTGGGATTGGATCCCCTCTAATGGCTCGTGCATGGGAATAATATTTGATGTTTAATAGAGGATTTTGATCACTAATAGATGTGATTTTGATAATCCAATTATATATTTTTACATGTAAGTATTTACCAGTGGTGATATCTCATGAAGTGATTCTTATGTGATGTGGTGCAAGATGTTGGTATGTGGTAGACCCTGTGTGCACTTTCCAATCAAACTTAATTTTGAAAAGTTTATCCATGAAAATTTTTTCTTGAGAACATTTTCATTAAAAAAATTTCTTTAAAATGTTTAATATATAATTGTAGTAATTATCATGTTGGTTTATATTATAATATTATGCCATGAAATAATTTCTTTTAGGCCTCATCCCACCAAGCCGTGGATCACACTCGTCCTACACTATGGGTGTATGTAGACTTCGTTTTGTATGACATAGGTAAATGCAAGATGTTTCGTGGTGGTTGTGGTAGATATGGTTTCTAGTGTTCCAATTCATGTTAGTGTTGGTGGTGGCGTCTTGAGGGTGATGTTCCCCTTATTGCATGGTGGTTTTTGGAATATCTTTGTTGTATCCATTCCATTTTTTTACTTTGGGCTTTAGTTAAAGTTATAGTCTTTGAATGAGAAAACTGTTGTATTTTATTGGATTATGGTTACAAATTATTATTTTTTGTTTACTCTTGTTGATTTTTTATTATTACAATTGGTGAAATCATTACCAAACATTATTTTTGATACCCAGGAAATTTCCAACCCCTGAGGAATAGAATTGACCTTCGGGCCATGCCAGAGATCGATTAAGTAGTCGGGTTGAATGAAACCCTAGATTGGTTCATGATCAAATGGTATCAGAGGATGTCAAGATCTATTGGGAACGGTTATTTGGTATGAAGTCTAAATATATTGGAGCTAGTGTTGTTAGGGATTTATGTTCTGGTAGCGAGTGGCGTTTCTGGCACACACACCTAATGATAGAACTCGAGTATCTATGGGTTGTTGGCATTTGGTTCGATTTCTCCCCCATGTGAAATGTAAGTACTGAAAAATTTATATGGACACTGGGTGGGGTTGGATTGGTATTTTTTTATTATTTTATGGATTTGGTGTTTTTTTATTTATAGAAGTGTTTGAAAAAAAAATTCCTAAATTTTTTTAGAATGTGTGTGTATGGTATATTCTTTTGATTTTTGCTTGATGTGGTAAAATGCATCCTTAGAGAGTTCCTATGAAACCATGAGAATATTCCAAAAGAGTTATCCCTCCTTAATTGATGAAAGTTTAGTAGAAGTATCGGTTTGGGCTTTCCACATGTTGGGACAAGGAGAGGGCTCTGGTTCTGTTCTGGAAAGAGAATTCCAACAAGGTCTTGGAAAGGACAAAGCTAAAGGGTTCCTCAAGAACAAGACTCCTTCATTCAGAGGTATCATGGAACCTCAGGAAGCATAGGAGTGTCTTGAGAAAATCTAGAGGATGATTAAGTTTCTTGATACATATGAGGCTGTTAGAGTGAAATGTGATAGGTTTATGTTGGAATTTCCTGGTCAGAAGTGTTGGGACTCATTGGTGAAAGCTGGAAAGCATGAGAAGATGGGTTGGAAAGAATTTAAGGTTATTTTCAATGAGGAATACTATCCTAATATTTTGGTCTTCGCTAGGTCTCATAAGTTTTTAGAGCTCATCTAAGGACATCCGACCATGATGGAGTATGATAACTGCTTTGAAGATTTTCTTTGGTATGCATACGAAGTTGTTTCAATTGAGAATATAATGGATCCAAAGTTCAAGATGAGGTTGTGGCCAGGAATTTCTCTCATGTATTATTGTTTAAGGTGAAAACATATGATGAGGTGGATGGACATGCTATGATATTCAATATTTATCAAAAACTAATGTTGGTATACTCTATAGCAATGCCAGTAGTGGGCGGTGATAGTTCATTTGAGAAAAATAGGAAGTAGGATGAGTACGGGAATAAACGAGGTGGTAGTTTAGGCTATCCATCATGGATATCTTTATCCATAGATTTTTATCTAAGGTCAGTTGTGTTCCATCATTTATGAATCATGGAACATGTGACATACATGTTCATTTTCACGTAGGTCATTCCACTATTGTAGAACTATGGGGTACTTTTAGAATTTTTTCAAAGTGGCACACCAATATCAGCATGGTTTATAATATATAGATTTAAAGGGGTTTGATCTCAGTTCTAAACAATCATTAACAGGGGGGTTCTTGATTTGGATGTTGCGGTTGAAGGGTTGGATCATCTTTTGGGAAAATTCAGTTCAAAAAAGATCCAAGGCTAGTGGTCATTCTCAGACTCTGGATGAGACAAGTCAACTTTAGAGAGTGGAGAGAGTTCAAGTAGAATCAGATGCAGGGCCTACAAGAGTTATAGGTATGGTTATTATTTCATCATCCTTAGTTATTTTTATATTTGATACTATTTCATCATATTCATTTATTTCATCTTTTATTTTGGATGTGTTAATGTTACCAACTAAGATTATGTAATATTAAATGGTGTAGGTAACGTCTCTTGCTAAGATGTGAGAGAAGGGTTTTAGGTGTATGTATTGTGCATTCAACATGTTAAGGGTTGATGTAGAATGGAATTTTCTTATTTTGTAGATTTTCCTCTTTGATGTTCTCCTTGTTCTGGATTTTATGGTGGTTTTTCAAGTGAAAATTGATTGTTATAAGTGGTGAGTAAGTTTTGTGGCACCTGATGGTTATTCCCAAGATTTTCAAGGTGAATAGAATCCTCGGTTGGGACATTATAAACATCCACTTCTAGAAGTTTGTAACGTTTTTTATCAAATCTTATTACTCCTGTGGGAGGATGATTATGGTGCACCTAAGTATTGATTAACTCATGTGGTTGATGGGTATCCAGAGTGTTTTCCAGAGGATTTCTCAAGTTTTCCTCTAAAGTGGGATATGAAGTTATCCATTGATTTGGCACTGAGAACACAGCTGATAAGTCTTACCTTGTACCATATGGACCCCACCAAGTTGAGGTAATTAAATTTACAGCATGATGATTTAGAATCCAAATGATTAATTTTCCCAAGTCTAACATTGGGTCATCATAATTTTTATTAAAAAAAAGGTGCGATTGAAATCTGTTTTTGTGAATTGATTAACAAAAACTGAATAAGGTAACAATTAATAATAAATATCTTTTTCCCCAAATTGGTGACCTTTTCAATCATCTTAATGGGGAAATTTGTTTTCAAAGATTGACTTTCGTTTTGGTTATCATCATGTCATTGTTAAAGGGGGGATATTCTGAAAACTACCTTCATAAGAATGTACGACCCTTTTGAGTAATTGTTCATGCCTTTTGAATTGAAAAATTCAGAATTGGTATTTATGGTTCTTATGAACTTGGTTTTCAACCAGTTTCTCGATTCCTCTGTTACGGTATTCATGGATTTAATCATGGTCTATTACGGGACTGAGGAGGAGCATGAGAATCATTTGAGAATTGTGTTGTGAACTATTTGGGATCATAATTGCAATGTGATGATTTCTAAGTGCACCTTCTAGATCAGGGAGGTGAAGATTTTGGGTCATGTGATATCAGAATAAGGGGTTTTTGTGGACGCTACGATGACTGATACAATTATATCATGGGAATAGCCAAAGAATTTTTTTAGAATCATTAGATATTTTGGACTGGAAGGTTATTATATAAGGTTCATTAGTGATTTATCTTGGATTTCTAAGTTCATTAAATAACGTGAACTGAAAGGGGTAAGGGTTTAATGGATCCTAGAGTGTCAACCATCCTATGAAATGATTAAGTGGTGGTTGACCATAGCAACTTTTTTGACCTCATCAGCATCTGGAAAGTGATATGTGGCTATTATGATTCCTTGGGTATGGGTCTTGAATTTGTGATAATGTAGGATGGCCATGTGATGGCTTACAGTTCACTCCATCTATGAACACATTAAAATAACTCCCTGACCCCTGACATGGAGTTAGAAACAGTGATGCATGCTTTAAATATGTGGCATCATTATATTTTTGGGGATGATTTTGTGGTTAATTTGGATTATAAGAGTTTAGCCAACATTTTCTCCAAGAAATATATAAATTTGAGGCATTGTCATTGGGTTGAGTGCCTTCAAGGGTTTGATTTTGATATAGTCTATACCTCAAGAAAAGGTAATGTGGTGGAAGATGATTTGAGTGGAAAATTGTCAATAAAAGCATTTAAATAATCCTGTTGTGAGTGGAATTTGATGAGGATATTTTCATTAAACCACTTGGAGACCAATGAGCATAGTGGAGGTGCATTATTAACCAGTGTTCAATAATCACCTACTCTTATGGAACTGATTTGGAAAGAGAATTTGATTGATGAATGATGTCAGTGTTCCACGATGTTTCTTAATGGCAGGGAGGTTCCTTGTGAATGGTCATTTTATCCTAATGTAGATTTATGTTTTAGGGGTCTAATTTTGGATCTATTGTTATTGAGGAAGGAGGTGATATAGGATAGCCACCAATCTTAGTAAGTCGTTCATCCGGGTGCAACCAAGATATACTATAATGAAAATCGGCAGTTTTAGTGGCAACATATGTGGTGGGATGTGGCTGAATTTGTATCATGGTGTTATACATGTCATCATGTTAATTAAGATCACCAAATGCCGTCTATTTTTTATCATCCACTCCCTATTCCTATCAAAAAGTGGGATGAGATTTCCATGGAATTAATTGTCGACATTCCTCATACACCCTAGTGGGAGAATTTCATTTGGGTAGTGATTGATATTATAATCTATAATCATGTTTCATTCTGATTAGGTTCTAATACAAGGTGGATGAGATAGGTCGGTTTTATGTTCTTGAGGTTTTGAGGATTCATGGTGTGCCATCCGTAATTGGTTCTGATGGGAACCCCATTTTTTACTCGTGATTTTGGAAAGGAATTCTAAAAGTTTTGGGGTTGAAGGTCAGGTTGAGCATGGCATACCATCCTCAAATGTATTTTTAGATAAATTATTTGAATGATATTTTTGAATAGTTGGTTTGAGAATTTGTGCTATATTTTCGAGGTTCATGGAATATTCATTTGGGATTGGTTGAGCTTTCATATGGAAATATATACTAACATTTGATTCAAATGACTCCTTTTCAAGAACATTATGGTAATTCAGTTTTGTAAAACATTTTCAGGGATGAGTTGGGTGATACATTGTTACTGTGACCAAGCCTCATGCAATAAATTTTTGATCAAGTAAAATTTCTCATACAACTATTGTTGACATATCAGATTTTTCACAAGTCTTATATGGATCAGAGGTTTCTATCTTTTGAGTTTTATATGGGTGACTGGGTATTCCTAAACGTAGAACCTCACTTGGGTCATCGTCATTTGGGTAAACAGGGTAAGCTAACGCCAAGGCATGTCATACAATTAGAGATTACTGAGTAGATTTGTAAGGTGGAATACAGGTTGGACTTTCCAACTTATTAGATGTAAATCCATTAAGTGTTCCATTTATCTTAGCTAAAGAGTATAATAATGATCTATCACATGTGTTGAAGTGGGAGGAGTTAGAGTTAGAGCCCAATCTATCTCAGTTTGATAGGCTAGTACAGATTGTGGATTCCCAAGATAGAGTAATTCACGCGAAGCCTTTTTAGTTGGTTTAGGTTATTTGGAAGCATAACAGTGATGAGAATGAGACTTTAGAGTGAAAGTCCTAGATTGAGAATGGGTATATATTTTTGTAACTATATTGGTCCTTGGAGTGATTTTATGGGGATAAAAAGTTTTCATGGTTGGGAGAATTGTCACATCAATGATTTTTGTTTCAAGGTATTCCTCTATTTATCTTAGGTCTTACTTTTTTCCCTTTGGTTTACCTTGTTTTTTTGGCAGAAAAATGGATGCTTTGGTCCTTATATGAGGTGGAAAATTGTTATAAGAAACCATGGACCCTTTCCTATAAAACCATGTAGAAAATATTGGTTTTGGATAGCGGAGACCACACAGTTGGAACATGGTCTGGGAAACTTTGCAGGATAACCATGAGGGATGTCCTACATGGATAGTGAGGAGCATACAGTTGCTGAACGGTTTGGAATATCTTGCTGGAAATTTGGGAAACTTGTCTAGGTTATTAAAATATTTTAATTTACATTTTTAACCTCTTACATTTTAAACCTAAATCTCTTCTATTCCACCCCATTCATGATTTTCAACCATTGGAGGATCCTCCAAGATTACTTAGACCTCCTGATCATCCTTACATTAGTGGTTTTGGTGTGATAAATTCAAGGAATCATCAAGGTATTATAGTGGTACAATAATGGTTTCACACCGATTTATCGATTTTTCTAAGCATGAGGTAAGTGGTTCCCTGCTTTTATATTATTAGATGATTTTAATACACTTTTTTGGTTTCCTAGATATGTTCTTTGGAATAATTTTGTGGTGTGAAATTTTTTTGGGAAATTTTTGAATATTATTATGTTTTGAGAGTCATCTTTTGAAGATAAATTTATTATATTTCTTTTTTCATCATTGTGGTTTTTCTCAAATATATTATATGCCTTGTGTGAAAGTTTCAAAATGAATTTTCAAAGACATTTAAGGGTGAAAATGTGTTGAAAGTGGATTTTTTCAAGAGAAATGGATTTTATTACATTTTGGATTCCTTTTTGTAACATTAAATATTCCGTTGAATTGAAAGAGTGATGTAAATCAGGTTATAAAATGCTTTTATATGAATATGAATTTGAATGGTAATTTTCCCAAGGAAATGATTGGATCCCAAATATTCCTTTCTTGTAGTTTTTTCAAATGGGTTCCATGATTTGTGAAATTGGTGAGAAATGTATTTCTAAATGGATTTGGTGTGAATACGAAATGGAAAGTGATCATCTTAGAGAAAATTGTTGTATCCTTTAGAATTTGATTAGTGGATCAATGTGAAAATGTGAAGGTGGTGATTTCCTTGTGATCTCGTGATTCTTAGAAAAAAAATATGGAAGTGATGATTTATGTGATATAGGAAATTGAATTTGAGAATAAAGGTAATTCTGGGTATCTTGATGAGTGAACTAGAACTTGTACTATAGTGACCCATACTTTACATACATTTTTATTTCATCAAAATTGAAGCACACTTATTACAACATATAACAAAACCATGAAAGAACCGTATAGGTATAGTGTCTTTAGAAACTGGGAAACATAAACAACTGGTTCATAAATCATCTACGTTGTCTCCCATTTATTTTATCATATCTAGAGTCCCTTTTGGAATATCCTGCTTAATAACCTTCTTCCTGGCCTGGGGAAATAAAACATACAAAAGTGTGAGCTCATATACTTAGTAAAGGTAAACAAAATAAATATCAATCACTTCATATTCATATGAACATACCATTTTGGAAATCTTAACCTACAAAAGAGATCATAATTTCATAACATGGGTTAAATCATAGTAGTGAAATGTAATCCCAATAATCATAAAATAAAACATGAAACTTTGTGGCATGCATACATAATCATACATAATCATTTCTTAGTAGTCAAAACTAATTTCCAAGACTATCTTAGCAGACAAAGTCCATTTCTGAACCGAGTTCACTCCTCGTTTCAGTCCTATTTCACTGAACTGGATTAACCTGCCATTCCTGCCATGTCTATCTCATGAGATATAAATCCTTACCCAATTAATTGGAGGAGATATAGGTCACACCCATTTCATAATGATACCATTCTTATGTGTGCCACAATATCATAAATCATGCATCATAGCATAACCCATGTAATAAAAATGGGATTCTTAAACATCATGACATCATAAGATAAAACGACATCATAAAAATAATTCCATGATAACATAATCAAATCAATGTAAAAATAGGGATAGAAACAGAACCCTATGTTATCTTAGATGGAAAATAATTTTGATAAAACGATTGAACTACATTCTTGAGGAAAATATCCTTTCTACTTCAAAAACATTTTTCATTTTTTAAAATGTAATATAATTTTTAACTAAAAGAAGTTGAATAAAAATAAACTTGAAAAATTGTAAAGGTATCTTCATGGAAATAATGTTCTAAAATTCCATTCAGGCTGTATAAGTTAAAAAACATTCTTCTCGTACTTTGGCTGGAAAAGTCAAAAAGTACCTCGTACTAAAAACGAAAAAAGATTCCTTTCATATCTTTTACTAAAAACTCACCAATGGGTAAAATTGTATTTAAACAATTTTAGGTGGATGGAAATAATATTACATATTGATGAAACATGGATGTGGATAATAAATATTCCCCAGTAAATTCGTAAGTATAAACAATCTCGGATAAAAATGAGATTGTGAGATTTTCCCTTACCTTAGGTCCGATTTGCTTTATACGTGTCTGAACCTCCTGTATAATGATTTAAATAATGTCATTGACTTATTCCAGAATCATGATCATTGTTATGATATCATATATGGTCATATTATTAGCTTCTTATTAGTAATATTTCATTGCTACTTGTTATTCGGGTGTTTATTACTTTTTGTTCGTATGTGTGTTTTGTCGAATAAATTCTTATTCATATCTTTATGTTATAGATACTTCATTTATAGAATGATATTAGTGTAATATATATTATATTTATTAATTCAATTCATTTATATAATCTTTATGCATTTAAGATCATGTAAAACAAGTCACATCACATCGTGGAGACGGTAGGCCGTACGTACGCACGAGCGATGAAATCATTCTCATGATCATGGAATTATATTGAAGTGTATGTATACTATTTCAGAATCAATATAAAATTAAAATAATAATATATATTTATTCCTTACACCATTATAACCATCCAAGTAAGGTGGTGGTGGAAAACAGATTACACCACAGCGTGGAGACGGTATTTCGTACATATGCACGCGCGGTGATTTCGTTTTCCATAGGATGGATAGAAGGTGAAATATAGTTGTTTCATACATATAATTACATATCATTATATGAGTGATACTGATGTTATTATTTCATAATGAAATAACAAAAGAAGATGAAGTAGAAGTAGAAATAAGGTTGAAAAATTAGTAACAGACATTACCTCTTCTTTGAAGCGCCTCTTCTTAACATTCTCTTAGGGAACTAAATATGGTCTTTGAAGAATACCAGGACCTCTAGGATGTTTATAGGGAAGTGTATAAGAGACATTTTCAGGTGTTGGATGAGCTTTAAAGCTTAAAGTGGTGTGAGCAGGAGATGGAGGAGGTTCCCTTTTATAAGGGAGGAGAGGGGCACCTTAGGAAAAACTTAAAGTATTATTTTATTATAAAGTCATATTCGGTTTATAATAGCTCCAAATTGAGTTATTTCGAATCTACGGTGGGTATGAGTCCACATCCTATCATAAAATAGATTTTAGACAAGTTTAGGTTACTATTTTAACCTCATCATTTAGATTTATCTCTAAGTTAAATAATTTAACTTTTACCATGTCTTCTGGTTTTCTTACATTATAGGGTTAATAAACTTACTATAACAAACCAACGAACCCCAAGTTGATTATTATTAATATATATAACCTTATATAAGTCATTTTTCCGAACCATATATTTTTAGGAATAAAATAACAACTAATAATATAATATTTATTTTAAACACTATTTTATGTCAATTTTGACACTATTTGGTAATTGGTTTTTGTGAAAATCATAACAGCATGATTAGTGATAAAAATGTAAATTAAATAAATAATAACATGTCATATTAACCTTTAAAATTATTTTAATTCATAAAAAGTCTCAAATTACATTTATTTGGGTATTTATAACATCAATTATGTTAATATTTCATTAATATGATAATTACTGCATCATCATTATGTCATAAATAAATTAAATTATTTAATGTCTAAAAATTATAAATAAAATACCATTATGTAGGAAATATTTTTATATTTATAAGGAATATTTATATCCAAATTTATCTTATGTATAACCCTATATTAAAAATTTTTTATTTATTAAACTTTGATTTTAACTATTTTAACCCTTCGTTAAATAAATTAATAATAAATGTCCTAATCTAATCCAAGTGGACCTAAATGGTCATATTTTATTTCTAAGCTTTTTTTTCGTCGAATTACATGTATCCAATAGAATTAGGACATGTTTTCAGGTAAAAATAATATCATTTTTACCCTTAATTACCCTATTTACTTTTAACTATGGTAAATAAAAGTAAAAAGATACTATTCACCAAAAATTATTTTAATCTCATTAAACCAAATTTTAGTCCTTGATATTAATCGTGTCTCTCGGATTTTTAAAATTTCACTCAAAGAAGCGGTAAAATTAAGTTTAATGTGAATTTTCAAATTCTCCTAGGAGGTGGTTAAAAGATGGTGAAAAGTTCAATACAATATTTATATATCTAAAATTATTATAAAATGACTCCAATGAATTACTTTGAACTTATATAGGTATTATGTATCAATTTTGACCAAAAATAAATTTAAATAAAATAAATAATTATTAAAATAAAAAGTCGGTTTTTAAATAGTAACCCAGTGTTTTCACTATTCATCAAAAATTGAAAGTTTTCAGAAAAATTCCAAAATTTCACCCTAGGCTAATCTCGATATTATGAATCCAAAAATGAAGTCCATTTTGAAAAATAAAATTTCAAAATTTGGTTATTAATATTCATAACAGCTAGTTTTAATAATATTTTAATAGCATATCCTTGTTTAGTGAAACTCGGTATTGTGTACAATGCAAGCTATCGAGGAAGGTTGTGGTTGCGTGTAAAGAAAGACAAGCTAGTTTTGTGTGTAGTGAAAGATTCCTTTGATGGTTTATATAACATAAAAACAAAATATTTCTCATAAAAAATCTCGGGTGTTACATTTTACCCCCCTTAAAGTAAATTTCTCCCTCAAAATTCGTCACTTTGTAACAAACAGATGAGGATACCTCACCCTCATCATATCCTCAAGATCCCATTTAGCTTCTTCTAATTGGTGGTTCCTCCATAAAACATTCACCAAGAGAGTTTTCTTGTTCTGTAGGACTTTTTCGCTTCGATCCAGAATCTCTATCAGCTGTTCTTCATAAGAAAGATCTTGCTCCAGCGGTACAACTTCTGAGCTGAGTACATGTGAAGGGTCGGGTATGTACTTTCTCAGGAGATATACATAGAACACATCGTGAACTTGAGAGAGATTCGGTGGAAGCACCAATCGGTAAGCTACCTTCCCAACACGATCTAGTATTTTAAAAGGACTGATATACCTAGGGATCAGCTTTCCCTTCTTTCCAAATCTCATTACTCTCTTCCAAGGAGATATTCGTAAGAACACTTTATCACCCACTTAAAACTCTAGGTCTTTTCTTCGGTTATCGGCATAACTCTTTTGTCGACTCTGAGCTGCGCTTATGTGTTGTTGAATAGATCAGACCTTTTCTACTATCTCATCAATAAGATCAGGCCCTAATAGCTTTCTTTCCCCAACTTCATCCCAGAAAGTTGGAGTTTGGCATTTCTTTCCAAAGAGAGCTTCATAAAGAGCCATCTTAATACTGGAGTGAAAGAAATTATTATAATAAAATTCCACCAAAGGTAGGTGTTGATCCCAACCACCTTTAAAATCCATAGAGCAAGATCTTAACATATCCTCTAGAGTTTGAATTGTTCTCTCAAACTGATCGTCTGTCTGAGGATGATAAGCAGTGCTGAAACTCAACTCTATTTCCAAAGTATGGTGAAGACTTCTCCAGAACATTGAGTTAAACCTAAGATCGCGATCAGATATAATGGAAAGTGGTAATCCATGCAATCTTACCACTTCCTTTACATATATCCTAGAAAGCTGATCCAGAGAGAAATCCTCTCTAATTGTAATGGAGTGTGAAAACATTGTAAGATGATCAACTATGATCCAGATAGCATTATTGCCTTTGGATGTTTTAGGAAGTCCAGTGACGAAGTCCATAATGATGTTTTCCAATTTCCACTCAGGTATGGGTAATGGTTGTAACATCCCCTTAGACTTTTGTCTCTCAGCTTTAACTTGCTTACAAACCAAGCATCGAGAGACATATTCAGCAAAATCTCTTTTCATGGCATCCCCCCAGAAGTACTCTTTCAGGTCCCTATACATTTTTGTGCTTCTAGGATGAATAGAGAATGAAGAACAATGAGCCTCATCCAGCATCTCCTTTAATTTGGGGATGGGAGGAACACAAACCCGATTCCTGAACTTTATTATCCCATCACAATCAAGGATGAATTCAGGAACATTTCTCACCTTCTTTTGTAACTCTACATCTTCTTTCTATGCCTCTTTAATCTTCACATGTATAGATGGTTGAAAATTCATTTGATAAAGATAAGATCTTTCCCCTTACATTATAATTTGAAGATCCATCCTTTGTAAATCCATAAATATTGGATCTTTTGTGATCCTCATCATGGATAAGCTATCATGGCCTTGTCGACTTAATGTGTTTTCCACCTTGTTTGCTTTCCTTGGGTGGTAATGAATTGAGCAGTCGTAATCCTTAATCAACTCCAACCATCTTATTTGGCGCATATTCATCTCATTTTGTTTGAAAATATACTTTAAAATTTTAGGGTCATTATAAATATCACACCTTTAACCATAAAGATAATGCCTCCAAATCTTTAATGCAAATATTACAACGGGAAACTCCAAATCATGAGATGGGTAATTTTTCTCATGGATTTTCTACTGTCATGAGGCATAAGCTATCACCATATCAATTTTCAGAACACACCCCAACCCCTTCTTGGATGCATCACTGTAGATCGAAAACCTTTGTCCACTACAAGGCAGTGTGAGCCCAGGTGCACTAGATAACCTTATTTTCAACTCCTTGAAATTCTCTTCACATTCCTTCATCCACACGAACTTAACTGCTTTTTGAGTAAACCTGGTGAATGGATTATATAATCGTGAAAAATCTTTCACAAAACGTCGATAATATCCAACAAAACCAAGAAAACTTCAGATCTCAGTTACTGTTGTTGGTCTCGACCAGCTTTTGATAACCTCTGTTTTTGCTGGATCCATATATATCCCCTTTTTTGTGATTATGTGACCCAAAAATGCAACTTTTTGAAGCCAAAATTCACACTTGGTAAATTTTTCATAAAGCTTCTCCTTTCTCAGGGTCTTCAATACAATTCTCAAGTGATCTTCATGTTCATCCTTTCTATTTGAATAGACAAGAATATAATCTATAAATACTACCACAAACTGATCAAGATAGTCTCTAAAAACTCTATTCATTAGATCCATGAAGATAGCAGGGGCATTAGTAAGACCAAATGGAATAACTATAAATTCATAGTTTCCAGAACTTGTATGGAAAGACGTCTTTGGTATATCCTCCCTTTTGACTCTTAATTGATGATACCCTGAACGAAGATCAATCTTGGAAAAGTATTGAGCTCCGTGAAGTTGGTCAAAAAAGTCATCAATGCGCGGGAGAGGATATTTTTTCTTGATAGTGATCTTGTTAAGTTCTCTATAATCAATAAAGAGTCTCATTGATCCATCTTTCTTCTTAACAAATAGAACAGGTGCTACCCAAGGTGATGCAATAGGGCGTATGAATACCTTATCATGATTCTCTTGGAGTTTCTTCTTCAATTCCATCAACTCTATTGGGTCCATTCTATAAGGTGTCTTTGAAATAGGCAAAGCACCCGGTACAAGTTCTGTTGAAAACTCAACTTCAGGATTTGGTGGAAGACCCATCAATTCCTCTAGAAAGACATCATTAAACTCTCGTACAATGGGCATATTCTTAATCATGATTTTCTCTCCAACTATTTGAGATAAATAACCTTCATTTAGTGGAATCATGACCCATAGGATGGATGAAATTTCCACTGGAAGGTTATGTTCATCCTTGCATCGATAAACGATCATATATTGATCTAGAATATGAAATGTGACTTCCCTTATTTGGAAATTGATATGATCTCCATATAAAGAAAGTCAATCCATGCATATAATCACATCAAATTCCACTATATGAAGGATCACAAGATTTTTAGGAAGAACATTCCCACAAACTTCCATCGGAGAAGAATTATAAACTTTTTATGCGACTATTGTGCCATTAGGGGTTTTCACAGCTAACTCAACATCTAATTTTTGAGGTAATACAGTGACACCCTTAGAACATTCTTCAGAAATAAAAGAGTGGGTGGATCCAGAATCAAATAAAACATTTGCTACTTTAGAGTGGATGGTAAGTGTACCTTTCACCACTTTGTTATCGTACTCCACATCGCTGATAGAAATTGCATGTGACTTTCCTTTGCCTTTAGCCTTAAGAGTTTGTTGATGTCGATCATCATCAACAACCCTTGTATTCGGGCATTGATTGGAATAATTACACATTTCCTTTGACTTGTAACATTGAAGTGTAGGAGGTGCACTATTAGTATCATTTTCTTTGTTCGCAACACTAGACATATTCTTCCAATCATTGCGGCATTCAAATGCCCGATAACATTCCTTTCCACATTTGAAACATTTACTTGTCCCTTTAAGACAACTCCCTTCATGTTTCTTTCTACACATTGAGCATAAGGGAAAACTCATCTTCTTTTTAGTGTGATCTTTAAATTTTCCATTAAATTCCATTTTCCTCTTCTTATCAAACCCATATGACTGATGGGTTACTCCAATATCCATCTCAACTTTGAGAGCACACCGAACGATTTCTTAATAGATATTGAAGTCCCTTATGGATAACGCCCTTAGAAGACTTGGTTTTAAGACACTAAAGAATCGATCAATCTTACACTTAGGTTGGATAATAATCCCAGAAGCGTACCTTGCAAGTCTTGTAAAATTTTCTTCATAGGTACCAACTGATTCATCATCCTTTTGCTTCAGTTCAAGAAACTCCTTCTCCATCTTTGTTTGGAGAATACGAGGGAAGTACTTATTGAAAAATAAGTTCTTGAACTCGTCCCATTACATGGACTCAATTTCATCTCTTGGCCTCATATTCTTGATAATATTCCACCATTGATCAGCTTCACCTTCTAAACGATATAATGCTAAGATGAATTTATCATGTTTAGAAAATTGAAGAACTGAAAATATTTTTTCAGTGGTACTGATCCATTGTTCAGCCACTAATGGATCAGTAGACCCGCTGAATGAGGGTGGACGTTGCCTCCTGAAAAATTCAACAGAATGTTGCTCCTTCCTTTGCTCGTTTGGAATTCATGCATGATATATAGCTTGAGAATGTTGTGTGATCATGGCAACAATATTTTTTATTCCATCTCCCATAACGTTTGGTTGCTCAGGGGGACAATCATTGCATTGCCCGTCGCATTTCGCATTAACACAGTTCCTTCGGGTTCCATCCATTGACTAAAACCAAGAAGAATAGTGTGAGCAACCCTAATTATAATAGGAAAACACATAATCAAGAATAAAATTTTACACTTAAGGTCTTATCTTAGGTTATTCAGGGCCATTTCTAAAACACTAAGATTTTTTTCTATGCTTAGATATATCCTTAGGTTTCTTATTAAGGATTTCACATCCTAGTTTCCAAAGGATGACTATACCTTTCCTCTTATACCAACTATAACGACCCATAATTTACATAAATTGTTATTGTTTAAATATTGGAGCACACTTATTACAACATATAACAAAACCATGAAAGGACCGTATAGGTATAGTGTCTTTAGAAACTGGGAAACATAAACAACTGGTTCATAAATCATCTATGTTGTCTCGCATTTATTTCTTCATATCTAGAGTCCCTTTTGGAATATCCTACTTAATAACCTTTTTCCTGACCTGGGGATAGAAAAAATACAAAAGGGTGAGCTCAAATGCTCAGTAAGGGTAAAAAAAAAGAAATATCAATCACATCATATTCATAAGAACATAACATTTTGGAAATCTTTCCCTCTAAAAGAGATCATAATTTCGTAACATGGGATAAATCATAGTAGTGAAATGTAATCCCAATAATCATAACTTAAAACATGAAACTTTGTGGCATACACACATTATCAAAGAGAATCATTTCATAGTAGTCAAGACTCATTACCAAGACTATCTTAGCGAACAAAGTCCTTTTCTGAAACGAGTTCACTCCTCGTTTGAGTCCTATTTCACTGAACCGGATTAACCTATCATTCCAGCCATGTCTATTCATGAGATATAAATCATTAACCAATGCATTGTAGGGAGATATAGGTCCCACCCATATCATGATGATTCCATTATTATGTATGCCACAAGATCATAAATCATACATCATAGCATAACCAATGTAATAAAAATGGGATTCTTAAACATCATTTCATCATAAGATAAAAGGACATCATAAAAATAATTCCATCATAACATAATCAAATCAATGTAAAAATAAGGATAGAAACAGAACCCTATATTATCTTAGATGGAAAATAATTTTGATAAAACGCTTGAACTACATTCTTGAGGAAAATATCCTTTCTACTTCAAAAACATTTTTACTTTCTTAAAATGTCATACAATATTAAACTAAAAGAATTTGATTAAAAATAAACTAGAAAACATGTAAATTAATCTTCATGGAAATAATGTTCTAAAATTCCTTTCAGGCCGTATAAGTTAAAAAACATTCTTCTCATACTTTGGCAGGAAAAGTCAAAAAGTACCTCGTACTAAAAACGACAAAAGATTACTTTCATATATTTTACTAAAAACTAACCAATGGGTAAAATTGGATTTAAACAATTTTAGGTGGATGGAAATAATATTACATATTGAGGAATCATGGATGTGGATGATAAATATTCCCCAGTAAATTCTGAAGTATAAACAATCTCAGATAAAAATGGGATTGTGAGATTTTCCCTTACCTTAGGTCCGATTTTCTTCGTACATGTCCGAAACTCCTGTATAATGATTTAAATAATGTTATTGACTTATTCCATAATCATACTAATTTTTATGATATCATATATGGTCATATTCTAAGCTTCTTATTAGAAATATTTCATTGCTACTTGTTATTTGGGTGTTTATTAGTTTTTGTTATTATGCATGTTTTGTGGAATAAATTATTATTATTCTCTTTATGTTATAAATACCTCATTTACAGAATGTTATTAGTGTAATATATATCATATTTATTCATTAAATTCATTTATATAATCCTTATGCATTAAAGATCATGTAAAAGGAGTCGCATCACATCGTAGAGATGGTAGGTCGTACGTACGCACGAGCGATGATATCATTCCCATGATCGTGGAATTGTATTTAAGTGTATGTATACTATTTCAGAATCAATATCAATTTACAATAATCATATATAGTTACTATTTAACCCATTATACCCATCCAAGTAAGGTGGTGGTGGAAAACAGATTACACCACAGCGTGGAGACAATATTCCGTACGTACGCACGCGCGGTGATTTCATTTTCTATAGGATGGATAGAAGGTGAAATACAGTTGTTCCATACTTATAATAACATATCAGTATATGAGTGATACTGATGTTATTACTTAATAATGAAAAAACTAAATAAGAAGAAGTAGAAGAAGAAATAAAGTTGAAAGAATCGGTAACGGACATTACCACTTCTTTGAAGCGCCTCTTCTTAACCATCTCTTAGGGCACTAAAGATGGACTTTGAAGAAGACCAAGACATCTAGGATGTTTCTAGGGAAGTTTAGAAGATAAATTGGCAGAGTTTGGCCGAGCTTGAAGACTCAATGTGGTGTGAGGAGGAGAGGGAGGAGGTTCCCTTTTATAAGGGAGGAGAGGGGCACCTTAGGAAAAACATAAAGTATTATTTTTATTATAAAGTCATATTCAGTTTTTAATCGCTCAAAATTAAGTTATTTCGAAGATAAGGTAGAGATTTATCAAAATAATATCATCCAATTGATTTTAGACAAGTTTATGTTACTATTTTAACCTTATCATTTAGATTTAACTCTAAGTTAAATAATTTATCTTTTACTGTGTCTTCTTGTTTTCTTACACTATATAGTTAATAAACTTACTATAACAAGCCAATAGAACCCCAAGTTGTTTATTATTAATATATATAACCTTATATAAGTCATTTGACTGATCCTTAGATTTTTAGGAATAAAATAACAACTAATAATATAATATTTGTTTTAAAAACTATTTTATGTCATTTTTGACACTATTTGGTAATTGATTTTTGTGAAAATTGTAACAACATGATTAGTTCGACCAAAGTTAATTACGTCAATACTAACATGTCATATTAACCTATAAAATAATTGGAATTCATTAAAAGTCTCAAATTACATTTATTTGGGTATTTATAACATCAATTATGTTAATATTTCATTAATAAGATAATTACTACATCATCATTGTGTCATAAATAAATTAAGTTATTTAATGTCTAAAAATTATAAATAAAATACCATTATGTAGTAAATATCTTTATATTTCTAGTAAATATTTATAGTCGAATTTATCGTATGTATAACCCTATATTAAAAAAATAGTTATTAAACATTGATTTTAACTATTTTAACCCTTGTTTAAATAAATTAATAATAAATGTCCTAATCTTGTTCTAGTGGACCTAAATGGTCATATTTTATTCCTAAGGTTGTTTTTGGTCTAATTACACTTATCCAATAGAATTAGGACATGTTTTGGGGTAATAATAATATCATTTTTACCCTTAATTACCCTATTTACTTTTAACCGTGGTAAATAAAAGTAAAACGTTACTATTCACCAAAAATAATTTTCATCTCATTGAACAAAATTTTAGTCCTTTATATTAACCATGTCTCTAAGATTTTCTAAATTCCACTCACAGAAGTGGTAAAATTATGTTTCATGTGAATTTACAAATTCTCCTAGGAGGTGGGTAAAAGAATGTGAAAAGTTCAATAAAAATTTTATATATCTAAAATTATTATAAAATGACTCCAATGAATTACTTTGAACTTATATAGGTATTATTTATCAATTTTTACCTAAAATAAATTTAAATAAAATAAATAATTCATTAAATAAAAAGTCGGTTTTTAAATAGTAACCCAGTGTTTTCACTATTCATCAAAAATTGTATGTTTTCAGAAAAATACCAAAATTCCACCCTCGGCTAATTTTGATATTCCGAATCCAAAAATAAAGACCATTTTGAAAAATAAAATTTCAAAAAGTGTGAATTATTATTCATACTGGCTAGTTTTAATTATATTTTAATAGCATATCGTTGTTTAGTGAAACTCGGTATTGCGTACAATGCAAGCTATCAAGGAAGGCCGCGGTTGCGTGTAAAGAAATCCAAGTTAGTGTTGTGTGTAGCGAAAGATTCCTTTGATGATTTATATAACATAAAAACAAAATATTTCTCATAAAAAATCTCGGGTGTTACAAGTACTCTAGTTGATTTGTAAGTGGCTTCATCTCATATTCATCTAGTAGTATTGATGATTACAGCACTAAATAAACATTTGATATGATCGGAGACCACTGGACCATGGGATGTGTTCCCTTATAGTGGCTCATGCATGGTATTTTGGGTGGTTTTAGATTATCATATGGAGACCATTAGACCTTGGTATGGGATCCCCTCAAAAGGATTGTAAATGAAAATATTGTTGAATGTTTTTTAGAGGATTTTGATCACTAAGGTTTGAGTTTTATAGAGTTCCATTAGAGCTAATTACCTATAAAGGTTTACCCATGGTTCTCCCAAGTTACATGATACTTATGTTATGTGGTTTTAGAACTTGGTATACGGTAAAGCATGTGTACACTTTATTTTCCAGCAAGCTTATTTTTGGAAATGTATTCCTAGAAAAGTGTTTCTTGAGAATGTTTTCTTTAAAATATTTTGTGAAAAATGTTTCAAAAATTTATATTGAAATATGTATATTGATTTTTCTTCTAATTTTGTGTAATGAAATCTTTTATTTTGGGTGGCATCCAACTCATATTTAGATCACATGCTATATATACCTTTGGTTGTATATAGACAATGTTATGTATGACCCAGGTTAACATACGACATGACATGGTGGTGATAGTTGATATAGTTGATAGTGTTACACTTTCTTCAGGTGTTGGTGGTGGAATATTGAGGTAGATGTTCCTCTTGTTTCAAGGAGTTTTTTATGATATATTTATGTCTCCCATTCCTTTTTGGTACTTTTGGGTTTTAGTTAAAGTTGTAAACTTTGAATCTGAATTTTTTTTACTTCCTTTGGTTATAGTTTTCTATTGTTGTGTTGTTTATTATTATTTTTGATTAAGATTATACAATGATTGAATTAATTCCCAAAGTTTATTTTTCATACCTATGTACTATTTTCCCGCCCTAGGTGATCATGAATTTTGTTTGGGCCATGCCAGAGATTGGGTTAGGTGTCAGGCTGGTTGGAACCCTGGCTTGGTTCATGATAGAAGGGGTATTTAATGATTCTCATAACTCTTCATTCTCTATCCCACCAAGAATCATAAGGATTTATAGATATATATCATAGAAATTATAGAGGGATAATATCAAGATGCATGTTTTCAAATATATATCCATGTTATTGGTATGGAATATCATATTTAGATAAATAAAAAATTTATATCATACTATTAAAACTCTAGAGTAATGTTTTAGAGCTATCCTTACTTGGTATAAATGGGGATGCGATCAATATCTTCTTTTAGTCATGTTTTTATAAATAATACCATACACTCAATAAATTAGTTTGATCCATCTAAATCCCTCGAGAAAAATAAATATATAAATATAATAGGTTAGTATGATGTTTATAAAAGGAATATACTGGGACCAGATCTATTTGAAGAGAGGATAAAGAAGCTCAAATATATTCATCAACAAAATAGATCAACATAAAGTCTGTATAAGAGATATGATAACAATAATTAATATAACCTTGAGTTTTTGGTTCGGGATAATTTATTCATCATAATATATATATATATATATATTAAATCTTTTAATAAGGTCTATAAAAAATGAAATTTGGTTCTTAGGTACATAGACCCCTTTGGTATTCTTGATCATCTTGCACCAATGGCCCATCAAGCTTCCCATCCACCAAAATTTTGTTTTGCGTATACCTATTTTGAAACTAATTACAAAATACCTTATATTTACGTAATATGAATGTGGTGCAATTGGGGAATGATATCTCTTATTTGGAGAAATTTTTTAAAAATTAGATTGTAGATATAAAGTGATTTGAAACAAGACCACTTTCATTTTTAATGTACTTTGGAAAATTGATAAGTACAAAGATGAAAAATGGGAACCTGAGGATTAATGAATCAAATGTATGATCATATATTTTCATATTAGAATTTTAGTTGAGATTTCAAGGATGGAATTTTTTAAGAGGTAAAGAATGTCCTGACCCTAAAATATCACATACGAAAATTTTCTTTCTGCGAATATATGTCTTATATAATGTATAGTATAAATGATGCACAAAACATAATAAAAAAATAACCATGTTATTATCTATGCATAAAATTTTACTTAAAAACTATAAAAATTATTCATAAAATAAAAAAAATAATGCAATAGATCAATAAGCACATAAAAATAACCTAACTAAAATTTGGATTTTTTGTGTGTCGCGGTCTCTTAGGATTAGCGTAATCCAAATTAAAACAAAAAATATATAAAAAATTATTTCATTACATTAAAATTAATTATATATAAAATTGATTGGATGAATAACAAATTAAATAAGATATATTTATAAGAATAATCAAAATTATATGATTTTTGGAATAATAATTGGTCATGGGGAATAATAATAGTCTTTTAAAATAATGACATAACAAATGAGAGTAGTAGGATTCCTAAAAACTGATATCACAATGATTGAGACAAGTAAATAAAATATTATAATTCTATTAAAAAGTATCAAAAAAATATAACTTCAAATAAAAATTAGTATAAATTTTACTATTTTATATTTATTTTATTTGGTGAAATATTAATTTTTATATTAATAAATTATTATCTAATAATGATAATTATTTTTTATGTTAATTTATATATAAATTAATTATCAACCATATAGTAATTAATAATGATAAAAAACATTAAAGTAATTATTTATTGAAAAAAGAAGTAGTAATTATTTTAGATAAAAAATCATGTATAATGTTATTTTATTTATAAATAAATTTAAAATATTAATAATTATAATTTGATAAATGTAATTATTTTTTTAAATCATCACAAAACAAGTTACTTATGTTGAATTTTTATTATTTTTTTAGAAATTTTAATTTTTTGGTGAATAGTAAAAAATATAATTTTTATGAATAACATATGTTTTAAGGAATAATTATGATAAAAACGTGATACTTAAATTTATAAACTAAAATTAAAATTTTTAATTTTTTTAAATCATAGATATATTTCATTTAGAAAAAATTGTCTTCAAAACCTCAAAATCAATTTTCCAAACCAAAGATATCATTTTATTAAAAAAAATATTTTTGATTCTCCACATTGTATAAAATATTTCCAAAATGATTTCATATATTGGGTATATTAATATTTCAAAAAAACCTCCATTTTTTAAACAAGAACTAGTAAAAGTCATATTAACCCAAACTATTCATATTTTTTCCCAAAATAATAAAATAGTCAATATGTTATTCAAAAATAATCATCCACCTTTCCTATATAAAAATCTTTCACCACCCCTTTCTCCTCACATATTTTTTTTAAAATAATCTACCCAAATAAGTATCTAAACAACTTAAGAAACATCATTAATCCCTTCGTGTGACAAAATTTACCTCCACTCAAGGCTTTTGGCGCAATCCAAATGAGATGACTTGTGGTGCGAGGTGATGATTTCAATAACCCATGTTTCCATTTTAATTCTCCTATTACCCAATCTGTTGTATAATTAATCAATAAAAAGTAAGTTTAAAATATAATTTTTAATATATATATATATATATATATATAATTTTCTATAAAAATACATTTTATTTACTAGTTTACCAATTCTTTTTTAAAATATTTTAAAAGTATTATTTCATCCATTGTAGTTTTACACTATCTGGGTAAAAAATATATTTCATTTTTCAATTCTTCCTCACATAAATACTATAAAAAGTTTATTTAATTAATTAATATGGAATAATAATCAATAATTCCAATTATTTGGTTATTTAATAATAAAATAGGTATAGTTATCATGATATTAGATATAAACAATCAAAGTCATTTTTAACTATCTAAAATTAATTTATTGGGAAAAAGTTATAGAATTTTTGCTTATTTACTAAAATATTGAAATCCTATAATTTTTTAATTACATATATTAGATAACATGAAACTTATGGATTTTATGGAACTATTGTACAGTGGCCTTTGACTATTGTTATCACAATAATGATTTTTTGGAGCTATAAATTGAAGAATCCTGAAACGGTTGAAGAAGAAAATATTAATTTAATAAATGAGTAAATCATGTTCAAAATTTAGTCTACAAGTAAATTAAATATGTAAAACGTTCAAAATCAAGTATTTAATGGATGTACTTTTACTATTCAAGAGGATAGTTGAGTATTTGAAAAAATAATGGATTTTATGTAAGGGTTATTTCATATTCTTTACCATAATTTAGGAAATATTATTTATAAAACTATACATATATTCATTCCTCTTTAAACATTTATCTAATGTAAAAAATATCATTTATTCTTATTTTTTCTTCCTTTTTATGGTTATAGAAATTCTATTATGTTTCCCTCTCTATGGTTTCATTATATCAACAAGTATAAATCTTATAAGGGAATCTTTTCAAATTTATTTTTAATTTCCTTAAATTATTGTTATACCTTTATTCTTCATTAAAAATCATAAAACCATTCATTATATATTTATTAAAAAAATTATAATAAAAAAAGATATATTTTTTTACTTATTTAGATATTTACATGATTCTTTATTTAAAAAAACCTTCTAGCATTATTATATAACCCTCTTCTGTTTAATGGATTAATTTCATGAATATGATTTTTGTATGAATATCATTAATAGAATGCATATTCATGACATATTATAATGATGGGTGATCATATATGTAAACTGCATCTCAATTGACTTAGTATTGAGTTATATTTCAATAGATCATTCTAAATGAGTATGTCGTGGTAAGATTTTTCCATTATGTTATGATGCTTTGGTAGTGATACTTGACCTGCATTTAATATTCCAGGTTTGTAAACCTTTGTAACACCCCAATATTTTATTAAATATTATTTTCAGATAAATTTAATTTCTTCGATAGCTTGTGTTACAAGAAACACTGGGTATTAAAAACCCATAATATATTATTAATATTATTATTTAAACATGGTCGATATAACCTAACCATCAAATAAAGTGTTATGAATAGTAATAATAAATTTTTAAATATTTTGTTTAATGGATTTATATAAATAAAACATATTGATAAAATTTTCTTCATTTTTATAAAATTTATTATATCTTTCGAAAATAACATTTTATCAAAAAAAAAATTATTGTATTTTTTGATCATATATTAAAATTAATTTTTACCTATTTTAAAAAAATTATTTGAAAAAATGAACATTATATTTTAAATATACGTGCCAAAAATATTGTATTATAATTTCAAACTAAAATTTTTAACATAATGAATAGTAAAAATAGTAAAACATTCATTATCATAATTAAGTTGAATATAGTGTTATTAGGGAGTAAACTAAAATATAAGGTATAAATTTTTATAGAAACTTTTACAACTCCCATTGATCATAAATAGTTCAACATTATCACATATATGGTTCTATAATGGCCTCTTTTGGAGACTTTAGGCATGTGAAAAATGTGATTACACTTTATTTTTTTCCAAAATTCTATTTGTGTCCTATCCACCACTTATAAAAGTAAACCCCCTCTCCTTTCCTCTTTCCAAACCCATTTTAATCAATCAATATCTAAAAAAACATATTCCTCACATACCTCCCCAAAACCTAGATGAATTTTGGAGATTAGAAATATAATCTAGGATGGATTTAGTTTAAAGCAAAAGTTTTTGTCTGGAGAAGGGGTAAAGTTTTTACCTATAAATTTTTGTTTTACTTATTATTCTAACTCCGTAAAATAAAATTCAATTATTTAGATATAAAGACACAAATATCTCCTAAGTACATATTTGTTATTATGATAATTTTATAACCTATATATAGAAACCTAGGATTCTTGTACATGGATACTATACCCTTTTATGTGAATATTCATTACATTACAAAAAACATATGCTTGAGGATCATGTTAGTATATTACATTTAGAATCATGGAAGAAAATATTATTAATTACTCAAAGATCTTCAATGTCCCCCATAAATATATTTCTATTAAAAAATCTTCATAGACATACCTTATGTAAAACCATTATTCATAACCAAGGTGAAGGAAACATAATAAAGGGTGAGTGCATATGCTCAGTAAGGGTGAACAAGGGATATATATAAGAAAAACTAGATCATCTTGGTATGAGAACATGAGAATAAAATTTTAAGACCATACATAACATATCAAAGATCATAATTTTGAGACATGAAATATATATTGGTAGTTCAAAAGACCTTAATCATAAGAGAAACAATAAACATGATCCATGAGATCGTAATATTGGCATAAGACATATATTTGTGGCATATATATAATAAATAAAAATCTTATGTCAAGAAAACCCACCAAGACATTAATAATATGTTAGTCTGGGGAAAACCACCCCTGTACCTACTTTGTTCTTAGTCTAACCAAATGTATACCCTATTTTTGGGATTGGGAGAACCACCCATGTGCTATATATACTCATAAAACATTTAGAATTAGTCATTACAATATAACAAGATATAGGTCACACCCGTCACATAATTGAAATCGTATATATGTATACCATAAGATCGTAAAATATTCCTCATATCATAACCCATGAAATGAAATGGGTTTCATAAAATATTTCATCATATCATAACACGTGAAAAAGAGATGGGTTTTATTGTTATTTCATCATAAAATTAAATATGTAAAAGAAGTAGGTGTCATAAGAATTTTTTTCATGGTAAAAATCATTGAAGGGAAACAAGTTTCATAAACATCTTGTCATAAAAAACCATTAATAAAAAAATAATAATGATATACTTTGTTTATATCCCATGTAAATGATATATTATAACTAATAATTTCAACTTATATGGAAAATTATTTTTAAAGATATATCACTTGGAATATTTCTTTAGTAAGATAACTTTTCATGGAAAATAATTTTATTAACTACAAAATCATAAAACATTTTGGAAATCCATCCCTTGAAAATTTATAATGAAAGATTTAATGTAATTTAAAACAATTATTAAGAATAATATAATTTTTTCCATGGAAAAAACTTTTTAAAGGAAAAAATATTTTGAAAATACTTTCATTGAAAATGACATTGAAAATTATAAGGTTATATTAAATGTAAATAATAGTCATTAAGGGA
The DNA here is from genome assembly GCA_963277665.1 of Viscum album. Taxonomy (NCBI): domain Eukaryota; kingdom Viridiplantae; phylum Streptophyta; class Magnoliopsida; order Santalales; family Viscaceae; genus Viscum; species Viscum album. The sequence continues at coordinate 741,246,359 of OY728138.1, read as the reverse complement.
GAAAATTGTGTTCACTTCATACACATTAATTAAAATATTCCATTCACAATTTTTTTAAAATATGAATGGGTATTTTTTGTATAATTTAATAAAGATTCCATTAAAAATAAGTTTTTTTTAATTTAAACAATTGTATAAATTTATTTACAAAATTATTTGAATATTCTAAAAAAACATAAAATATTTTTAGAAAACATGATTTTGGAAGGAAACAAATTTTCAACTGAAAATAATGAAAAGATGATTCTTCTTAAAACATATTACTAATAATTTTAAGTACTAAAGAGTAGAAAAATGGTACAATTACATGAATATAAAGTTAATGGAAACATGATAATAAAATTCATGTGTTTATTGAGAGATTAATAATAATATTTTTTACATCATGAATATATTCATAAACAACCCTAATAAATGATAAGATTGTAACTTAAAAGCTTTACCACTTTGGTAACATTTAATTTTAAGCACCATGATGAAATAAAATAAAATGAAATGTGTAATATCATGAGAAAAAATAAATTCATGATATAACATCTCAAAAGGACTACATATTTACCTCATAAAGTAAGATAGGTGAATCACATAACACATGTCTCACTGATGAAAAATTTAGACCAAAAATACCATACTAGTTTCCTAAACTTTGAATCGTAACCCCATTGAAATAAATATTATAAAATGGATATTTAAATATAAATAACTTTTAGGTTAGGATTCATAAAATACATTCATAGGTAGTATCTATACCATATAAAATATATAGTTATTGAAGATGGCATGTATCTCAAAAAAGTAAAAAAGGTGAGATGAAAACCCCTTATTGTTTGGGTATCTTTTGATTCAAATGACGCAATATAGAAAAAATAAAAAAATATTTATTATCATGAAAATAATTATTTCCTGATATAAAATTTCAAATGGTAATTACATATAAACCAAAAATAATAAATAATTGGGTAATTTTCATATATCTCCGACAAATAAAAGAGGGTATAGAAGTCCTTTACATTATGTCATGACTTCTTTCATTCAATATTTTACCTCCTAAATAATAAGTATGATTTTATTATAAAAGGACCAATAAACAATCATGTTTTCTTGATTGTTTATTTTTGGTCCTATTACATTGATCATGGTGTCATGACATCAAAAATGTTAAAAAGATATAAATATAATATATATTCGTTATATGTGTATTTATAGTAAATTATATAATATATAGAAATAAAATGAAATACACCATTCCTAGAGATTGTAGGTCGTACATACGCATGATCATTTTTTCTAATTTATCAGTATAATGAAATAAATAAATGTAAATGATATATTTTCAATATATATTAATTTTTATATCATATATATCACATATTTTTATCTAAATCATACTTTTTATGATATATGTAAATTTTTAATTAATAACACCGCTTCGTGAGGTGGTAGCCTTCCGTACACACGATCAACAATATCATATTCCCACATAATGGAAAGAGTAAAGGTATATGTGATATAATAATTAAAAAATATTGATAATATCCTAAATTTAACATATAATGAAATATGTCATTATGTACAACTATGAGAGGTGGTAATGGAAGAAATGAATAACATAGGTTCGGAGGTGCAAGTCTAACGTACACACGAATGATGATTCAAAAGCACATTTGTTGGAATTGGAGATAGTTTTGAGGTCATGGAATTAAAATAAATAAATAAAAATATATATAATATATTGAGTTTATTAAATAATCATGGTATAATAACAATTTAATGTTGTGTAGGAAGAAATAAAACAGAAATTCTCGTTGATTAATTTTATGACTTCTTCAAGTATCCACCTATGATTTTCATCAAAAGCCTTACTAGGTTGGATTAAAATTCAAAATAAGGATTATATTATGGGATTGGGAACTTTTGGTAGTTCTTTTGTAATGTATATATGAATGAAATTGGTTTTATGGTTTTAAGAGGAGAGGATAAGGGCTGGCTTTTATAAGTGAGGTGACTAACACACTTTAATAATTTTTAAAGAAAAAGTTCTACAAACCTTTTTCTCATACCACAAGGATAAAACATGAATTATTCTGGATAATATAAGCTTTATGTTCTAAATTTTTCCATATAATGTGTTTTTAAAATATTTGGGTCATTTTTCACCCATATCCTTTTAATTTGACCATCTAGTAGACCAATTTTTACCACCAACCGTGGTAAATAGGTTTTTCTGATTTTACTATTCATTTTGGTCAAAAGATAAGTTGAACTTATTAGATAATATAAATTATTTTTGGGTCCAATTAGGGAATTCATTTTTTTAAATTAAATTCATATAATTGATAGAAATTAATTTTAAAATTAATCACACAGATGCAATGAGAAAGGGATATTTCAAAGGTAAAATGTTCAAAAATTTATAATGTCTTGATATCCCATTTCAATTTGAAATTTATTCCAATTTAATAAATTGTATTAATATATATGTATATAATTGAAATTATTTTTATTTAAAATTAATTTAAAAAATAATTTTACATTATAATAAATTAAAATGTAAGCACATTTTTTAATTAAAATTCATTATTTTTAATTATTTATTAGAAAGTACAATTTTTCAAACAATTCAAAAAAAATCACCCTAAGTGATAATATTGTTATGATTATTTATAAAATTATTTCTATTTTATAAAAAAAATCTAAATGTTGAAAATAATATTTTTAAATTAAGTATTCAAAATATGATAAAATGCATTCTTAAAAAATAATTTTTTAAGCATAAAATTGGATTTATTATTATCTCATATCTATAAAACATATAAGATGAATTTTAAATAGTTGATTGAATATATAATATTTAATTTTCATTAAAAAAAATTAAAAACATTATTTTTTTAACATATTGATGTAAAATGTGTTTTTTTCAAAAAAATGGTTTTTTTAAATATTTCCTTTATTTTGAAATTTATTGGTCACAAAACAATTCATTTTATATACTTGTGAAAACCATATATTATTATAATTTATTTAATCTTATCCATATCCTCCATTACTAATTCTATGTGATAACTATCATATTAATGAATAATAATTTAATAATCTGTCATGTTTCATTTAAATATAGTGTTTTGTGTAATGCATGCCAAGCTCAATATTACCTCTAACGCAAGATAAAATAATATTTGTGTGTAATGTAAGATATAATCATTATTTAATTTAAAACAAGATAAAAATGATATTTATATTAATGATATATATATAAATGTTTAAATTTATTTAAAAATAAAACAGATACTCTTAGGGTGTTACATTATACCCCTCTTAAATTGAATTTCACCCTTGAAATTCATCACTATAGTACTAAAAATTAAGGATTATTATACCTCATTACATAATCATGTTATAAAATAGCTTATACAGATGGAGGTTTTACTAAAGAACACTTACTAAATGAGTGGTCTTGTTTTTTATAACTTTCACTATTCGATCTGGAATCTTAATCGGTTTTTCCTCAAGAAGAAATATCATTCTCTAGTGGTAAAAACATTGAGTTCAATACATGAGATAAATTGGGTATGTACTTCTTCTTGAGTGATACATGGAACTTATTTTGACACTAAGATATGTTTGGTGGAATATAAAGATTATAAGATACTATCCTAATAGGACCAAGTATTTTAATGGGACCAATATACCAAGGGATTAGTTTTCCCTTATTTATTCCATAGATAAATTCATAAAAAAAACTAATAACTATCTTCAAATTATTGAACTCATTAATGATTATCAATATAAAATTTTTATCTACATTGTGTAGTTCTTAAATATTGATAAATGAATCTAACTGTCTTCTCCATCTATTCAGGTTTATCATTTTTCATTAGCTTTCTTTAATAAACATCATTCTAGTGAAATAGAGTTATACACTTATTTCTATAAAATTCTTAATAATCTAAATTATTGTTTGAAATATATTGTTTCAATAAAACTGAAAATGATGAAGGTGTTTATCCAAACCAGTATTGAAATTCTTAATAAAAATATCTGATTATATCCTCTAGGTTTTGAATTATTCTCTTCAATCTACCCATATGTCTGAGGATGATACACCATGATGAAACATAACACTCTATCAAGATATTTGTGAATACTTCACAAAAACATTAAGATAAAATCATCATTATGAAAAAATATAATTGAATTTGGTAATCCATTTAACCTTAAATCATCCTTAATGTATATTTTTTAAATATGATCTATAGATAAAACATCTAAAATAGAAACAAAGTGTGATGACTTCATAAGTTGAAAAAACTCTACATCAAATATAAGATAAACCCTAAATGTTAGAAGTAACTTTAACCATATTTATAAAAAGTGTAAGGAATTAATTATTAAATAAACTTTCCACTAAAATATATAAAAATGAAAGAATTTATTTTCCATAATTATGTCTTAAAATTTTTTTAATCTTGATAAACTTTCATCGCATAAAACCATATGAGGGATGTCAATGTCTTTGAACTTATGATCAAACACAAACTTAAATACCCATGATAGAATCAACAACTCATAAGTTATTATTATATAGAGACATATATGATTCCAAAAATAACATGATATTTAGATGATTCATGATTCTTACAACCCAAATACCATTGTGAAAATACTTCTTCAATATACACCTTGAATCCCAATACAAAAATACATCAATCCTTCTACTTAAATGATTAACATGTAATAGGTCCTTCTTTTATCTGGAAGTTAATTCATTAACTAGGGAATTGATTTGGATAATTAACATTTTCACTACAGATAATACATTAAACTCTTTGATAATTTTTATCTCTATGTTATTATTTTACCAATAGATATGATATTACCCTCCATTTGAGATATTATTATAGGTTATTCTTCCTACTTTTTTGACATATATAGAGTTGAATATTCTTTCCTCTATGTTCAATACCATATGAACATTCATAAAAGGTCATATTCCACTTATTTGACACATTATGAATCTCTTAAAAGTTCACATTTTTAGTCATATATTATTATAGCTGATTTGGAATAATCATAATATCTATCTTACCATTCGTCATCTATTTTGGTTTCTTATAGAAGATACATTTTCGATACAATTTGGTGTTAACATGATTCCTTTTTGTTCTATCCATTGGATAAAAAATATAGTTTCAGAGACAATAATAATTATGGAAGACCACAAATCATGAAAAATCACTTATAGAATATATAAATCATGACACCTTTTTTTCAATATATGAATCCTTTGGTTCATCCAAGTTCATTCATTGTCACCATATATTTAAATCCTTTCATAATGGTTCATAAATATTTTTTGAATTTCTAATGCATATCCCTTGGTATTGTTAAACTAGGTGTGTAATAGGCCTTATTTTCATACACTAGGTGATGATTAATTCCATCTCAATAAACCCTTTTAGATTTAGTAACCCTAGGTTTCATGTTCTAAATCCACATCCACTTGTAGTATCATAACAAGGATATAATTTGTTGTAAACCACTAACTCTATGCTTTACCAAAACTCCATCACATATTCCTATACATTGACTCATCCTTACACTTGTCCTTATACATATCCCTATACATATCCATTGATATCTCAATAGGTATTTCCCAAAATCTTTATCATACACACTTCTAATGGTTAATTAAATCCTACTTCTGATACCAGATACAGTGACCTAGGCTTCTCATACATGGATATTACATTTGTTTAGATTAATATTCATTATATTACACAAGAATGCACCTGGTGACTATAATAGTACAGTTCCTTTGTAAAATTAGAAGATAATATTCTTGATTCCGAAAATATATTCAATCACACCCACAAATATCTTCCCATTAAATCCTCTTTATATAAATTACCCTACTGAAACCATTTATTCAAAACCATGGGAAAGTAAACCTAATAAGAGGTTGATATTAGATGACAAGTGAAGGTAAAAATGGAGATATATATGTAGGACCCCGGGACACCCTGAGAGTGGAGGGGTGAATCAGGGTGTCAACTTTTTCTTTTAAAAAATGGATTTTGTTCCCATGTTGATGGGAACTAGATGAACCTGTATGATGGATATGATCAGTAATCAAACATTTACATACAAAGGAGAAGACACGGCAATTTTTAGTTGGTTCACCACTAAGGGCTACGTCCAAGGAGCATACGCCGACAAGTTTCCGGTAGTAACTAATTCCAATAATCATCACTAGATGTGTATTACAAAGGTCTGGGCATAGTCACTATGTCCCAAGCTCACTGCCTTTACAAAATTTCAAGGATAGCTCACTGCATACCTTGGGACACTCCTGTTGACTACCCTTGACTCACTGCCGTTGGAGAAGTCCCACTCATTTTATAGACATGAAGGTATCTTCAATAGATAGACATGATGTTTTTTGTCTCAGGTTCAGCATGAGAATTTGCTTGCATCAGAGTCCTGAGTTGATGCTCTATTAAAGTCCAAATTTCATCCACTGATGAATACCTCTTTTTACCTTGTCCACTAGGAAAACAACCTTTGGAAAGGGCCTTCACAAAGTACCCTACTTCGCAAGGCACCCAATTTTTCTAAGTTCAAACAAGCCTTCAAGGAGTCCCTGCCATTTCACGAAGCTCAATCGTGAAGCACTCCCGCGATGCACAAGCCTTTGCAATGCTTGGCTGTCACGGAGCTCCTGCCTCTTCACGAAGCTCACCGAACCAACGCGGGGTGCACAACATTCACGGAGCTAGAATAGATATCGTGAAGCTCCTCTTTCACGAAGCACACTAACTTCGCGAGTGACCTTTTCGAACTGAGAGCAAGGGATTTTCGTTGAGAGCTCTCTTCACTTATCTCAAGGGGGACGACCTGTATTTATAGGTGATTCCACTGACCCTCGACCCTTCTGCGCGAAGTAAGTGCCATGTTATCTCAAATCGCGAAGCTCCGAAGTTCCCACTGAAATCCGCTCAAAAACACAAAGCACTACGAAAATTTTCCATTTGCAGAGCTCATCGTAATCGCGGAGTGTTTTGTCATTTCATTCATGCCTTCACCGCGAAGCTCCCTCGAAAGATCTTTGTTGCCGCGAGGCTCTTCATCCTCTGTCATTCGCGAAGCTTTGACGTAATCGTGAAAAATAACTGCCTCCATAATTCTGGTCTTTGCGAATTCCAAACCATTAAGCCACTCTTCGCAAAATTCATGCCATTTCCATATTTAATTATGCCCTTCATGGAAATCCTATTTTTGTGATGCTCACTAACTTCCAAATTTTAGACCCCAAAAATTTGGAAAACACTGGGAAACGACGCCACCATCAATACTGTTTTCTGCTTGAACTATATGATCTCTTTGCTAGTACACGTTCCGAACATCCATTGAGGATTGACAAAAAACACAAACCATACTCAAAATCATGCATATAAGACCATGGTTCCAACAATATCCCCCTTTGGGTTTGTTGGCAATAAGAAAATAAATTCAATAGATCTCCATCCATGTGAAAACCAAAAACGTAGGAATCAACTCAGCCAACACTCTAAGTCTACATGAGTAATGCTTAGTGTAGAAAACAAGATAGGAGGCTTGAATTAGGATCCAATGTTTCCTTCTCATTCTTCTCCTCACAGAAGTTTCCTGAATTTATTCCTTTCTCCTTTCTCCCCCATTGACAATAAATCGAAAGACCAGTAATTTTTCCAATGTTCAACTCAAACCATACTCCCCCTCGAAAGTATCTCCCCCATAAACCTGCATCATTTCCATAAACAGATAAAAAAAGTTATCAAAAACAGGGAGATGGGTATTGTGTAACCTTCTTATGCACTGGGAGGTGGCTGAACACTGAGGTTCAACCGATGCTTCTAAAACACAACCGCAGACAGTGGCTTGGTCCTGATATCAGCCACTTTCTCATTAGTTCCCACATGATCCATTATAATCACCCCCTGTTCAACATTTTCATTGATAATGTGGCACCTGATTTCAATATGTTTCGTATAGGAATACTAAACATGATTATTCCTAAGATCAATAGTGCTCTTGTTATCACAGTAAATTACCACTGGTTTCATTACCTCATTACCAATATCTGTTAATTGTTGCTTCATCCATAGTAATTGAGTGCATGCCTTTGTGGCAGAGATATACTCAGCTTCAGCAGCACTAAGAGAAGTACTTTCTTGTTTCTTGCTCAACCAACCAACACATTTATTCCCAATATAGAAAGCTCCACCACTAGTGGACTTTCTATCTACTACATCTCCAGCCCAGTCAGCATCAGAAAACGCTGATAATTCACTGTCCCTGCCTCCAGCAAAAAATAACCCGAAGTTATGTGTACCTTTAATGTACATCATTATTATTTTTACTGACGTCATATGTTCCTCCTTTGGATTACTCTGAAAGTGGGACGCAAGGCATGTGGCAAATACAATATCTAGTTGTGTCGCTGTCAGGTGCAATAGGCTCCCAATGATTATCATGTACATGGTGGGATCAATAGTCTCCATCCTCATGCTTTCTATGTTTAGTTCTAACTACAATCGGAGTTGAAATTGGTTTGGAGTCTTCCATATTAATCTTATTCAGCAGCTCTCTTGCATATCTTTCCTGAGAAATGAAAGTGTATTCCTTCTTTTAAATCACCTGTAGCCCCATGAAATATGTGAGCTCCCAAATCATAGACATTTCAAATCCTGATTTCATGTGGTTGGAAAATCCGTCCACTGATTTCTGCCTGCTGCCACCAAATATGATATCATCAACGTAGACTAGAACCATGAATTCATCTTTTGGAGAATTCTTCACATAGAGATTGTGATCAACTACTCCTCTTTTGAATTCTATATTCTTGAGATATGAATCCAGTCGTGAGTACCACGCCCGTGGTGCCTACTTTAAACCATATAGAGATTTCTTCAGTTTGCAGACCTTTGTTTCATCAGTACCCAAAACAAAGCCCACTGGTTGTTTAGTGTAGACTTCTTCTTTGAGTACACCATTCAAGAATGTTGTCTTGACATCCATTTGATATACTTTATAACCTATTTGGAGTACCATGGTAAGGAAAAGGCTGATTAACTCTAGTATAGCCACTGGAGCAAAGGTTTCTTCAGCATCAATGCCTTCAATCTGGGAGTATCCTTTACATACCAGTCATGCCTTGTTTCGGATGACACTTCAATGCTCAACAAACTTATTTTTGAAGATCCATTTAGTACCAATCATATTGTGACCTTCGGGTCTCTGGACAAGAACCCATGTATGATTCTTTTAAATCTGATCTAATTCATAATCCATGGCTTTAACCTAAGATTTATCATTTTCAGCTTCTTCGAATGCGGATGGCTATACAACTGATAGAAATGCATATTGCGTGTTATTCCCCATTCTTCTTGTTTGAGTGGGTGCACTCCTGTCACCAATTATGTTGGATGGATCAATCTCAGCTCTTTGATTTCTCCTGCGAGTTTCAATAGCATTCTCTTCTACCATAGTTTCTTCTCTAGATTCTTCTTCTGAGTCAACATCATGATGTGACTGTTGAGTGATTTGAACAACTTACTCTATTTTTGCATTTTTATTTTCTTCACATTCACTTTCTTCCTATGTTTCTATCACATCATCATATGACTTCCTTGAAGAATTTGTGATTTTCTCTTCAATTATCTTAACATCACTGCTTTCCAAAATCCTTCCTAAATTCTTGTTGAAACATTTGTAGGATTTTCTGTTCATTGAGTAACCGAGGAAAATTCCTTCATCTGCATTGCCGCCATATTTCCATTGATTTACTTCTTTGTTCTTGATGAAACATTTACTTCCAAAGACATGAAATTATTTTAAAGAAGGCTTTCGTCCATGCCACAATTCATATGGTGTCTTCATCTCACTCATAATAGTCATGTTCGATTATGGATGTACACTATAGCTTGAACAGCCTCTTTCCAGTAATATTGTGGAATACGAATCTCAATCAGCATAGTTCGTGCCATTTTTTTCACCTATCGATTCCTACGTTCAACAACTCCATTTTGTTGTGGAGTTCTCATAGCAGCTACCTCATGTTGTATCCCATGCTTCTACAGATAATTTTCAAATTCAATGGATGTTTATTCTTCTCCATTATCAGATTTCAACACTTTGATTGTTCATCCAGTATCATTCTCGGCGATTCACCGATATGTTTTCATGTAGTCAAGTACTTTTCGCTTCCTGTGGATCACCATTACACAAGCCATTAGGCTATAATCATCAATGAAAAGGATGAAGTACATTTCTCCATAGGTTCCAGCAACATTTATTGGGCCACATACGTCTGTATGAATGAGATCAGGAAGATGTGATTCCCTTTTATTCTTTGGCCGATATGAACTACAAAACAGTTTCCCACGAATACAAGAATCACAAGACTTTTCCCTTTTCACGTTTTAGAATGGGAATATCCCTGACTATCTTCAGCTTAGATATCTTTTCCATGTCTTTTTGGATAATGTGCCCCACCCTTCAATGCCACAAATTGTTTTCTTCTTCAACAGACAAATAGAAAGAGTTCACTTTGCTATCAACCTGATATAAGTTTCCATCTGTTCTACAGCCTTTCATAATAGAATTTCATATTTTCCCTTTTATAGTTCATCCTTTTTTATAGAAGGTTACTATGAGTCCTGAGTCACAGAGTTGACTTACACTAAGGAGATTGTGGCATAGACCATCCACAAAAATAACTTCAGTCTTCTTCAACTCCCTGTTGGCGAGAGCAGTATTCCCACTGCCTTTAGTATTCAAATCACCATCATTACCAAAACGTACTATTCCATCAACCTTCATTTCAATTTTTTCAAAAGGTTAGCATTTCCCATCATATGGGAAGAGCATCAACTATCAAGGATCCAGGTGCTACTGCTCTTTGTAGCTTTGAGTGCCACTTCTGCAAGATTGGATTTCTTGATCTTCTTCTTCTCTTTCAATGAGATATTGGATTGAGAATAGGATACTGATGGCCTTTTAATACTTTCTTCCAAACAATCTAATTATTCATACCCATAATCTTCCTCGAGAGGGGAAAAAATCTTTGGGAGAACAACATCATTAGGAGGATGAAAACTGGTCCGTCTTTGAGTGTTGTATGAATTTCTCTTGTCGTACCACTTTCTGCAATCCATAGCTTTATGGCCAAAGTTAGAACAATTAAAACAGTAACTATAGAATCTATTTCTTCTATAAGATGGAGGATATAAAATCGGTCTCCTTTGTTGACTTCCCAGATCTTCTTCATTCAAGTAGCTCTGTGCCTCTTCGCAATATGACAAGGTATAGCCTGGATAGCCACAGAACTGACACTTCATGAGAGGAAATGTCTTCTCACCTGAATTTCTCCTCATACCTTCATCCTTGGGCGAATAGTTGAACTGCCTGTCTTTTCTGAATGTTTGAGTATAATTGTCAGTTCTACTTCTAGTTTGGATTGAGGGTTTCTTTTTCAGCACTTCAGGCAGTGTTTCAACATGTTCAACCTTCGTTTTGTCTTTCTTTTGGATCTCTTTATTTCTAGAAGTTGATGTCTTAGCTTCACATCCAATTCCACTCTTTCCCATGCAAGCGGGTCTTTGAACACTCATGATTTTTTCAACCCCATATGAACCAAACTTGGCTCTTTCTAGTAATTCTATATCTGAGAATCTTCTAAACTGTATTTTCTTCCTTGATTCTTTTGAAAATGATTCAATCTCAAGTTTAGTCCTAAGAGTAACAACTTCCTCCTCAAGACCCTCAGCAGTCTTGCACTTTTCTTCCAGTCTGGACGTGAGGTCATTGATGACCTTTCCTTGCTCTTCAATTATCAGCTTTAGATCCACTACATCATCATTGCTTTCAAGTATGTTTTACTAAACTTTCACAAATTCTTCCAGAAGTTCAATTTTAGTATCAAGTTCATCAATATATTCTGATGATTCTTCCACCATTTCCTTCCACTTATTATATCTCTTACATTTACTCTAAAGCTTGGAGAAAGAATCCTTAATTTGAATCATTGGATTACCAATAGCAGTAATCTAATTATCACTGCCTTTATCGATTGAGGATTCTGATATTTCAGTGGTAGACATCATGGATGCATGGTTTCCGGTTTTAAATTCTGGTTCTTCTTCCTCACAAAATTCAATATCATCATCATCTTATTCATAGAAAAAACACTTCCTCTGCATTTTCTTTCCAGATTTGAAGTCACCCTTTTTGAAAAAAATATTTTGAGGCTTCTAAATGTCTTCAGCTTCGCTCTCATCATCATCTAACTTTCTTTGGCACTGAGAGGCAATGTGCCCAACTCTTCCACAACAAAAACATGCAAGAGGTAGCTTACCTCTAAATTTACCTTTTCCCTTTTTCAGCTTCTTGGCGATGAGAGAAAGAATTTCTTTTTCCTCATCATCTTCACCACCACTATCTTCTGAAATATTCAGTTTGTCAATGGATTTGAATGCCATTTCCTTTCTCACGCGATTCGTGGGATCTTCGAGTTTGACTCTCATCTCATATGCCACTAAACTACTTAACAAATCATCTAGAGATAGTTTAGATAGATCTCTTTCTTCAAGGGCTGACACCTTTGCATTGTACATGGGAGGATGTCTTCTCAATATTTTCTTTACGATATCAATGTCTTTGATTTCTTCTCCAAGACCTCGAATTGCTCCCACTACATCAGTAATTCGATTGAAAAATGAATCTTCATTCTCCTTAGGATGCATGTTTAGATCATCAAACCTGTTGTGTAAAACCTGAAGTTTTGCCTCCTTTACCTTACTATCTCCTTCATAAATGTTTTCAAATCTATCCCACATTAAATTTGCTGAAGTGAAACTCATCACCTTTAGATAGATCTAATCAGAAAGAGCTGCGGTGAGTGCATTTGTGCTTTAGCATCTGCATCAAGAATTTTCATGTCTGTGTCAGTCATAGCCAGGCATGTTGGATCAGTGACTTGTATTCCTTGCACAGTGGAAAACAGGACTTCCATTCCAAGAGATATTAGATGATATCTCATCCTGTTCTTCCATATCTGAAAATATTTCCATCGAAGAGAGGGACTCCCCAAACGTTGACTGTATTCTCCATGGAGACAAAGGACAGATTCAACGCCAACAATCTTTACGCTCTGATACCAGTTGTAGGACCCCGGGACACCCTGAGAGGCGAGGGGTGAATTAGGGTGTCAAATTTTTCTTTTAAAAAAAGGATCTTGTTCCCACGTTGGTAAGAACTAGATGAACCTGTATGATGGATATGATCAGAAATCAAACATTCACATGCAATGGAGAAGACACAACAATTTTTACTTGGTTCACCACTAAGGGCTACGTCCAAGGAGCATACGCCGATAAGTTTCTGGTCGTACCTAATTCCACTAATGTTCACTAGATGTAGATTACAAAGGTTCGGTCAGAGTCACTCTGTCCCAGCCTCACTGCCTTTTCAAAAGTTCAGAGATAGCTCACTGCATCCCTTGGGACACTCCCGTTGACTCCCCCTGGCTCACTGCCATTGGAGAAGTCCCACTCAGTTTATAGACATGAAAGGTCTCTTCAATAGATAGACATGAAGTTCTTTGTCTCCTGTTCAGCATGAGACATTTCTTGCATTAGAGTCCTGAGTTGATGCTCTGTTAAAGTCCAAATTTCATCCACTGATGAATACCTTTTTTTCCCTTGTCCACTGGGAAAACAACTTCGGAACGGGCCTTTGAAAAGTACCCTACTTCGCAAGGCTCCCAATTTTACTAAGCTCAAACAAGCCTTCACGGAGTCCCTGCCTTTTTGTGAATCTCAATCACGAAGCACTCCCGTGATGCACAATCCTTCGCAATGCTTGGTTGTTGCGGAGCTCCTGCCTCTTCACGAAGCTCACCGAACCAACGTGGGGTGCACGACTTTCACGGAGCTAGAATAACCACCGTGAATCTCCTCTTTCGCGAAGCACACTGCCTTCGCAAGTGACCTTTGCGAACCGAGAGCAAACGATTTTCGTTGAGAGATCTCTTCACTTCTCTCGAGGGGGTCAACCTGTATTTATAGGTGATTCCACCGACCCTCTACCCTTCTGCATGAAGTCAGCGCCATGTAAGCTCAAATCGCGAAGCACCGATGTTCCGGATGAAATTATCTCAAAAACGCGAAACACTACAGCAATTTTCCATTCGCAGAGCTCGTCATAATCATGGAGTGTTCCCTCATTTCATTCGCGCCTTCTCGGCGAATCTCCCTCGCAAAGATCTTCATTGCCACGATGCTCTTAATCCTCTGCCGTTCATGAAGATTTGACGTAATATCGAAAAATCACCGCCTCCATAATTCTGGTCTTTGTGAGTTCCAAACCATTAATCCAATCTTCACGAAATTCATGCCATTTCCATATTTAATTATGCTATTTATGGAAATCCTATTTTCTTGATGCTCACCAACTTCCAAATTTTGGACCCCAAATATTTGGAAAACACTGGGAAAAGGCGCCACCTTCATTACTGTTGTCTGCTTGAACTGTATGATCTCTTTGCTAGTACACGTTACGAACATCCATTTAGGATTGAAAAAAAACACAAACCATACTCCAAATCATGAATAGAAGACTATGGTTCCAACAATATAAGAATAACATGATTTTATGGGTATGAAAACATGAGAATCACATTTTATGACCATAAACTACATAATAAAGATCATAATCTTCAGTCATGGAAAAAATATTAGTAATTCATAAGATATGAATCATAATGAAATCAGATAACATGATACTTGTGAGGATAATATTGGAATAATACATAGATTTTTAGAATAAACCTGACCTTATAAAATTGTATGACAATGATACCCACTATTAAATTCATAATATTTTATTATTAAGCAAACCACCAATTCCCATACTTTGGACTTAGACTAACTGCCCATATACCATATTTTTCGAGCTTGTGATAAGTTCATGTGTACCATATGAGCTCATATAAAATTCATTATCACCTAATAAATTATAGGTTGATATAGGTCCCACCCACCACATAATGAAAATCATACGTTTTGTGGCACAATATCATAAAAAATCAATCATATCATAAACCTAGAAATGAAATGGGTTTCATTAACATTTCATTATATAATAACATTTAGAAAAGAGACAGTTCTTATAATAATTTCACTATTTTACCATAGAATAACCAATTTAAAATAAGTCGGTTTCAAAAAATTCTTATCATATTATAACTATTCAAAGAAAAACATTTTTTAGAAACACTTTTTCATTATTAACCATTCAAAGAAATAACAAGAATTTTATCCTTGGTTCATATCCCTATAAAATAATAGGTTACATCATGGGTTTATATATTAGATGGAGAATAAATTTGGGAGAGAAATCACGTGGAATGTTTCTTGAGAAAGAAAAATTTTCAATGAAAATAATTTTGTTTATAAAAAATTTATAAAACATTATGGAAATCCTTCTCTCTAAAACATATAAAAGAAACTTTAAAATAATTTTAAAAATTTCTTAAGAAAAAGTATCATTTACTCTTTGAAAAACATACTTTAAAACACAAAACATGTTGAAGATCCTTTTATTTTAAAATATCCTAGAAAATTATAAAGTAATATTCAAAAAAATTAATAGAAATGATGGTGGTAAATTTTGTTCATGACATAAATGTTAAAATAAATATTCATTTCAAAATCACAGTAAAAGCCAAATGGTAATTTTTTGGAAAATGAAATGAGGATTCCTTTCATAAAAATTTGTAAAAAATTAAACATGGGTAAAAATATATTTAATAAAACATTTTAATAATTTAAAAAATATTTTGGAAAATATTTTGGATAATAGTTTTTGAATGCATGTTCATGTATAAAAAAAGATTTTCAACCAAAGTGAGAAATAGATATTATTTTATTAAGAACATATTCTCAATAATTTAAGCAATAAAGTGTAAACA
The DNA here is from genome assembly GCA_963277665.1 of Viscum album. Lineage (NCBI taxonomy): Eukaryota > Viridiplantae > Streptophyta > Magnoliopsida > Santalales > Viscaceae > Viscum > Viscum album. Next base: position 741,230,350 of record OY728138.1, on the reverse strand, counting down.
AAATGGTACTATTACGAAAAAAATATCACGAATAATCATAGGATAAGAAAATAAAGGAGTTTATTAAGATATTTTTCATAAAATTTTATCACCAAAAATATAATCATAAAAACTCCCAGCAAAACAATGAGATTGTAACATTAAATTCTTTCCAATTTGGTAATATTAAATTATAAGACCCATGAAGGAGTAAAATTAAATGAAACATAGAATATCATGAGAACCAATAAATTATTGATATAACATGCCTAATGGGATAGAATATTTTCCTCATAAAATAAGATATATTCAAAACATAAAGTTTGTATCAGAGATAGACAATTAAGACAAAAAAATATCTTACCAATTTGGTAACTTTTTAATTGTAAACCCCATGAAAGAGAGAAAAAAAACATGGATATTTAAATCCAAATAATCTTCATGATAATAATAATAAAATACATTCATGGGTATTCAATATGCCACATAAATGAAATTGGTTTTGAATATGACATGTGTCTTATAGAAGTAAAAATTGAGATGGAAATCCGTTACTGCTTGGGTATCAATTGATTCATAAGAAATAATAAAGTATAGAATTAAATGAATCATTAAATATCATTAAAATATGGCTATTAATGATATTACATTTCAAAGGGAAAGTATATATACATAGAAAAAATGAGTGGTGAATTTTTATATGTATCCCGAAAATAAAGAGAGACTAGAAATCACTTATAATAAGTCTCAAGATCTTTAGTGCTTTTTTGAGAAGATTGAAGTGTGGATTGGAAACCAAACTCAAACATCACAATATTTTATTAAGATAAATAATATTACAAATATTATACAATGTATAAAGTTATTTCACCAAAAAAGATAAACTAATCGTGAAAACATTAAAAGAAAGCATACCCAATAAGAGAAAACATAGTAAATTTCGGTATAAAAACACGCTTAAACACCATCAAAATTTTCTTTAATCATCATCTCCTCATAAAATCTATCCATTATGATGTAGTATATAGTTTCAGAAAAATTATTATTCATCCACCAATATACAAAACTGAAATAAGTATTAAATTTCCCAAAAAGGATATCAAAGAAACAAAGTCAAAGCTTCATTATAAGATGAAGTGATATAAATACATAAAAGGAAATAAAATTCCTAGAAATGAAATAATGAGGATCTAGATACCATCACCTCAATGGATATCAATATAAAAATCCAAGGTCATTTACCAACATTCAATCTAAAAAATTCATGATGATAAAATATCAAAATAAAATTTAGTAGTGTCACACAACCAAAAAAACTTGATCATAAATAATTCCCAAGCACTACCAGAAGAAGGAAAATCAAAACTGACTGAAAAATGAGATCCTTCAAGGGTTAGAAACATCAAGTGTAAGGCATCATATGGCCATAAGAAAATAACAAAAGACTTTCAAAAACCAAACAAGAAAACATTAATAATATTCTAAGAAATATCATTATATAATGAAAAATAAATAAAGTTATCATATTAGATATGCATGTATGGTGTTATCTCGGGAAAAAGAAGCAGAACAACTAATTGCCTTGCTAGTTCTAGTACACACACCAACCTAACAATCACTAACTTAACATAGAATCCAAACATAGTTCACACTTTCAGATCCCCTTCTAAAAAAAATCCATAATATTCATAATGTTAACTATGATATAAATATAATATATATTAACAATATAAGTATATATATTACTCAAAAAAAGATAGAGACATAAAAGGAAGACATTGTTCATAGAGACTGTAGGGCATATGTATGCATAAAGGATGTTTCCATTTTAACGATATATTGAATGAAATTAATGTAAATTATATATAATAAATATAGAATTATTTTTATAACATAAATATCACATTTTTTAATAAAACCCATAATTTTTACCTTCCATTTAAATCATGAATAAATCATATCACTTTCCAAGGTGGTAGTCTACCATACACACAAGCGACATTATCGTATTCCCGCAAAATGAAATGAATGAATGAATGTCATATATAAAAATTATATAAGCATAATAATATCATAAATATCAAATATAAATAAGAAAATAAATCATTTTTTATAACTATTATAGGTGGTAATATAAAAATTAATGACATTTGTTGATGAGCCTATAGTCTGCCATACACATAAAAGAATATTTTATAACCCATTTAATGAAATAAGAGATGTTTATAGGCCATGATCATAACATTAAAACATCTAATTATATGGAATATAATTACTATTATTATTTCATCACGGTATAATAAGAAATTTTAGGAGGTGGAGAAATAAATAAAACAAAAACCCTTATTGATGAATGTTACTTCTTCCTCGGTAATCCTCCTTAGGTCTGCACCAAAAGCTATCCTAGGTTATATTTATATCCAAAATAAGGATTATTGGATGAGAGGATTTAATTTGAGAAGTGAATCGGGTAGGTATTGTAAAAACAAATTAAGGTTTGAAGAGGATAGGAGAAGGGGTGTCCTTTTATATGTGAGGTTAGTGGGACACGTGTGATTTTTTGAAAAGAAAAAGTTGTAGCCATATTTTTCTCATTCCAAAAGTCTCAAAAATGGATTATTATATATAATATTAGAATAAGGTAAAATTAGTTTCATAAAATGGGTTTCTGAAGATTTTTGTGTCTTTTTTGAACCTTATCATTATAGGTTAATGCACCACCCCCACCCCACCCACCATAGTAAACCAATTTTTACATTTAATGTAGTAATTAATATTTCTTTTTATTATTATTCATTTTAGTCAAAAATTTATTTGAAATTATTACGTAATATAAATTATTTTGATTAAAAATATATAATCCATTTTCTCAAATTTATTTTACATAAGGGGAAATTTTTAATTTAATAATTAATCATATAGACGTGATGAGAATGTGGGTTTTTTAAGAGAAAATATTCACAATTTTATAGTCTCTTTAAATCTAATTTGAAAATGAAATTCATTATAATGACCTAAATTGTAATAATATTTATATAATTGAACTAATTTTACGTTAAAATAAAAATAAAATATAATTAAAATTTGTAAATAATTTAAAATAATAAGTAATTTTTAAATTAACTTTTATTTTTTTCACAATTAATCGAAATAATAAAATTTTTAGAAAATTATCAAAAAAATAACCCAATATAATTTTTATATGATGATTTCAAAAATTAATTTTATTTTATTAAATAAATTATCTAAAAATTTTAAAATAATTTTTAAAATAATTTTTGAAATGGTGAAAAAAGTTCTTTTTAAGAAAATACAGTTCTAAAGCCTAAAATTAGTTTTTTGTTTTCTTATCTTCGGTCTGGAAAACACATAAAATAAGTGTTAAAATGATGATTGAATATATATTATATACATTTAATAAAATTAATTCACTAAATTTAGTTCATTTAATTTATTAAATTAAAACATTTTTTCATAAAAATAGTTCTTTCATAAGAATATTTCATTTAATTACAAATTAATGGGTCAAAAAATTCATTTTCTATACCTCTATAAGCCTTATATTTCCATAATTTATTTGATTCTATTCATACCCATCATTCCAATGTTTATGTGATAACTATCATATAAATAATTACATTTTAATAATATTTTATTTTTAATGTAAAATCAGTATTGTGTATAATGTAAGCAAAACTCAATGTCATTTGAAACACAAGCTATACTAAGGTTTGCTTGTAATAGAAGACAAAATTAATGTTTTTTCGTAACATATGATAAACTAGGTATTACTTTTAATGTAAAATAAATAAAAATGTTAGATTTATTTGAAAAAAGCATCATAAAATGTCAGGGGTTTACACTATATATATCTCCTCTTCTATCAAATGGGAAACGAAATGGTCGCTCATGTGTACAGTATACTACCGCCATGTGAACTAATGTTATTCATTTTCCATAACCAAATACCATGGATAGATATAATGATTGATTTAATATTTATATATGATATTTATGATATTTTTATTCCTCAATATTTATAATACCACATCTTCCTTGTTACCTCTCAACCCGTTAGAAAACAATAAGGTCACTTGTGTGCACAGTGGACTTCCTCTTCTCGTGAATCGAGGTGATGTTTTTTTCATTTCTATTTTACTCTAATGGTATCAAGGATTTATTAATAATATATATATGATATATAAAAATAATAATACTTCAAAATTATGATATGACATATACACTCTTTAATTTTATTCAATGGGAATATGATAATGTCGCTCGTGGGTATGATGGACAAACACCTCTGGAAGCGATGTGATTCATTCTTCACATATGATTTACATTGAAGGTAATAAGGATAGGATTAAAAAATATGTGATATATATTACATAAATATTATTCTCTATTTTTTATATACTATTTACCCTTATTTCTTTTGAAATATTGAGAAAATATAAATAGTGTTTTTGCATACGTATGACATACCATCTCTATAAACGGTGTATTTTATTTCATATCTCTAACTTTTATGGATTAATAAAAACACATATATAATAAAAATATATGATATTTATATCATGGTTAAAATTTTATATATTCTAGAACAATGATCAAAGCACAAGGACCAAAAATAAAAATTCAAAACATATATGAAAAACAAAGTAGTTTTTACTAGTAAAGTGATTTTAACAAGGGATTGTTAATTAACAGGTAAGAAAAGGTCATAGGTAAATCATATATGTTATGATATATATATATATATATATATATTAATTTATTACGTGTATAATAAGCAAATATTTATTATATAGGTGGATTGAATGTGTACGACGGAAGTTGAGGCTTAAGGTAAGGGATTTATGTGTCACTTTTTTCATCTCTGAGACATATATAATATTCACCAACTATTTATTTTATTTGCTGTATATATTATCCATGAATATATTTTATTATTGTTTTTATAATATTTAATGGTATTTATATATCCTTTTTAGGATCTCTATTTCATGGTGATTATGATTTAATGTTACCTAACTGGAAATGGGTTGATGATAGAATCTCATCATTTATTGGGGATGTTAATGTTTATCCTTCTGATGATAAACTATTACGATACATATCTCAATAAATTCATCAATTTTCTTATCATATTTTTATTAAATGATAAGACACATTTTACTTTCATTTTCCTCTCTTTATGTACTCAATAGTTCAGAAGAATGATTTTATGAAAAAAAAGATGATTTTACTTTTCTCTTTGATCAAAATCCTTTTTTATATATACATGTTTTATAAAAATTATTTCAATAATGTTTTAACATTTACCAAAATATTTATTAAAGGCTTTTACACATGTTTTAGTTTTCAACAAAAAATCGAAACTATTTTTCATGTCGTATTAAAAAGAAAGACCATTTATAATTTACTAAAAATGTGAAGGAAATATTTATTTTAACTTGTACGAAATTTTCCACCTTCATGAACACTCAATGATTTAAGGATTAATTTATAAGTTTCAATGCTTATTTTGAAATAAAATTATTTTAATAAATTTTTATGCTAAAAGAAAAATGATAGTGGAAAGTATATTTCCCTCCAAAAATGTTCCAAGTGATTTTTCAAAATCATTTTCAGTCTAATATGACATCTTTTGATGTTACTTATCATTTACTAGGGATATGATCCAATGATTCCATATTTATTATTATTTTAGAAGGTTTATTTTTCTGTTAAAAACATGTCTATGAAACCCATTTTCATCAACATGGTATACTATTATAAAAAAAAATTGGAACGAGAACCCTTTTCATGGGTAATGATATGATAAATGTTTTATGATCATGCGGTGAAAAAATAAATGGATTATGTGAAAGGTGGGACCTATATATCCATCCAATTAATTAGGTAAATATGATAAATCATTATTAAATATTATATGCATGAACATGATTACTTGTTAACAACATTATGCATGAACCTAATGACATGATCATAGTTTTATGGTTTAACAAGATTGTATGTTCATAATATTATCCATGGACAAAACTTTCATGTCCATAATGTTTTGTTTTGGCCAGGTTTCATTTCCATAATTTTATGTGAGGACTTGATTTCATTTCCCCATCTTCATGAGTGAACTATTTCTATTTATATATTTTTAAAATTTTATAAGCTTATCTATATGCCAAAAGTCTTTTTCATGTTCCAATGTTATATTCTCATGGATCATGTTCTTTGATTCCATTACAATTAATGTATTCTGAACTTCCAATATTTATTCCATGACATGATATTTTTATCTTTTATGAGGCGGGTATGGTTTTCATGTATTATTATCATGTTCTCAAACACTTATTATCACATTATGTTTACATATTTATCAGGTTTACCCTTATAAATAATCTAAACTCACCCTTTCTTATTTTTCCATTCCAAAGTTATGGAGAAAGGTTTTAAGTAAATTATGTTTTTAAGAGTAAATAATGGGAAGTCCTTTATGGACGATTTTTAATATCTTTAAATAAATAAGAATATTGTGTACCTATTTATAAAAGAACTAAACCATTAGGTCCTTGTGCATGTATTTATGAAATTTAATGAATATTAGTTTAGTGATAGTTGATATCTATATTTGAGAAGTTTCGCTCACTACAGTTGGTATCATATGAAGGGTTTAGTTATCATTTGGAAAATATAATTAGAATACTTTAGTAAGATGCCTCATGATATGTATAAGGATGAGTCAAATATAGATAAATGTCCTATAATTTAGTTATGGATATTGGGAGATAATTACAAGCAATTACATTCATGTATGGATACTAGAAGTGGATGTGGATCTATCATAAAGGTGTATATGGGTAATAACTCTGAAAATGATGCATTGGGATAGACTCGATCATCACCTTGTGTATGACCATGGGCCTTTATACACACCTAATTTGACACTCTCGGGGGATATACTTCGTAAATTAAAGAACACTTTATAAACGATCATGATGTATTTAAATAGATTATGATTATGAATGTCCTAGGAAAAATATAAGGTGTTATAGATTAAAAAATATTCTTCCAAAATTTATAAATTTTAGGATCCCAGTCTTCATGAAGGTATTACATGTTTAAATTTTGGTTTTAAAATCTTATTTTCAGTTGATGAAATGTTTCTCGAAAGTAAGGGGATCCTTATATGTATTTAACAGTTATGCACATTGGAGGAAGGAAAACTGTGCCAAAGTGTGCAAGGCGTATCATTGGAGCACTGTTAAGTAAACTAGGCGGCCTTCCAAGGAAAATTGTGTAGCCATAGATAGGGGAATATCATGCAGGTGGAGCATAGTTTGTAAACTGTGTAGAAAATCCTAGGTAATCATTTGACCTCACCTTCCATAGACTATGGTTTTCACACGGTTTTCCCACGATTTGGAAAATTGTACGGGTAAACCATGTGACCTAGTAAAATTTAAAAAAAAATAGTTCTTCAATGATGTTATTTTAATATCCCCATTTTATTTCTCATCCATTTCTTCCTCCTCCATCCCTAGAGACACCCCATTTAGACACAATATTTGACAGGTCGATCTCCTTTGTTTCTAAGTAGTTTGGGGAGCCTTTGGTTGGGGATCAAATCTCTGGTTAATTCTATAGCATCCCTTACTTTTATATTCGGAATCAGGGTTTTTATTTTCTCCCATATTATTCTGATGTTCAAAACCCCTCTTTTTCTAGTGAAATATATGTTTTTTATTCAAAGGTTGTTTGAATCTAGATTCAAGGTTTGTGGACTACAACATATATCCCCGTGTTTTATTATAGATTTTTTCATGTGTGTTAAGATCATTATTCCCCCTTATTTTGTATTTGTTACCGTGAGTAGTATTTTCTAAAACAGTTGACTATCAATTATTTAGACCCCTCATAATCCCCATGGTAAGCATTGAGGATTATTATAATGATTTAGGGCCACCCATGGGGTGTTTCAAGATTATTAATCCTAACTATTTGTAAAGATAAGTATAAATTTGACTTGTGACATTTCATATCCCATATTGAACCTGTTGAGTATATTTAGTGGAGGTAAAAATTGAATATTGATTGCTTTTCATTGGTTTTGATAGTGGAATAACGGGTTGTTTGGCGTTTCATGAAAATGGTTATTTGGGTGAATTGAGACAGTGTCAAATGGATTATGAATTGTGTTTAAATGCCTAAAAAAGTATATATATATATATTAAATGATTAATGTGTTAAATTTTCATTGAATTATCAATTAAAAAACATGTAAATGGGTTTTCATAAGGTAATTGATGAATATCTGTAATGGGATAATAAATAAGAATTATGTGGTATACCTAATGGGTTGAAGGTAGTGAAGGGCTTCTTCTATGTGATATAAGATTTGTAGTTGAAATGCATAAGTTGGAAAATTCTTGTGTAGTGATAAATGGGATAAATGGGATAATGGGTGGTAGTTGGGGAATATTTGATAATGAATGAGATTTATTGTTTGTTAAGGAATGAGAATGGAATTTGGGATAAACATCTATATAATGTACATAGAAAATGTGTTAATGGGTTATAGCATAGTATTAATTAACAAGATGATTGTTATTGATTATGATTGTTATATGTATTGGTTGTGTTTTGATATGATATGGAGTATGTGTGATAAATATATGAATAATCATGTGAACATGGCTCGAGGTGAAGGAAAAAGGGTTGAGGCTCTGCTTAAGGGTTGAGTTAGACAATTTCTCTAACTCCACCCACAATGCACAAGTTTGGGAAGGGAATAGAGCTCTATTCCCCTAACAGTTTCATTCCACTAGGAATGAGTCTTCATGGTTATGAAATTGTGATTTTGTTATGTATTATCCATAGTGAGATAATTACTTGATTTATTCTCTTATGCATAGTGATTGATTACCTTAACCCCCTGTGTAGACGATGTATGGGCCTACCCATGGAACACATGATTAAAAGAAATTAGGTAATGAATATTTTATAAATGATGAAAATGATAATTAAAGATAGAAAATGAGTAACTGTACTTGGTTATCTAATGGAACCCATGTTCTCATTTTGTTTATATTACCATTTACTTAGTACCGGCATGCACTATTTTTTTAGACTGAATATTTTGTAGGCAATGTTGGTGGTGGAATACTGATTTTTACTCAGACCCTTCTTGGAATGTCATAGGGTACCAGAGTAATCTTCATTGTTGTAGGTTCGAATAAGGGCATGGGCCTGGTGTTAGAGAGTTGAGTTAGGCTTGGGGTGTTCATGTATAAGGATCTTTACTTGGATTAAAAAGCATTTTGAGGATTTATCTAGTTCTCATTATTTTTAGTATCATTCATTTTGGAACTATTAACATGACATTACATGGTTAATGTTGATTTTTTGTTTGTACCCAATTTTTGGAGATGTTTGGATATGGATTTTTATTGGTTATTACATATTATTTACACTATTTATGTTTCTAACTCTAGTGGCCTAATCTAGTAAATGGGTTATAGTCTCCTCACATGGCTTATTACACCCTCTCCACTATTCAGAAGCCTCTACTGTATGGGGAGGCACGTTTTAGGTAACATGATGGCTCGACTCGGGCCACTGGTTTAGTGAATCTCACATCAGGGATGTTACTAAGTGGTATTAGAGAATTTCTTTAAATGGGTATTGTTATTTGGGATAGTAGAAATGAGGTGAGGATGTTTCTATCATTGGTAATGATCTCAAGATTGGGAGTACCTAACCCATTTACAATGGAAAACCCAAGTCACTCGGGGAAGGAATTGTTGTTCATGGTATGACTTGTTACAGTTTAATGATATTTCACCATTAATTGATGTACATGTAGTGTTATGTAGCTATTTTATGATATTTTTCATGTGGTCATAATTACATGAGGTTGTGAATTAATGCATTATTTTAGCCACCTGAGAATATAAGAGGCATGAATCATGATAGGCACACACATGATGGGTGTGTTGGAAATGGAGATTTGAATGCATTACACTGCTTTTGGAATTTGAAGAAACTAGTGTCTAATAAAGATGATGTAAATGATTAAATAATAAATAAAAGTTAAATAATGATTAAAGAATTATGTCTAGTGAATTTTTTAGATGATTTAATATAATTATTGTAACATGTTTGGAAATGGGGAATGTTCCAAAGAGAAACGATTTCTGGAAATGAATTAAAAATAAGTATGATGAATGACTTGTAATTAAGTGAGATTACCCTAGTTTGAGACCTTGGATTTGGATTTTGTGGACTTTTTGGTTATGATATGGCATAGGATATGTGATTTGGGAACCCATGGTAGGTTTGTGTCCTTCATGACATGAGGCATTGTTTGGTAATAAGAGTGTGGAAATCTTGTGGGTTGTGACCATATGAAGTGCATGTTGGAACTTGTATATGGTTCCTGAGATTTGGAGACCTTGTGAGTAAGGCCCTTGTAAGTTTTCTTTTGGATTATAGAGAGGGATTGTGGGAAAGATGATGGTTTGGTGATGAAGTTTTATTTATGGTTACGCATTGGATGTTTTGTGGTAAATAACGGTGACATTGTTGGAAGCTAGCCCAGTGATACTTGTTCCATAGAATATAATGTTTGGGAGACACTTCAAAGGTAGAATCGATGTATAATGTTCACCATTGTGTTTCATTAAATGGTATAGTTTTGCCCTGGTTCATTTAGAAGAGAAAATAAGTTCTTATAGTATTTCTTATGTTTTTTCTTGAAGGGTTATATCATATGGATAGATATTCCGTCTATTTGGATGATTATTAATAGAGGTATAAAAAAAATTTAGTATAAGAGACAAGGGAGATTGAATCATGGACCGATGAGTTTTTTAAGATGACACCCAAGGTGAGGGTTGTCAAGTGGCTGATTTTGTTTGTCTGAAAGGTATGTATCTGGTTCAGATGTTGATAATTCCTTGGGGTCGATGCGGCTAACTAACCAAGAGGCATGGTTAGGTGATTAAGTGGAAATTGGGCTATGTTTAGGTGACGGGTATATTGTATTATCTAATGTCGGTGTAAGTGAAGATGGAGGAAAGTGAGAAATATTACAGTCTCTAATGAGGTCAAGATATGGGCATGCACTGGTAAGGTGTGATTTCAATCAGGAGAATCATATGTAGTTCTCTATGAAACCAAAGTGGGAATCCTGGTTATGCGAGAGACCATTGGTTTGATTTTTGTGGAGGACTATTGTGTTTCTATTTTTAACTGTTAGAGGCGTACTAAAATATCTCTAGCCTGGTGGTAGAAGTAGTGCCATAGGAAAGAATGGTTAGAAACTGCATAGTGGATTGTCATGGAGAAATGGTGAGTCTTGGTTGGAATTCATTTACATGTAGTGGTGGTTATGTTCTGATGAGATTTATGCAGTAGAGGATCATCAGACCCTTGGTAGGTCATGGAGACACATAGTGGGAGGTGACATCAGCAATGGAAAATTTGGTGGTGGTGTTCTTCGAAATCTTCTAAGTGTGTCTTTGCTAGTGATGATCATTCCCAACATCTTGAAATCATATCAGGTACACTATTAAGATCTGTATTTACACTAAGTGACTTGACTGTGTTTTGGTTTTATATGGGATGTAATGGAGTTTAAGATCATGGGGTGGTATGTGTGGAGTTGGATGATGGGATATTCACAATCGACATTTTGCAGGTGAGTTCCTCAGGGAGTATTGGGTGTCGATAATGGTTTTGGGTGTCATTCAAAGTAGCCAAAATGGGAATGAGGTGAAACTCTTTTAATTTTTATGTGTTAAGATATACATCAATGTCTATTTTTTGGGGTTCGGCTTGTGATCTAGTGTAATCTATGTATTGGTAATCCCTAATGGAAATAAATGTAAATGACACTCCTAATCTTGGGAGTGATAAATTATTCTTGTATATAGGGAAGAGAACGTTGAGCTAATGTAGTGACACCAAGATTCCAATGCCGAACCGATGAGGTGCATGCTAGGTATCTCAAGGAGGTCATGTGGGCCTCAATTATGGTGGTTGATTGATCTAATAATTTTTTTAGTTCTCAGTGTTGTACTGAATGAATTTTGATATTTCCATGTCTAGACATCAAAGGGGGTGGTAAGATATAACAATGTTTTGTGGAAAGTGGGGTTGGGATATATAATTCTAACAAAATCATAATTTTACCCGAGTAAGTGTCTGTGGGTGGTATTGGAATGTCGTGAAATTTGAGGTTACCTTGGCCATGTGATGTAGTTTCATGCCAATAGTGAAGCTAAATGTTCCAGGTTGAGTCATTCAGGGATTTCTTGACTTAGCTAAGAGTGGGGGATAGATGTGGAAAGTGATAAATAACTATCAGTGGATGTTTTGAGTGATAATTACATTTAAAATTGTTCAATGTGTTTAGTGATAACCTAACCTTATTTAGTTGGTGTATTAATGATAGCAGTGCTTTTGTTGGGAATGTTGATGAGGGAAGTGGAGACCAATGATGGTTTAGAGAGAATTCATTTCATGTGGTAATAATTCTACCAAAGGTAATTGAATGACCTTGGTATGAATTTTGGATGATAGTGATAGGATTAATGTCAATAAGAACTTTGGAAAGATGGGTTCTAGCATTAGAAGATGGGTGTTTTGGGACAAGCCAATCAGGGGTGGTCTGACCTGAAATGGAAAATATGAATGGGTGTTGTGAGAGTGACCCATCTCTAGTTTTATGTTTGAGAGGAAATTTCCATTCGAAAATGAAATTGTAATTCATTAATTTCAAGTTGATCTTAGTCATTGAATGGGTAATGTAAGAATTATTCCTAGGTAGTTTCAATGCCAAGGATAGATTCTAATATAGGGTAATGTTCATAAGGATGTTTGGGCACTGCGAGTTGGAGCATGTTAGGTATGTTGTGAAAATTGAGTTGATATTACAGTGTCCATTCATTGATAGTGGAATTTCAATTAATGGGTGATGGTAGAGAGATACATAATATGAAATTTTTCGGTTGATGATGTCATCGGAGTTTTGGGTTGGAGGGACTCGATTGATCACTGTTCAGATAAGATGGCCCCGATAGAGAGTTTTGGCATGCGTTTAGTTGGTTTAGTCCATGATATATTTGGTTGTATTTAGATATATGGTTATGGAAAGGAATTTTCAGTACATGAGTGGTGTATATATGTATGTTAAGAAATTTGGTTGGAATGATAATGTGTTTTCCTTTGGGTGATATCGGGTTTTTGGTCCCCATTAGAGTTTTAAAAACTGAGTAAAATTAAGCTAAGTGATTCAGTTCATGAGTTGTGAAGAGAATCGGACCAATGGGATGTTTATTGGTTCCTCCTTTATGGTATTATTATGTGTGAAAAGTTTCTATGTTTTATGAATTAAACCTTGTTTCCTAGTTTTTTCTTACGAAGTTCTAGTAGTTGATGTATGGTTAAAGTTGATGCGCCACTTGAGTAGTATTTGGTTCATGTTGTGGGTTGTGGTGATAAATCCTTTCTAGGAAATATAATAAATTTGGATTGAATTCATTGATGGTATTGTAATTTTTATTATGAAAGAAAGAAAATGGGAAAGGATAGGCAAACCATGTGGCTTGGTCTCTTGGTTATGGAAGCTCATTGATGCTTGGGAATGTGGCTGGAGGACGAGCCATTTTAAGGTGAAGAGGTTATAATATCACAGTCTTTGTGACAATATCCCTAGTTTAAATTTGGGTATTAACCTCTTATTTTTTTTTAATTAAATTTTTCTCTGGAGTAAAGGGAGCCTTAGGAGTGTTTCGGGGGATTGGGACATATGAAGAAAGACAACAAGGCCAAACTGTGAAAAACGAACCATTGGCCCAAGGTTATGTAAACGATACAGAATTCCTAGAAAAAATATTCATACATGGATACCGGTATATCACATTGATGGATCATGGTTTCTAAACCATGTAGAGCTTCCCATGTAACTGTGTGACTTCACCTTCCTTATATAGTGACTTGCACTCGGTTTTCGCACGATTTGGGAAACTGTGCGGGTAATCTGTGTGGCCCAATAAAATTTGAAAAAAATATAGTTTTTACATTATATTATTTTAAGATCTACATACTATTTTTCACACATTTATTCCTCTTAACTCCCTAGATATTCCCCATTTTGATCCAAGATTCCAAGGGGCCAATCTCATTACATTATAATACATTTGGAGTTTTGTTGGTTGCGGATCAAAAATCCCGGTAAGTCCATCACATCCCTTGATTCTCTAGTGTTTATTAGGGGGTTTTAGTTTCTCACATCCTCTTAAAAATCTCAAACCCACTTTTTCATTGGAATCTTGGTTGGGGCTTCAAGGGGTGTTTGAATCTGAAATTGAGGTAGGTGGTCTAGAAGTTAGATCCCAAAGTTTTGTTATAGATTTATGCATGTGTGTTAAGATATTGCTTACCTAATATTGTGATTTTGTTACTTAGTGTAAGATTAGCTAAAATGGTTGACTATTTAATGATTTAGACCCCCTATAATCCCATTGGGATATGTTGAGGATGATTAAAATGATTCAGTTCCACCTATAGAGTGTTCCTTCATTCCCAAAAGAAGATATCGGTAATGTTAAGTGTAGAGTTGACTTGAAACAACGTAGATATCGTATTTAACATGTTGAATATGTTTAGTGTCGTTAAAAAAATTAATATTTATATTTGCCTCTAGGTTTTTATTGTGGAATTATGGGTTTTTTGGCATTTCTTGAGAAAGGGTTAATTGGGTGTATTGAGATTATGTCGAATGGATTATGAATTATGTTGAAATTCCTAAAAGGGTTAATATATATGAAATGATTAACATGTTAAATTTTAATGTTATTGTGATTTGAATAACATGTAAATGGGTTTTCATAAGAGAATTGATGAATATATGGAATGGGATAATACCTTGGAATTATGGGGTATACCTAATTGGTTGAAGGTATTGAAGTGGTTGGGATGTGTTGTATAAGAATTGTACTTGAAATGAATAAGTGGGGAAATTCTTGTGAAATGATAAATGGGAAAAATTGATTAATGTATTGTTGATGGTTAATATTTTCTAAAGTATGGGAATTGTTGTGGATGAGGAAGAATTGAAATTGCGATAAACAGCTATATAATGTAAATAAAAATGTTTTAAGGGGTTATGGAATTGTATGAATTCCCATATTGATTATTATGGATGATTATTTTTATATGTATTGGTTGTTTTTGGTTGATATATATTGTTTTTTAATGAATGGATGAATAATCATGTGCACATGGATTAGGGTGTGGGATAAAGGACTAAGGCTCCTCCCACGGTTTGAGAACGATTGATGCTCTAACGCCACCCACAATGCACGAGTTAATGAAGGGTATTGATCCCTATTCCCATAACTATTTCATTCCACCTAGATTGAGGCTTTGAGGTAAGGACATTATAATGTTTTGATGTATTATCCCTATAGAGATAGTGACATTATTTATTCCCTTATGAATAGTGATTAATTTCTATAGCCCCATGTGTAGATGATTTATGTGCCTAACCCATGGAACACATGATGAAAAGGGATTAAGTAATAAATATGGAGTAAATGATGAAAATTGTAATTAAATATAGAAAAGGAGTAGGTGTTCCTGGTTATATAATGGACCCCAAATTGTTCTTTTATTTATCTTACCATTCACTTTGTACTTTCATGATCTATTTATTTAGAATAGATATTTTTTAGACACTGTTGGTGGTAACATACTTTGTTGTACTCACACCCTTCTCCTGCCACTATTGGGTACCCAAGAAGACTTCATTATTGTAAGTTCGGATAAGGGCATGGGCCTTATTCTAGGGAGTTATGTGCGGCAAGGGATTTGCATGGATATGGATATGGACTTGGAGTCCTGACCATTATGGGGATTCACCTGGTTGCCTTTATTTTGGGTATCATTCTTTTGTTTCTATTACCAAGACATGACATGGTTAATGTTGATTTTTGGTTTATACCCAATTTTGGGAGATGTTTGTCCATGCATGTTTATTTTTTATAACATAATGTTTCCTTCATTTATTTTTCTAACTATTGTGTCCTAATTTGATAAAAAGGGTATAGTCTCCTCATGTGGCTTGTTATACCCTCACCACTAATCCTCAACCTCTAACATACAGAGTGGCACATTTGAGGTCATGTAACGACTGATATCAGGGAACATATTTAGTGGATCTTGGGTCAGGGATGTTACATAAATACTAGAAGTGATTTTTATCATGATTATATGATTTGAAACTATGTTTATTATTTATTAAGTTATTCTCTTTGGTTTTAGTTAATGGATAGAACAAGAAGAAACCATGTTAATAATTAGTGTGATGGAAAATGAAATGATTCTCCTCTTGAGAAACCAAAATTTATCAGATCTTGAATGAAAAATATTATTGTCTAGATCACGCAACTTTCTCAAGCTATAAATCATGATAAACCTTCAAATAAACAAAGTAGGGACCAATGTTCTATTGAGTCTATATTGGGGATACATCCCCATTATTTTAATGGTTTTGGTAATCCACTAGTTTCTGAATAATTTATTAGTACCACCAAAAAGGTATTTCCTATTAACTAGTGTTTATAACCTGAAAAATTCATTTTGGATTTTGTTTGTTAAGAAGGTTAGGGGTATCAATGGTGGAATCTTATTAAGAAGATAATTCAATGAGAATAAATTAAATCCATGAAGTGGGGTGTGTTTGAATAATTTTCTTTAAAAAATTACATTCATTATATTATTTATAAAAAATGGGGAAGGAATTCCTTGAGCTTAATGTAACGTCCTGGTTTCGGAAGTCACCCATAGGTGCCCCATACTCAGTTGGTCGCATGGCCTCAAGTGCATTTCCCCAAATGATAGACGCTGCCGACTAGCACTAAGGTCCTTGGGTGTGATAGTGGGAAAACTATGCCCTCATTGGTAGAGTACACAGCGGAAGTAAATAAACATGCAATAGTGGAAGCAGTAAATAACCAATAATAGTAAACAGCAGAAGACTAAATCAACAAACTAGAGCACATATGTATATATGAAATGATGCATGTTACAAATATAGGAAAGCAACCAAACAATACACAATGCTAGAAAACACCAC
Source organism: Viscum album (assembly GCA_963277665.1). NCBI lineage: Eukaryota > Viridiplantae > Streptophyta > Magnoliopsida > Santalales > Viscaceae > Viscum > Viscum album. Next base: position 741,213,225 of record OY728138.1, on the reverse strand, counting down.
AGTACCAAAACAAGTACAAAATAAAGTAACAGCTCCTCAGCATCGCAAGCCAAATCTTGGTCCCATGCTCTCCTGATCCAAGAAATCAAGTACTAGAATTCGAAGGGTTCTTTCCCTTGTCTATACCTGAAACAAAAAAGTCTTCTTAGGCCTAAAAGCATGTCACAAACTGGCTCTAAGACTAAATCCCAGTAGGAAGCCACCCGAAGATATGTTCTTAACAGTCAGTGAGTATATGGAAAGTAATAATACAGTAAGCAGTAACAGTAATAGTAAACAACAGGCAGTAACAGAAAGATATACCACAGTAATGATTCCATAGAACAACAAGTAGTAGTGAAGAAAACATCTAACCATTAACAGAAAACCCTCTGGGAAGTACTCGCAGTCATCCCCTCTGGTCCTAACCAAGATGTACCACAACCACCTGGGCAGTGCACTCAGCCTAACCCGTTGGGTTTGGTCGTACAAATTTTTAAGACTCTCTAGGGAAGCTCACTCAGTAAAATACCCTTATAGTATAGGGTAGTTAGGGACTCTCTAAGGAAGATCACGTGGTCTAACCCTCATTGCCCCAAGGTCTAGAAACTCTATGAGGAAGCTCACTCAGTCAATTCCATCTATAGTTTCAGGTCTACCACAGACTCTCTAAGGAAGCTCACTCAGTCAATTCATTCTCTAGCCTTGAAAAGGGTTTTAAAGCAATTCAACAAGTAAAGACACTTTGAGGAAGCTCACTCGGTCTACCCACCTGTATTCTATAAGATCCAAGGCACTTTGGGAAGCTCACTCAGTCTATCCCATATAGCCTATAATGTCCAAAGGCACTCTGGGATGCTCACTCGGTCTATCCCCTGTAGCCTGTAATGTCCAAAGGAACTCTGGGAATCTCACTCGGTCTATCCCCTATAGCCTATAATGTCAAAGACTCTCTGGGAAGCTCACTCAGTCTATCCCTTATAGTTTATAACACTAGGTTCTCACAGCCCCATTCCAGTCAGTGCATAATAATGCTATAAGGAAAAAGTAAACCTACAGAGATACTTGGTTAACCAAAGTGCACCTATATAACTACTTGGCTAAATAGTCTACAACAAACAATCATGTTATCATCATTTCTCCATCCTACGGTCACTAGGCATGGAAACATGCAAAAAACCCAAGGATAAAAAAGAACCAAAGGTCGAAAACATAACAACGCATGGGAAAAAAACCAAACACAACAATTATCCACAACATGATCAATTTTCCTCTACACAAGAATGCAAGCAAGGAATTAATAACCGCAAGGGGAAAATGGTAAACATGCAATCCCCGTTAATGGGTATTGGTTGAATTTTCACATAAAACTCAACGACATAGAAAGGTAAGGCACAAACCACCTACCTGGATGCTAGGAGATCAATATACCTGATCCATGAAGATTTATTCTCATTAGAACGTTGAAGACGGGAGAAAACGTCCAAAATGCTCAACCAATGATGACTTGATAAAGAAGATGAATTGGAAAACAAGGCTCTAGGAGAAGTAAGGACCCACCACTATGGTTCCAACGCAATCAACGGCGATCGAATCGGAGAGCAGACAGAGGATCGGAGGCTTAGAGAAGATCTGTGGTCGTACGGCTTCTCTTAGTCGAACGTGACCTATAAGGAGACGTTTCTGTCAACTAGGCGTGACCCTGGCCCATTTAATGAAAAAAAGAAAATACACGATGTGTAATTATTGAGTACACGGTGTGTACTCTATTTTTTCATACTTTGCTTTAAGCAGCCTCCACTTCATCCCTACACACCGTGTGTGTGGCCCGGACACGGCCAGCACATGGCCTGGCACGGCAAGGGAGTACACGGCGTGTACTCAAAAAGTACACGGCGTGTACTTCAAAAATTTTGAGAAATTCCTCTTTTCTCAAAAAATTTGAAAAAGTTAATACATAATTGAAAACGAAGATCCAGGTTCTTACAAAATTCCCCCTTAAATAAATTCATCCCCAAATTTCCCTAGAGAGGCTGAAAAGAAGTAACCCCAAACAGCTCTGGCCACTGCGATCGTACCTCGGACTCCCTCTCCCAATTCTCGTCCTATAGTCACCTGTGTTGCCATAGCACCCATACCAGAGGAACACACCGGCCTCTGAGAACCTTCGTACTACGATCGACAATCCGGATAGGATGCTCCTCAAATGATGCATCCGCTTCGAGCTCAACCTCATTGGGCTGAAATACATGAGATGGGTCTGAAAAGTAACGTTGGAGCTGAGAGACGTGGAAGACATCATGCATGGCCCGGTACATATGAGGTAGCTGCAACCTATAGGAAACCGTCCCAACTCTCTCCAACACCTTAAAAGGCCCAACATACCGCGGTGAAATCTTTCCCTGTCTCCAAATCCCCTTTTGTCCCAACCTCAGTGCGACATGTAGGAAGACCTGATCCCTGACCTCGAACTCTAGAGGTCGTCTCCACTGATCAGCATAAGACTTATGTCGAGACTGTGATGTAGCCATCCTCTTTTGAATCAACTCTATCTACTCTGAGGTCTCCTGAACATGATGAGGTCCCAACAAAGCTGGCTCTCCTACCTCCATCCAGCACAAGGGTGATCAGCAAGGCCTATCGTATAAAGCCTCGTAAGGCGCCATCTGAATATTCTCCTGTAAACTGTTGTTATAGGAGAACTCAACAAGAAGAATGTGCTTCTCCAATGAACCTCCAAATCCTAGAACTCAAGATCGGAGCATATCCTCAAGCACCTGGATCATGTGCTCGGACTGGCCATCAGTCTGGGGATGGTATGATGTAATCAAAAGCACCTTTGTACCCAAAGCCTTCTGAAGTCTCTGCCAGAACTGAGAAGTAAAGCGTGCATCCCTGTCTGAAACAATAGAGTGTGGAACTCATGTTGACGTACAATCTCTCAGATTTAAAACCGTCCCAACTCATAAACATTTAAGTTCTCCTTAATCGAAAAGAAGTGAGAACCCTTCGTAAGCCTGTCAACAACAACCCAAACAGCATCGTTCCATCGGGGTGACCTCAGAAACCCAGTCACGAAGTCCATCACAACATCATTACACTTATACTCAGGAAATGGTAACTGCGGTAAAAGGCCTGCTGGTCACCGATACTCTGCTTTCACCTACTGACAAGTAGAACATATCATGACAAAACCAGCAATATCTCTCTTCATACCTGGCCACGAGTACTTGCGATGAAGATCCTGATACATCTTGGTGACTCCAGGATAAACTGCCCAAACTGAGGAATGAAAATCCCACAACAGCTCCTCGCATATGTCTGCTGGAACCCATACACATCTTTGGAAGTGGAAGATCTCATCCTCGCCCATTGTCCATCCAGGAAGAGTGTCCTCTCATGAAAGACTCTCTCATAGGAATAATCCTTCTGAGTCTGATAGCTGCCTCATCCATACCCGATATACAAGTGTAGAGGTAACAGCTACATAAGAAAGAAAATTATGTCCCTGTCTGTCGTTCATCTCCAAGTGCATCTCAGAGAATAGATCTATAAGTCGCTACTCACTATTGTCCTCCTAAACTGCCTGAATCTGAGTTCTCCTTCTCAACGCATCCACCACCGCATTTCCCATTCCCGGTGTATAGGCAAGCTCGAAGTCAAAAGACTAATAATACTCGACCCACCTGCGCTGTCCTAGATTCAGATCACGCTGAGTGAAGATATATTTGAGACTATTGTGGTTGGTGAAAACCACAAAGTGCTCTACCATAAGGTAGTGTCTCCAACAATTCAAGGCATGAACAACAGCTTCCAACTCCAGATCGTGTGTCGGGAAATTCCTCTAATGTGGCCTCAACTGTCGAGACCCGTACACAACGACAGCATCTCCCGGCATAAGTACAGTGCCCAGTACAATACCTAAAGTATCAAAATAAATAGTATATCTTTTTCCTAGATCTGGAAAGACTAGTATCGGTGCTGACGTTAACCTTCCCTTCAGCTTCTAAAAGGCTGACTCACACGAATATGACCATTAGAACTTCACCCTTTTCTTGGTCAGACCCTTCAACGGTTCTGCTAGGCACAAGAAGTCTTGTATGAAGCTTATGTAGTATCCAGTCAGCCCTAGGAAACTCTGTACCACAAAAACGTTCTTTGGATGCTCCCAGGAAACTATATCTCTCACTTTCTCTGGGTCCACAGATACTCCTGCCTCTGAGATGATGTGACCCAAAAAGTGAATCTGATCCATCCAAAAGTGGCACTTCAAGAGTTTAGAAAAAATCCGATGCTCTCTTAGTGTACTAAAAACGATCTCAAGATGGGTAGCCTGGTCGTGTCGAGTGTGAGAGTACACCATGATATCGTCCACGAAGACCACGACGAAGGAATCCAAGTACATATGAAACACTAGGTTCATCAACACCATGAAAACTACTGGTGCATTTGTGAGACCGAACAAAATAATCGTATACTCATATAGACAATACCTTTTTCTGAAGGTTGTAAGAGGTGTATCTGATGATCTAACGTGCAACTGTTGATAACCGTATCTCACGTCAATCTTTGAGAACACTCTGGCTCCTCGAAGCTGATCGAAGAGATCATCGATCCTCAGTAAGGGATATCGGTTCTTGAACATCAACTAGTTCAAATTTCAATAATCCACGCAATGCCTAAGGGTATCATTTTCATTCTTCACAAAGAGGACAGGAGAACCCCAAGGGGAAGTACTGGGTCAGATTAAACCCTTTGCTTGCAACTCCTCTAACTGCTTCTTGAGCTCCTGTAACTCAGGAGTATCAATCATATAGGGAGAAATGGACACCGGTGCCTCTCCAATCACGAGCTCAATCGATAAGTCTACCACACGCTCCAGGGGTAAACCTGAAAAGTCCTCTAGAAAGATATCCTTGAAACGATCCACCACTGGGGGAAAGTCTAACTGTGAAGTCCCCTGGTCATCCAGATAAAGACTAGCAATATGGGTTGTAACTCCTCCTAGACCATGATACTCGAGTCCTGCTCGACTCGCCTGAACATCCCACTAGCCTCTATGAAGAAAGGATTCTCCCTCTGGTGATAAAAAACTCACCCTGCGGTGATAACAGTCGACAATCGCCTAGAAGGGAACCAACCAGTCCATTATAAGACTGACATCATAGCTTGTCATCTCTATGACATAGAGATCCCATAAGAAATGATACCTTGAAACCTCGAGAGGGCACTCTCTTCACTAACGTATGCTAGAATTCCCTGCTCCCAATGGCGTGTCAAGACTAAACATGTTGGCAGATGAAAAGATACAGAGCCAAAGACTCTCTACAATAGCAACAGAGATAAAAATATGTGAATCACTAGTATTGAAAAGAATTAATGATAAAACTAAGGCTTCTAAGATCGTACCTCGAACTGTAGAAGGTCTGAGATCCTGCTTCTGATAGGTCTGCTTCATAGCAAAATACTGGCCTGCACCGCGGCCATGCGCCCCTCACTGACCACTCTGAGCTGATCCCATCTGCTTTTGAGAATGACCGGGTGATTGACCACCATGGTCACGACCTCCACCTCGGCCAGAATGGCCAGAAGAACTCTAGTTCTCGGACTGGCGAGAAACCAGTGAACCATCTTCAGAAAGCGGAGTGATAGAATAACCCCTACCACTGACTGAAGGTGAAAATATCTAAAAAAAGCACTGAAGATGGCGCATCTTTCGGTAAGATCGTCACTTCATCGGATCTCTCTGGAACTGAGGCCTAGTATGCCCACTCCTACCGCACTTGAATCATACAACCTATCTGCCAAAAGATACATCCCGGGAACCTCGATCTCATTGAAAAGACTCTTTGTGATGCTTCCTACTATCTGTAGGAGGAACACTGGCTCTGGATGTCAAACTGCCCTCACTCACTGCTCCAGAATCCCTCACATCGCACTCAGTGATAAGCGCCTGGTAGATGATAGAGGATATCGAAGTCAACCTGAAGATATTCATCTGGGAATGGATCTCCTGCCTAAGACCGTCCTCAAACTTCCTAGCAAGGAACAACTCATAACCTGCTGGGATCGGTGTGAAATGTTGCAGCTTAGTAAAGCGAGACGAGTACTCCATATCGGAAAGAGTACCATGTTGCAGACTCATAAAATCCTGGGCTCGATCGGCCCTCATGGTCTCTGGATATAAGTAGTCATAGAAGGTACGTTGAAACTCATCCCAAGACATACCATGCTGGAACCCTGACTATGAGATCACCTCTCACCACCTCTTGGCGGCGTCTCGGAGCATATAGGTGTCTAGCATTACCCGCTTCTCTGGGGGTATCTTGAGATGCTCGAAGATAGTTAGTGTGGCCTCTAACCACGACTCGGTAGCCTGGGGTCCTCCATACCCTGAGAAAGTAGGAGGATGTTGCTGTTGAAAGACCCGCGTCAATTCGGCCATCGACGGGGCAAGAGGCAGCGCTCCCTGAAAAGTCTGCATCATCCTCAAGAAGTCATCCATGAACTACGTATCGGCTCCCGCGGCAGTTATAACTGATGGGGCCTAGTCTGGCACAGAATGAGGATCTGTAGGAGGATCCTGATCGGCCATATCTGGTGTCTGATCACCGTATGGAAACTAACGTACAATAGGAGGATGTCTCGGAGGAAAAGCACTAGAAAGATCAAAGAACACCTCAGATCAGGATTATCAAAGACTGAGAACACTAGAGTACAAAACGGGAACAGGAGAAGGAAACATTCATGTTTTACAAAACACGACTACACGGCGTGTATAAAAACTACATGGCATGTCCTCTTAATCCATTCACATGGGTGTGTATTCCTTCCACACTGTTCCTGTAACAACCTAAACTACACGACATGTTGTCCCCATACACGACGTGTACGTGAACTTTACTCCCCTGTCTGAGTCTCCTTATACAGCTAACCCACACAGTCCACTTAAACTTAGACTACACGGCATGTTCTCCATTGACACAATGTGTAATAAATAAGGTTTCAGAAACCTGTGTTGTTAGTTACATGGCCGGCTACACGGATGACCCTTACACGGCGTGTTTCGAACAAACACGGCGTGTATAGGAGAAGATAACACTAACCTGTGTTGTTTGTGACATGGTATAGTACCTGGAACAAGACTACACGGCGTGTTCGTTAGCAACACGACGTGTTATACTCGAGCTTCCCTAGCCCGTGTTGTTAGTGACACGGCTGGGTACACGGCTCGACACTACACGGTGTGTACCTACTGTACACGGCGTGTTCCTGAAGTTCTTTCCATAACCCGTGTTTTTGCTCAAATAGTCAGTAACATGGTTTAAAACTACACGGAATGTATATATAAATTACAGTCCATGTATTCTGGTTTTTTCCGGGTAGTAGCTCAAAAACTGCACCGAAGTCCAGAAAACACAGAAACAAGGAATGAAAGTGCCAAATTATGATCTGTGAGGGCCCATACTCCCTGCAAATCAAAGCTTGGAATCTTTTACATATCATATACAAGAGAAACAAGTCAATGAACCACCAAGTTACGATTCTTGAGGGCCCATAACACCTCAAGAACCAAAATTTGGCATTCATTTAATCAAGGTATAGTACAACGATATCTCTATCAAATAGCATAGATTCTATCAAGCGTCTATCAAAATAGCATGCATAGTCTACACAAAGTCTATCACAACAACATGAAATTTCTAATTCATCCTAGATGACATGACAAGAATGCATGACATGTGATTTCTAACAAGTTTATATATGATGCATGAGATGGAATACCTTCATCTCATCGGGTTGTGACACAAATAGAACCATAATAGAAACAACAATAACAACGCAAGTCATGTGAATCACTCTAGTTGAAATCATATCAACTGTACCATCGCAAAACCAGAAAACTACAATAAGCGAGGTAGATTGGCTTTTCCCTATACATGGGTTAGCTACTCCCGAGAACAGCTTAACACCGAGTACAGAATCCTTCCTATCCCTGGATAAGGCTCCAAATAGTAAGTTAAGATAAAATAACTTCTTTAATACCACTTTGTAACGTCCTGGTTCCAGAAGCCACCCAGAGGCGCCCCGTACCCGGTTGGTCACATGGATTCAAGTGCATTTCTCCAAACGCCAGAGGCTGCCGACTAGCAGCGAGGGCCTTGGGTGTGATAGTGGGGAAACTATGGCCTCATTGGCAGAGTGCACAGCAGAATTAAATAAACATGCAATAGCGGAAGCAGTAAATAACCAAAGGTAATAAACAACAGAAGACTAAATAAACAAATAGGAGCACATATGTATATATTAAATGATGCATGTTACATATCTATGAAAGCAGTCAAACAATCCACAATGCTGGAAAAAATCACAATACCAAAACAAATACAAAAGAATGTAACAGCTCCTTAGCATCGCAATCCAAAGTTTGGTCCCATGCTCTCCTGCTCCAAGAAATCAAGTACCAGAAGTCAAAGGGCGCTTGCCCTTGTCTATACCTGCAAAAAAATGTCTTCTTGGGCCCAAAATCATGGCCCAAATAGGGTGGGAGACTAAATCCTAGTAGGAAATCACCCGAAGATCTGTGCCTAATAGTCAGTGAGTATATGGTAGGTAATAGTACAGTAAGCAGTAATAGTAACAGTAAACAACAGGCAGTAACAGAAAGATATAAAACAATAATTAGTCCATAGAACAACAAGCAGTAGTGTAGAAAACAACTAGACACTAACAGGAAACCCTCTGGTATGTACTCACAGCCATCCCCTCTGGTTCTAACCAAGATGTACCACAACCCCCTTGGCAGTGCACTCAGCCTAACCCCTCCGGTTTGGTCGTACAAATTTATAAGACTCTCTGGGGAAGCTCACATGGTCAATTCCCCTTATAGTCTAGGGTAGTTAGGGACTCTCTGAGGAAGATCATGTGGTCTAACCCTCAGGGCCCCAAGGCCTAGAAACTCTCTGAGGGAGCTCCCTCGGTCAATTCCTCCTGTAGTTTCAGGTCTACCACAGTCTCTCTAAGGAGGCTCACTAAGTGAATTCCTTTTATAGTCTGTAAAAAGGTTTTAATGCAATTCAACAAGTAAATAATCTCTGAGAAAGCTCACTTGGTCTACCCTCCTGTAGTCTATAAGATCCAAGGTACTCTGGGAAGCTCACTCAGTCTATCCCCTATAGCCTATAATGTCCAAAGGAACTCTGGGAAGCTCACACGGTCTATCCACTGTATCCTATAATGTCCAAAGGCACTCTGGGAAGCTCACTCGGGCAATCCCCTATAGCCTATAATGTCAAAGAATATTTGGGAAGCTCACTCGGTCTATCCCTTATAGTCTATAACACTAGGTTCTCACAGCCCCATGCCATTCAGTGCATAATAATGCTATAAGGCCAAAGTAAACCTATAGAGCTACTTGCCTAACCAAAGTACACCTGTAGAACTACTTGGCTAAATGGTGTACACCAAACAAGCATGTTATCATCATTACTCCATCCTACGGTCACTAGGCATGGAAACAGGCAAAACAACCAAGGATAATAAAGACTCAAAGGTCAAAAATAGAACAAATATGGGAAAAACATCCAATCACAACAATTTTCCACAACATGATCAATTTACCTCTACACAAGCATTCAAGAAAGGAAGGAATAACCGCAAGGGAAAAACGGTACACATGCAATACCCCGTTTACGGGTATTGCTGGAATTTGCACATAAAACTCAAAGACATCAAAAGGTAAGGAACAAACCACCAACTTGGATGCTAGGAGATCAATATAACTGAGCCACAAAGATTGATTCTCCTTAGAACATCAAAGATCTGAGAAAACATCCAAAATGTTCAACCGATAATAACATGAGAAAGAAGAGGAATTGAAAAAACAAAGCTCTAGGAGATCGAAGGACTCACCGCTGTGGTTCCAACGCAATCGACGAATATCAAATCAGAAAACGGACGGAGGCTCAGAAGCTCAGAGAAGATTTGCGGTCGTACGGCTTATCTCTGTCGAACAAGACCTAGAAGAAGACATTTTTGTAGATTAAGCGCGACCCCGGTCCGTTTAATGAAAAAAATAAAATACGAGTGTAATTATTGAGTACAAGATGTGTACTCTATTTTTATGTACTCCTCTTTAAGCGGCCTTCACTTCATCCCTACACACTCTGTGTGTGGCCTGGACATGGCCAGCACATGGCCTGGTGTGGAAAGGGAGTACATGGCGTGTACTCAAAAAGTACACGGTGTGTATTTCAAAAATTTCCAGAAATTACTCTTCCCTCAAAAACATCAGAAAAAGTCAAGACATACCTGAGAACGAAGATCCTGGTTCTTACACTTAAGTAGAAGGATGATGAATTTGTCAGTTCCTATGAAGAAAATTACACAAGACTGGTGAGGTACTATTCTGGTATTATTATTTAGTCTAAAAGTAATGATGGATGATTCATCAGTGTCTTAAAACCAAATCTATGATGAGATTTATCCATATGGGACTTTTGAATATTTTATGAAATTATTAAATGTGAACTAATCGTGGAAATATAAGATATAAATCCCCTTATTGTTGGTGAAAAGAAAAGGAATATGGGGTATCATGGAACTGCCAAAGATATGTCACAAAGAAAGAGGAAAAAGTTTCAAACTCATACCTTGCAAAATTGTGGGAAAGAGTAGTTAGGTGAGTTCTTAAAAGGAACAATAAGGTTTTTAAATTGTGAGGATCTTGGTAATTGATCAAAAAAATATAAAAGTGGGGTGATTAAGCCTTTCAATGAAATTGATGTAGAGATACCTCAGTAGAATGAACCAGCAATACTCAAGTGCTTCAAATTCAAGTAGTATGGAAATTATGATAGATAGTGCTCAAATATGAAGGATAATTATAGTGATCAACACCATAAACCTATTAAGCCTAATGAAAAATAGAAATATCAGAAGATAAATATATTTTATGATGGTTGAGATAAATACATGGTGAAAGGTACACATATCATAAACTTTTGAACTACTAATTTCTTATTTGACTTTAGATCTACCCATTAATTCATATCTGAAGAGTTTTAGAGGGGTGTTAATATGGAAACCAAACAATTAGATGTATAATTTTTATTGGATACCCCTAATAGTATGATGATCACATGATAATAATATGATTCCTCTTCGGTTTAAGTTAGTGAGAATGTTCTTACTGAAAATATTTTAATTCTTTCTCTAGCTGAATTTGATGTTTTCTTAGGAATGTACTGGTTTTATCTATATAAAGACCACACTAACATCCATAGAAAGGAAGTAATATTTTATATTCCAAAAAAAACTCTTTAAATCTATCAGTATGATGATTTGTATGAACATATGATTGAAATCACATCCATTGTATGGGTTTTTATTTCTATTAAAAAGGGGTGTTTATCTTAGATAGTTGGAGATAAACTCAACATAAATGATATGCCTATTATTTTCAAGTTTTTTATGTATATCCCGAAGAGTTTCCTATAATCCCCTTAAGAGATTAATTTGAGTTTTATATATAACTCATACTTTGTGTCGTGCATGTTTCAAAGACTCCCTATAGAATGGCCCCGATTGATTTGCAGGAATTGAAAAATAAAATCCAAGAAAACATTGATCAGGGATTAATTTGGAAAGTCTGTCACCTTGGTGTACACCAATTCTATTTTTTTAGAAAATAAAATATGAATTAATTTGACTAATTATTTATTATTTGTAGTTGAATAAGATCATGATAAAGAAGATGTATGATCTACCATGTATTGATGGAATTCTTGTTCAATTTTGTGCACGTAAATACTTTTCCAAGATTTACCTTCATTCTGTATATCATCAATTGTGATTAAAGAATGAGGATATACCTAAGAAAACATTAAATAAAAGGTATGGACACTATAAGTATATAGAGATGTAATTTTATTTTACAACTACACCAACTATTTTTATGGATTTAATTAATGGTTTCCTTTAAGAGTTCCTTGATCAGTTAGTGGTAGTATTTACTGATGATATTCTAATTTATTCAAAGAGTATGAAAGAGAATTAATATCACTTAATAATCTTACTAAAGACCCTATGTAAAGAAAATTGTTTTGAAAAATTTACAATGTGTGAATTTTGGCTACAAAAGGTTTTATTTTTGGTTTATATATTCTCAAGAAAGGGTATATCGGTGGGTCTTTCAAAGATATAAGTTACTGAATATTGGTCTTGAAAAAACATGGGTACTGATATTTGTAGTTTTCTTGATTTATCTAGATATTATAAGTGGTTTTTGGGTAATTTATCTTGACTAAATAATCCAGTCACATTGTTATATCATAAGGGATATAAGTTCCCTAAGATAGATGAATGTGAGAAATAATTCAAGGAACTAAAGAGATTATTAGTCAGTGAACCGGAAATTACTTTACCATACAATGGATAAGGGTTTTTAATCTATAGTGAAACATACCTGAGGGTATTAGGATGTGTTCTTATGAATAATTATATGGTTATATATTATGACTCACAATATTTAAAACCTCATTATAAAAAATACTCAACTCATGATTTGGAATTAGTTTGGCGTAATATTTTCATTGAAGAGTTTGAGTAATTATCTTTATTAAGAAAAGTGTGATATATATACTAATCAAAAAAATTTCAAGTATATATTCACTTAAGAAGTCGTTTAATATGATGTAGAGAATATGGATAAATATTATTAATGATTATTAATACCCAATACATTACCACCTAGGGAAAAAAGAACAAGTTAGGCAATGATTTTAGTTGAAAGGTTGAAGCTATATTATCTAGGATGAGGATCAAAGAAGGAAAAAAATTGTATTTGAAAAGGATTGATATTGAAATCATGATGTAAGGGGAAAATATTATCTTTCTCTATTAGTTGTTCAACAATTTATCCAAGTAAATATTTATGAAGTGCAGAAGGAAGATTTAGATCTAAAAAAGAAGGTTAAAAATCTTCTTATGTTTATCCTTGATCATGAGAAAATAATAAGGTACATGAACTGTGTATGTGGTCCATCCAAACCATATTTGAAAAAGGATTTTTCATAGAGAGATCATATTTCTTCATTCTATATTCATACCAGATTTTAGAAGAAATATAGATAATTAAAAGGGTATTTCTGTAGGGATGGAATAAAGAGAGATATCATAGTGTTTGTATCCTGGGGCTTGGTATATAATAATGTTAAGGCTAAGAGAAACAAATCTAAGGGTATTGTACATCTATTAAAAATACTCTAACGGAAACTGGAAATCATCACCATGTATTTTGTCATTGTACCCCCCAAAATTTCGAAAGGGGATATTTTTATTTATTTTATAGTCTATCTCCTTAAAAAGTTTGCTCAGTTTATCACTAGAAGATAATATTTCTCTATAGACCAGATTTCCATGATATACAATAATTAATTGGTAATTTTAGATGGATTTCCATGTTCCATTTTGTTTGATTGAGAAATAAAGTTAACCTCAATGTTCTAGTGAAGTATCCAATAATCTCTTGATATTGAGTTGAGTTTAAGAAATGTGTATTACCCTCATACATGTAGCCATTCTGGGAGAATAATTAAAACCCTAGAGTTTATTTTGAGATCTTTTTCTTCGGATTTCAAAGGTGGTTGGGATCAATACCTTCCTCCAGTTGAATTTTCATACAACAATAGATTTTACTCAACAATTTAGAGAGAATTTTATGATTCTTTCTATGTAAATAAGTGTAGGACTACAATGTTTTGAGAAAAAGTTTGTGAAGGAACTATATTGTGTCTTAATATATCTGAAGAAATGGTAGAGAAGGTTAAATCAAAGCAACAACACATAAGGTTGGAAAAAAGTTGATAGAAAATTTATACGAATAACCGTCAATGTGATCAAGAATTCAAATTTGGTGGCAAGGTGTTTCTAATAATTTGGTCATATAATAAAGTCATTATATTTTGGATTAAAGGGAAAATAATCCTTAGATATATCATTCCCTTTTAAATACTTGATCGTATCAGTATTGTATCATATCAGTTTCTTCTTCCACTAATCATCTCTCAAGTTCACGATGTGTTTCAGTTATCACTCTCAGGGATGTACATACTTAATCCATCATATGTAATGAAATGAAAGGTCATACCATTAGAGCGTGATATGTATTTTTAGGAATAATTAGTTGAAATTTTGGATCATGTAGAGAATGTTATATGAAAATACCACTCATTTGGTCAATGTTTTTTGGTGAAACCACCTACATTATGAAGATACATGGGAACACAAGGATATAGTAAGGAAGAAGTATCCCTGGGTTTTTATACCAAAGTGATGGAATGTTGAGAGATAAATTCATTTTTTAATGGTTTTATAATGCAACACTATGATATTTCATGAAATACTTTTGTGAATAAATTGTATTTCTCTAATATCTTGTGTTACAAGCGACATTGTGTTTTAACGAACCGTAATATATTATTAATATTATCATTTAAACATGAATGATATAACCGATATATAAAACATAATTGTATAAATATTAATAAATAATTTTAAAATAATAATTATAATAGTTTTATATAAATAAAAATATTTAAAAAACTACTTAATTTTTAGAAATAATGTTTATACGTTTCAAAAATTCACTTTTCTCAAAAAAAAATCTTTTTTCTTCATTTTGTGAAAAAATATGAAAAGTGATTTTTACTAATTTCATAAAACATATTTTAAAAATAAAAAAAAATTAATATTAATTTCAAAATTATCCTTGGTGAAATTTTGGTATTTTTCTGAAGAAAATTAATTTTTTGTTGATTTGGGAAAATGCATGTATTTATTAAAAACTAAATTTTCATTCAAAGAATTTACAATATAAATTTTATTTTAAGATTATATTAAAAGTAAAATTATTTCAATAATATATCTATGAATATAATTGAGGTAATTTTAATTAATTCCATATTGAATTTTTCTATAAAAACATTCTTATAATTTCAAACTTTTCTCTTTAGAAAACATCTTTTTCATCGATTATGCGAGATTAATTTTAAATTAAAATTTCCAACTACAGTTAATGGAATATGGAAAATATTATTTCATGTTTTTAATAATCATAATTTATATTATCTAATAATAAAACATTAAAATTTTGACCATAATTAATATTATAAACATTAAAAAATTTAATTAATATGGTTATTGTGAAAATGGGATTACCACAAGGTTAAACTAAAATCATAATAGAAGATATTATCTAGGAAATTATATAACACGCATTTAATGGAAATATTTGGACCTTATAACCTATACATGTTTTTAATGGATCATTTTGGAGCCTTTATCATGTGAAAAACGTGGTTACACTTTATTCTTTTCAAAAATTATAATTATGTTCATTCCCCCACTTATAAAAGGCCACCCCTCTCCTATCCTCTTAAAACATAAACAATCATTTGGTTCATAAAATATAGTCTAAAATATATTATTTAAACCTTTATTCATTTCATATATTACTTCTATATATTATAAAACCAATCTATTAATGATTTATATTAAATCTTAAGTGGTTATCCAAAGAAGAGGAAAAGTTTTTAATTATGTGTTTTTGTATTACTTATTGTTATAAATAATTATATTATTATTCAATTATTATGATTTAATATCATAATTTCATACCATATACTGATATTTTATTCTTTTAATGTAATAAACTTTATCCATATTCTATTTCATCAAATGAGAACCAAATTATTGATCGTGCGTAATGTGGATTGAAACCTCACGAACATGTGTTATTCATTTTTAATCACCGCCTATCATGGATTGATATAATGATAAATTTAATGTCTGAATTTTATATTTATGATTTTATTATACCTATATAATTATAATACCACATCCAATTTCTTATTTCCAAACTATTTGGAAAACAATAATGTCGCTCGTGTATACGGCAAACTATCGCCTCGTGAACCGATGTGATGTATTTTTCATTTCTGATTCACATGGATGGTAATAAGTCTATATTTTGTGTATATAAATTATATTTCTAATATAATTATATATCTATAATTATGATATCAATTATACCCTCTTACATTCTATTCTGTGGGAATACAATAATTTTGTTCATGTGTACAGGGGACTACAATCTCATGAAGCAATGTGATTCGTTCTTCACATAAGATTTACATAGAATCTAATAAGGATAGGGTTAAATAAAAATATATTATATATATGAAATAAAACTTATCCTGGAATGGTAATATATTATTTACCCAGTATTATTTTAATATGTTTATAAATATAAACAGTGTCCATACGTATGTATAACCCACTGTCTCTATGAACAATGTATTTCAATTTATATCTATAAATATTTTATATTACTATATATATATTGAATATATATGATATTTATATAATGGTTGAAATTTTCTATATGATTGAACCATGATCAATGTAATAGAACCTAAAATAAAAAATCAAAATGTATAATAAAAACAAAGAATTTATTACCCATAACATGGTTTTAATAAGGAATTATTAGTAAACATGTAATAAAGGTTATAAATAAATTATATATAGTTATATATATACATATAAGTATGGTTATGTAATAAATTTATAATAAATATATATTTTTTATATTGTATTTTTTAACATTTACAAATTAATATTATACTTAAGTTAAGGGATTTATGTCTCACATTCTATTTCTTTGTGACAAATGTCATATTCGCCACAAATTTCTTTTATGTGGTGTATATACTAAACATAAGTTTATTTTATGATATTTTCCACAAAATTATGAGTATTAACATATACATTTTATTATGTCTCGTAAATGGTTCTTATGATTCAATATTACCAATGTGGTAATGGTTCTATGATACAATATAATCATTTATCAAGATTGTTTCTGTTTATTCTTCAAATTATGAAATAATATGATTCATATCTCAAGAAACTCGTGAATGTTTTATATCCTCTAGTTATGTCCTGAGAAAATATTATTTCCCTTCATTTTCATATCTTTATCTACTCAATAGTTCAAAATAATGTTTTTAATAAAAACTGACATTATTTCTCTCTTTTGTCGAAAACCATTTTTTATATATTCATGTTTTATAAAAATGTTTTAAAATTTCTTATAACATTATCCAAAAGATTTATTAAATAACTTCAACCATATTTTAATTTTAACAATGTTTTTTAAAAGGAATCTGTATTTATTTTTCCAATCAATACCTATTTGGATTATACCAAGAATGTTAATGGAATATTTATTTTAACATGTATGACATTTTATATTATCATTACCACTCAATTTTTTAATGATTTATTTATAATTTTACAATTTCATTTTCAAACTGAAGGATTTTAAAAATATATATAGTTTTATATATTTTTGTAAAAGTATATAGGCTATTTTCCTTAAGAATATGAAGTTTTTCAAAATCATTTTCCATTTGAGATGATACCATTTGATTCTACATAAGATTTATTGGGTGAATTATCCAATGATACCATCATAATTAATTCTATATATGGTTTATTATTATAATGAAAATATGTTTATGAAACCAATTTCTTTATAATGATTATACTAAACTGGAATTTTGGGGGAACCATACCCCTTTTCAGGGCTTATGATATGAATAATATTTAATGATATTATAGAAGGTATATGTATGGATTATATGAAGTATCTTACCTATATCTCCAACAAATTCATTGGGTAAGTATAGATAACTCACGAGTAAATATGATATGTGTGAACCTGATTAAATTTTCATAATATTATACAGGAAACTGATGGCATGTTCATAGTGTTATTCATGAACCTGATTACATGCCTATAGTGTTATTCATTGAACTAGATTTCATGTTCAGAAGGTTATGAGTGGACCTGGTTTCATGACCGTAATTTTATATGATGTCCAAATTTTATGTCATTAACTTAGTGAATTTGTTTTGATTTATACATGTTCACATTTTTTAAGGTTATGGGTATATCAAAAATTTGTTTCATATTAAAATTTTACGTTCTCATGGATTATGTTATTTTATTCCATTATGATCCATATCTTATGAACTCTCAATATTTATTCCATAGCATAAGATTTTGATCTTTTATATGTAGGGTATGGTTATCATATGTTATCTTTATGTTATGATACCCTTATTCTCACTTTATGTTTATGTATTTCCGATGTTTACCATTAATTATAATATGAACTCACCATTTCTTATGCTTCAATCTCCATGTTTTGAAGAATGGTTTTTTAAGTAGGGTGATTTTTTTAGGGTAAAAAAGGTAAAGATCATTATGGGAGATGTTGACGATCTTTCACTAAATAAAAATATTTTATACCTACTCTCTAAAGTCACTAAATAATTATGGTCCTTGGGAATGTATTTTTGAAATGTAATGAATATTCGACCATTATGATTTTATATCAATGTATGCGAATTTTTGGTCTCTATAACTTTGGGTTATGATTCTGATATCTTTATGGTGAGATTTGAAATATTTTTATGATGGAATGATATATATTTATTCTAGATTATATTTTAATTTTCATGATTAGTTTAATGTTTTAATATTTTTTTCCCATATAAAATGTTTCAATACAATAGTTTATGATTCATTTCACATATGATTCCATACTATTAATTTTTGAATCATATGAGATATCACCCTATGTTTTAATTTTCTTACATTCTTACTAGGCATATAGGTTGACCCCTGAATTTACGTATTTTTTCTAATATATTTTATGTAGTGGTGGGAGTAGGTGATATCTATGATATAGTTATCAATTTCAAAAATGCATATTAACTAATTCATTTAAAATTGTTCTAATATATAAATAATTTCTCAAATACACTATATATAATGTTTTTTCATAATGTTCTACATGTTCTGTATATTAAAAATTTTGTTATATTATTTGTATAGTATATGGTTATATATATATATATATCTTCTGTATTTTATGATACTCGAATCAAAATTATACTCTTCAATAAAAAATTACCATTCCAGTTAATAAAAAATATTAAACTCATAATAAATATTATTCATATTATTAATAAAATTATTGGACCTAGATAAAAATTATAGTTCTCATTAATTAATATATTTAATTTAGATAATTTTTCGCCCTTATGAAGAATTTTATAAAGGCACTATGAGATCAAATTTTTTATGAAGGAGGGTGAGGTAGTTATTCTTTAATGAGCCCTTGGATGTTGAATAACCCTCTCATATTGAATTAATAAAGAGGGATTAAAAAAATTGATAAAAGGTCACTTTAGTATGGAAATTTACATCTATAGGTTCATAAATCTCAAAACAAATCGTTATCTAATGGGGTGGTGATTATATAACTCTCACATTGGGATATTACAATGGATTTTTCTTGATTATTATATAATTATTATTCATTATTTCATATTATATTTGTTAATTAAATACTAATGGATGATTTAAAGACTAATTAGAGCTTTACTAAAAGAAAATGAGTGATGAAATTTTGAAATATCAAAATTTATATCTTGGGTTTCTCAAAACCTCACTGTGTTTTACATGTAGAAATGGACAGTTCGTGAATCCAGTAAAATTGATGGTTTTGGATATCGTGTTTTGATGGAGATATTTTGAATAACCATTAGGTTTCCACGCTATAGTATGGTTATCCTTCATTATGTTATGGTATAAGTTGGAAAATATAATATAGGGTAGCATTTTTTTAACACATTTATGATTTTATTTATGTTTTTCACTATAAGGATATGTAAAAAATGTGCTTGTTTGATCCCATGAAGAGATGAAAAATGTTTGGGCAACACAACATGTAAAAATATTATTATAAATAAAAATAAATTATATTTGTTAAAGGATCATTTAGACATGTTTAGACTTTCTCTATCATGGTTCAAATAAAAGATATATTTAAGGGAAGAAAATGATCATTAAAGAAATTGAAAATTAAAAAATTCTATTTATCTTTAATTGTTGTATCCAGTTTTGACCATATTGACCATTCTATGTCCAAAAACATTTTTATGGAATATTTTACTTATATAAATGATATTTTTCACTTATCCAAATAATAATATGAGTTTAATAGGAGTCATGGAAAATTTAGATATTCAACCATATATTATAAGGAGTATTCTAGGTAGTATTTAATACATATAATGACAATAATGATGATGTGTACTTGATATAAACCCAGAGGCACTTAATTAGGGAATAGAAATATTGACTAAAATGTTTATTCTTGTTTTCATATTTTTTTTATAGTGTTCAAGACCATATTTCTAATCATATTCCTTATTCTTGTAGATAAAAAATAATAATGTAGACATTATGATATTGTCAATTGGACATAATGATTATCTACTAGATAAAAATAGTGTGTGAAGCTAGTAAATATCTTATGTTGTGTGTCTTCTATATCACACTCTATCTCAATTAATTATTGAATAATTTCATTCATGGATCCTATCTATAATAATAATAATAATTCTAGGAATTGTTTAAATAAGGTTGTGCTTTTTTTCTCCTTCAACCCCTACTTTAGTTATTCTCACTATTATTTCTTGGGGAACTTAATTTTATATGGAACTAAAAGTTTTACTCAAATATATGAGTTATTTTATTTTATCATATCTTAATAATTATGTTTCTATAGATATCAGGAATACATCAAACCAAAAAATGATCCACCATGTTTGATGGGAAGCGGTTTCATCTATATAAAGACTATGTGGTTCTATTTCTCATAACTCTTGGATTAGATATTCTTGATTTGACAAAGAATTTTTTTTATTCCTAACATCGGGATAAACTACACATTTTTTTATATGAATAAATTTTTTGTTTATGGAAGAGTACACAATAAGTTACATTCGTATCCCTCAGTGAAATAGTTAACATGAGTTATGGGTATTAAAATAAAAAAATAAATTCAAATAATACTCCATGATATCTATAAGGT
Source organism: Viscum album (assembly GCA_963277665.1). Classification (NCBI taxonomy): domain Eukaryota; kingdom Viridiplantae; phylum Streptophyta; class Magnoliopsida; order Santalales; family Viscaceae; genus Viscum; species Viscum album. The sequence continues at coordinate 741,192,232 of OY728138.1, read as the reverse complement.
ATATAAAAAAGTTAAATATACATTATTAAAAACATGTCATATTCAATTTTAGGATATTATAATGGGAGAATAATATTTAAAGGATTATTTCCTCATTCAGGTTAACAATATAGTTAACTTGATTCAATTTTCTAGAGAGATTCTTAAAAAATATACCAGTGTAAAGAAATTGATTAGAATTATACTAGACATGTTTTATATAAAAATTTATTTGTATAAATATTTGACTAAATTTACCCCTGATATGTCAATAATATATTGATTACTTATTATATGATGAAGATATATCCTTGAGGTAAAATTGAAAGATTAAAAGGGATCTATATTCAAATATTCAAATGGTTATAAATAGAATGAACTGAATAGGTATCACAATGATGTGACTAATTTAGAGGATAATTCAATGAATTTAAATGAATATTTATAAATTTTACCTAATTAATTTCATTAATTAAAAGGTAAGTATTGAAAAACTACCATTTAATTGTTTTAATTATATAATTGTTAGAAACAAATCAGGTATTTAACTCAAGAAAGATAAAATAGTGGGATACATTAACCAACCTAAAATATTTTCTTGGAGAAACACGGTTTTAAGTACTAAAAAGGGAGGAAAACTATAAAAAATATGATGGTAAATTATATAAGGGAGAGGATTTTTTATCAAATAATGGTATGATTTCTTATGATTAGAATAGTGAAAAAAATAAAAAGGACTCAAGGAACAAATGTACTCAAGCCATTATAGTTAAATAAAAATAGTCCAATGGTTCCTATAATAAAAATATAATGATGTATTGATAAGGAATGTTATGATGAGGAGACACAAATACATTATAAATTTATGATAGATATATTGGTATGTTTGATATAAAATGGGAATATTTAAAGATAAAAGAGAGTATTTATGGATGAAAATGATTTATTAAGGAGATATCTTTATGAATCCAATTATAAATATATTTTCAAGATAAAAACTGTGTTTGAAATTAAGATGGGTCATATAAAAGTAGAACATATAGTGATAGAAAATAAAATATATATTACCTTAGATAATTTTATTTATATGAATAAAGATTTTAAATATATTCAAGTAATGTTTTTTAAAGATAAAAATTATTTTTGAAAATATTAGTTTCAATTACCTAATTTCAACAAGAAAATTAAAAAATATTTTTAAGTCATACAATATGGTTAGTTTTCAATATTAAGAATGGTTTTTACTTTCATATGGTCCCAAATTATCTGGGACATTCAATTATAAAATAAAAAATGTTTTACAATGATAGGAAAGGGATGAAAGTGAATAATTCACCAAATGAGAATATTTTATTTTACTAAAAATAATGGTGTGGAAAATCACAAGAGCAATGGTATTTGGAAGAATAATAAAATTTAAACTAGGAAAAAGATAAATTATTAGGTTAATTATGATTCTTATAATAATGAGGATGTCATTGAATTATAGAAAAGATAAATCCTTTGAAAAATAAATGATTTTTAGGAATTATATTACCAGTAGATGAGTTTTTTTATAGAAGTTGTTGGAAATGAAAAGTATATAGATAGAAAACATTGGTTCTTTAGAAAAATATATCACTCATAAAATAAATTAGTGTTCATGAATAAAGAGTTTAATAGGATTAAGATACGATATTATAGAAGTGATTATAGCTAGAATAGAATGTAAAATTACATTACATGTATGATTTTATTCAGAAACCCTATGGGAGGTGTTATTGGCCTAGATACACCACGAAAAAGTATTATTATATTCTACCATATTAGTTTGTTAGAAATAAAATATTTTAAAATATCAAGATATGGATTGACATAGGGAAACACATTGTGGTAAATATGAATTATAAAGAAATAAAACATAGAGATCCTAGGATACTTGATAATAGTTTCTTATTTGAAATTATTGGTAACAAACATCCCCTAAATTACATCCAATTTAATGATAGATGATTTATAACCTTAATAAATAATTTATTACTCAGTGTTATTGGATTTGAAAGCATAAATATTTGTGAAAAAGCTTCTAAATACATCGATGTTTTATTTTTCAATGTGTTAAAAAATATTCAATTGTGTGTCTTTAAATTTTATGATAACAAAAATGTGGTGATATTTTAGATGAATGTATGTTTAATTAGGATATTATATAATGGAAAAATTGTTTTTGAATGAAATATAACAGGATTAAATTTATTTCAATTTTTCAATGATATAATCACTTTCTGTATGAGAACAAAGTAAAATAAAGAGATTTATCATAAAATACTTGATCATATAGATCCAAAAATTATAAACACATACATGTTAAATATGAATATAAGAAAATTATATTAAATTTTATTCTTGCTATAGGAAACATATTTGATGTCTCTCAAAATAGAAAAATGATTTACAAGAGTAACAATATAATGGAGATAAAGATGAAGAATCCACATGACTCGATACACTCAAATGTGTGTTTTGTTATTAGATTCAAATTAAACAATAGGATAAGTATTTTCTTACTATCCACCCATAATAAATTGTTTTTAAATATAATTAAATCACAAGATCTTTATAGTTTCAATCACACTCAAAAGTGTGATGAAAATTAAAGTGGATTATTTTCCAAAATATTTCAGTAAAAAATAGATCTAAATGAAAAAATGAATACATTAAGGAATATCATTATAATAATGTAATAAGTAATGAATATTGTTCTCCATACACACCTAAAAAAATATAGTTACTAAGAGGATTAATTAGAGTTTTATGGATATGGGGAGAACCATGTTATCAAATCATATCACCTTAAAATACTTTTATGGAAAATCCACCACAAACGATATTTACATATTGAGTTAGTGATCTCTATAACTAAATTCATTCGATGTAACTTTTCAAATGTGGTGTTTAATAAATCCAAACATGAATTAATTAAAGGTATTTAGGATCCCATGTATAGAGACCCATACTTTTCATACATTAATATTACATATTGTTAGATGAATATTCATTGTATAAACTTTTTATCCATGCCAAAACCATATAGGTTTTGTGTATTTAGAAACATAGATAGATAATTAACTTATTAATAAGAGAATGATATAATATATCACTTAGTTCTTTACAACTATACCCCTTATTAGAAACATTATAATTAATGTTTTTCTCTATATCACAGGGGAAAGGAAAAATAATAAATGGTGAGCTTAAATTATCAGTAATGGTAAAAAAGGGAGATATAATTGATCATATAAACATAAAATGTGAATAAAGGGTATAAAAACATGATATTAACCTTTAAAATAATACCTAAAATTTTTTATTATAAAAATTATCTATGGAATAAATCTTGTCATTTTATAATACAATGGACATAAAGGGATCAAATAACATAATCCACAAGAATGTAACATTTTCAAAAGAAATGTCATAAAATAGTGGGATAAAGTGTATAAAATTCATCATCATAGAGATATTGTGCCAAGGATATCCACCAATACATTCATAACTAGTTAGAAATGGTATAACCACTAATGTACCAACTTTAATCTTTGGATAACCTCTTGTGTACCCTCTTTCGATCTTAGGATAACTACCATATATCCTATTTTAGGCTTGGAATAACATCCAATATACCCTTTAAGCTCAGAATATTAATCATTAACCATTTCATTGTAAGGAAATAAAATTACAGGACCACCTGCAATATAATTATAAATCCATTCATATGTATGTTTCAAGATCATAAACACATTTATCATCAATTAACTAATGGAAAATAAAATGAGTTTCATCAATATTTCCTCATCATAACCATAAACCATCTTGAGAAATAATAAATATAGTATAATTAGATCATATGACCGATGAATCCTATGTAACATCAAAATATATTATCATAGATTAACAGTTCCATTGAAATATGACTACGATATTTCTTGGGAAAATATCCTTTTAATTTTTAAAGTATATGTTAAAATCCAAATATTTCCCAAATAATAAGGAAAATATTTTCATTAAGAAGAACCACAAAAAAATTAACATGATTTTTCTTAGAATTTATTTTACATGAAAATAATAAATGTCATTCATTTTATGTATGTTAAGAAAAATATTTCATTCATATTTTCGGCAAAAATTGAAAACATACCTCACTCAAAAAACCACAAAAAGATTCATTTTGAAATATTTTTTGAAAATTAAAACATAGTTAAAATTAATTTTAAAACTAGTTGGATGATATTAAAAACATTATTGAATCATTTTTATAAAACGTTGATTTCAAATAAAAATGATTTTAAACTGAAGGGAGAAATAAAGTCCTTTTATCCTTAAAAAATTTCTTCAGTCTAATAAATAATTAAATTTAGTAATGAAAAAGTAAAATTTTTAATATAAATAAATAACCATGGTATATGAAAACTAATCAATTATCAAGGTGTTATATCCTAAAATTTCAACATTGGAAACTTAATCATAAACAATCCTTATAAACAATGAGACTGTAATATAAATCCCTTTCCACTTTTGTTTCTTTAAAATGAAAGCATCATGAAAGTGAGGACCATATATTAAAATATATATACAAGTAATTTTCTTGATTATAATAATAAAATACATTCATTGTTAGTATATACACCACATAAAATAAGAATGTTTTGAATGTGGTATGTGTCACACATAAGAAAAAATGAGATGAAAATCCATTACCTCAAGTTTGACTTGATTGGAAAGTGTTATAAACTCTTTTATAGTAAACTTAAATTTATTATAATTATATAATAGAATCATTTAAATACTTATAATTTCATATATTATCCACCTATAATATTTTAATTTCTATATATTAATAATTTCATATTAAAATTATTGGTTTCTGGTGTTATCTATTTCATTTTTCATGAGAATTTTTGTTAAGCACCTCTTGTCCATGTGCATCGATCATGGTTCAATAGTATCTAGAATTTCAATCATGATATAAATATAATATATATTAATTATATATATATTAATAGTCATCCATAAATTATGGAGATATAAATTCAATTATACCATTCATATAGATGATTTTTCATATGTACGCAAGAATAATGTTTTCACTTTTTAAAAGATGGAATGAAGGATAGGTAGAAATTAATTCACATTTCTCAAAACATTATTAAGTCACATATATCATATATATTCATTAAATATATCTTTATTACCACCATGTAATGAATAAATGAAAAAATTAATCACATCACATCGTGGAGGTGGTAATCCACACGTACGCATAACTAACGTTATCTTTTTCCAGTAGATTAAAAGTTATAAAAGTATATGTGATATTATAATTCAAAAATCATGATTATTTCATAAATATCACATATAAATATTAAAAACATCATAATAAACATACATTAAATATGGTGATGTAAAATTAATGTTATCGCCACATGGAGGTTGTAGTCCACATGTACGCACGAGAAAAACATTCAATTACCATTTCATAAAAAATATAATGGATAATTATATTTAAATATTAATAATAACATTTAATTATATTTATCAAAATTGAGTTATAATTTTATTATTAATACTATATATTTAGATGAGGTAGAAGAAAAAATAAATTTTAAATGGTTGGATAAGAAAATTATTTATTCTTCAGCATTCCACCTTTAGATCCATTCATAAGAAACCTTAAAACAGATATTCAAGAAAACCATAACCTATTATATCATGTGTAGGGATGATTAAAATATAAATTTCCTGGTTTTTCTTAGAAATTTTCTACAATTGGTGTAAATAAAAGGGAAAAGAGTTGTACTTTTATAAGGGAGGGAAAGGGTACAGTCAAAGTTACAAAAAAATATTTAAATATAATTATTTCCATTATCAAGTATTATAATTCAAAATAGAAGTGAATTTCATTTAAAAAAAATATATGGTAGAATGATCATCATTTAAGTAAATTTAAATATGTTATGGTAACATTTTAAACCTTTTCTTTTTCATTAACCCCTTCATTATCCAATTTTAAAATTAACTACAACAACATCATTTTAATCCTAAACAGATATAATTTTACATATTTGGTAAAGATTTCCTCATAAATGGAAATTAGATGATAGTTTCAACCAATTCTCATTATACATCTCCTCCTTAAAAAATTAATAAAAAATTATTTTTCGTAAAATATAATTAATATCATTTTTAACAATATTTATTTAAATTAACATTAATTTCATTAAGATAGTTATCGAAATTAAATATAAACCTTTAAAACATTCCTAAAATTTTGTATTAATTCAAAAAAAATAATTAAAATAATAAAACAGAAAAATAATATTACATTTATTATTATTAAAATCATTTATTTTATTTTTAAATTAATTGAATATATATTGTGTCAGCTTTGTATAAGAATTTAAGGTAATTATTCAATGAAAAAAATTATAAATTAGTTATCATGATAAAAAAATATAATTATTATATAAAATAAACATTTATAAAATAACTTATCCTTTTTTATCCTTATGAAAAAAATATAGAGATGTTAAATTTAAGAAAGTAGAATTTTAGAATTTTTTAAAAAAAAATATAAATTTAATTATCAATGGAAAATTGAACCAAAATACCACAAATTCTAATTTGGGATATCTATGTTTTAATTTCTTCTATCCAATGAAATAAAAGTAACTATTTGGTTGATTTTGACACCTTATCTCAATTTTTAAACCTTTATTACCAATTTTACAGTTACTAGGGTGGAAAATATTTTCCACTTTCACTATTCAATGTTTAATCTCTAAAAGGGGAAAATAAATTTTATTTTAAATGAATAAAATGCAGTAAAATCCCATCTTTAGAAAAATGTGTTTTAAGTATAAAAATTAACTTATTACATAATCATGAATATTTCATATCCAAATGGAGTTAATTAAATTATTCTATGTTTAATGGATAATATGTTTCTTTAAGATTAAATTCAAAATATAATGGGACCTTTAAATTACATGATTTAATGAAAAGAAATGGTGGTATTTAAGAAATATGTATGTTTCACTGATAGCTAAAAAGTAAATCATTGTAGAAAAATCCTGAAATTCTAACATAATTTAGTTATAATATTATGACTCCAATAATTTCGTCAATTTTATCAAATTCAATTTATAAAATTGGAAGAAATTAATTATTATATTCAAACACAAAATTAAATAAAAACCATTTTTGAAGAAAATATGTATTTTTTAACATAAATAAAATTATTAAAAATTTGGTACTTATATATTCTGAATTAACTATGCATTTGAATTAAGTAAATTTATATATATATAAATATATATTATATTTTGGTTAATATTATTAATATTCATCAATTTTATGTCTTTTTTGTAATATATTTTGGTTTGTTTTAATCTAGGTGTTTTATGTCAAGTAACATATTGAACACTATCAATTTATGTAAATAAAAAATATATTCTAAAATCATTAAGTATTACATTATTCACCACAAAAATAAATTTAACTCTCACATATTTACCCTTAGTAAACAAAGGTTTAAAGTTTTAAATTAACTTTATTGAAAATCCACATCATACAAAGGGATAATAAAACTTCTCCCGAAATGAGAAAGTGGGAAACGTAAAGGTTACACAAAATAACAAAAATTGGTTTCGCATATGAGGAGAACATTGGTGGGATGTTAAAATATAGGAATGGAAGAGAATAATAAATCCAAGGACTAATGGATAGTGATAGATAAAATGGCTATGGGAAAGTTAAATACCACAAAATCATAAATCTATTAGGGGTGGAAAGACTATCAATTAATCAACAATAAAGGTAAAAAGATATCATTTTTTCTAGATCCTTTTCCAAAACTGAAGGGATTCTCTTACTATCAAGATAGAGTAAATGAGAAAATATAATTCCTTGATTTTATTCCATTTTATAAGAATATTCCCATCTTTTTTTGCGCTTTAATCAATTCCACTTTTATCCCATGTATTACTCCCTGAAATGGATATTCAAGATGAATAATTCATGCCTAAATCACTAAAATTTATTTTTAATGAATCATATGATCCATAATTCATTATATATACCTCTAAATATTTCACAAAACCATAATGGATAGAATAAGTTATCCAATATGGATAAATACAATACATTATGCTCCAAACCCATAATACTAACACTAAAATTTTAACTTAAACTATTCCATAAATAGTTAACCTTAAGACTCCTCTATAATATGTCTGAACAAATTTATAACCCAAAATTATGGAATATATGATCACATATTCATTTGAGATGAACTATTCCATTTATGTCTGAGAAACATAATGTAGCTCATAATTTCACTTACTAAACATGTGAATAACTTGGTTCTCTAAAAAGATGATAATAAACTAAATCACCATAAAATATAAATAGAAATATATATTCTTCCAATAATTAATACTCTATTTATTACTAAAATAAAATCAAAACTTATTGAATATGTTCTATAAATCTGAAATTGTAACAACCTTCATCAAATAATACCTAAATCACTACATCATTAAATTACGAACCAAATTACATGGTTCCAAAACTATCCTATTTACTTCATCAATTTCAATAATTTATTTATCTGAAATAAACATTATTAACTCAACATTAGTAAACTATTAAGTTTTATCTTTCCCATAATCATGAGTTACCAAAAATATCATCATACCACTAAATAACTTTTCATGGTTATCAATGAAATTCAACATATGTTTTAAAATTAACAAAGAAAAACTAATCTAGATTAATCCTTAGATGTTTAATGATTATTTTAACCAAAATATCATTGATATAAAACTTTTGAAACATTATTATTTAATATCAAAACATACACACATAAATCCGTACACATTAATAATTAGCATAGCATAGGACCTTCTTTATTCTATAAGCTAACCCATGGATTGTGGAATTGAAAAAGAAAACTACCTAGTTCCCCACACATAATATATTATATTGCTTATCAATTTTTGATTTTATGACCTTCATTTCAACATATAAAACATCTTCCCATTCTTTTGAGACATTCTCCTGGGTTCTCTTTCCCACATCGTTGACATGAATAAAATTAAAATTTCTTTTCTATATGGTCACTACCACATGAAATTTCATAAAATTTCATATTTTATTTGATTCAGTTATTGGGAAACTCCTTGAAGTATATGTTGTTAGTCGTATATCAAGATAGAATATAAGTCATAATGCCAAGGTTTTTTCTACCAAATCATATTTCAATTAGTTTCTCATGAGGTAAATCATTCCACTATCTGTCACATTCACCATCAACATGAATCCTATTTTTTTTAACATTATCTATAGAAATAAACTGCAGTGTGGGTAATAATAATTATAATGAGAGATCATGAAGAGTCATTTATAGAATGTGTACCTCCAAACACCTTCTTTCCAATCTATAATCCTTAGGTTTAACCTTGGAAAACCTTTTTTATCATATATTAAAATCATTCATAGTGGTTCATAAAGAAGATGTGAATTATCTACACATATGACCTGAGAGTTTAAAACTAGGTGTGAAGTAACATCACATTCACTAAGCACTAGAATTATGCTTGAGATATACTTGATTATCTATAATAAGGGATAGTACCCATAGAACCATCTGTTCCAAATACACATCAACTTGTATTATATAAAAATGTATGTATTGGTAATAAATTTATAAATTCTTAATATTACCAAAACATTGGGATTTTATAAGATTCATAGGATTATCCCAAGATTTTTCACTATATTTTTCAAATACTAATATCTTAATATTGATTAAACCCCTCTCTAATATCGACTACATTGACCCATGTTATTCATATATAAATATTACATCTTATTAGAAAAATATTCATTATATAACATTATGATCTATGCTAAAAATATACAGGCTTAGTGTATTTGGAATATTGGATAGAAAAGAAATTTATTCACAAGAGATATATATTTTCCCCCACTTAGTTCTTTACAACTGTCACCCTTCTTAGACACATCATACTTATATATTTTCTTTATATCCTGAGGAAAATAAAACAAATTAAAGGGTGATATCAACTTCTCATTAAGGGTAAGCAGGGGAGATATAAATTATCATTTAATGATAAAATGAGAAATAGGGATTGAAAACATGATTGTAACATTTTAAAATTAAACCCTTAATATCATAGATCTTAAAAATGATTCATGGAATAAATCTTGGTAATTCATATGACATGAATCATAAAGGTATAAAATAACATTAACCATGAAAACATATCCTTGACTAGAGATTATATCATAAAAGAGTGGAATAAAGTGTTATATAAATATTATGTCTAGTATATATATAAAAACATTCATAACATATCTGGATATGGCTAACCACCCACGTACATACTTCGAATTTGGGATAACCTCCCACATACCCTATTTTTGGATTGTGATAACCGCTTTTGTACCCTTTTAAGATTGAGAAAATATCATGTATACCCTTTATGATCATTTAACATTAATATTTACCCAATTAATTAGTGTAATATATAATTCTAGGCACACTAATCACATAATAAAAAATCCATTCATTTGTTTTCTATAAGATCATAAAACAGTTCATTATAACTTAACCCATGGAGAAAAAAATATGTTTAATCAGTATTTCATCATCATAACCATAAACCATCCATATAAATAATGAATATGGTATCATTGTATCATATACATAGAAAATTATATGTAATATCAATGGATGTTATCATATATGAAAATTTAATTTAAAATATCACTCGAATTTTTCCTGAGGGAAATTCCATTTTCATTTTAAAATAAAATCTTAAAATCTTAAAATTTACCAAATATCAAGGAATAAATTTTCTTTAAAGATTACCTTGTAAAAATCTAAATTAATCTTTAAATACATGATAGGTAATGATATTCTCAAATTATATTCATGTTATTTATGTTAAAACAATGATTCCTTTCACACCTTTAGTAAAAATTCAAGATGTTCCTCATTCGAAAAATGAAAAAACAAATATTCCATTCAAAAAATATTTAAAATTAAATTAAATAAAAAATAATAATTTAAACATATCATATTATAATATGAAAAACATTAATGAAATAAAATTTAGAAAACATGTATATGGAAGGAAAAGAATTTTTCACTAAAAAGATAAATAAAGTCATTTTTATTATAACATATTTTTTCATCTCTTAAGTTTTTAATGTGAGTAAAATAAAATAAAAACATATAATATTAATACATAACCGGTATATAATAAAATTTAAGTGTTTTTTTATAGTTATATCATAAAATTATGTCATCATAAACATCATTATATACAATTTTGATAAAGATTGTAACATAAATTGCCAACCACATTGGTAATGTTTGAATAAAAACCCTCATGAAAGAGAGAAACTTAGATGAAAATTTATATCACCATAATTTTAATGTTAAAAATAATAATATAAATTCATGGGTATTTTATAAAAAACATAAAATAAACAACTACTTAATATATTATGTGTCTCATAGAAGTAAAAAATGAGACGGAGACCCCTTATGTCAAGTTAGACATTATTTGAAAGCACTATAACCACACTTAAAATAATTTTAAATTTATTATAATAAATAAATAATATTTTATACACTTATAATATAATATATTATCCACTTATCATATTTCAAACTCAATTTATTAATAATTCATTATTAAAATCATTTTTTCTTAATGTTAATTGTTCTATTTTTCATAATAATTTCAGTTCAGTGGTTTTGGCCCCTGTAATTTGATAATGGTTGCATCAACTATAGATTTTTAATCATGATCTAAATATGATATATAATCATTATATATATATTTAAAGATATATATAATGCATAGATATATAAAAATTAATTACACTATTCATGGACACGATAAGTCATACATAGGCATAAACATTGTTTTCACTTTTGGACTGAAGAGGAAAAAGAAAGTTAAATAATGATTAATTTTTAAAGAATCATTACTATATATTATGTGTAATAAATTTTCATTAAATATATCCTTATTACCATCCATGTAAATCATAAATGACAAAAAATTATATCAGCTTATAGAGGTGGTAGCCTTTACATACGCAGAAGCGACGTTATCATGTTCCAACGAATTGTAAGGAAATAAGATAAATATGATATTATAAATAAATAAGAATAATTAGATCGTAAATATCATATATAAACTTTCAAACTTTTTTATAATTTATCAATTAATGATTGTGAAGGAAAATGATTTGTACGACTATGTGGAGGCAATAGTCCACACATACGGATGATCGATACTTTCACTTTTCATTTAATGGAAGAGAGAGTGGATAATGGTAATTAAATAATAATAATATATGTTATGAATATTTGGGATATTTATTTTAGTATTTTTAGATGAATAAAAAAATTAATATGAGGTATATAAATAAATAAATTGAAATAGATTAAGTAAGAAGATTACCTCTTCTTCGGTATGCCTCCACTAGATCCTTTATTAACGACCCATTCAGTAGTCTCTATGAATCAAAAAGCCACTAATTAGTGTATAAGGAATATTATAATAATTTTTTTAGTTTTTTCTCAAGATATATAGAACAAAGTTTTATAAATAAATGAGGAAAGGTGTATCCTTTTTTAAGGGAGGGAAAGGACACACTTGAAATTACTAAAATGATTTAAATTTAATTAATTTATTTCTCAAATAAAATGCTTCCTAATATTCATTAATCCAATGAAAATGGAATTTATTTTTTAATTATCTTTATAAAATGATATTTATATAGCTTTTGGTTCTATTTTAATCCTTTTATTTGGGTTTGAGAACTTTGTAACCAAATTTATCCTTTACTATAATAATTAAGTATTTAATATTAAAGAATTATAATTTAATCATAATGTAAAATTTAGCTCATATATGTCAAAGATATAAAATTTTTGACTAATAATTATCAAAAAATTTCTCTTTAATGTTTTTTATTATTCTTAAATAATTTAATAAAGTATTACTTTTAATAAAATATTGTTTATTTCATTTTTTAATACTATCTATTTACTTAGACATTAAAGATAACAAGATAGTTAAATAATTTGAATGTAAAACTTTTAAAAATTTATAAAACGTTATATTTATCTAAAAACATTATGAATAATAGTAATTCACCCAAATTTTACTAATTATATATTTTTAAAATCAATTATTTTATTTTTATATTAATTGAAAAAATAATGTGCTGGTGTTGTATAAATATTTAATGAAATTATTTATTAACTAATAATTATAAATAAATCACCAAGAAAAAAATTATTAAAAAAACATTTTAATCTGAAATTATAATTTTTTTATCCTAGTGGAAAAAACTTAGAGATACTAAAGTCAATAGAGTGATATTTTGGAACTGCATTTACTGAAAAAATATAAATTTTATTGTTACTGGAAAATGGAACCAAAATTAAAAATATTAGGTTTATGAATGTTTGTGGTATAATATATACAATAAAATAAAATAAATTAATGTTTATGGAGGTTTTTTAGATGTTATCTCATTGTTTTTTCGCTGTTTTCCCATTTTATTCTTAATAAGCTGTCAAATATTTACCAATGTTATTATTCATAAGGAACAATATAAAAGAAAGTTATTAACCAAATTTGATCCTCTTGATTAAAAATATTTTGTCATGTTTTTAAATCAAACTATAGAAGTTTTAGAAATAAATTTTAATATAAACTCATAAAACACGATGAAAAACAATTTTTATTATAATGTGTTTCAAAGTATAAAAATATATTTCTATTAAAATAATGAATATTTATAATTAAAATGTAATTAATTATATTATTATAAATAAAATGGATTTCATTTCACTTTAATACCAAATATAAATTAGATGGGACCTTTAAATTACATGTTTTAATGAAAAGAAATGTGAATATTTGAAAAAACATTATTTTTCACTATTCACTAAAAAATCAATCATTTTAGAAAAAACACATAAATTTCACCCTAAGTTAATTTAGATATTACAAAATCAAAGGTCATTTCCTTTTATAAAATTAATTTTTTTAAATCCATATAAATTGATTATAATATTCGCACAAAAAATAAAATAAAACCCATTTTTTTAGAAAACATATTATTAAAACATACACTAACATTATTAAAAATTATGTACTTTAATATTTTGATTGGTTTTGTTTGTGAATATATCTATCAATAATGAAAATAGTACATATCCTAATGGTTTCAAACTATTGAAATATATTATCCCAATGTTTTTTAAATTTTTTTATGTGGGATATTAGTATATATAGAGACCTAGGTATAACCTACATGGATATTACATAATTATAGATGAATATTTAGTACATTACAATATTACATGACTAAGGACTGTAATAGTTTAATGTATTTGAAAACATTGAAACATTATATTCTATCCTCGTTAAATATCTTGAACATCTATCATAAATATATCCACTTTTAGTACCTCTACTTAAAACATTTCTTCATAACCTGGGGAAAGGAAACATAACAAAGTGTTGAGCTCAAATTCCCGTTAAGGGTAAACAAGGGAGATATATAAGAATAATTGTGAGAATAAGGTTATGAGAACATGATCATGAAAATATAAGAACATACCCTTCCTATAAAATATCATATACAAGAATATTGAAAAAAATAATGGCAGTTTATAAGACATGATTCATAAGGAAATAAAGAACATATGCCATTAAATTATAATATATGTATAAAACATGGAATTGTCTCAGAAAATTAATAATATAAAATGATTTCTATAGTATCCATGGAATCACTTCCAAGACCATCTTGGTCATATGTGTTAACTCCACATACCATCTTTATAGTCGTGGTTCACTCCCATAGAAATCTTAGCAGCATTAGTCCACACCTCATACCATCTTAGTAGCCATGATTCACACTCATTACCATATTAGTAGCATTCCTTTACTCCTCATATCATATTGGAAGTCATGGTTCACTCCCATGGCCATCTTAATTGTCAAGGTTTATTCCCATGACCATCTTAGTCTATATTAGGAGATATAAATTTTTACCCAATGCATTAAAGGGTGATATAGGTCCCACTCTTCTTATAATTAAATCATACATACTTGTGCAACAAGATAATAAATAATCACATCATCACCCATGAAATCAAATGTGTATTATATGCATGTAAACTTATCATAACTTGTGTAAAAATAATAGTTTTATAATCATGTCATTATAAACATAACATGTGAAATTAATCAGGTTTAAATATCTTATAACCCTTGAAAGAGAAATGGGTTTCATGAAGACCGTGAAATTAAGTGTAACCTATTCATAGAATAAATATCAATGAAACCTTTAGATTATTTCTTAGAAGGTCATGAGTAACATCAATGTATGTCAACCTATATGGAAAATAATATTGAAATATATTTAAAAACAATTCTTGAGGAAAATATCCTTTAATAATTGAAAAATTCTTCTTAATACATAAAACCATTAGAAAATAATTTTCTTAGAAAATACCATTAAAACTTATAAAAAATACTTGAAATAATTTGAAAACGATTTTCCTTTAAAACTTGTACAATAAGCTGTAAAACTTTTTTAAAAAAAATTACTTTTATAACACATTAAAAACTTATAAAGAAATCGTGAAAATTTTTGAAAAACTATTTTCCTTGAAAACTTATAAAATAAACTTGAAAACGTTTTGGAAAACCATTTTTCTTGAAAACATAAAATAAATAAACTTGAAAACGTTTTGAAAACCATATTTCTTGAAAATAATTCTTTTAAATAGTTTATTAAAAATTAACCCTTTAATCATGAAAGGGAATATTCATAGAAATGATGACGGGTAGATATGTACATATTGTATGGGGTAAAATGAATATTCCTTTTCCACGGTAAAAAAGGTTTTAAAATGCCTTGATCATAAAAAGATAAAAATATTCCTTTTAAAATTGATAAAATACAAAAAATATAAAAATTTATTTTAATAAAAATATGATATTATAAGAATATTCCTGGAAAATATTATTATAAAACATGGTTTTTAAAAAACACAGATTTCCAGCCGAAGAGATGATAAAGTCTGGATTTCCTAACACCACTTTCTTAACAATATTATGTAACAAAGAGTAGGAAAATATTAAAAATAAATTATTATATTATAAACATATAGATGATATGAAAATTCAAAAATTTTATTCACATATTTATCATAATATTTCATCAATGAAAGCATAATCATAAGCAATCTCAAAAAGGGTTGAGATTATTTCAATAAACTCTTATAACATGGTAACATGGGATCATACTCCCCATGTAAGAGAATGGAAATTATATGAATCTTAAAATATCATGAAATTAATTATATTCACAATATAACATGTGAAATGGAATTATATACACCTCAAAAAAGAATTTAGGTGTATAACAAAACACAAGTCTCAAAGAAGGTAAATTGAGACAAAAATATTTTACCGATTTGGTAAGTTTTGAAATTTAAACCCCATGAAATAAATATAATAAAATGGATATGTTCTTACCCATAAAATAGGTATAATATAAATATTATAAAATCATGGTAATTACATACACCAAAAAAAATAAATGAGTGGTGAACATTTCATGTATCTCATGGAAATAAAAATTGAGATGAAATCCCTTTACCTTGTGTCTTGACTCTCACCGTACTCATTAAAACCACCTATATAATTAATATAAGTTTATTATAAATCAATTAGATTACCATATTATTATATATAATACCATATTTTTTTATTATGATATTATATTACCCCACTTGTTAACCATTAAATGTTAAGGTTTCACTTCAGGTAATATTTTCTTTGTTTTCCATATGTGTCTTAATTTGTTATATTGTTGGTTCTTATAATTATATCACAATTCCAGGAAATAAACTAGGATATAAATATGATTTATATATATTATTTTTTTATTATAATAAAATATATAATATATAAATTTGAAATAGAATACACTATTCATGGATACGGTAGAGCGTATGTACGCATGAACGTTATTCCTGATTAATTATCATGTTTGTAGAATGAAAGTAAAAGACATATATATGTGTTTGTGAATATATATATATATATATATAATTATTAAATAAGATTTATTATATCATATATATTTTATATATTCACTAAAATCATCATTAATACATTCCATGTGGTGCAAGAATGAATCATGTCATTTTGAGGGGGCGGTAGTCCACACTTCCTTAAATGAACTTATCATATTAACAAAAAATAGAAAGTAAACAATATATGTGTTTCAAAAAGTAATACAGGAGATTAAAGACATAATAAATTTAATATATGACATATATAAATATTTTTCCCATCATAATGTCCACTATGGTTGGTGGTAATGTAAAAATGAACAATCATCATTTTGTGAGACAGTAGTTCACTATACAAAGAAATAGTATGTTCCTTACCCATTAGATATAGTTTTTTATAAGTGTTGGTCTAACCATTTACATAATGAAATACTATTATTTTTAGGATATTTTCTTGGTTATATAATCATATAATAAATATATGTTTATGGGGTGTAGATGGAAAATAATTAGTTTTTAATGTAGAAAAATGTTCAATATTTTGATTGGATTTTATATTCAATTTAAAAGTGAAATTGATTATAATAAATTAAATTTTATTAATATATATACTATTTATTTAATTTTACTTTAAAATTAATAGATAATATTATTTAACATTAATAATTAATTAAATAGACATGTATTTTTTAACTAAAAACAGTATTTTTCACTATTTATCGAAAAACATTTTTTCCTAAAAGTCCCAAAAATCCCCCCTAAGATATTTTTGACATTTTGAATTAAATAAATGTAGTTTATTTTATGAAATTAAATTCATAAATGTGTCAAAAAATTATTTTATTATTAAAATCGTTTCATTTGAGAAAACTGTATTTTTAAACATAAAAGGAATTTACCAAAAATAAAATCTTTCCTTATCAATATGATTTATTTATATAAGAAAATTATAAAAAATATTTGAAAAGTAGTTCTAACAATTCATATATCTATTTTCAATTATTAGGCTATAATATTCAAATTTAAATAATTATATACAAAAATATGTTTCGTAGAAACTCAATGTTGTGTTCATCGTACGTAAAGTTAGTATTGCCTGTAATGTACGCCAAGTTGGTGTTTCATGTAATGTATGCCAAGTTAGTATTGTGTGTGACATACATCAAGTATTTTTCTTATGTAACATACCCTATGTCAGTTCCATGTAAAAAGAATATTTGAATTAATGCACTTTAAAACAAAAATAAAAATTTAATTTACTTGGGTAAAATAGATTTGTGACCATAATAATATTTAATTTTATATTCACTAAGTATTAATTCAATTTATAATTAATTTGTAACCTATGAATTCATATTATATTGTTTGAACCATATATTTTCATAAATTAGTTAATAATATTCATAACCCCTAATTTAACATCACGTTTTTATCTTATTATATTAAATAATCATATTTTAAAAATATATTATTGTTCATTAAACCTTAGCCATGTGTGTTATGCAAGTCATTAAGGAATGTCATTATTGTATAAAATTTAATCTAACCTCGGTGTTCCATGAAGAGCCGACCAATGTTTATGTTATGTATAGTGAAATATTAACTTGGTTTTTCATATAACACAAGCCCAACATAGTGATTTTATATAAAATGAACTACCTTCAGTGTTGCATGAAATGAAAAATATCATAAAGTTTAAATTAATTTGAAAAGAATTAAGCAATCTCAGGGTGTTACATTATACCCTTCTTAAAAATAATTTCTCCCTCAAAATTCATCTAGGTTATCAAATATTTAATACTCAGTCATAAAAAACCCACATCGTAAAAATGAATACTAACTATTCCTTTAAAAGGTTGATGTTGGAACCATAACGGTTACCCAAATTAACATATTAGTCAATTTCTATAGACTTTAACATAGTTTAGAGGGAATATAGGAAATGGAGTAAAAGTGTAAATTTTTATAGGCAATGAATGAGGTCATCAATCACAAACAAGTGAATGATCAAAGAAAAGTTGAGGGCCTCAAAGTCATAAATCTATGATGATTTAAAAGGCCATCGGTTCAATAAAAATTAATGTATTAATACAACACATTTTATTTTTTGATAATTATTCTATCATTCTGTAATTATTTTTTTTACCAAGAATACAAAAAAATATTTGGTTTTACTTTTACCTATATCCAATTCATCAATTAATTTAATAAATTGATGTATAGAAATTTACTTTGATTCCTGAATCACTATAATAGACATTGCTAGATATTAAGGCCCATAAAAAATGAAAATAATTATTATTTCTATATAAGTATTCGTGAAAAATAATTTGTTTAATACAATAATCTCCAAACATAAAATTTAATGTTATTATTTCATCATAAATAATTATTCATCAAAAATAATTATAAATAAACTTGGACATTGTGCAGGCCATTGGTTGGCATGAAAACCGTATCATCCTTCAGTAATGGTTACAAAAACCATTTCCTTGTCATACAAGATTGGTTTTCACTAAACATACATGGTGTCCATTTTTAAAACAACAGTAATATAATTTTAAAAAAAATATGATAGAAATCCTTAAAATAAGGTTATTCAAAAAATAATATTTTAACCAAGTTTTTTATTACAAACTCAATACATAAATACCTCTTATACTGTTTAATTTATATTTGCATTGATGGTTAACTTTATGACCCTTTCGAAAGATGGAAATAAAATTATTTAGAAATAAATTCATGAAATCATCTTAATATTGATCCCACATATATCACAAAGTACCACTTGTTTTTCAAATTCCAAAAATGTGAATAACCTTACCGTATATTCTGTTGAAACATGGGAATAACCTTAATTTCCAAACCTAATTTTAGAAAATATACATTCCTTATTGTTCCAAAGTATACAAGATATATTCCTTAAATCCCAAAATGTTGTAAAATTCATCAATGGTAGCATAACCCATTTATTAACAAGTCCTTACTTAGTTCCATGGTAATCATCACTGTCCTGTTTAATTATTCATAACAGTGTTATCTTAACATAAAGAACATATTAAGGGTTACAATCCCTTAGTAATAATATCACCTTATCATTAAATCACTCCTATATTCCATTAGTAACATTCAACATAAATATGTAAATACTGAGTGAAAATCAAATGTAGAACAATCCTTGTATATTTCATCATTCATAAAAACTAATTTCTTAATCCAAATACATATAAATATAGATTATTATAATTCATCTATATTACATTAACAATGATACCTCATCCTATTACACAATACCTCTTTCCTTTTACAATTCATATGTAGTATCGCCATCATCAACAATGTAACCATTACTCCTAAAACCTTGTGGATCCTCTTTAGAATATTTCCTCTTGCGACGTTGATCGACATAATGACTATTTACACCAAAATAAAAACACTTAACCATTGATGGTGTATTAGGGAGTTCGGTATTCTCATCCATTTCATTCAAAAAAACACTTCATTTTTCCCTTTCATTCACATTCATTGTGTCCTTATTTTCCATTTTCAAAGTATCTTCTTGTTCTTATTAGAGTTTCAATTAATTGATTATTTCCACATTGTTAACATAAAAGAATTTAAATCATATTTCCTCTAAGGTTTCCATTACCCAAACTCTTACTGAACTCCTTCTTTATCGTCCTTGGTGAGTCCGAGAGTTAGTTAACGTACACGTGGTTAATCATGTTCCTTGAAAATTGATTAGGAATGATCACTATATATTTAACTCTAGTCATAATCCCACCTTAATACTCATAAAAAAATCATCCATCACATTCAAAATTAATCCAGTTCCTTTCTGTTCTCGCCATTGACTAAAACTAAGAGTATAGTGTGATAATTACTTATAATAGTGGAAAATCACATAGTCATGAAACGATTTACTTATGGGATTTCTAAATCTAGACACCTTCCTTAATATATATCACCCTAGGTTCATCCTAGGTTATTAATAGCCAGCATATATCTAAATACTTCATTATAGTTAACGAAAAGTTTTTGAATTTCCAAAGCATATCCCCTAGGTGTATTAAACTAGGAGTTCAGGAAGGCATGTGGTCGTGTACTAGATTATCTTGAGTTAGGATATTAAAATATTCTCAACATTTTTACACCTAAATATATCTATTTCAAATCCACATCCACTTATATTATCTAGATAGGAATGTATTTCTTAGAAACCACTCACTTTACCCTTTGAAAAAATTCTAGGACATTTTCCATAATGTTGAATGATCCTTCTACTTATCCTTAGAGTCATCACTATACATATACTTATAAATATATCTAGTTGTGTCACTAAAGTTTTCTCATCCTAGTTTCCAAAGATTGACTAAACCATTCCTTTTATACCATCTATAGCGACCCAGGCTTGACATACATGGATATTACATCATTTTAGATGAATATTCAGTATATTGAAATAATAAATGCCTAAGGAACATAATAGTGTAGTATCTTTGGAAACATGGAAACAAAATCTCTATCTTGGTGAAAGATCTTAAAAATCTCTCATAAAGACCTCCACCTTTAGTACTTCTACCTAAAACCTTTATTTATAACATAGGGAAAGGAAACATAAGAAATGGTTGATCTCAAATTCTTAGTAAGAGTAAACCAGGTAGATATGTAAGCATAATCATGAGCATAAGGGTATGAGAAAATTATCAGGAAAATTTATCTTAATACCCTACATATCAAAGATTATATACTTTAATCATGAAATAAATAATGTAATTTCATAATACATGAATCATAAATAAATAAAGAACATAATCCATGAAGTAATAACATAGGAATAAAACATGGAATTGTGGCCGACACATAATAAAATAATAAGATTTCCATAGTATCCATGGAATCAATGGCAAACCACCTTGGTAGAATGTGTTCACTCCCAATACAATCTTGGTTGTCATTGTTCACTCCCATGTACATATTAGTTTAATTATTTCACTAGTTATACCATCTTGGAAGTCATAGTTCACTCTCATGACTATCTTTGTAGTATTAGTTAACTCCTCATACCATTATGGTAGTCATGGTTCACTCCCATGGCCATAAATATAGTCAAGGTTTATTCCCAACACTATCCTATTCTATATCATGATATATTAATCTTCACCCAATGCATTGGAGGGAAATATAAGTCTCAATTGTCTCATAATGAAAACAAGAGTACATGTTCCACAAAATCATAAATAATCATATCATAACCCGTGAAATGAAATGGATATTATAAAATTTAAACTTATCATAACCTATGAAAGAAATATTTATTTCATTATAATTTCATCATAAACATAACCCTTGAAAATAAGAGGGTTTCAAAATCATATAACCCATGAAATAGAAATGGATTTCATGAATACCATGACATTAATTGTAACCTATTAATAGAAATAATAGGAATGGAACCATTAGATAATTTCCAAAAATTGAATAAGTAACATCAACAGATGTCATATTTGAAGGAAAATAATTTTGAAATAACTTTAAAAAACATTTCTGAAGCAAAATATATTGTATTCTTTGAAAAAGGATTTTTAATACATAAAACCATTTCAAAATAATTTTCTTATAAAATACTATGAAATATTATAAAGATAACATGAAATAAATTGAAAACATTTTTCCATGAAAACATATAAAATAAGATTCAAAACATTTAAAAAACATTTTTCTTTGAAAAAACATTTAAAACATATACTAAAATCTTGAAAATGTTTTGAAAACCATTTTCCTTGAAAACTTATATAAGATACTTCAAAACGTTTTTGAAAACCATTTTTCTTGAAAAAGTTTTTAAAGAAACATGAAAAAAGTTTGAAAACAATTTTTCATGAAAATAATTTTTAAATGAAACACTTTCATAGAAATTAACCCTTTAAAAATTAAAAGTAAGCTTTATATAAATGGTTATGGTAAATCTATACATACCATATGAGGTAAAATGAATATTAATTTTTTACTGTAAAAAAGTTATAAAAATACCTTGACTGAAAATAGGTAAGAATATTCTATTAAAAATTGGTACAAAGAAAAAATGCTAAAATTTTCACCTATTGATCATATGATATTGTATGAAAATTCTTAGAAACAATTTTTAGAAAACATGGTTTTGAAAGAACAAAAATTTCCGACTGAAGAGAGGGTAAATTCAGGATTTCTTTAACAAATATTAACTACCTTATATACTAAAGAGTAGAAAAATAGTACCAATACATTATTATATTGTTAATATCTATATGATAAGAAAATTAATGAATTTTCATCAGATATTGATCATAATATTTCATCAAATAAACCAAAAACATAAACAATCTTGAAAAGTTATGAGATTGTTTCAATATACTCTTATAACAAGGTAATATGGGATCATACTCTCCATCTAAGAAAAAAATTAAATGAATTTTAAAATACCAATAATAGTATTATATTCAAGATATAACATGTAAATTTAAGTATATACAACTTCAAAAATAATTTTGGTGCATAACAAAAATTGAGTTTCCTAAAAGGAAAATTGAGAAGAATCTATTTTACCGATTTGGTAACTTTTGAAATATAAGACCCATGATAGAATTTCATAAAATGGATATTTGAATTACCATAAATTTATTAAAATATAAATATAATTCAATCATGGTTATTATATACACCACACAAAAGGAAAGAGTGGAAAACATAGCATGTATCTCACAGAAATAAAAATTGAGACAAAATTCTTTTACCTTGGGTCTTGACTCTCATCGTACTCACTAAAATCACCTCTATAATAAATATAATTTTGTTGTAAATATTATAAATAACCATATAATTATATATAATACCATATATGGTTTGATTATGACCATATATTACCCTACTTGTTAAGCATCCTATGTTAAGGTTTCACTTCAGGTAATATTAGCTTTGTTTTTCATATGTGTATTAATTTGTTATATTATTAGTCCTTATACTTATACAATTATTCCAGAATGAAAAAACATCATTTAAATATAATTTTTATAAGTTATATTTTGATTATAATAATTTATATAATATATAAATATGAAACTCAATACACCATTCAAGGAGATGGTGGGTTGTACATATGCATGAATGTTATTTTATTTTAATTGTTGTGTTGATATAATTAAAGTAAAGGACATATATGTATATATATATATATCATTATTAAATAAGATTTATTATATAATATTAATCTTATATACTCACTAAAATCATCCTTAATACTATCAATGTGGTGTATGAATGAATCATATCATTTTGAGTGGGCAATAGTCCACACTTCCTCAAATGAAGTTATAATATTAACACAAAATGGAAAGTAAAAAAGATATGTGTTATAAAATTAAATAAAAAATATTAAATAAATTATAAATTTAATATATGAAATATATAAATATTTTTTCCATCTTAATATCCACCATGGTATGTGGTAATAGAAAAATTAGCAATCGTCGTTTCATGAGGGAGTAGTTCACCATACACAGAAAAAGTATATTCGTTACACATTAGATGGTGGTGTGTATGATTGTTGGTCAAAAAATTTATAGAAAAATATCTTAGTATATTTATTATATTGTTGTTATTATATAATCATAAAAGAAATATATTTGTAGGGGTGGAGATGAAAAATAAAAAAATGACTTGAGAGAAGATGTTACCTCTTAATTAGGTAACTCCTAATGTTATGTTCCAAAATATTCCTTGGATTGTCTTCTTCCCAAGGAAAGGATTTTAGGAGGAATATAGTATATATTGTAAGTGTATTGAGTAGGTATTTTTAAAACATAATATGTTTTATAGGTGTTAGTATGTGGGATATGTGGTGGCTTTTAATTGGGAATGAAAAGGACTCACTTGGAATTTTTAAAAACAAGTTCGGTGTACCCATGTTATTACCAAAAAATGTCATAAAAAGTCAAAAAATAAATAAATAATTAAAGGTTTATGGTGGAAATAAGGACATCAAAATGTACTTGTATAAGTGTGTAGATCATTTGGGCCTTTAATTTTAAGTTGTATTCCCTAAAAAACTTAATTTGGCCTTAATCGTTGTGATTAATTTTAGTCACTTTTACTAATATTTTTAGTAAAAAATTATGTTCTTCTAATTAGAACTTAAATATTATAATTAATAAAATGATTTATTTTAATTTTTTAAAATTTTATTCTTAAAATAGTGAAAATTAAGATTAATTGTAATCCCACAGACGGGACGAAATAACGTGTTTTTAAATTAGAAAAATGTTCAAAAGTTTGTTTAGATTTTTAATTAAATCTCAATTGGAAATTGATTATAATGAATTAAATTTTATTTAAATATTAAATATTTATCTAATATAACTTTAGAAGAGTTTTATGATATCATTTTACATTAATAATTATTTAAACAGAAACATTGTTTTAAATAAAAAGAAGTATTTTTCACTATTTATAAAAAAATGACTTTTCCAAGAAAAATCCCTAAAATTTACCATAAGATAATTTAAATGTAATTAATTCAAAATTTTAGTTTATTTTATAAAATTAAATTTATTAATGTGTCAAAATTTAATATTATTATTAAAATCAATTCATTCGAGAGAACAATATTTTTAAACATAAAAGGACTTTACCAAAATCATATCTTTCGTGATTGATATGTTTTATTTATATAAAACAATTATAAAGAATATTTTAAGAATAGTTATTAATATTTCTATAACTATGTTTAATGGTTAGGTTAAAATTATCTTATTTAAATAATTATATAAATAATATGTTTTGTATAAACTCAGTGTTTTGTGCATCGTACGCCGAGTTGGTGTTGCGTTTAATGTATTCCTAGATAGTGTTGTGTGTAAAGTGTTCTAATTCAATGTTGTGTGTAATGTACATCAAGTTGATATTTTATGTAAAATATTCCAAGTTGGATACATGTGAAAGGAATGTTTGACTTAGTGCATTGCAAGACATAAATGAAAATTTAATTTATTGGGGTAAAACACCTTTGTGACTATAATAATATTAAATTTTATATTCAATCAGTTTAAAAATTAATTTACAATTAATTGGTAACATATGAATTCATAGTATATTGTATAAACCATTTATTTTCATAAATTAGTTAATATTATTCATAACATCTAATCTAACATCAAGGATTTATCTTCTTATATTAAATAATAAAATTTTAATAAAATTTTATCGTTTAGTAGACCTTGGTCTTGTGTGTGACAAAATTCATCGAGGAAAATCATTATTGTATATAAATAATACTAACCTTGGTGTGCCATAGAGAGCAGGAAAAATTTTATATTGCATGAATTGTATGATTATCTTGGTTTTTCATGTAATGTAATCCAAAAACATTTCTTTAATATAAAATATACTATCTTCAATGTTTCATGAGATGAAAAATACCAAAAAGTTTAAATTAATTCGAAAAAAATTTACAAATTCCCAAGGTGTTGCATTCTACCCCCTTAAAAAGGCTATCTCCCTTGAAATTCATCTATTTTATCAAATGTTAAATACTTATAACTTTCATTCATAGAAACTCATATCGTAAAAATTAATACTTGCTCTTCCTTTTAAAATGGAAAGTTGGAACCATAAATATAAGGCCCCAGCCTTAAAACCATACTTAATCTTCAGTTATTACAAGATTACACATTGAGGATCTTTTCAGGTTTAGAGTTTTAGAGAATTAGATCATAAAACATGCATTACATTTCACATTTAAACAAAGTGGTTACATAAAGATAGTATTCATTTTTTCCCATCAACAGAACATATTTAAAATAAAACATTGATTATTTCTGGATACTTCCTTGACACTATCATCATATCATGTACCATTCCCTTGACCTGTGAAAAACATTTCAAAAAAACTTGGGATGAGCATAAAAACCTCAGTATGGGTTATAAAAATATGGAAAGGAAACATGAGTTCATATATACATAATAATGAAATCATAATTTACCCATAAGACATAAGCACTTTAACATACCTCATCAAATCATGAATAAATCATGGAAATCGTAAGACATAAAGGTGACTTGAGGCATTCATAACATTCTTATGTTGGGAGTAACCCTCTTGGTTACGTTTGGAATACCCATCACAGTATATTCCCTAAATCTCTTCGGAGAAACCTTAACTTTTCACTCCTTCGCGTTACCCAATGCATTGGAGAGCTATATCAGGCTCACCTGTCATTAGTTTATCACGGAACCACCTGTCTTCATAATAATGCCCAAGAACCTCAACATAATCGTATCACATAAAACATGCATAAAGGAAACATAACATTTCCACCTTTCAATCACAAGATATCAATACAACACATTGATATAAAAACATTATGAAAACCATTTTCAATACCAAAATAAAATAAAAGTAAAACATGGTATTTATTTTTCTTTTCAAAAATAAGGTATGGCTTGTAGAGGAAGCCGAAACTCAAATAATGGTCACGGCGGAGGAGAAGTCGTTGTCACCACATACGTACGACAAAAACATTCCCTTTTTTCATTTAGTAAACGCTTCGTATTAAAAAATATTCCTTTTGAATAAACGTAAAATTCAAAGGGGTTTATACACCGTATAAAAGAAGGTTGTGTATAAAACCAAATATGCCTCAATGAAAGGAGACTGAGATGAAGTCCCATACTTCAGGTCCGACTTGACTCGGTTGTTCTTTAATCTCCTGAATAATAAACTTGAGTTAATTTATACTTGTTTAAGAACCTTTTTCAAGTTCATTATTCCTTTTATATCACTTATTTCCATGTCATGAACACTATGTAATTATTTTATTTAATAATGGTTGTTTTAACGATCTTTGGTACTTGAGTCAAAAATAAACCCTTTATAATTACAAGTTGTTCATGTATCCATTATATCCAGAATTGTATTCATGATGTATATATCATATATGTCATATATATCAAGTACATGCATGCATTTATAATATTACATAATCATTTAGTGGTAAGAAATGAAATGCACCGTTCATGGAGAAGGTAAGCCGTACGTACGCATGAACGCTACTTTCATTTCTATTTCATATTTTATAGAGTGGAATCATAATTATATAAAGGTATATTATAATTCCAGTGTAATATCATATATAATATCATAACTCCATACTTTATATGTCCTACATATGGTATTTAACAAATCAAATCACTTTGAGGGGGCGGTAGTCCGCACTTCCTTAAATGAAGATATCGCATTTACCCATAACGGAAACCATAAATGTATGCCCAAAATAAAAAATACATAAGCTTAAGTAAAACATAAACATATTATATATCATATATAAATATAGTGTCATCTTAATGGCCACCTTTGAAGGTTTTAAAAGAATGTAGAACAATCATCGTTTCGGGAGGCAAAAAATTGTCATCCAAGGAAACAGTATGTTCTTTAACCATTAGATATAGGTGTGTTTAAGTGTAGCTCGAATACATCTTATAACAACATCCTATTATATTGAAGAAACTGTATTTGATACAAAATAAATTAATAAAAATATTTTAGGGGGTTGGAGAAGTAAAATAAAACAAAAGGACTCAAATGAAGACATTACCTTAAATTCGGGTAACTCCCTTTGGTTTGAGCTCAAAGGCTTCCTTGGGAAGACTTATGCCTAAATTTAGGCTTCAAGGAGTAAGATAGAGAAGTGGAGAGACAAAATGGGCAGGGGTTGGCTGAGCCAAAGGCTTTGGAAGTGTGTGTAAAGAGGTAGAGGTGGGGGCCTTTTATAAGAGGAGAGGAGGGGTACTCTTGGAGAGTAAAGAAATGTTACTTAATTTTAAAACTATTTTCGGATTTAAAAGGCCCCAAATTGATATATTTCTAGGGTAAGGTGATAAGGGTTCTAACTACACCCATACAATAGGTTTTGGACATGTTTAGGTCATAGAGTTTACATTATCTTTTCATTTTATTTAAATCCTTTATTAATGAGTTAATCGCTGCATTATCATGATGTCATAAATAATTTAATTTATTTGATGTCTAAAAATTATAAAAAAAATATCATGATGTATTAAATATTTGTATCTTTGTAAAGAATATTTATAGTCAAAAATCTAACTTGTATAACCCCATTTAAAAATTATTTTAGTAAAACAACTCATGTTTGTGTCATTTTAATTTTAACATTAAATAAAAAGATATTAATGTCATTTTCCTACCAAAGTTGCTCCATGGGGTCCCCAAGTTGAGCCATGGCTTTTCTTGGTCGGACATGACACATCCAATAAGGGTAGGACAGGTGTCTAGGTATTTTCATTTTATTATAACATTATTTTTACCTTAAATTACACTAATTACCTCTAATCGTGATTAAAAACTTAAAAGTTACTATTCACCAAAAAAATATTTTAATCCCATTGAACCACATTTTACTTCTTAATGACAACCATGTATGTCGGATTTTTGAAATTCAAATCACAGAAGTGGAAAATTTTCATTTAAACGAAAAATCAGTTTCTTTAACTACCACTTAGTGGTTTCACTATTCATCAAAAATTGATGTTTTTCAGAAAAATACCAAAACATCACCCTAAGCTATATTTGATATTCTGAATTCAATATTGATGTCTATTTTACAAAATTAAAATCATATAAGTTACATTAATTAATTTAATAATTAATTCCCGCTGTCATGACAAATAGCGTGTTTTTATGAAACAATAAGTATCAAATGATTGACACCATTTTAAGTCCAATTTCAAAGTGAAATTGATTCCAATGACCACTATTGGATTAAATGGTAAACATATATTCTAATTTCACTTTAAAACCAATTGAAAAGATAATCTAATCATATAAATAAATTAGATTAAAAAGTAGTTTTGATGTAAAATGCAGTATTTTTCACTGTTTATTAAAAAATGAACATTGTCATAAAAATACCAAAAATTCACACAGAGTAAATTTTGATGTCCCAATCAAAAAGAATAAGTTTATTTTGAAAAAAATAGCTTATAAAATTGTCAAAAGATAGATTTAAAAATGGTTTTCCATCAAATGGCAGTAAAACAGTCTTTTAAAAATATTAGTGTATTCCATGCTTAAGATTGGATTTATTTTCATTTTAAGCCTCTAAAACACTATCCAATTCATTAATAGACATAGATAAAAATCTCTATTATTCATTACTTACTTGGGATGTTACATCCTTCCCCCCTTTACAAAATTTTGTCCCCGCAATTTATTTACTTATCGAATAAATGGGGGTACTTATCCCTCATTGCATTTTCAGATTCCCATGTTGCCTCTTCCATAATGTTGTCTTTCCCGAACACCTTTAACTAATTAATCACCTTATTCCGTAACACTTGCTCCCTATGGTGAAGAATCTGGACCGGTTGTTCCTCATAAGATAGGTTCTCTTCCACCTGAACTACCTCGGGACTCAAAACATGAGATGGATCTGACATATACTTTCTCAACATCGAAACATGAAAAACATTGTGTACCTGAGATAAACTCGGAGGTAAAGCCACTCGGTAAGAAACTGATCAAACTCTCTCCAGAATTTCATATGGTCCAATGAACCTTGGACTCAGCTTTCCTTTCTTACCAAATCGCATCACACTTTTCCATGGTGATACCTTGAGAAAAACATGATCACCTACCTCAAAAGAGAGATCCTTCCTCCTATTGTCCGTATAACTCTTCTGCCTGCTCTGAGCTGTTCTCATGTGTTTCTGAATCAACAGAACTTTTTCTACCATCTCTTCTACCAATTCTGGTCCCATAAACTTTCTTTCACCCAATTCATCCCAGAAAGCTGGAGTTCGACACCGCTTCCCATATAACTCCTCAAATGGTACCATCTGTATACTGGAATGAAAACTGTTATTATATGAAAATTCAACCAAAGAAAGATGTTGGTCCCAACTTTCCTGATAATTCATCGAAAAAGCTCTTAGCATATCCTCCAATGTCTGAATTGTTCATTCTGACTGCCCATATGATTACGGATGAAAAGCTATACTAAAATTTAATTCAGTACCCAACGACTTCTGAAGGCCCTTCGAAATGTTAGAAGTAAACCTGGGATCCCGATCGGATACAATGGAGAGAGGAACTCTATGTAACCTTACTATCTCTTTAAGATAAAAACAGGAAAGTTGATCTACAGAGAAAGTATCTCGTATACCAAGGAAATGAGAAGATTTAGTCAAGCGATCAACAATAACTCAGATTGCATTATTACCTCGAGATGTCTTCGGTAATCCCACAACAAAGTCCTTGGATATATTCTCCCATTTCCACTCTGGCACTGGTAAAGGCTGAACCATCCCATTTGGTAACTGTTGCTCTGATTTAACCTGTTGACAAGTCAAACACTTCACAGTAAAATCAGTAATATCTCTTTTCATTCCATCCCACCAGTAATACTCCCACAGATCTCTGTACATCTTAGTACTGCCAGGATGAACTGAAAATGGATAACTATGAGCTTCACATAACAACTCTCTCTTTAACTTTGAATCACAAGGCACACACAATATCTTACTAAATCTCAAAAAGCAATCATTATCAATGTTGAATTCAGGAAACTTACCTTTCTGAACCAGCTCTACCTTTTTCGGCAACTCACTGTCTTGCTTCTATG
Source organism: Viscum album (assembly GCA_963277665.1). NCBI lineage: Eukaryota > Viridiplantae > Streptophyta > Magnoliopsida > Santalales > Viscaceae > Viscum > Viscum album. The sequence goes on along the minus strand of OY728138.1, from coordinate 741,160,393 downwards.
CTTGCTTGATTCTGTCGAATAGAGAAGATTTCACTGATACCTGAAACAAAACAGAAGAACATCCTGCACCAACAACTTCTATGCCAAAGTTCATCAAATCCTTAACCAAAGGATCACATTCCAAATGCAACATTGCTAAAGAAGCATTACTTTTTCAACTCAAAGAATCAGCCACTTTATTTGCTTTTCCCAGATGGTAATTAATTGTACAATCATAATCCTTGATTAATTCCAGCCATCTCCTCTGTCTCATGTTTAACTCTTTCTGAGTGAATATATACTTTAAACTTTTGTTATCAGTATATATTTCACACTTTACTCCATTCAAATTATGCCTCCAAATTTTTTAAGCGAAAACAACAGCAACTAATTCAAAATCATGTGTAGGTTAATTTACCTCATGAGTTTTCAACTGTTGTGAAGCATAAGCAATTACCTGATCATTCTGCATTAGTACGCAACCAAGTCCTTTCAATGAATCATCACTGTATATAACAAACTCACCATTCCTGGAAGTTAGTGCCAAAACTGGAGCATTCACCAATCTTCTTTTCAACTCCTGAAAACAATAATCACATTCTTTTGTCCAGATAAACTTAACACCCTTCTGAGTTAGCTTAGTCATTGAAATAGATAACCATGAAAAATTTATAAAAATCATCGGTAATAGCCTGCCAAACCAAGGAATCTACGAATATCAGTTAAATTTGTGGGTTTGGGCCAGTCTTCCACAACTTTTGTTTTTGCAGGATCAACAGTTATCCCATCTTTTGAAACAATGTGACCAAGGAAAGAAATTTGTTGCAACCAAAACTCACACTTGCTGAATTTCCCATACAATTTATTTTATTTTAAGGTTTTCAAAATTACCCTTAAATATCTTTTATGCTCCTCTTTACTTTTATAAAACACCAAAATATCATCAATGAAAACCACCACAAACTTATCCAAGAACTCATGGAAAATTATATTCATTATGTCCATGAATACAGCAGGTGCACTGGTTATCCCAAAAGGCATTACTACAAATTCATAATGGCCATATCTTGTACGAAACGCAGTCTTCGGAACATCTGCTTCCTTTACCTTCAAATGATGGTACCCCGATCTCAGGTCAATCTTTGAAAAAAACTGAGCTCCCTGGAGCTGATCAAACAAATCATCGATATGAAGAAAAGTATATTTGTTCTTAATAGTGATGTTATTCAAGGCTCTATAATCAATGAAATGTCTCATAGAACCATCGTTATTTTTAACAAATAAAACAGGATCACCCCATGGTGATGTGCTAGGTCGAATGAAACCTTTCTCTAATAAATCTTGCAATTTCTCCTTCAACTTTAAAAGTTCAATTTGAGCCATTCGATAAGGCGGTCTTGAAATTGTCTTAGCATCAGGAACTAAGTCTACAGTAAACTCAACTTCGCGATCTGGTATTATTCCAGGAAACTCATCAGGAAAAACATCAGGATACTCATTTACCACTAGCACATCATTAATCTGAATAGTTCCATTATTTTCAGCGACATGTGCAAGGTAACATTCATTTCCATCTTTTACAAGTTTCTCAGCCTTTTGATATGTTATCAACAGTAATGGTTCATTCTTGTACATAAACTGAAATTCTTTCTAAAAAGAAACTTCTTTAGCTCTACAGCCAATCTTAGCATGGTAAATAGAGAGCCAATCCATACCCAGGATAACATCAAACTCTACTAGAGGTAAAACAATAAGGTTTCCAAGTAGGTTCTTTCCACAGATAAGGATATGAAGATTCTTATAAATTCTTTTTGCCTCGAAATTTCCCCCAGGGGTTTTTACCACAAGTTCAGGAGTCATTTCTTGAGATGGTATTCCCATTTTACTAGAAAAGGTTTCAGAGATGAAAGAATGTGTAGACCCTGAATCAAACAACACACTGGCATAATCTGAATAAACAAACAAGGTACCTGATACAACATCATTTGATGGCCCGACATCTGCTGAAGTATTTGAAAAGGATTTCACCACACCTTTCTGCTTGTATTCTAACTTCTTTCCATCACTCAAGCTCTTTGTCGGACACTCGTTTGCATAGTGACCCATCTCATTTCACTTAAAATATTTCAATAACTGTAAATCAAATTTGGACTTACCATCACCCTGATATTTTTCAGTGCAATCACGAGCCTTATGTTCCATCTTACCGCATCGGTAGCACTTTCCAGAATCAGAAGACATTCCCCAACATGCCTTTTACCACATTTATCACAAACTGGAAACTTAGTTTTCTTACCGTCAGACCTTTTTGAAGAATTCTTTCCTTTCTCCTGCCACCTCGGCCTCTTCTTCTGCTGGTTGTTATAGAACACTTGATCATCGGCAAACTCTATTTCCACCTTCTCAGCACATTGAACAAGATTTTCATAACTTTTAAACTCACGATAAGCTAATTCCGTTCTATATTTTGGTTTTAATCCTGATTAAAAACGAGTGATTTTACTATCAAGGTCTCGGATAAAATTTGGAGCATACCTTGCCAATCGAGTGAACCTCTCTTCATAGGCAGCCACTGAGTCTTCCTCTTGCCTCAATTCAAAGAATTGTTTTTCCATCCTAAGTCGAACAGCCTTAGGAAAATACTTCTCAAGAAACATACCTTTCAATTCATCCAATTTAAGAGCATCAATCTCATTAGAGTCCCTGATATTTTTAACCATCGACCACCACTGATCTTCTTCACCATCAAAATGGTAAATAGAAAGACTAACCTTTTGATTGTCTGAACACCCCATGACATCGAAAATCTTCTCCAGTGCTTTAATCCACCCTTCAGCTAACACAGGGTCAGATGATCCTCTGAATGATGGGGGGTTTTGCCTAATGAAATGTTCAACCACTGAAATGTTCCTCTGCGGTTGATCTGGCTAATCTCGTGCATGGATACCACTGCCATTTATCGCTTGAGTCAATTGCGCCATTACTACAACAAACTGTTCAGTTCCAATTCCGACCATCTCAGGATACTGATTCGGAAGGTTATTTCCTTCTGTATGTCGTCCTAGCACTGCTTCCCTATTTCCTCTACGGAAAATCATTCTGAACAAACATGTCTTAGATGATGTAACATGGTAATCTTCAAATGCTATATCATTTCAATTTTACAATAAAAAAATATTTTTGGATAATAATTTAATAGAATTATAACTCCTAAAGTTATTTAAACCGACCTCTGATACCAACTATAAGGCCCCAGCCTTAAAACCTTACTTAATCTTGAGTTATTACAAGATTACATATTGAGGATCTTTTTAGGTTTAGTGTTTTAGAGAATTAGATCATAAAACTTGCATTACATTCCACATTTAAACAAAGTTGTTACAAAAATATAGTATTCATTATTTCCCATCAATGGAACATATTAAAAATAAAACATGGATTCTTTCTTGACACTTCCTTGACACTATCATTATATCATGTACCTTTCCCTTAACCTGTGAAAAACATTTCAAAAAAACTTGGGATGAGCATAAAAAGCTTAGTATGGGTTATAAAAATATGGAAAGGAAACATGAGTTCATATATACATAAGAATGAAATCATACATTTCCATTAAAACATAAGCACTTTAACATACCACATCAAATCATGAATAAACCATAGAAATTATAAGACATAAAGGTAACATGAGGCATTCATAACATTCTTACGTAGGGATTAACCCTCTTGGTTACATTTGGAATACCCATCATAGTATATTCCCTAAATATCTTCATAGAAACTTTAACGTTTCACTCCTTTTCGTTACCCAATGCATTGGAGAGCTATATCGGGCTCAGTCGCCCTTAGTTTATCATGGAACCACCCGTCTTCATAATAATTCCCAAGAGCCTCAACATAATAGTATCACATAAAACATGCATAAAGGAAACATAACATTTCCACCTTTGAATCACAAGATATCAATAAAACACATTGATATAAAAACATTATGAAAACCATTTTCAATACCAAAATAAAAGAAATGTAAAACATGGTATTTATTTTTCTTTTTAAAAATAATGTATGGCTTGTAGAGGAAGCTGAAACTCAAATAATGGTCCCGGCGGTGGAGAAGTCATTGTCGTCGCATACGTACGACAAAAACATTAACTTTTGTCATTTAGTAAATGCTTCATATAAAAAAGATTCCTTTTGAATAAACGTAAAAGTCAAAGGGGTTTATACACCGTATAAAATAAGTTTGTGTATAAAACAAAATATGCCTCAATGAAAGGAGATTGAGACGAAGTCCCATACCTCAGGTCTAACTTGAATCGGTCGTTCTTTAATCTCCTGAATAATAAACTTGAGTTAATTTATACTTGTTTAAGAACCTTTTTCAAGTTCATTATTCCTTTTATATCACTTATTTCCATGTCATGAACACTATGTAATTATTTTAGTTAATAACGGTCGTTTTAACGATCATTGGTACTTGAGTCAAAAATAAACCCTTTATAATTACAAGTTGTTCATGTATCCATTATATCCAGAATGGTATTCATGATGTAGATATTATATATGTCATATATATCCAGTACATGCACGCATTTATAATATTACATAATCATTTAGAGGTAAGAAATGAAATGCACCGTTCATGGAGAAGGTAAGCCGTACGTACGCATGAACGCTACTTTCATTTCTATTTCTTATTTAATAGAATGGAATCATAATTATATAAAGGTATATTATAATTCCAGTGTAATATCATATATAATATCATAACTCCATCCTTTATACGTCCCATATATGGTATTTAACGAATCAAATCACTTTAAGGGGGCGGTAGTCCGCACTTCCTTAAATGAAGATATCGCGTTTACCCATAATGGAAACCATAAAGGTATACCCAAAATGAAAAATACAGAAGCTTAAGGAAAACATAAACATATTATATTTCATATATAAATATATATTCATCTTAATGGCCACCTTTTAAGGTGTTAAAAGAATGTTGAACAATCATCGTTTTGGGAGGCAGAAATTCGCCATCCATGGAAACAGTATGTTCTTTAACCATTAGATGTATGTGTGTGTAATTTTAGCTCCAATACTTCTTATAAAAACATCCTAGTATATTGAAGATACTGGAGTTGTTACAAAATAAATGAATAAAAATATTTTAGGGGGTTGGAGAAGTAAAATAAAACAAAAGGAATCAAGTGAAGACATTACCTTAAATTCGGGTAACTCCCTTTGGATTGAGATCAAAGGCTTCCTTGGGAAGACATCTGCCTAAAGTGAGACTTCAAGGAGTAATAGAGGGAAGTGGAGAGACAAAATGGGTAGGGTTTTGCCGAGCCAAAGGCTTTGTAAGTGTGGGTAAGGAGGTAGAGGTGGGGGCCTTTTATAAGAGGATATGAGGGGAACTCTTGGAAATTAAACAAATGTTACATTATTTTAAAAAGAGTTTCGGATTTAAAAGGTCCCACATTGATATAATTCTTGGTTAAGGTGATAGGGCTTCTAAATACACCCATACAATAGGTTTTGGACATGTGTAGGTCATAGATTTTACATTATCTTTTCATTTTATTTAAATCCTTTATTAATGAGGTAATCGCTGCATCATCATGATGTCATAAATAATTTAATTTATTTAATGTCTAAAAATTATAAAAAAAATATCATGATGAATGAAAAAAATTTATATTTATAAAGAATATTTATAGTCAAAAATCTAACTTTTATAACCCCATTTAAAAATTGTTTTCATAAAACAACTCATGTTTGTGTCATTTTAATTTTAACATTAAATAAAAAGATATTAATGTCATTTTCCTACCAAAGTGGCTCCATGGGGTCCCCAAGTTGACTCATGGCTTGTATTGGTCGGACATGACACATCCAATAATGGTAGGACATGTTTCTAGGTATTTTCATTTTATTATAACATTATTTTTATCTTAAATTACACTAATTACCTCTAATCGCGATTAAAAACTTAAAAGTTACTATTCACCAAAAAATTATTTTAATACCATTGAACCACATTTTACTTCTTAATGACAAATATGTATGTAGGATTTTTGAAATTAAAATCACAGAAGTGGAGAAGTTTCATTTAAATGAAACATCATTTTCTTTAACTACCACTTAGTGGTTTCACTATTCATCAAAAATTGAAGTTTTTCAGAAAAATACCAAAACTTTACCCTAAGCTATATTTGATATTATGAATTAAAAATGATGTCTATTTTATAATATTAAAATCATATAAGTTACATTAATTAATTTAATAATTAATTCTCGCTGTCATGACAAATAGCGTATTTTTATGAAACAATAAGTATCAAAAGATTGACACCAGTTTAAGTCCAATTTCAAAGTAAAATTGATTCCAATGACTACTATTGGATTAAATGGTAAAAATATATTCTAATTTTACTTTAAAACCAACTCAAAAGATAATCTAATCATATAAATAAATTAGATTAAAAAGCAGTTTTGATGTAAAATGATGTATTTTTTACTATTCATTAAAAAATGAACATTGTCAGAAAAATACCAAAAATTCACACAAAGTAAATTTTGATGTACCAATCATAAATAATAAGTTTATCTTGACAAACATAGATTATAAAATTTTCAAAAGATAGATTTAAAAATGGTTTTCCATCAAAAGGTAGTAAAACAATCTTTTAATAATATTAGTGTATTCCAGGATTAAGATTGGATTTATTTTCATTTTAAGCCTCTAAAACACTATCCAATTCATTAATAGACATATATAAAAATATCTATTATTAATTACTTACTTGGGATGCTATAATAATGGTTTCCCAAAGTTACATATAACTATATTTCCACATAGGACAACATAAGTTGGGAGTTAATTTTGGACATGGAGGAAAATTGTGAATATTTTTAAGAATTTATTGAGGTCATTAATCACAAAAAATTGAATGATAAAATAAAATTTTAGGGGCCCAAAGTTATAAATATGTGATGATTTAAAATTCCATTGGTTCAATAATAATTATGGTATTAGTACAACACAATTTCCTTTTTGATCATTATCCTATCATTGATTAATTCTTTTATAGGACAAGAATACACCAAATCATTATTTTCTTGTACTTTTATCTATTTCCAATTCATCCATTTTTTCATGAAATGGATGTCCAGAAATTAACTTTGATGCCTGAAAGACTAAAATAAATTTTTTGTAGATATTAAGGAAAATAAAATATTGAAAAGTATAACTATTTTTCTATAACTATTTTTAAAAATAAATATGGTTAATTCATTAATCCTTGAACATAAAAAACAACACTACCATTTCATCATAAATAATTTTTCATCAAAACTAATTATACATAAACTAGGACATCATGTAGGACAGTGTTAGGTCTGAAACCCTTATCATCCATCGGTCATGGGTTCAATACCCATGGCCTTTCTAGATGTGATTGGTTGTTAACTAACATAAATGATTTCCATCTCTACAAAAACACTAAAATAATTTCCAAAATAAATATGATGGACATCCTTGAAATAAGGTTAATCATTAAATAAACTTTTATCCATGTTTTTTAATATAAACTCAATACATAAATATCTCTTTTGAATATTAACTTAAATTTTCATTAATGGTTAACCATATACTCCTTTTGAAAGATGGAAATCCCAAGATTTACAAATAATTTCAAGAAATCGGCTTACTTTGATCCCATATATATCAAAAAGTACCACTTCCTTGTCCCATTATAAACATGTGAATAACCTTATCATGTATTCCCTTGGAACATGGTAATAACCTTAATTGACATATATCATTTTTGAAATCATGCATTCTTCATTGTTTCATATTATACTAGATAAATTCTTTAAATCCAAAAATGTTGCGAGCTTCATCAATGATAGCATAACCCACCTATTAACAAGTCCTTACTTAGTTCCATAGTAATTAATAATGTCTAATTTACTTATATATAACATATTTTATCTTAGCATAGCAAATATATTAAGGGATACCTTCCTTTAGTCAAAATATCTCCTTAGCATTAAATCACTCCACTAGTCCATCATGAACATTCACCCTAAACTTGTAAATACTAAGAAAAAAACATAAGTAGAACAACCCTTGTATATTTCATCATTCATATAACTTAATTTATATATCCAAATATATATAAACTTTGATTATTCCACTTTATCCTTATGACATTAATAAGGATACATCATCCTATTACACAATACCTATTTCCTTTTACATTTCATCTTTATTATCATCATCCACAACAATGTAATCATTAGTCACACAACCCTGTTGATCCTCTTTGAGGTACAAAATGACCATTTACACCACACTTCAAACACTTAACTTTTTATGATGTCTTAGGGAGTCCAATATTCTCATCCATTTCGTTAACCAAACTCTTCATTTTTCCCTTTCATGCACTTTCTTTATGCCTTTATTATTTAAGGTCAAAATAGCTTCATGTTCTTCTAAGTGGTTCACGTAGTTGATTATTTCAACATTCTTGACGTAAAAGAAACTGAATCTTCATTCCTCTATAGTTCCCATTACTAAAACTCTCAATAAATTTTTTTTATCTTCCTTGGTGTGTCTAAGAGTTTGTTAAGGTAATTGTTCTTAATAATGTTCCATGAAATTTGATTAGGGTTTATCACAAAATCTTTCACTCTAGTGATCATACCACTTGACTTCTCATGAAAAAATCATCCATCACATTCAATATTAATCATGTTCCTTCTAGTTCCCACCATTGACTAAAACTAGGATCATAGTGTGAGAATTACTTACCATAGTATAAAACCATATAGTCATGAAAATATTTACTTATGGGATTTCTAAATCATGACACCTTCATTAACATAGGACACCATAGGTTTATCCTAGGTTTTTCATATCCAAATTATTTCTAAATCCATCATGATAGTTCATGAAGAGTTTGTGAATTTCTAAAGAATATCCCCTGGGAATGTCAAACCAGTTTCACAGCAAGGCATGTGGTTGTGAACCAGATTACCCTGAGTTAGGCTCGGATCATCTTGTCAATGTTGATACCCTTGTGTACATTTGTTCTAAAGACACATCAACTTTTAGTATCTATAGAGGTATGCATTTCATGGAAACCACCCAATCTACCCTTTTCCACAATTCCAAGATTTTTTCCTAAACATTGACTCATCCTTATACTTATCCTTAGATAAATCACAAGTCATATCCTAAGAAACATACCTAGGTATATCACTAAATATTTCTCATCTTATTTTCCAAAGGTTGAATAAACCATTACTTTGATACCAACTATAGTGACCCAAGACTCACATAAAAGGATATTTAATCATTTTAGATGAATATTCAGTACATTACAAAAATACATGCCTGAGTACCATAATAGTTTTCTATCTTTGGAAAGATGAAAACAAAATATTATATCCTGGTGAAAGATCTTCAACATCTCCCATAAAGATATCTATATTTAGAAATTCTACCTAAAACCATTCTTCATAACATGGGGAAACGAATCATAATAAAGGGCTGATCTCAAATTCTCAGTAATGGTAAACAAGGGAGATATGTAATCATTTCCATGAGAATAAGGATATGAGAACATGATAATGAAAATGGAAGATCATACCATTAATATAAAAAATCATATACATGAATTGAGCCATAAATAATGTGGGTTCATAAGACATGAATCATATGGATGTAAAGAACATAATCCATGAAAGAATAACATGGGAATAAATCAAGGAATTGTGTTATAGGAGTAATAATATAATATGATTTCTATAGTATCCAAGGAATTTCTACTAAGACAATATTGGTAGTATGGGTTCACTCCTCATACCATCTTGGTAGTAATGGTTCACTCCCATGGCTATCTTGGTAGTATGAGTTCACTTCTTATACCATTTTGGTAGTCATCGTTCACTTTCTTGGCCATGTCAATAGAATTAGTACACTCGTCATATCATCATGGTAGTCATGCTTCACTCCCATGACCATCTTAATTGTCAAGGTTCATTCCCAATACAATCTTAGTTTATCTCCTGAGATATAAATTTTTACCCAATGTATTGGAGGGAGATATAGGTCTCACTTGTATCATAATGAAAGAATACATTATGTTGGAACCAATGTTTTTCATTGCTAGAGAATGAGTATGTTTTGTGTTTGTTTTCAATCCTCTAATGTATGATCAGGGGTTTTATAGGGAAAGGGATCATATAGGTCAAGCAGTAAATATGTATGAAGGTGATGTCATTTCCCATTGTTTTCCAAATTGTTGGGGTCTAAAATTTGGAGAATGGATAGAATTGAAACAAGTGGTTCTTATTGAAGTCTGTAATAATATACAGAAAATGTAGGAGTTTTACAAAGATAGGTTTCATGAAGTGTATTTCACAAAGACAATAAAGAATGTGATAGTGTGCATCGCGATTACAAGAGTGTGTTCTCTAAGAATCATGAAAGGTATTATTCTAGAATTAACATTTAATTTATATGGAAAAGGCATGGATTTTGAGAAGACTAGAATGATGATTTTGAATAAATGAATCTATGTGATTTGAGATGGTGTTTCTCCGTGATTATGTCGAGCTCTGCGAGCTAGGAATTTTATCTGATCTTTGTGAGATGGAGGAAGTGTCATGAAGATGATTTAGCTTATCTGTATTTCATTGTTAATGAATAGGATATCGACATTCGACTATTCCAGCAAATAAGAGGCCATCCCTCTTCATTTTGGACGTTTTTTGAGTGATAAAATATGGGATCTCTTTGACTTCGCAAAGCAAGGGGTGCTCCACGAAGCAGGCTATTCTTTGTGAGCTTGAGCTTCAAAAAGAGAATTTAAATGTCTTGTATGATGCCAATGATTCATAGTTAGGTGAGATTCGTAAAGATAGGGGGTTTCGCATTGACTTAGTGTGCTTTGTGATGTTGGTTGCTCCGTGAGACAATGGGCTCAATGAAGGGTTGGGCTCTATGAGATGGTGAGATCCACAAAGGGTTGACCTTTTCGAAGGGTTGTTTTTATTGTCATTATTGTGTGGTCGGGGCTTTTAGTGAACATCAACTCGGGTATATGATGTAAGCAGTGTCTCGTGCTAGATAGAGACAAACTTCAATACTAATCTATTGAGGGGACCTTCATGTTGATAAATTGAGTTTTAACTCTCTCATAGTAGTGAGTTTGGGAGAGTTTATGGAAGTGTTCCGAGGGAAGTGGTGTTGACTAAAATTTTTTAAGTGTAGTGTGCTAGGCACATAGTGTCTATGAACAATATTTTGTACTCCACAACTTTTAAAGATTAGTGGATTTAGGTATGAAAAACACATTGTCACTGTATGATCCTTGGGCGTATCCCTTTGCATTGAACCAAGTAAAAGTGTTGTGGGATCCTTTTTACTTTCAATTGACTGACAGATTTAACATGTTCCTACTAACTTTGGAACAAGATCCACAACTTTAGAAATAAAAAGTTGACACCCTGATTCACCCCTTCCCTCTCAGGGTGTTCGGGGGTCCTTCAAGTGGTATCAGAGGCAGGTTACTGGTGTTTTATATGTCTTACAATCATGGAGACTTCAACAAATGTTAGGGGAGTCCCTCTCTTTAATGGAAGTAATTTTCTGATCTAGAATAACAGAATTAGATATCATATAAGCTCTCTATTAATGGAAGTCCTTTTTTCTACTGTGCATGGAATACATGATTCTGATCTAACAGGTCTAGCTATGACATATATAGACCAGAAAATTCTTGATATAGATTCTAAATCATGGAGTTCTCTCACCACAGCCCTTCCTGGTAAAATTTATCTAAATGTGATGATTTTTACCTCAGAGAAGTTGATGTAGGATAAAATTTAAAATATTTATGAATTAGATTCCAAATTGAAGTAGGAAAAACTACAAGTCTAGCACAACAAGTTTGATGATCTAAAGATGAATCCTTATAAGATTACATACTCCTTCTTCACTAGAATCACTGAAGTTGTTGGATAAATTTTAGGTCTAGGTGATGAAATTAAAGACATTGATATTGTAAAGAAAATAATGAGAAGACTTCCTCCCATGTACATCGCAAAGGTGTCAGGCCTTGAGGAAATAGATCATTCCAAACTATATTTTGATGATATGTTGAGCAGCCTGGTGGAATACGAAATAAGATTCAATCCAAAAAATGATATGACTCGAGTGAGCAAGGAAATTGCGTTCAAAGCTATAGACAAACATAAAATTTAAAAAGATAGTATTTTTTAAGAAGATAAGGAAAAATAAATTCCTTCTCTAATTACCAAGAAGTTACAAATGGGAAAAGGTAAATTTAAAGGCAAGTTACCTCTGGCTTGCTTTCATTGTGGAAAAGTTGGGCACATTTTTTCTCAGTTCTCAAGAAACATCCAAGATTAAGAAAGTAAAGGTGGACACAATGAGAAGTCTCATAAAACATTCTCCAAAAATGGAGACTACATGTCTAGAATGAAAGTACATAATAAGAGTTTTGTTTTGTGATGAATATGATGATGATAATGAATTATGTGAAGAAGAATAACATGAATTTAAAACTAGAAACCATGCTTCTGTGATGGATACCATTGAAAAGTAAGAACAATCAACATATAAAGATTGAGATAACCAGTTAAAAACTAATTCAGATCCCAAGTTACAACTTAAGTAAGATTTTGGTAATCTTGAGAATAACTATAATAGATTAAGTAAGTGGAATGAAATGGTGAAATAATCGTCAAAATCTGTTGATCATCTTGAAGCTAAAATTGAATGATTGGACGAACTAGTGAAATTACAGTCATTAATCCTTGAAAGGAAAGATTATGTAGTGGAACTAAAGCTCAAAATCAAAGAACAGACAATGGTCATCAATGATCTTACCTCGAGACTAGAGGATAAGTCTAAAACTATTGGGGGCCATGATGAAGAAGTTGTTACTCTTAGGATTATGATCAAAATGAATCAAGTTCCAAAGAATCAATGAAGAAAATAAAATTTGAGAGGTTCTTGGATGATTAGCTGCTAGAGAGAGAAAAATGAGGTTTTGAGAGAGTTGAAAATATTTTTATTGACCAAAGACATACACATATATGGAATAGTGGAATCGGTTGTGATGCTGAAATATCAAATACTGCAAATAATGTAGACTAGAATTAAGGAAAATTGAAAGTTGATCATGTAGTAAAATCACTAGAAGAACTGAAAAAGAGACCCTTAAATAAAACCAAAAGGAGAACAGAAGACTATCCTCTAGCTTCCAAAAATAATAGGAAGTCAAAAACAATTATAAGTAGAAGGAATGAGGAATGATAGAATTGAGAATACATTTCCTCTCATGAAGTGTCAGTTTTGTAGATATATGGGTCACACTATGTCATATTTTGAAGAGGCAATGAGATATCTAAATGGGGGATATCTAGGATGTCAATAGAAGAGAATGAATTCATATCTAACTTCTTATAGAATAAATGGGTTCAATGGTTATTGTTTTAATTTCTCTAACCTTGACCACAAATATGTGTATTGCATAAAAAGGAATGACAGGAAAATTTCCAACAGATCTCAGAGAAAACTCAACACTAGCCAATCAGATGGTGTGTCTCTTTCAAACACGTTTTCGCCTCTAGAAGAAGAGTGTGAGTATGATGAACCTATGCATAGTAAATTTAGATTTGAAAATCCATCTTCATCCTTTGCTCATGAAAAAATTTCATGGAAGGAAAAGTAGAATATTGAGAAATTCAATCTTGCAGAATTCGCTCTCAAGGCTACCAAGAATAGTAGCACATGGATTCTAGACAATAGATTCTCATCCCATATGACAAGAAATGTAGAACTGTTAATGAATATTAAAAAAAGGTCAATAGAATAGTGAGGCTAGGTAATGATGGAGCTTTGAAGATCAAAGGTAGTGGATGTACTAAATTGGCTAATAGAGAGCTAAAGAAGACTGAAGTTATGTATGTTGATAGTATATGTCACAATCTCTTAATTCTAAGCCAACTCTGTGAATTGAGACATATTGTAAATTTCAATCAGAAAGGCTTCACTATCAATGGAATGATAGAAAATTCTCTTATGAAGGGATGCAGAATAGAAGGCAACATGTATCAGGTTGATAGTAAAGAAAACATTTTCTACATGACTGTTGAAGAAGAAAATAACATGTGGCATCAGAGACTGGGGCACATCAAACAACCATACATTGAGAAGATATCAATACGGAATATTTTCATAGATATTCCCACCCTTAAACTTGAACGTGAAAAGTCTTTTGATGCTTGCATTTAGGGGAGGATGGTCTACAGTTCATATCTTCCAAAGAAGAAACATGCTTCTCATCTTTTTGATCTCATTCATACAGATGTATGTGGACTGATAAATGTTTTCGGAACTCATGGATAAACATACTTTTTCCTTTTCCAAGATTATTACAATAGAATGGCATGTGTAATGGTTATACATAGAAAATTAAAATTGGTTGACTGCATGAAAACATATCATTTAATTGCCGATAATGACACTTGAAAAACAATTAAATTGCTATAATCTAAAAATGTAGGAGAATACACATCCATTGAATTTGAAAATTACCTGGTGAATCATGGGTTACAACATGAGTTATCTTTTGTGATAACTCTATAGAAAAATGGATTTGTTGAGAATAAGAATCAATAGGTGAACAACATGGAAAGATTTTTGCTAATAGAGAGTTGTATTCCTCAACATTTCTTGAAAGAGATCATTCAAGATGCAGTCTATATTCCAAACAGGACAAGGATTTATATGGGTGTGAAAAAGACACCATATGAATTGTTTCATTAATAGAATCCATCCTTTAAATACTTATGTGTTTTTGGAAGTAAATTTTTTATCATAAATAAAGAATGATATCAATGGGAAGTATGGCGACAATGTAGACGATGGAATTTTCCTTGGATACTCAATGAATATTAAATCCTACAAGTGTTTCAACAGGAACTTGGGAAGGACTATGGAAAGAAGATATGTTGAGATCATTGAAGATAAAACTACAAATGTTTTGAGGAATTAATTTTCTGATGTGATAGAAGATGAGGAAGAAATTGAACATGGAACAAATGTAAATACTTAAATAGTGGAAGGTGTACAAAACTCTCAGGTGCCACATCATGATGTTGACTCAAAAGAAGAATCTTAAGATGAAACCATGGATGGAGAGAATTCAATTGATTATAAATGGAGGAATCTAATGTCATAGATTGATCAATCCAACATTATTGGGGACTGTACTACAGACACATAGATGAGGAGAATGAGGAATAATACACAATCTGCATTTACATCATTTGGGGAACCATCCTCATTTGAAGAAGCTGTAATGGAGGAATCATGGGTGATATCCATGAATTAAGAGATATATCATATTGACAAGAATAAAACATGAGACCTAGTAAATATACTTGAAGGTCACAATTTGATTGGTACGAAGTGGATCTTTAAGAATAAGTATGACGATCATGGAAATGTGGTCCGAAACAATGTGCACTTTGTGTGTAAAGGATACTCACAAATTTAAGGTGTTGACCTCAATGAGAAATTTTATCTAGTAGAAGTACTATAGTCAATCTGGTCATTCCTTTCCATGGAAATCCATAGAGGTTATAAATTTTGTAAAATGGATGTCAAGATAACATTATTAAATGGTGTTTTGGATGAATAATTCCACATCGAAAAACCCATGGGGTTTTTTCTTGGAAATGAAAAACTGAAGGTTTAAAAATTAAAGAAATCTCTATATGTCATGAAATAGGCACCACGGGCATGGTACACTCATTTTGACTCTTATGAAAGAAATATTGAGTTTAAAAGAAGAGAAGTGGATCGTAATCTCTATGTGAAGAACTCTCAAGAGGATCAGTTCATGGTATTGGTATATGTGGATGATATTATTTTCGGTGGAATCAGGAAGGAGTCATTGGATGAATTTTCCAATATCATTAAATAATAATTTTAAATGACCATGATTGGTGAACTCATGTAATTTTTAGGGTTTCAGGTGATTCAGAAGAGGGATTACACTTTCATATCTCAGGAAAGGTATGCAAGAGAGCTGTTGAAGAAATTCAATATACATGATTCCAAACCAATGTCGACTCTGATTGTGGATGGAACAAAGCTATGAACGTATAAATAAGGGACTTCTATGGATCCCAACAAGTACAAAATAATCATTGGAATCCTCCTGTACCTGATGGAGACACAGCCAAATATTGTCTTTGAAACTTGCCTTGTGGGCTGCTTTTAGAGTAATCCGAAGGAAGAACATATGGTGGCAATGAAAAGAACCATGAGATACGTTCAAGGTACTCATAATTGTGGATTATATTTTTCTACCGGAAGAGAAAGTGAACTACTTGCATTTTATGATGTGGACTAGGCTGGAGATGTTGTGGAAATAAATTCTACTAGCGGTGGAGCATTCTATATTGGGAAGAAATGTGTGGGATGGTTAAGCAAGAATCCGAAAAAGTACTTCGCTTAGTACTGCTGGAGCTGGATATATATATATATATATATATATATATATATATATATATATATATATATATATATATATTCTGCAAATCCATACACTCAATTAATTTGGATAAAGCAACAAGTTACTGACATAGGTGATGAGGTGAAACAACCAATGATGATTTATTGTGATTACAAGAGCACAATTGATCTTATGAAGAATCGTGTTCATCATTCTCATAGAAAACATATTGGGATCAGATTTCACTTCATCAAGTAAAAAATTTTAACAAGGCATTATCAAAATGGACCATCTGGGAACTGATGAGCACGTGGCTGACAATATGACCAAGCCACTATCAGCAGCTATGTTTGAGAAACCTCGGTTGATCCTTGGTGTTCATCTACCATCAAGTGCATAAGTAGGTTATAAGAATCCCCCATCCCCAATTTCTTTAATTTTGTTACTATATTTGTGGAAATGATGCAGGTTTATGGTGGAGATACAATATAGGGATAGAATTGTTTTCTCTACATATCATGATTCAGTTCATTGGGTTTATTTCTAATGGGGGAGAATTGATAGATTCATCGAGAGAGTGATCTGTTTTTTGTCTGTATATAGGAAAGATGGAGAATTGAATAAATAAAACTATATGGGATAAAACATAAGAATTAGATCTCAATTCATGTCCTCTCTCTTGTTTTTGACACTAATATCCACTCAGGTAGACTTAGAGTGATGGATGAGTTGTTTCTTGAATGTTCAAGTTTTGATCATAGGTGGAAAATCAGGGAATTTATCTGGAGAATGCCAAAAAACACAAAGGGGGAGATTATTGGAACAAAGGTTGTTCTTTTATAGAAAAATAGTATGGTATGTGTTTGCTATCAATACACTAATGGATAATCCAAGATTTTGTAGGGAAAGCGGTCATAGAGTTCAAATAGTTAGCAGTTTTGAAGGTAACATAGTTTCCTAATGTTTGCCAAATTTTTGGAGTCCAAAATTTGGATAATAGAAAGAATTGTGAAATGTGGTTCTTCTTGAAGGCCTTATGAAAATTTTGAAATAGCTATAGTTTTGGGATTATAGGTTTTGTGAAGTGGATTTCATGAAGACAATGAATCATGTTATGGTGTCTTCAACAATTATGAGATTTTGGTCTTTAAGATTTTCGAAAGGTATTCCTCTAGAATCAAGATTTCATTTATATGGAAATGTAAGGGATTTTGAAAATACTGGAATGAGGATTTATAAGAAATTGTGCTTTTTGATTTGATATGGTGTTTCTCCTCGATTACAATGAGTTCTCCGAATCGATAATTTCAGTAGAGCATTATGAGATGGAGAAACTGTCGCGAAGACATTTTAACTGATATGGATTTTGCACATGAAGAAGCAAAGCTCTGAGTTCAACCGTGTATATAAATAAAAAGCCACCCCTCTTCATTAGGGACGTTTTTTTAGAGAGATAATCTGGGATCCCTTTGACATCGTGAATCATGGGGTGCTTTGCGAAGCAAGCTGGTCTATGTGAGCTTGAGCTTCACGAAGAGGCTTTCAAAGTCTTGAAAAAATCCAATGCTTCTAAGTCCGGTGAGATTCATGAAGAAAAGGGTTCCGCATTGGCTCATTGTGCTTCATGAAGTATGTTTCTTAGTGAAATAGTGAGCTTCGTGAAGGGTTGTGCTCTATGAGGTAGTGAGCTCCACAAAGGATTGTGCTTTGTAAAGGGGTGTGGTGAAGGGTTGTTTTTGAGTATCAGTGTTGAGTGGTAATGGATTTCAATGAGCATCTACTTGGGTATTTGATGCTATCAGGGTCTCATGATGGACAAGGATAGACTTTAGTGACAACCTATTGAAGCGACCTTCATGTAAATGAACTTATTTTGAACTCTCTCATAGTAGTGACCTAAGGGGATTTTATGAAAGTGTTCCGAGGGGAAGTGGTGCTCCCTAAAATTTTGTAAAGGTAGTGTGCCTAGAACAGAGTGACTATGAAAAATCTTTTTTACTCTAAAACTTGTGATAATTAGTGGATTTAGGTACGACCAAAACACAATCATAAAATGATCCTTGGATGTATCCCTTTGTGGTGAATCAATTAAAAGTGTTGTTTCATCCTTTTTTACTTTCACTTGAATGAAAGATTTAACGAGTTCCTACCAACATGGGAAAAATATTCAAAACTTTAAAAAGAAGAAGTTGACACATTGATTTATCGATTATGATATTATTGATTATGATTTTTTGAAACATGAATATACGATTTTATTATGATATTGGTGGGACATATATCCCCCTCCAATTAATTGGTAAAATATTTATATCTCATGAGCTAAAATAAAAAGGTCTTAAGTGTAAAAAATAACTACTATGATGGTCATGGGATTGAACCATGCCTACCAAGATGGTATGAGGAGTGAAATCATGCTTCTAATATGCCCATGGGAGTGAATCATGACTATCAAGATGGTATGGGGAGTGGAACCATATTACTAATATGGACTTGGTAGTGATTCATTTGCTACTATGGAAGTCATATTATATTCTTGTGTGTTTTCCATAATTCCATTTTTTATTCCCATGTTCTGCTTTTATGGATTCTGTTATTTACTTCCTTGTCATTAATATATTATGAACTGCCAATCTTTATTATGATCTCGAATTTGCAGGTATGATCTTCAAATCTTATTCTCAAGTTCCATACCCTTTTTTTCATGTTATTCTTATGTATTTCCTTTATTTACCTTAATGATAATATGAAATCACCTCTTTCTTATGTTTCCTTTCCCAGGTTATAAAGAAAGGTTTTAGGTAGAAGTAATAAATGGAGAAATATTTATGGGAGAAGGTAAATATATTTTACCAGGAATGAAGATTATGTATCCATGTTTCAAAAGACACTAAACTATTATGATCCCCGGATATGTATTTTTTTACTTTACTAATTATTCATCTAAAATGATGTAACTTCCATACATATTAAGCCTTGGTTGTTAGAGTTGGTATCAAATAAATGGATTATTCAAACTATTTAAACTAGGATGATTAAAAATTAGATACATACCTTGGTATATTTATAATGATATTTCTAGGGATGTCTCTAAAGATATTTAAAGGGATGAGTTGATGTTAAGGAAAATGTCCTAGAATTTGGGTAACAGATAAAGTGAGTGGTTTCCTAGAAATACATCCTTGTTTAGATACTACAATTGGATTAAACTCTAGAATATATATACCTATGGGTAAAAACTCTAACAAGATGTTCTGGTCTTGAATCAGAGTAATTTGGTACACGATAGTGGGCCTTGTTGCACACGTATTTTGACACCCATGGGGGATATTCTTTGGAAATTCCAATAATCTTCATGAACAATCATAAAGAATTCAAATATAATATGGCTATAAAAAACCAAAGTAGAACCTAGGGTGTCATAGATTAAAAAATGTGTTATTATTTAGACATACTATAAGAAAATATTTTCATGGCTATGTGGTTTTATGCAATGATAAATAATGCTCACACTATGCTTCTGATTTTAGTCAATGGAGTGAACAAGAAGGAATTTGATTAATAATAAATGTGATGGATGATTTTTTGATTAAAATTAAAGTGGTTTGATCACTAGAGTGAAATATGTTGTGATCATGCCTCATCTAGTTTCAATGAACATGATTAATAATATGTACCTTAACCAACTCTCAGACTCACCAAGGAAGAGAAAGAAAGATATTTCTAAGAGTTCAGGTAATGGAGACCATAGAGGAAAGAATAGTTTCTTTAATTTATACCAATAATGTGGAAAGAATCACTGATGTCAATATATTATAGGAACAATAAGGTGTTTTGACTATGGAGAAGAAGGAAACAAAGCATGTGACTAGAAGGGTAAAATGAAGAGTTCAGTTAATGAAATGTATGAGAATGTTATCCTCCCTAACACGTCATTGAAGGTTAAGTTTTTTAATTGTGGATTAAATGATCATTATGAAACTCAATGTCCCAAGATGAAATCTCTTAAAGGGAACCAGCTTGGTGGTGCGAGTAATGGTAACATTGTTGATGATGAAGAGACTACAGATGAAATGTGAAAGGAAAGAGGTATTGTGTAATGGGATGGGGTAGCCTTATTAATGGCATATAGATGAAGTGGAATAATTAACTTTTTTATGTGTTTGGTATTAAAAAAAATATGTTATATGAATGATTAAATATACAATTATTGTTGTACCTATGTTTTTCTTACAATATTTACAAGTTTATGATGAATTTTCTCGATGGACTGGTGAAGTTATTTAATGACAAGGTGGTATTTTGACTAGGGTAAGGTAACCCTTAATATGATCATTATGTTAACATAATAATATTATGAATTCGTAAATTTTATGGTACTAATTACATTGGAACTATGTAAGTACTTGTTAACAGGTGGTTTATGCTATCATTGATGAAGTTTACTTAATTTTTTGGATTTATAGAGTAGATCCAATATACTTTGGATGAAGGAATCATTCATTTTTTCCAAAATTATTTAGCATAATAAAATTTATTTCCATGTTTCAAGGAAATATGAAATAAGGTTATTAACATTTTTGTAAAGTGAAAAAAATGTGGTACTTTCTGACATATGGGGGTCAATGTTAAGAAAATTTTGTGACCCATTTATAATTTTTTATTTTCATCTTTTAGAAGGGTTATAAGGTTAACAATTTATGAAAAGTTTATGTTAAAATTTAGAAAAAGTATTTATTTATTGATATCTTATTGAAAACCATAGTGAAAAAGATATTTATTGATTAACCTTATTTCAAATATGTCCATCATATTTTAGAAATTATATATGTATGGTTTCAGAAAAGGAAATCATATATGTTGGATGATAACCAATCAAGTCTGTCAAGGCATATATATTAAACCCATGACTGAAAGATGATACGGGTTTCATTTCAACCAGTATCCTATATGATGTCCCAGTTAATGTATAATTTTTTTTGATAAATAATTATTTATAATGAAAAAGTACTGTTAATTTTTATTTTTCAGAATTTTTATAGATAAATAGTTATACATTTCATTCTTTTATGAGCCTTAAGATCTACTAAAAAGGTATTTTAGAACTTTAGGCATAAAAGTTAATTAATGGAAATCCATTACATGAAGTAATTGATGAATTATAAATTGATAAAAGCACAACCTAAGAATAATTTTTTTTTATATAAATATATCAAGTAAATAGGTTTCTTTATATTCTTGGTAAATAAAATAATTACTAAATGTCAGGATAATGATGAAAAGAAATTGTGTTGTCCTGATAGCTTAATTTTTTTGAACCGATGGTCTTTTCAATCATCATAGATTTCTAACATTGAGGCCCTAAAAATTTCTTTGATCATTCACCTATTTTTGATTAATTACCTCAATAGCGGACAATAAATATTGACGCTTTCCCTCTAGGTCCAATATTCACTCCCAACCTATGATCTCCTATGTGTAAACCCATTTATATGTTACTTTGGATAACCATTATAGTCCCAACTTAACCTTAATGTGATGTTTTGTTGTTAATTTTTACAATGTGGGTTGTATGAATGAAACATTCAAGTATTAAACCGTTGATAACCTATACATATTTTAAGGATGATATTCATTTTAATGGGTAGAATGTAACACCCTGATATTTTGTGAATTATTTTTTTCAAATTAATTTATCTTTTTTATATTTTTTATTTCACGTGACATTGGAAAATATTATTTACATATATATATATATATATTAAAAAACAAAATAAAATATTCTTTTCACATGGAATATATTTGTCTTGCACTTCATACAATTCCGACTTGGCTTGCGCTACCCACAACACCGATTTGGCGTACGTTACACGAAACACCAATTTTTGGCCAAGCATCATTTTATTATAATTTTTTCAATCATATAATTATAACCAAGACATTGAAATTAGTGATATGAATATTAATAAATATTTTTAAAATATTTTTTATAATTAATTTATAGAAAAGAAACATATTGATAATGAAATATATAATTTTTCATAAGGATTTTATTTGATTAAAAATATTATGAACTACAGATCATGTTCTTCTATGAAAAAGATAAAATTAATTATAGACACATATATAAATATAATATGAAAAAATAAACTTATTTTTTAAATTATCATTAAAAAATTATCTTTGGGTGATGTTATGTTAATTTTTTGAGAAACATCATTTTGATGAATAGTGAAAAATACTGCTTCTTAGTTAAAAACATCATTTGTATTTAAATAATTATTAATGTTAAATTATATTTTAAATTTTTTAAGGTAAAATTAGATCAATTATTCATCTATTAATAAAATTTAGGTCATTTAAATCAATTTCACTTTGAAATTTAATATAAATACTTACTAAACTTTTGAACTTCTTTCTACTTTAAAACCCTGTAATTTCTTCTAATCTGCAGGATTAGCATTAATCTTAATTCTTCTGCTACTATGAATTGAATATATAAAAAACTATATAAAATAGTTTAATAATTATAATATTTATATTATAATAATATAATCTACATTTTTAGCAAAAACTTTAGTAAAACTAATTAAAATTAATCCCAGCAATTGAGGTCAAATTAAGCTTGATAAAGAGTAACATTAATCATAGGGGCCCAAATGACCTATAATCTTGTCAAAAACACATTTTATAGACTTATTTTGGATATAAACCTAACATTATTGATTTATGGTGGTTATTTTGGAATTTTTTAGGGTAATAACATGTGTACACATTACTTGTTTTCAAAAATTACAAGTGATTCCCTTTCCTTCCCTAAAAAAGTCCACTAACACTCCCACTTTATCACACCTCTCAAAAAACATAAGTTAGGAAACAATCTACCAAATACACTTCTAAAAATCCATAATTTACTCCTTAAAGCCTCCCTTTTATAATAAATAATTCCACGGAATCTTTTTTTGTGAAAACCAAAAGGAGTTACCCGATTAAAAGGCAATGTCTTCTATCAAACCACTTTCATTTATTTTATTTCTCCACCCCTCCAATTTATTTTTTTCATGATTGTATAAAAACACCATTATATTAAATATAATAGGATTTATTTATTTTATGGTTTAAACCTACACTTACACACACCTCCATCTAATGGGAAATGAACATATGGTTCACCTGTATGGCGAACTACCACCTCACTAAAGGATGATTGTTCATTTTTCTTTATTGCCTCTCATGGTGGGAATTATGATTAACAATATATTTATATATTTCATATATTATTTTTATTATTTTTTTAATCTTCTTTATTCATTTTAAAAATTATAACTTTTTACTTTCCATTTTTTGTTAATATGATAATTTTGTTTGAAGAAGTGTGGATTTTCACCCCCTCAAAGCGATATGATTCGTTCACACACTACTTGGAAGGTATTAAAGTTGGGTTTTGTGAAATTATATGATATATAAGATATAACAATTATTATAAAATAATGATATATATATTCATATATACATATATATATATATATATACATGTATTTTGTGAATTTTTATTTTTTCAATAAGATAATAAAAACGGAAACAATGTTCATGCGTACGTACAACTTATCGTCTCTATGAACGGTGTACTCAAGTTCATAATTCTATATTATATATATTATTATAATAAAAATATATATAATATCAATTATTTTTATATCATTATGTACATTATTCAAATCATGATATAATTATAATCACCAAATATATATCAAATTAAGACACATGTGAAAAACTAAGAGAATATTACCCAAAGTGAAACTTTAACATAAGATTGTTAACAAGCGCATAATATAAGGACATAATCAAAACATATGTGGTATTATATATATTAATATGGTTATAAAAATTATTTATAATAAATTTATATTTATTATATAGATGGTTTTAATAAGTATGATGAGATTCAACATATAAGGTAAGGGTATTTCATCTCACTTTTTATTTCTATGAGATACATTATTTATTCACCACCCACTCCTTTACTGTGGTGTGTATAAATACCCATGGATATAATAAATTATAAATATATTTAAATTTATTAGTATTTATATATCCATTATAATACCTTTATTTCATGGGTTTTATGTTTCAAATGTTATCAAATCGGAAAAAATAGTTTTGTCGTAATTTTCCTTCTTTGAGACTCATGTTTGTTATGTGCCAAAATTCATTTTCAGGAATATACACATGCATTATACAAAATATATCAGGAATATATATCTTTAATGATGTTATGAACTTCATGTAATTTCATTTTCTTACTTAGAAATTATTATCCCAATTTACTAAGTGATACGATTTTATAGAAACAATCCCATAGTTTTTCAAGATTGTTTATGTTTAGGATTATTTTAATGAAATATTATGATCCATCTCTGATAAAAATTCATTAATTGTTTGATAATATTGTTATTTATTATTTATTAATATATTTGGACTATTTATTCCACTCTTTGGTAAATAATATAGATAATAATTTGTTTTTAATAAATCCCAACTTTACCCTCTTTTCAGTCAAAAATATATGTTCTTTTAAAAACATGTTTTGAAAAAAGGGTTTCAAGGTATATTCTTATATTGTCCTATGATCATTAAAATTAAGTTTTACCTTTTTTTATTTTCCCAATGTTTTCAAAGCAATATACTTGTCGCTTTCCGAATGTGGAATTTTTCTAACCTTTTTACCTTGCAAAAGAAATGTTCCTTTTACCTCATAGGACATGTATGGATTTATCTATCATCAACCCTTTGAATATTTATTCTCATGTTTAAAGTTTGATTTTTATGAAAAAAATTAAAATATACTTTCAGAGAAATGGCTTTAAAAAGGGTTTCAACTTCTTTTATAATTTTTCAAGGAAATTTTTTTTCAATATGTTTTCAATATTATTTTATATTTTTTCCAGGAAAAATGTTTTGAAAATAATTTGAAGACTTATTTACAAGATTTCTTAGTATTCTAAAAGAAAGTTTTTTATAAAAAAATTAAATATAATTTTATATATTTTCAAGCTAAATGATTTTAAAAATGTTTTCAAGCTTATTTTATATGTTTTCAAGGAAAAAATTTAAAATGTTTTCAAGACTTCTTTTTATGTCTTCAAATTAATTTTTAATGAATTTATTTTAAAAAAATTTTATTTTTTAAAGAGTGTTTTCTAAATAATAAAGGATATTTTTCTTAATAAATGTTTCCAAAATATCCTTCCAGGTTATTTTCTATCAATAATGATATCTATTTACGTTACTCATTTCCTTTTAGTAAATAATCCCAAGGTTCCATTCATATTCATTCTTGAATGGTTTATGTTTTTATGAAATGATTCTTATGACACTCATCTCTCTTTAATGGGTTATTTTCTTTTGAAACCCCCTTCTTATCATGGGTTTTGATTAGGATATAATGATTATAAAACCAGTATTATTATCCATATGTTATAATATGAATACATGTTTATGATACCCATTTCATTTTATCATTTATGATATGATTGTTTATGACTTTTTGGAATTTGTATGTATAATTTAATTTTGAAATGGGTGGGACCTATATCTCCCTCCAATTCATTGTAAAAATAGTTTTATCTCATGAGATAGACTAAGATGGTCTTTGGAGTAAACCTTGACAACTAAGATGGTCATGGGAGTAAACCACGGCTATAAAGATGGAATAAGGAGTTAACTCATTCTGCTAAGATAGTCGTGGGAGTGAACCCTGACTACCAATATAGTATGGGGAGTAAAATTCTACAACTAATATTGAATTTGTATTGATTCATTGGCTACTATGTAAATAATATTATATACTTAAGTGTTTTCTATAATTCCACATTTTATTCCTATGTTATGATTTCATAGATTATTTTATTTATTTCTTTATGATTCATGTCTAATGAACCTCCAATCCATATTATGATCTCTAATATACAGGGTACTATCTTCAAATGTTATTCCCAAGTTACATACCCTTTTTTATGTTATCCTTACGTGTCTTCTTTATTTACTTTACTAAGCATCTGTGCTCGACCCTTTCTTATGTTTCCATTCTTCAGGTCATGAAAAAGGTTTTAGGTAGAAGAACTAAAGGGATATATATTTATATAAGATTTTGAAAATCTTTCACTACGATAGAATATATTGTTTCTCTGTTTCCAAAGAAACTTACCTATTATGGTCCTTAGATATGTATTTTTGTAATGTACTAAGTATTCATCTAAAATAATGTAATATCCATGTATGTTAAACCTATGTTGATATAGTTCAAGACCAAATTTCTAATCATATACACTAATATTTTTGATAAAATTAATATGCATTGTAGGATCACACTCTTTTGAAAATTAAGGATTCAACACCTCATAAAAAAATATTTCCAACTTGTAAATATGTTATTCCATTAGTGTTATATCATGATATCTATCTCAAATAAATATTTATTGGTTTAATTAAGTTATCTTAGATTTAACAAGAATGATAATAATATTTTGGTAGTAAAGAATGTTATGATTTTTTCCACACTACCCCTCTCAATCCTTATCACTGTGATTTCTTACAGGTGAACAAGGAATTAAGGAACCTTGTTTAACATATTTAAAGAAATGTCATGGTTATATTTAAATACACATATATCTATATTATGGTCATGATTATATATTTTCATGGATGAAAATTTTTATTATCATGTATACTTTTGAGACTCTACTTATGATGATAAGATATTATGATTATTTTTTCTTTTCATTGTATTTAAATTTAGGTTATGTGTATCAACATGATTTTTATGTGAGTTTAGAGTGAAATCAGGCATCCAATCATTTTTTTATTTTTCTACCAATGGGTAAAATTTCATTGATCAAAATTCCATATATTTTATATTTCATAATTTTGATGGTGATGTAATATTCAAGATATGGATTAAAATTTAGGCTGAGTATTTGTATTATAGGGTATTGAGTCATCCTGATATCCATATATAATAATATATATAAATATAGGAATTCAATTATCACTTATAATGAAAAGATATAATTATGAAACTATATATAATTATATCTAAATTGTTAAAGGTGTAATAATTATATATATATATATATATTATATAAGAGTGTTTTTTAATTAATATTATTTTTCATGTGTTTAATTTGTATGGATTTTTTGAATTATTGAATAAAAAAATCAGAAAACCTATTAAAATTATATTATTGACTATAAATTTTTATGTACTTTTATTAATGAATTAATATATAATATAAATGAAAGATCTTGAAAATATGATTTAATCAATTTTTATTATCAATTGATCATAGGTATGATGTATTGCTGATATATCTTTGAATTTATTTAGTACGAATCACATTTTTTTCAATTTCTCACAAATTTTTTGGTATGTGTTGATTTTATTGAAGGTAACAAATTTATATCAAATATAGAAGAAATTATATGTGAATTTTCATTTTTTTATTTACAGTCATCTATAACAACAACACCATTGGAAATAATATAAAAATATTATAGGTTAAAAATTTTCCCACCTAATTTTGGGGTTTTGGTCTCCCTATAATCATTATGTAGAAATTCTGTGTGCCTTAATGTAGCACACATGTGGCCAAAAATATTTTAACAAGTTTTCGGTCCTATGATTTTTTTTAGTATGTGGTATCCAATTTCAATTTTATGTAGATCATAATAAAATATTTTTCAAAATTAAAGGGACTCATTTAAAGGTTGCATTGTAAATTTTTAATTATGGGGTCCTTTTTCAATAGTGTATGGGGTATATCGGTTCATAAGATACCCAAAAATTTTGGGAAATGGAAAAAATATTTCAAAGGTCACATAATGGATAATGTTTGAAATTTTAATTGTTTTCATATAAATTTCTTGACATACAAAAATTTTCTTACAATTATATTCACTGTTTCATGATGTTTCTTTTACTTTCAGGAGGGTTGGGGACCTTTTTTTACTCTTTAGATCCATTTTCTTTTTAATTAAATGAAGTCTTTTAAGTAGAAATTAAATAATTTTTAAGTTAACTTTTACCGTTATATAGAGAATGGCATCTACATAACGAAAATACCCTTTTAAATATATGTATGGGCTGTTTTGTTAGGGTAACCATGAATTTATAAGGGTTGTGTAAGGGTAAGTCACCAACTATGTAAGTGTAGGGTGAAATTACCCTGTGCTATCTAAGGGTGTGATTGACTATGTACGGGTAAAGATATACTATATATGGGCATATATTATACATAAGGGTTATCCATAATGATATTTATCCATAAAAGGGTATCTCATAAGTGTAAAACCAATTATACATAAGGGTGGAGTGGTTATTTAAGGTTATTACCTAAGGTTTGTAAGGAACTATGTAAGGGTAAGTTTTTTTTTTAAAGATATGTCAGGGTAGATCAAAGTTGTGTAAGGGTAAATCCTTTTATTTAAAATATTTTTCATGTTAATTTAAGAGTTTCCTATGGATATTTTGGTAGGGTGACATGCATAAGGTTAAAGTCCCATACACTTCTACAACATCCATAGGTTGTATAAGGGTAAACTATATTCCCCATAGGTAGCACCCTTTCAATGAAAAATATGTTTTCAAACCTAATTTACATTTTTATTCTTCAAGAACCCCTATAACTCAATTTTGGTTAACTAACAATATAGAAAAAATTGGATTTAAATTCTTTTGACATGTTAAAGGTTATAACTCCCTTTTTAGAGGATTTTAAACCCTTAACATTCATGATTCAGTTGAAAATGGGAAATTAAATAATGTTTTAATTCAGGGTTTAATTTCTGTGAACCAGAGTACCTATAGTATTCTTTAAAATACCAAAACCTATGTTACTTAATTTTATTACACATTTGTGAAGATTTTGTTGAGTATAGTTTTTAGTTACTAATAGAAGAGTAATTATTTGTCTTCCTTTTATTATGGGGTGATAAATTCCTCCTATTTCATCATACATAACCATAATTTTAGTTTTGAGATATTTTATTTAAATTATGTGGTTTTTAAAGAAATAATTATCATTTTAAAACTTTGTCGACTGGTAAAACTAAAATGGATTTCCAATTCATCTTCAAAAATGGATTTGTAGATTTGAAATGGAATGGTGTGTGTAATGAAATTTTTTAATAGTGGTTGAAAGATTTTTTAAATTTTTAGAATAAAATTAATGAATTAAAATAATAACTAT
This sequence comes from Viscum album, assembly GCA_963277665.1. Classification (NCBI taxonomy): domain Eukaryota; kingdom Viridiplantae; phylum Streptophyta; class Magnoliopsida; order Santalales; family Viscaceae; genus Viscum; species Viscum album. The sequence continues at coordinate 741,130,605 of OY728138.1, read as the reverse complement.
TTTCCGGATTTTGATAAGACAATAAGGAATGAGATATTTTACGATTTAAATGTGATTATTAGCTGAATTTTGGTAAAAAACAATTTTATGCTTGGATTTTAAAATAAAAGTCATGAGTATTAATTATAAATCATTGGTGTTGTTTTTTGAAATAAATGACATGGGTTTAAGGAGAAAACCCTTAGATTTTGGTTTTTGAAATGAAAAACATTTTAAAAAATTGAAAATGGGGTAAAATTAAAGGTTGATTGAAATTTTTTAAGAATGATTGATTGAATTATAGCCCATTTTACTATTTTATTTACATTGAATCACATGGGGGATAAGGTAGTTAGTTAGGAATAACACATTCTAGGAATGTATTAGCTCAACCTATAAATGAATTGGTGATGACAATAAAAATTAAACTAATTGATGGAAGTGATAATATTCCTTTGGTATTTTCTTATTTTCATCCTTAGAATGTTCTATAATTCCATGGTCCTAAAATCCCAAAGTTGGCACCTTACGTTTTTACATTGTCATGATTATAAGGAATCAAATAATAAAGGACAGACCTGTTTAGTAGTTTTGGAAAACCATATTACATATATGATACTCATTTTACATTAGGGATACAAAATTAAATACAGTACATGAAAAAAAAAATAAACTCCATATATGAAAACCCATTTAAGGATCTCTTCTTCATAATTGTGGTAAATGAATCCAAATAAGGGTGATCTCTAATTCTTAGTATGAGTTGAGTACGATAGAAGCTATAATGAATCAATAGTGAATAATCAATATGGAAAGGTAAATAACAGAACACACATTCCATTCAAATAACTAGATATTGTATAACCAATATAGACAAATAAATAATTGAACACAAGTACTGTTTAAATAACTGGATAATGAATAATCAATATAAAATGTTAAATAACTGAACACAGATTCAAATTAATCAATAACATGAGAATGAAATGAATCCATATATTTTCTTCATAGTAAAAAACCTCTGGAATAAAAAATGAGATGAAATAAATTATTAATTATGATAAGTCATGTATCGGAACATCAACCTTTTTACTATCCAGAATTATTCCCATAAAATCTTAATATATGGGTATAAACTTGTTTGATTATTCTTGAAAATATACGTGACTTTTTTTCTAATTGATTTCATCTAATGAAGCTATTGATGCATCAAGGGGCTTATTTTTCCATGGTCCCCAACCCATGTACTTCTATTATAAATCATTTCTCATATATTGAATTATCTATTTAATAAATAAACAATGTTTCTTATCATATAATATCCCTATTGAGTAAAGGATACATATTTAACAAATATTTTTCCATTTAATCAAAATACTTTCAAATTAAACACCATATGTAAAAATGTAATACAATTTTAGAAATAATCATAACAATCATACAATAATATGGCTATTTAAGATGAATTTAATTTAAAATTAAAAAATATATTACAATAATGATATTTTTTAAGAGAATTTTACCAACCATAAAATAAAGAGGGATTGAAAGATAACTTTTACCACTTAGTAATTATAAATTCAAAATCATTTGGATGAGATAAATAAAATTGAAACATAAAATAAAATGAAGTATGAGTGATTTAGAATATTAAATTAAATGATAGGTAGTATATACAACACAAAAAATAAAAAATTTGTTAATATGGTATAAGTTTTATAGGATTAAAAGTGAGACTAAAACTCCCATTACCTTGCGTCTGACTTGCCACGTGTGTCTCTATATTACAAAATAATAAACTTATGTTAAATATTTAACTATTTGAGATACAGTTTTATGTATATTATCACTTTTATTTCACCTATTAACATGTTACATACAATTACTTAATAAATTATGTTTAGGGTAGAAGTTTTGACAATATTCGGTTTATTTGTCATGTGGGACTTTAGTGTGAAGACTATATTCAACAGTGTAATTATTTAAAAATATGAAGAATAAAATAAATGATATATTTATAATATTTATACTTAATTTATACTTTTAAAACCAATCATTTATGATATTTATGAAAAATGAACTAACATAGTGATCTTGTAGATAGTAGGACGTACGTACGCATGAGAAACATTTCTAATTTTCAATGACTATTATGGAATGAATGAAGGTAACATTTATCTTTCTATAATTCTAATTATATATTAAATATCATATTATTTAATCATATGTACTTTTATATAGAAATATTTTTGTGCAAAAGTAATCAAATCACTTCAAGGAGGTTTTAATCCATAAATCCACGAACATATGTTATCACTTTTTCAGTGTGTGGAAGGGTAGTAAAGAAAGTCACATATTATATTACATGAAAGTTAATTATGTCATTAATATTATAATCATTTAATTAATATAATATATATTAATTATATATTTATTTAGAGTAATACATAATTTTTAGTGATAGGAAATGGAATACACTGTTCGTGGAGACGATAGGTCGTATGTACGTATAAACTTTGTTTCGTTTTTCTTATCATATTGAAAGAAAGAAAACTAAAGTATATATATTTATATTATAATTTTAATATAATTTTTATCTAATATATGTCACAAATTTTTATTAAACTCATCCTTAATACATTCCATTTATGTGTGAACGAATCATATCGCTTTGAGGAGCTAGTAGTCCACATGTCCACAAACAATTTTATCATGTTCTCAAAAAATGAAAATCGTGTAGGTATGTGCTATATAATAATTACAGAAGGAAAAAATAAATTATAAATATATTTTATGTCATATATAAACTATAAATCCATTATTATTCCCAAACATTAATGGTGGAAATGAAACAATGAACGACTTCAGTTCGCGAGGCGGTAATCCACCGTACACACGAATGAGGATTGATTATCCCATTCAATGGAAGTGTGCGAAATTTGAGGTCATAACCTTACCATAAAAAATATCTGTATATTTATGATACTGAATTTATTATATAATCATGATATAATAAAAATTTAATCAGTGTAGAAATAAAAGAGACAAAATTGCTAGTTGAAGAATGTTACTTATTTTGTTGGTAACTCCTTTTCTTTTATACAGAAAGTCTTCATTTGTATTGAGTAAATAAGGTTTCCTTTTGACTTTTCCATTCATCTATGTTTATAAAATCAAAAACATTCTATATTAAGGAAAATTACCTTTCTCTAAGGATTATTTTCTTACGGAAAATTTCCCTTTTCAATGAAATTTTTATCCTTAGATTTGTTTTCATTGCCTCATTAGATATCCTCTCAAAACCAAACTCATTTTATTACTATGTAAAAAATTCATATTCTTACCTAAAACTTCATAATCTTACAGTTCCATGTATATAGAGTATTCTATTTTTAGATTCCAAATTCTCTAAAATTCAGACTCTGAATTCTTTGAAATTTATAATTTGAATTATCTGCAATTTAGACTCTAAATTCTATAAAATTCAGACTTTGAATTCTCTGGAATTCTGACTCTAAATTCTCTAAAATTCAGACTCCTAATTCTCTAAAATTCAGACACTGAATTCTCTAAAATTCATACTCCAATGTCCTTGAAATTTAGACTCCAAATTCATAAGAATTCAGACTCTGAATTCCTTGGAATCCAGACTTCGAATTCCTCAGAATTCAGCTTCTGAATTCATTGGAATTCAGTCTCTCAAATCTATAGAATTCAGATTCTAAATTCTTTATAAAACAGAATCTAAATATCCATGTTTAATAGAATCTGATTTTTTATATTATTAGACTCTAAATTCTATTATTTCCATGGACTCTAGATATTCATATTTGGTTAAGATAATCCATTTTCCTTACACACGTTATTATTATGAAATGATGTTGTGTAATATATTTCTAACTAACTATTGGTTGAGTGACATGTGTATAGGTCCCTTTTAAATTCAAGGAAAAATCAAACTGTTGGTGGAGGGAGCTGACCATTGGAGTTTTTCCAATAAATAGTAACTCATTTGAATGAGCTCATTATGATTCCAATATCCTAGAGATTACATGTTGTGAAGTGATTTCTAGAGAGATAAATACTCTCGTGCCTTGTGCATTTCATGAACATCTTGTTCAGTCGTCAACACCTTGTTCAGCTTTCTTTATGCATCTCTGATTGTTACTAAGTACAATTGAGGGATTCCAAGGATAGTAAGATAGAGGTTATGAATAATTTAATAATCGAGGGCTTGTGTGGATAGCAAGATAGACTCTGGTATTCCTATCACGGGCTTACCCTAGTGTGGGTAAGATAGACTTTCTTGAAATTATAAATCAAGTGACCTTTATCCAAGGTTGTTGGATACCCTACTCTTTGGCATAAAATATTTCCTACTTGTTACTTGTTCTTGTTTCAAGTTTTAATTCTGTTGTATTTTAATAAAGAAATAAATTATAACTTACTTATACTTTATTGTAATTTTATTAATTCTGATAAATAAGATTCTATATGTTTTAAGGTAGAATATTTCCCTAAGTAAATTTTTCTTAAGTTTCTTTTTCTTAAGGTTAAAATCAAAAGATTTTTAAACTTACAATTCACACCCTCCTGTAATTGAGAATCTATATATACTATTTGAATCCAAAAATTGGTATCATAGTAAGGTCTTTAAAATAATTACACTCACATATAAGTTTTCTTGCTCAAATTTTTCTAGTTATAAATTCTCCTTGCTTAACATTTATTGTTCAAGTTTTTCTTAAATATTTTTATCATTATTTATAATTTTTTCTATTGTCATGTTTTTTTGAAAATTATTTTCTTATAGAACGGAATGAATGAATGTTGGTTCTATTGAAAATCTAAACCCTACCAGACCACCAATTTTTTATGGTAATGATTATGAGTAATGGAGAGATAAAATGAAGACTTTTGATATTAACAATGGAGTATAAATATTTTTTATGCTCATTAGAGACTACAAAATTCTAGATAAAGAAGTCAGAACCATTACCAAAAAAGAAAAATTAGAATATCAACTAAATTACAAGGTATTAAATACTTTGTTCTGTTCTATAACCAGGAACATATATAGTCAAATATCTTCTTATGAAGCTACCAACAGCATTTAGAAGAAACTTGAAGTCACACATTTTGGGACATCTAAAGTGATAGAAACTAGAGCTATGTTGAGAGATAAATATCATGGATTTATATTTCCTTATGGAGAACCTGTTTGTAATGTACAACAAAGATTTATGACCACTGTCAATAGTCTCCAATATATGTGAGAGAAAGGCCTTGATAATGAAGTTCTTTTGGATAAGATAATTGATATTATTCCCAATTAGTGGGAATATAAAAGGACAGATATTGATGAGAATAGAAAAGTATCAAATATTACTCTTGATGAGTTATTTGGAACTCTTCTTCAACATGAAAATAGAATGGAGAGAGATGTTGATTTCAAAAAAAAAGAAGAATGTTAATGGAAGTGTAGATTTCACTAATACATCTAAATCCAAGACTCTGGAAAGGGTAACTACATATAAGGCAACGAAAGACGTTGTTATATATGAATCAAGTGACAATGATCATTTAGAGAATGAATTATCCAATCTTACTTGAAGGATGAACAAGATTATGTGAAATAATGACTTTCAATACAAATATAAGAAGAAATATAGTAGGAACAAGAATGATTCTGAAGTAACTTATTATGAATTTAAATGGTCTGGACATATTAGACCTAATTTTACTATACTTAATAAAAAATATATGAATGAAAATATTTCTGAGAGAAACAGGAAGAAGTATTACAAGACTAAGGATAAGAAATCCTTGAAATTAAATGACACCTTGAGTTCTAATAGTAGTGAATCTTTAGATTATGAATCTTATGGTCACAAAAATATTCTTCTTATAGTGAGAGTACCTATTGAAAATGATTTTATTATGGATAAGGTACACAATGCAGAATCCTTAAACAATATGTCTTTAAATGCAAGTTTTTTTTATGAAGAATAATATGAATCTTCAAATGATGAATCTTCCTAATTAGAAGATAATAACCAACCTTCATTTAAAGAAATTTCTATGTTTTTTTTACTTATTAAAAATTAAAATTGTAAGATAAAAAATAAGTTAGAGAAATATAATTCAAGAATTTCTATTTTTACTAAAGAAGTATCAGATCTTTCTAAAGATCCTAATTAGAAAACTTTTAATTTTGAAAGTGTTTCCAAAAACATTAACAAAGTTAATTATGAGAAGGATAAAATTTCTAAGGGTCTTGAAGATGTTAATTCTAAGAAAAATATTTTAGAGGTTAACTCAAGTTATAAAGATAATAACATTGAGGATAAGAACTTGATTATTAAATTAAAATCTAAAATATTTTCTTTAAGGAAATTCTTTTCAAACTTTACCATTGGTAAAGAAAACTTGGACAAGATGTATTCCCAAATTCTTCCTCTAATAAATAGTTCTAGATTTGGTTATACTCACTCAAAACCAGTTTTTACTAACAAATATTTTGTTCCCCAAATTTCTCCCTTTTGTACTGTATTTCAATGTGGTGGATATTGGGAAAGAAATTTTTCTTTAAATGAAACTCAATCCTTAGGTCTTCATAAAGATTATTTTTCTAACAAAATGTGGATTCCAATGATTGTACTTTCTAAAATTTCCGAATACAAGAAAGTTTGGATTTCAAAAGTCTAACTCTATTATTTTAAGTAAAATAAAGAATGTACCAACAATAATACATGGTACATGGATAGTGGATATTCTTGGCATATGACTGGTAACAAAAACTTCTTTGAAAATATTATCAAGACAAAAGAAGGAAAAGTATATTTTGTAGATAATTCTCAGGGATAAATTTTTGGTTTAGGAAATATTGTTTTTCTTGGAAAAACATTAATTTTAAATGTTTTATTTGGTAAAGTTCTTAAGAACAACCCCATTAGAATAATCCAATTATGTGATGAAGGTTACATTTTGACTTTTAGGAATGATAAATGTTTAGTACACATTTCCAAGAAATATTTTATTTTTACTACCCATAGGCCTGAGAATGTATACACACTAAACAAAGAAGACCTTAGGATCCATGATCTACCTTGAATTAGTGCAATAGAAGATAAATCCTGGTTATAGAATAGAAATTTAGGACACTGTAACCTTAGGAACCTATGAAAAATAAAAAATAAAAAGACTTATTAAGGATCTACTGGATATTAGATTTGATTCTTAGAAAGTAGATGATCCTTTCTAATCTAACAAGCAACATAAAACACGTTTTAAGTCAATTAGTGAGGTCTCAACTTCTGATGCATTACAGTTATTTCATATGGATATTTTTAGTCCAACACAAACTGGAAGTATTCGAGGAAAATATTATGTATTTGTTTTAGTTGATGATTTCACAAGATTTAAATGGTTTTATTTTCTTGAAAAGAAATGTGAATCTTTTTATTATTTAAGATCATTTAGAGAAATATTTAACAATGAGAAAAACCTTCAATTGATAACTATCTGTAGTGATCATGGAGGAGAATTTCAAAATTCATATTTTGAAAATTTTTGTAGTAAGAAAGGAAATACTCATAACTTCTCAACTCTAAGAACTCCTCAATAGAATGGTGTTGTTGAAAGAAAAAATCAAATTCTCTAAGAGATAACTAGAACCATGTTGGGTGAATATTATATTTCTAAATACTTTTGGGTTGAAGTTGTTAGTAATGATTTTTATACTATAAATCAAGTTTTAATCAGACCTTTTATTAACAAAAAACCTTATTAATTGTGCACTTGTAGAAAACCTAGACTTTCTTACTTCAAAGTATTTGGTTGTAAAGTATTCAAGCTGAATACTAAAGATAACTTACAAAACATTACACCCAAATATGATGAAATAATTTTCCTAAGCTACTTCACTACTTCTAAGTCTTATAGGGTTTTTAATAAAACCACTTGTACTATTAAAGAAACAATGTAAGTTAAATTCAAGGAAAATGATTATTTTGATTTTAAACAACCACATCCTACACCCTCAGATTTGTTTTCAAAAATTGATAATAAACATTTGATATAAGATTATTCTAATAAAGAAATTGTTCAAGAAAACTTTTCTAAATCATTTACCCCAAAAGATTTTCTACCATAAGGTAATGAACAGGTTTTACAAATTCTAAATTATTTGTTTCTTAAGATTCATCCTAGTGATAGTATCATTATTGATGTAAATCAACATATAAGGACTTGAGGATCCTTATAAAATAAAGTATAACATCTTTCATTTCTTTCCCAATTGTAACTAAAAAGTATTGATGAAGCTTTAGGAGATGATTATTAGATTACATCCATGTAAGATGAGATAAATGAATTTGACATGAACATTGTCTAGACCTTGGTTGAAAGTCCAAAGTAAACATCTGTAATTAGTGTAAAATGGGTCTTCATAAATAAGTGTGATGAAAGTAGAATCATGGTAAGAAATAAGGATAGATTAGTTGTTAAAATATATAATCAACAAGAAAGAATAGACTATGAATAAACCTATGCTCTAGTAGATAGACGTAAATCAAATATAATTTTACTTTCCTTTATTGCATTCTATAATTTTTAAACTTATTCAAATGGATGTAAAGTGTGTTTTCCTTAACGGATATGTTCAAGAGGATGTCTATGTATAAAAAACTCAAGGATTTTAAGAAACAAAACATCCTGAACATGTTTTCAAACTTACCAAAACTTTATATAGACATAAACAAGCCCTTTGAGCCTGGTATGATAGACTTACAAGATTTTTGTTATAATATAATTATATTAAGGAAACCTCTGATCCAACTCTTTTTATAAAAAATGATAAGAAAAATATTTTGATTTTTCAAATTTATGTCAATGACATTATATTCAGTTCAAATCAGAAATCGTTAAATGATTAATTTGCAAATCTAATAAAATCTGAGTTTGAAATGAGTATGATTGGTGAGTTTAAATTTTTCCTAGGTTTTTAAATTTCTCAAATACCACAATAAACTTATATATCACAACATAATTATATAAAAAGCTTCTTAAAAAGTATGGTTATGACAACACTAAAAGTATAATCACTCCAATTGGTACCACAAATTCTCTTGATCTTGATGAAGTTGGGAAACTTGTATAGTAAACATCATTTAGATGTATAATAGAACGTTTACTATACTTGATATCTAGTCATCCAGACATAATTTTTTTAGTATGCTTATATGAAATATATCAAACTATTACAAAATAATCTTATTTTAAAGTAGTGAAAAAAAATTCACTATTTAAAGGGAACCATGGATTTAAGACTTTTCTATACTTTTGGATTTGATATTATTTTAAAAATAATTCTAGATGCTGATTTTGGTGGATATAGAATGGATAGAAAAAGTACATATGTAACTTTTCATTTCCTAAGAGATTCATTAGTTTCTTGGTCATGTAAAAAAGTCACACTCAGTAGAACTTTCCACTACTGAAGTTGAATATATAGGAGCTGGAAGCTGATGAGCCCAACTGTTGTGTATGCAACACACACTCACAAACTATGGCATGAGTTTTACCAAAAAACATATATTGTGTGATAACACTATTGCCATTACCCTATGAAAAAACCCTACACATCACTCTCGTGAAAAAAAATAGATATTAGGAATCACTTTCTTAGTGATCAACACTTAAAGGAGATATCATTTTTTAATTTATCGGAACGTAATACCAATTTTCTGATATTTTTACAAAATCATTACTCTTTGATAGATTTTAATAAATTAAAAAAAATTAAGAATGATAACCATAGGTTAATCTTCCATGTTAACTTTTTGTTTAAACCTATCTCCTTATATTAAGTAGCTAATTCTCATAGGGGAAGAACATTTCCTTTATAACCAACAAAATTTTCCCTTAATGAAATTTATTTTCGTAACCAAAATTTTTGGAACTCAAAATTCCAGAACCCAAATTTTTCTTTATCTACTAAAATTTCATGAACCTAAAACATTTTCCCTTTACCTAATAAAATTTTTTGAAATTTAATATTCATCATTACTAAAAAATTTCCCAGAAATCTAGAAGATGTGTTTCCTTACTTAAATTTTTTCAATTGAATTTTTACTTGTTGTTATTTAGGAAAAGAAATCGATTCACCTTCCTTTAATCTGAATTTTCTTTAAAGCCTCAAAAGAATAGAACCGACCAAAAACTTCTTCAGTTTTAATTTCAACCATCAGATCAAATTGTGCTTGTTTCAAACATTGGATCAAATCATGAATTTGAACAATCACTTTGATGCCTATATAATGCCCCTATATTCCTCGTACAATATTAGTTATCAAGGTTTTCGATGCCGAGGCTTTTCCTCTCTTCAAAAATATTTTTCAGCTTTTCCAAGTTATCTTAGATTATAGATGTCATTGGAAGCCTCTTCACAGAAACAGATCTCTTCAACTAATTATGTTAAGGGATAGAAAATATATAGGGAAAGGTTAGGTTATACATGATTACTCACTAAGAATAATTACTTGATTACATAAAAAATTAAACTGAAAGGATGGGAGGGTGTTTGTGTAGAAAAGCCAAAAATTTAGGATCCGGTTTACCGAGAGTTTCTTATAGAGTTTTATGATACAATATGATTTTATAACGAAGGAGGAAGAGATATATTTCCGTTCAAGATTAATTTAAAGACATATTTCTTATCATTTAATATGGATGCAAATATTCATGGAGTTTCATATAAAGGAGAATCATTTTTCTATACTCACATGTTTTCCGAGTAGTCAAGAAGTTTTGAGATGGAAAATACAATAGTGTTCCTTGGACTCAAAGAAGTAAAATCACCAATTACTAACCATATCTCAACACACTATAGATTGTTATAATTTTGGGTACAGGGTTTCCTCATTACAAGAAAAGGAGATAAGGAGTTTTTAAAGAAAATTAACATATTTATCTTGGATTTTTTGTTAAACTAAGGATGATAAATCTTTTGATGTATATCCTTCTCAAAATCACCAATATCAACAATGGAACTCCCAAATCCCAAATTAACATGTATCTTGAAATTTTTTCTAATATTATAGTGAAATTCTTTGAATCGTTCAAAATTTCCTAAATCTCTATGCCCAAAAATTTAAAGATATTGTTACTAAGTGATGACACCTTGAGGGGAATGAATGTCGGTTTCAATACCAATCCCAAATAATTTTATGATCTTTTAGAAAGTGAGGTGGAAGCTTTAGATAAGAAAGTGGAAGTATGAGAGACATCCATGAAAGCTCGAAATAAGAGAAATGATATAGATCCAGAAACCAAAGAGAAGCCTACAATTCCTAAAATACAGTCAGCACCACCAAAGCTGCAGAAGAAAAATACTTTCCCTGATGAAGTGGTGGCGAAGTGCAGGGAACATAAGAAGAATAAAAATTAAGAATATCCTAGTTTTGGTATAGATCTTTCTAAGTCAAAGTCTTTGAAAATTTAAGTTTTAGAAGAGTTTGAAAGATAAGAAAAATAGAATAAGAAAAATAAGAAAATTTCTCAAGATGAGATTGTTCAAGAACATATCAAGGATACTAAGAAATCCTCTGAACATATTCAGGTAACAGAATACTTTTTCTAAGAATCATTATGAGTAGAGACTACAGGAAATAATATGTCAATTCTAGAACTTGAAGTGGAAGAAGAGATAGTTTTGGAAGAAGAAGTATAAGAATAATAACAAGAATAACAATATTAGAGTAATGATGTGATAAAATAAGTGGAATAATATCCTAAGAAGGAAAGCCTTTCTGAAAATTTGTCGATCCGGACATCCCAGGTCATGTCAACAAACATTGTTTCTCGGGGAATTGAGGATGAGGGATAGGAATATATTTACAAACCTTCTGATTATTAATGTAGTAATCATGACATCATCCAACCTAATGATCTTCAGGAAGATTCTAAGAAAGAAGAGGATGATGAAGATAAATTTTTTCAACTTTCAAATAGTGATCATGAATCTCTTATGGTTTTAGAGTCTATTTGCAGAGTAGCCAAAGGAAAATTGGTTATTGATGATACACCTGAGATGGTTGTGATGGTTAAAAAGGATACTGGTGGATCATAAAATACAATTCTTTTAGAGCAAGAAAATGAATCTTCACCTGCAAGGGAATCAGATTCTGAATCATCTTTCATGGGTAAGGATTTCATAGTATATTCTCTGAAGAAGTTAGTAGACACCAAACCCATATTTCCAAGTATTTATTCTAGGTGTCAACTACTTCAAAATTCCTTTAATCAGAAGTTTGATTCAGTAAGCATGCTCATCAAAAAGTTCATCAACCTTGAGGATGATTTCAAAACCTTCTATATCTGTTATGATTCTCATAGGAGATCTTGTAAGGAAATTAAAAAATGGTCAAAGAGAATGATTGAAGACATGAGAATCCTTGAGGACGTCCAAGACTTAGTGAAAAATTCCTTTGATGATCTAAAATACTGGATAAAAAATCATACAAAAAGCTTTATAGAGAAGCTAAACATTGAACAAGTTGCCCGAAATAAATAAGATAAAGATATGAATGGGAAGTTGAATTTAGTTGAATTAAATTTGAAGTGATAAATGGATATCCGGAGAGAGTTTGAAGAAAATTACAATCATTAAGAAGAGATACATGATAAGAAAAATCGCATACTAGTTTGAGGATTTTACATGGAGAATATTATAAAAGATGAGTACATGAATGTTTGAGATTATCTAGAAATTCACTATGAAAAAATTCTAGAGACCAATCCAGACTGTTAGGTTAGTGTCGTTCCCTAGAAGCTATTTACTGAAGGATATTTCAATCACCTTATAATTGTGTTTAATATGTCAGTTGCATCCTTTGATTCTTGAGTTTTTTTAAATATGAGGGTTCTCACATTCCCCTTAAAAGATATGGAAAATAAAAATGATAATTTAGAGCAAGAAGACATACCGAAATCTTAGGTAGAAATCCTTAAATCTCAAGATGAAAAAATCAAGGGTCTGGAAAAGAAAATTTTTTATCATGATTTATTGTTCAAGATTTTTTAGGATGATCATTAGGAGCTCAAGAAGTTTACGTCTGGCTTAAGAAAGATCATGTCGAAGGAAAATAAGGATAAATAATTTTTTCCTCTCAATTCCGATATTTTGTTTTATTTACCTGTATCAATTTTCCAATCATAATTAAAAACTTTTTGTCCTTTATTTGTTTTTTTTCTATAGTTCTAATCTTTCATGTGCCATTTTTTTCATTCTCTCTATTCCTTTTTAAAAATCACACGGGGGAGAAAAGAATATTAAAATAATACTAATTATTAAAGAAGAGAATGGATTATGTAATAGAGGGTTTACTTAAAGAAATATTTCTTAAGAAAGAAAAGGTAAATCTCTATAAGGAAGTTAAGAATATGGTCCTTAGTGACTTCAAACCCAAAGGGGGAGTTAGTTGTATTCATCATGATTTTTAAGTAAAGGGAGATAATTTTTTCTTTTAAAGTTCATATATAAAATTCTTATTCATTATATCATTTTTTGAGAGGATGTTTGTGACTTCCAAAAAGGATGAGATTGTTGAGTCAATAATGTTTTTTTGTGACATTTTCAATCCTATATGTTTTGAAAATCAAAAACACTCTATCCTAAGGAAAATTACCTTTCCCTAAGGATTATTTTATTATGGAAAATGTCCCATCTCTAAGGAAATTTTTATCCTTACCTTGGTTTTCATTGCCTCATTTTATAACCTCTCAAAACCAAACTCATTTTATTACTAGGTCTAAAATTAATATTCTTATCTAAAACCTCAGAATATTATAGTTCCTTGGATATAGAGTCTTTTATTTTTAGACTCCAAATTCTCTAATATTTAGACTCTGAATTCTCTAAAATTCATACTCCAAATTCTCTGAAATTCAGACTCAGAATTCTCTAGAATTTAGACTTTGAATTCTCTAAAAATAAGACTCTGAATTCTCTAAAATTAAGAATCAAAATTTTCTAAAATTCAGACTCTGAATTCAATGAAATTCAGACTCCGAATTACTCAGAAATCAATCTCCAGATTCCTCAGAATTCAGACTCCGAATTCCTCAAAATCCGAACTCCAAATTCCTCATAATTTAGATTTTGAATTCATTCAAATTCAGACTATAAAATATTTTGAATTTAGAATCTAAATTATTTGTAATAGAGAATATGAATATCCATGTTTTATATAATCTGAAAGTTTATATGATAAGAATCAAAATTCTATTTTTTCTATAGAGTCTGGATATTCAGATTTGGTTAATCTAATCCATTTTCCTTACCCATGAAAATTTTTTGAAACGATGTCATACAATATGTTTCTAACTAACCATTGGTAGAGTGAAATTTGTATAGGTCCCTTTGAAATTCAAGGAAAAATATGACTGTTGGTGGAGGGAGCTAACCATTTGATTTTTTTCTATAAAAAGGATCTCATTTGAATGAACTCATTATGATTTCAATATCTCAGAGATTACATGTTGTGAAGTGATTTCTAGAGAGATAAAGATTCTTGTGCCTTGTGTATTTCAGGAACATCTTGTTTAGCTGTGAACACCTTGTTCAGCTTGCTTCATGAAGCTCTGATTTTTTCTGAGAACCATGGAGGGTTACATGGATAAGAATTCTAAGGTGCTGACTACCTTAAATATCAATGGATTGCAGGGATAGTAACAAAGACTCTGATATTCCTATCAAGGGATTACCCTGGTTTGGGTAAGATATACTTTCTTTAAATTATAAATCAAGGGTCCATTATTAAAGGTTTTTGGATACCCTACTCTTTAGGATAAAATATTTCCTACTTGTTACTTATTCTTGTTTCAAGTTTTACTTCTGTGATATTTTAATAAAGAAATAAATTATAAATTTCTAATACATTATTGTACTTTTATTTACTCTGGTAATTAAAATTCGATATGCTTTAAGATAGAATATTTCCCTAAGTAAATTTTTATTAAGTTACTTTTCTGTTAACATATTTTCAAAATCTAAGCAAGTTTATTTTCAAGTTAAGAATTTAAAGAGGATTTATGGATTTACCTTATTTAACATTGTTAAACATTATTTTAATTATGGTTAAAAAAGACTTTTTTTAAATATACAATTCACCCCCCCCCCTCTTGTAATTGGGAATCTACATATACTATTTCGATCCTATAATTAGTATTATTTCTTCTAAAAGTGATTCCACTAGGATGAGTGAATAGATGTTGGAATCTTTTTATGGTAGGGTTGATTAAAAAATTGTCTTAGGATGTGTAAATAAGTGAGGGTTGACTTCTATTTTATAGTGGAGGAGTGGAATTATTGTAAATATAAAAAGTTAAACACTATTGGGAGATATCCCTTGTATCATATTCCACCACGAATTAAAAAAATTAAATAAAATTTGTTATATGGTATAAATATGGCTATCCAATAGAGTGTTTACATTTTTTAGGTCATTTGTATCCTTAAGATTAATTTTTAACCACTAAGTAAACTCATTTTTAACTTAATCACTATAATTAATTTTAACTTCTTTCGCTAATACTATTGGTCAAAAAAATTACCTTACTATAAATTATAAATTTTTCTAATTCCAAATATGGAATAAATTTTTCAAAATTCTAATCACATAAGTGGCATAAATTAATTTAAAATTAATCCCATAGATTGGATGAGAAAGTGGGTTTTAAAGTGAAAATGTTCAAAATTTCACTAAGTTTTTATATATAAATTCAATTAAAAAATTATTAAAATTACCTTAATTGTATTCATTAAAGTAAAATAGACTAAATAATACTTTAAAAACAATAAATAATATAAGTTTACATATAAATTATTTATATTAAATGTCTGCTTTCAATTAAAGTTCAGTAATTTTTACTATTTATCGAAAAATAAAACATCACAGAAAAAAATAAAAAGTAAACACTAAAATAATTTTGAAATTATGAATTAAAAAATTATTTTTTTCATATAAAATTTATATAATTACCAAAAAATTTAGTTTTAAAATAGTTTCTTCATTAAAAGGTACCAAAACTGCCTATAGAAAAACTATATCTTTTAATGTATAAAATTGGATTTTTCCCCCTTATCTTATGTCTATCAAACCTATTGGATGAATGAAAAAATAATTTATTGAATATATAATATATAAATTTTAATAAATTCCTCACTAATAGTAATTAATTTTATATATTATGATAAAACACTTTTGTGCATAAAAGTAGTTTCTTGTAAAACAATTCCTTTATATTAAATTGGTTTCTATATTCATTTATAATTAATTGGTCACAAAATAATTATATAAACATATGTAAACAATGTTTTCAAAATTTAGTTAATCCTTTTTAGACATGTCATTACAATTTCTATATTATAACTATCATATTAAATAATAATATTAATAGTATATTATAGTTTTGTAAATCTCGGTCTTGCATATAACGCAAGCTATTGAAGGAACATAGTATTGTTTGTAACACAAGTCAACTTACTATTGTGTGTTATGTAAAATAATATCAATGTTTTTATAGTGTATTACTAACTTGGTATTATATAGAAATCATGTAAACAACATAATTAAATTTATTATGAAATTAAAATATTATAAAGTATTAGGGTGTCATAGTCTCCACACCTTATATAAATTGTGTCCTTACAATTCAAACATGATATTGGTAATCAAGAGTTTGATATTTCAAAATACTATTATGTTAATACCCATATCATAAATAGGGTTAATAACACATCTTCTTAATAAGAGGTAAAAAAGAAATTTAAAGTGCACTACAAAACTAGGCTTTGGAATGGGAGAAAATTAGTGAAAAAATGGACATCGAAGGTAAATATAACTATCATGTTATGATGGAGATTGATATAGAGCATGTTTTTTAGAAATATTTTGACCACAAACACAAAAACTATAGGTGTAAAAAATCTCATTGATATCAACAAAAATTATGATAATAAGACAACATTTTTATTTCGAGACCATTTCCCTATAGTTGAGAAATTATTTCACTCTATAATGATGTATATAAATATAATTAATGGATATGTTTCTACTTCATATGAACAATTTTATCCATTTTTTGGTCCTAGAACATGTTCTACTTCATCTATTAGAATAGGTTGCATCATATGTTGAACTAATAAATTAATCTCTAAATCATTTTCCATAGATCCACTTAATCTATTTCATAAATTGTTTACTTTTTGAAAAGATTATGATTAAACACTTTAGAGGTAAGGTCCTTTAATTTACAAAATAGCCTTATCATTAGTCTTTAATCAACATGAATTATCTCTATAATCATCACATATCAAACATGTGAACACCTTGATCATGTATTCTCTTGAAACATGGTAATAAAAATAATTAACATAAAAATTTATTAAAAATATGCATGCTTACTTATTCCATAAATAGAACATAGATTATCAGATATATTAATTATATCAAAAAATGTTGTAAACTCATTCAATGATAGCACAAACAACATTATCAGCAGATTATTAATTAGTTCTAAGGTAGTCAGTAATATTTAATTTTATTTATCCTTTTCAAACATCTCTTTATTCAAGAATCGTTATATTAGAAACATATTATGGATTTAATTCCCCTCAATCATATGTTTTCCAAGAATTTAAACATGTAACTGAATGATTTTTCTTGGTCATCAGTACCGATCAACACATGCATTTAAATACTTGATGAAAATTTGTTATAGTAAAATCCTTATAAATCTCATAATACTTATAACTAATAACCATTTATAGAATACTCAAATGAAATAATTCATGAATCTAAACACAAACACAATAGTCAATAATCCTCATTTATGGTAATATCATAAGCTTGACAATGATCTGTTATCTTCTTTTGAGGTGTATTATCTTGACGCTTGGGGGATTCATTTTCATCCTGACCCATCTCCTTGCAGTTGCAACACTAAATAGTAGCCTTTTTTTATTCCCTTTATATTATTTAACATGGTGACCTTTATCTCCAATATTATAAGAAAATTCCATTCCCTTCGATTGAACACTATTGGTTTTCTTTCCATATTTATCAAATATAGGAAAATCCTTCATTCTCTTCTTCCCTTTATCTATCCTTTTCCCAGATATCCACTTCCTATTGTGTTTCCCTATAAAGAAATAATACTTAGATAACTATTTATCTATCTCATTATCATATTATACTATGTCCTCATATGACAAAAAAATTGGATTCTATTTACCTTCAAAATATTGGTTGTAGCCTATAAAATAATAGATCATTCTTAATATTTTGGTCACATGCATTGTTGATGTTTACATTCCTTGTACTAGGATCTATTTATAATTGACTATGTAAAAAAGATTAGATCAGTACATTTTGTAACATAATATTAAATCCAAAACTAGTGAAATACTTATCATAAATTGAATAATTTATTTATAGATAATATCATAATCATAAACATGGTTTCATTGGGATATTATTTTATATATATCCTTAAAGTGTATCATGGGGTTTTGTTCTCTAGTTTATGTTTTTCTAAATCTTATTTTCAAATTTTCTACTAAAATTATTTTGACGCCAATTGTAACTCCTTAAACCTATAATCCTAGAGTCAGTGACTAACTTTATTGCATTTTCATGATTATAAGAAATCAATTCTTGAAGGACTAATTAGTTTAATAGTTTTGGAAAACCAGATTGCATTCATGATATTTATTTTACATTGGGGATATAAAATCAAATAAAATACAAAAAAAAATAAACTACATCCTTGAAATCTCATTCAAATATCTCTCCTTATGAACCTGGGAAAAGGAAACAAAATTTGGGTGATCTTAAATTCTCAGTAAGGATTTATTACAACAGAAACAATAATGAATCAATAATGAATATTGAACATGGAAAGGTAAATAACAAAAAAATCATTCCATTCAAATAACTCGATAAGGCATAATAAATATATAAAGGTTAATAACAAAACACACATTCTATTTAAATTACTATATAAGGAATAATCATTATGTAAAAGTAAATAACTGAATACATATGTCATTTAATCAATAAGCTAAGAATGAAATGTCTCCATAGATTTTTTTCATAGTGAAAAGACGCTATATAATAATAATTGAAATTATGGAAATGCTAAATTATTGGAAATCGCGTATCTAAAATGTGAACCACTCTTATTTCAAGACTTATTCTGAAGATATTTTAAGTCTATGTGTAGAAACTCGTATTATTCTTCTTGGAAACAAATGTGAAGGGTTTATTGCAAATTAATTTCATCTCTTGAGAATATCGAGTCATCAATGGGATTATTTCCAACATCCCCAACCTATATATTTCTATTCAAAATCGTTTCTAATATATTTAATAATAATTTTAATTAATAAACAATATTTATTATCATCAAATATATTTATTGAGTAAAGGATATGTATTTAACAAATATTTCCTCATTTAATCAAATAACATTAAAAGTAAATACCATATGTAAAAAATGGAATATGTATTAGTAAATAATCAAATACATCATACAATAATATAGATATTTAAGAGTAATTTAATTTAAAATGAAAAATTATTACAATAATGTCATTTTTTAAGAGAAATTTAACAATCTCAAAATAAAGTGGGATTGTAAAGATAACTTTTACCACTTGATAATTTTAAATTAAAAACCCTTTAGATGAGATAATTCACACTTGAAATTAAAATACCAAAGTTATGAGTGATTCATGATATTAATTTTAAATTTATTATTATATAAACCACATAAAATAATCAAATTTTGAATATGGAATAAGTATCATAAAAAATAAAGTGAGAGTAGAAATCCCCTTACCATGGGTCAGACATGTCATGTGTGTCTCTAACTTCTATAATAATATACTTATGAAAATTATTTAATTGATTCTTAAACTTTTTTAATTTTTTTATTACTCTTATTTCACTTTTTTTAAGGTATATAAAATTACTTAATCAATTAAGTCTAAGTTGGATGTTTTGACCATATTCAGTTTTTAGTGTCAAAAACGGATTTGGTAGGAAAAATATTGTCAAGTGGTAATTATTTAAACATATACATAATAAATATAATTACATATTTATCATATTTATACATAAATTTTACTTTTAAACCAAACCATGGAATAATGTTATGAAAAATGAACTAATTTTGTGATCCTGGTGACAGTAGGTCATACGTACGCATGAGTAATGTTTCTATTTTTCAATGATCATTATGGAAAGAAGTAAAGTAATGTTTATATTTATATAATGGTCATTATGTATTAAATTTAATATTATTTAATAATATATTATTTTTTAGATAATTATTTTTATCCAAAAGTAATCACATCTATTCAATGAGGAGGTAATCCACACATCCATGAACAATGTTATCACTTTTTCAATGTGTGAAAGGGGAATAAAGAAAATGATATATTATATTACAAGAAAGGAAATTATGTCATGAATTTAAAACTTATTTCATTTATATCATATATATTCAGAATATATTTATTTATATAATCTCATACTATTTATTGATATGAAATGGAATACACCGTTCGTAGATATGGTAGGTCATACGTACGCATGAACATTGTTTCCGTTTTGTTGTTGTATAGAAAGAAATAGAAGAAAATGATATATATGTATATTATAATTTCATTATAATTTTTACATATTATATATCACATATTTTTATTAAACCCATCCTTAATAAATTCCATGTAATGTGTGAACAAATCACATCACTTTGAGGAGAGGGTAGTACACAAATCTGCAAACTATGTTATCATATTCCCACAAGATGTAAAGAATGAAGGTATGTGTTATATAATACTTAAAAAATAAAAAATAAATTATAAATATAATATATATCATATATATCATATATATCATATATAAAATATAAATTCCTCATTATTCCCAGCCTTTAATGGTTTAAATGGATGAATGAATTACATAGGTTCATGAGGCAGTAGTCCATCATACACAAGAATGATGATTGCATATCCCATTTGATGGAAGTGTGTGAACTTGATGTTTTTAACATTAACATAAATTAATATCTATATATTTATAATATATAGGTTATTATATAATCATAATATAATAATATTTTATTGGTTTTAGAAATAAATAAAAGAAAAGTACTCGTTGAAGAACATTACTTCTTTTTCTGGTAACTCCATTTATATTTTAGCATAAGACATACTTGGTTTGATTTCCTCCTGAATTTAGGCCTATAGAATTAGTGAAGAGATTTTTAGAGATTATTTTTTCATGTTTTTGATAATTAAAATTGCTTGAGAGGTTTGAAAATTTTAGGAGGTGATTTCCCTTTTATAGTGGAGGAGAAGTGGTATTCTTGTAAATATAAAAACGTAAACACTATTAGGATGTCTCCCTTACATCATGAACCTAAAATAGTGAAAAACGTTCTATAAAAGTGGTTATAATGTCAAATTAGGTTCACCAAATATGTTTTTAATAAGTTTCTAGGTCATTTTTATCCTTAATAGTAATGTTTAACCACTGAGTAAACTCATTTCTAACTTAATAATTATAATTAATTTTAATTCATTTCAGTAATATTTTATGTAAAAATATAATTTTAGTATAATATAAATTATAAATTATTTTTATTAAAAATATGGAATCAATTTTTTCAAATTATAACCAGACAAGTGGAAAAACTTAAGTTAAAACTGATCATGTATATAAGACGGGAAAGCAGGTTTTAAAGTGAAATTTTTCAAAAGTCTACTAAGTCTTTATATCTAAATTCAACATAAAAATGATTACAAGAACACTAAATTATATAAATTAATGTAAAATGTATCTAATAATACTTTAAAAACAATTTAAAATAAAATTTAGCATTATAAATTATTTATAAAAATGTAGATTGTCAATTAAAATTCAGTTTTTTTTCAATAATCATCAAATAATTAAACTTGAGAGAAAAATAAAAAAATATCACACTAAGATAATTTTGAAATTATTCATTAAAAAATGAAGTTTATTTTTTCATATACAATATATAAAAGTTCCAAAATATAGTTTTAAAATAGGTGCACCATTAAAAGAAAGAAAAACTAACTTTGGAAAAATATAGCTTTTTGTGCATAAAATTGGATTTGTTCTTATCTTATTCATATTAAACCTATTATATTAGTATATAAATTATTTTATTGTATATATATTATATAAATTTCATTTAAATCATCCATAAATTTTAATTAATTTAAAATTTTAAGATAAAATTCCTTTTAAACATAAAAAAATTATAAAAAAAATGCCTTTATATTTAATTAGTTTCTATATAAATTTCTAATTAATTGGTCCCCAAAGAATTATATATACTTATCAAAACAATGATTTAAAAATTTAGTTAACCCGTTTCATAAATTTCATTACAACTACTAGATGATAACTATCATATTAAATAATAATAATAATAATATATTACAGTTTGGTAAAACTCAGTCTTACGTGTAACTCAAGCTATTGAGGGAACATGGAATTATGTGCAACAAAACCCAAATGAATGTGGTTTATTCAACCATATAATCTTATTTTTTTATAGAATAATATTAACTTGTAGTTTCATATAAATCATGCTAGAAACAAAATTTAATTTATTCTTAAAGAAAAATATTATAAATTCATGGGGTGTGACACATTTCTCGTGCACACTGGAAGATGAACTCCACCAATATTTTTCATAATCCTTATTAACCTACCACTAGGTACCTTAAAAATATGTCTATTATTAGAGATTTTATTATGTGACAATTTTATATAAAAAAATTATACATGTAATCTTTGATAGAAATGCATATTCATTCCTCCTTTAATAAAAAATATATATTCATACCTTCTTTGAAAGAAAAGGTCATTGAAATTCTTTAATTATGATTCATTTAAATTTTTATTCAATCATGTTTTTATATGAGTCATGAAAATATTTCCATTCAATATTTTATTTAAATTTCAGAATAAATGGTATATTTGATATTGATTTATTATGAAATAATTGGTGAAATATTACTGAGACTATATCTCACACCCAACCTTTTTCTTTGGGTGTCTGTAGATTTTTTTATGTTGGGTCTGGGGAAAGGTAAGGTATCACTAAAAGGTTTTGGGTGTACCTAAATCATAGGAACTTTTATGTTTAAAGCACATAATAAAGTTTGTGATCTTCCAGTTGCATGATTTTCTTAATTAATTTTTTGATAATTTTGTATAGTGTTTGTGGAACCTTTACTTTTTGTTTTTATCATACCCCCTAGATTTTTTATTCATATGGGTTGTAGTGATTGTTTTATTGGAAATATTTTCATGAAATCAATCCCTCTTTACTCGTATTGATTCCAGGTAATTTTTCACCATCCTATAGGGATTGTTAATTACCTATGGGCCATTTCAGGGTTAGATCAGGTATTATTTTGGTGGTTTATCTAATTAAGTTCATGATTGTTTTTTATCAAATGTGTCTGAGGGCCTTATTTTATATTAGTATATAGTATGGGACTAAGTATTTTGTAATGAGTTAGATCTTGGAAAGATATCATTGTAATGAAACATAATTTTCAATGGGTTTTTTTGGAAAAGTGTCTTTGAGGAAATTTGGCGCTTTAATTCTAGGATCTTCTCATTAGTTGATTTGACGTTCTATATCATTGTTGATTTTTAGCTGATTCGATGATCTTCTGTTTCTTTAAGAATTTTTTTCTTTTCAATTGTTGATATTTTACAATACCATTCCCCCATGAATACTTGTAAATAAACCTTGGGAGTGATTAGTTAATGAACCATAGTATGAAAAACCTCCATTTGATCAAAAAATTTCTAAGTTCATTGTGTTGGATATCCTTTCTTTGGGCTAGGTATATACACACTTTTATGATGTAGATGTAGAGTTCAAAACTTGGAAGAATTAATGTAGAAATCATTCCTAGGAATTTATTCATCTCAAAATACAATCCTTCCATTTAACTAATAATCCTTATGAATTAGATGATTGGATGAAGAAGGTTGAGAAAATAATTGATAAATTATAGATTCTAGATTTTGTTAATGTAAAATGTGATGATTTAAATCATAAAGATACTAGAAGAAGGTGGTGGGTCTCGACAGTTAAGATAGCGAAGAATTTTATCTTAGTGCTGAAATAATTTAGGGCTCAGTTCACAAATTTGTTTTATCAATATTCAATAATGTTGGATAAATAATAGAGTTATATGGACTTGATCAAGTTAATCGAACTTTGACTCAGTTTAACAATCACTTTGTCAAGATTTTTCACTTATCACCCATGGTGGTATCAAATTAGAATCATAAATCTTGGAGATTGGAGATGGTTCTTTGACCAGATATTTTATATTATGGTTTTTTTGTTTAATAGAACCTCATATGATGATGTTATGAATATATCATTGATGGTATAAATTTACATGGGTTGAAATTCAGGGCTAAATGAAGTTTCTATAACTCTTAATGGTGGTTTTAGTGGTCCCTTTATAGGGAATAAGAAATGAGATTGGTCTCATGGTAGAAACCATGGTGGTGGAAATCATTATAAATTCTCTACAAAATTATATGTAGTATCCAGTAAAGGACCTCTTACATGATTTCAATGTGGTATTGTGAGAAACAAAAAGTTTACTTACTCAAAAAAAACAATTAATTATAGCTCTTGTGGCAAGATAAAACATTTATAGATGTTTCATCATGTTTTTATCACTCTGTATAGTGGTTTTATATCAACAGTGCTGATATAATTTATGGAAAAGTCATGTTCTTCAAGAACAAAGGGGTTCCATCCATAGGAATCCAGAACGAATATTATTCATGGAGTGAATGAATATCCTTTCAAATTTTATGTAGGACATGCGACAGTGAGGGGAACCATTGATGTTCTTTCATCTTTTGTAATTTATTTATTTGATACTATTGTCTCAGATTCCATATTTTTTATTTATATTATGGAATTGAAAAATAATCATGTTAACCTCATGCCTTATTTTATATAGATTGTTACACCTATCAGGGTCAAGGAAGAGTAGGTTATCTGATTCCTTTCTTTTAATTTATATTTTTAAGAAGTCTGTCTACTTTTAGAATATTTTTTTCTAGACATGAATCCTCTAGAAGTCTTTCTTGAGATGGATTGGTTGGTTAGTCATAAATCTAATGTCAAGTTCTATCTTTGACGGGTTTCCTTTACTAGAGCCAATTGATTGAGAAATCTATTTTAGGGATAATGGTACCTGATGTCAATCTAATATTGACCATATTTTCTATAGTTGGTAAATATGACATATTCATTTTCTTTTAAAAAATATCTTGATCCTTCATATGGTAAACTTCCTCTATTTTTTGTTGAGTTCCCAATGTTTTTCCATTTATCTTTTCCAATTTTCCATCATTGAGGGAGGTAAAATTCTTTAATTTCCTTGTTTCATGTACATATCTTATTTATATTTTCTATTATCGTAATGAACCAGTTAAAATTAAGGATTTAAAAACTCAATTGGATGTTCTATTTTCCAGGGGCTTTATTTGACCCAGTTTTTCAACATGGATATAACCCATTTTTTTCTAAGATATACGTAGTGAAACTTCACATTATATTGACTATGAAAATATCAATCAGTTTATTGTTTAGAATATATTTATTTCATAATATTGATTATTCTTTGACCAACAAAAAGAAGTGAAGTGGTTCACAAAGATTTATCTTTGTTCGGGTTATCCTTAGATTAGAATCAAGGATATTAACATTCCTTATACTACCTTCAGGATAAGGCATGTCCATTGTAAGTATCATGTATGCCTTTCGATATTACCAATGCTTCAATAGTATTCGTGGAATTTATTAAAATGATTTTTCATGATTACCATGATTACTTTATGGTGATATTTTGGATCCTACCTTGATTTAATCTAATATAGAGGATGAACATGTATGTAATCTAAAATAAGTAATAGATATCTTTATAAATCCAAAAATATTATACTAATAATTCTGAATATAATTTCAAAATGTGGTAAGTATGATTCTTGGGAAACGTGGTTTCAAAAAATAGTGTTTTAGTTGATTCTGAGAAGGTAAAAGTTGTTATAAACTAGTAGGAACCATGGATTGTACTTGATATCCATAACTTTTTCAGATTTGTGGGATATTACCACCATTTTTTAATGGTTTTCTATACCTATTATTATCTGACTACCACTCTTATGAAAAATGGAGTAAACCTTGTTTATAATTTTAATTGTTAGTATTACATTGATGATTTGATGTTTTTGTTAAATTGAAATATTATTTTGACACTTATAAGAAGATATATAGTGCTATGTGTTCTTCTGTGATACGTTGAGTTTAGGTTTGGGTAGTGTTCTTATGTAGGGTGATCATGTTGTACCATATGGTTCTCATTAGTTTCATCTACATAAAAAATTATCTCACATGTGATCTTAAACATGTATCCATGATACATGATTTGATGGGTTTGCGGCATTAACTTCTCAATGAAACATGTACTATTTATATTGATCATAAAAGATAGATTTATATATTCTCTCAAAACTATTTAAACCTTTTACAAAGATTTGGATTGGAATACCTACAAGATTTTTATTTCAACAATTTGTATATATCTAGTAAGGTGAATGTTTTTTCAGTTTCTTTGTGTAGGAAGATTTCATCCTAGGCCATGAAAGAATCTTATAAGGAGTAGAAATTGATGGCACTATTTGCATGTATGAATTTGGGTGTCCAAAATGAAGAGCATGAGAATAATTTGGTCAGTGTTTAGTTGATATCCTTGCTCATTGAGTTGATTCTTTGGGAACATTATATCAGTGATGGTTTCTATGGAAATATGTATTCTTTATATGGTAAGGATAGTTAATCGGTGAGTGGTCTCTATCTTTATACGGTATCATATGCTTCTATAATAGTTATTAAATTCTTATAACTTTGTGGAAGGTTGTGATGGGGGGTTTCCATAATTCCCAAAGATTTTGTACCTAATAAACACAAAGATATTTTATGATATGAGGTGAAATATATGGTTTCCAAGTACAAAATTAGACATTGCTTATTTTTATTCAAAATAGTATACATATAAACATGTTAAAGCTGAGCATCAGAAGCCTTTCAGTTTTATTTATCACTTTTCACTGTAGTATTTGATGTGGGATGATATAGAGATTGTATTTTTGGTTGGGTTTCCACATAATCATCAATGAAATATTGAAATTTCGGCGGTGTTTGATTGATTGACCAAAACAGATCACTTTATTCTAGTTTATGATATGACCAAAAGTGAGTACATGGAAAATCTAAATGTATAATATTTCATCAGGTTTTATAGAGTTTTCTATTCTACCATTCTGATATGGATCCTCGGTTCACTTCTCATTTTTTGAGGGACCACTAAGATGTGATGGGATCCAAGGTAAATTTGATCATGACATTCCATTCAAAAATAGATGGCTAGATAGATTGGTTAATTTAGATTCATGAGGACGTGCTATGTTATTGAATCCTTGACTTCAAAGGATCTTCATATAGCCATTTAAGACTGTTCAAGGTTTCATATAATAAAAATTACATGTCATTCATCAAGATGGTTCATTTTGAGTATTTTTATAACCGATCGTCCAAATCTTTTATTTTTTGGTCAGAGGTTGGTGAATCATTCTTAGTGAGACCTAGTTTGGTCTTAGAGACAATTAACAAGATTTAGTTTATTCATTGAATAATGGTAATGACATAGATCCATTATAATTCCTAAGTTTATTATTTATGAGGACTTTTGATTTTTTTATGGTGACCCAGTGTTTCTATGAGATTCACTATAGTTAGGTCCACAAAGGCTCAAAAAAGGGAATGATAATTCCATGATACATGGTGTCATTTCAATTTATTGATAATATTAGTATGTTGTCTTACCATTTATATTTTCCCCCAAAAATTACATATAACCAAAACACGTTCTATGTTTCATTAAATATAAAGTGTCTCTAGTCAATGTCATGTCATGAGTTTGGAAGATCTTGATATAGAACATGATTTATCAATGACTAAGAATTTGATTCATTTTTTTGGTTCTCAATTAAATTTTATTCATTGAAAAATTATACCCTTTAATTTGTTTGTTATGAAAATTTTCATGGACTCTCATGAGACTTCGGAGCATGAGGATCTTATAGGATAATAATTCCATTATCTCTTTGATATAGATATTTCTTTATAGGCTTTATAAGGGAAGAATGATTTTATAGTGGTAAATTTGTAACATCCTAATCCTTAATTTCTAGTATGTTATTTCATTATTTATGTTTTTTCACTTTCCAATGTGCTGGGGAACTTTTTATACTCCTTATATCTATTTTGGTTTAATTTAAAGAAGTATTTTAAAAAAAATTAAATAAAAGGTTAACTTTTACCCTTACATAGACCATGGTTCTTATATAAGGGTAATACCCTTTTACCTATATATAGTTGGTGTTTCATAAGGGTCACATTAAATTTATAAAAATTTAATTAGTTTAAGTCCCACATAGTGTGAGGGTAGGGTGAATGTATTTTTTACTAAGGGTATTCTTGACTACATAAGTGTATGCTTGTGCTTCGTAAGGGTAGACCTACTATATAAGGGTATTGTGTTAGGGTACCAGCCCATAAAAGTTTGTTGTGTAAGGGTAAAACTAGTGTTGTTTAATGGTAGAGCAGCTGATTAAGGGTATTTTTTAGGGTACCTAAGTACTAAATAATATTAATTTATTATTTTTAATGGTTTTGTAAGGGTTTATTTGAGTTGCATTAGGGTAACTACCTTTTTCTAAAGGATTCATAAGGTCAATAGATAATTTATGTAAGGGTAGTCTATGTAGCTGACTTATGTAATGGTAAATCCCCTTAACATTATGTGACATCCATGGGATATAAATGGGTAAAACATTTTACCCTTACATAGTTCCATTTTAATGAAAAATGCATTTTTAAAAACCAAATTTATCTTATTTATCTTCCAAAATTCTTGTAATGCCATTTTGGTTAATTAAAAATCTAGAAAACATATAGTTTTAATTATTTTAACCTACTAAAGGTTATAAATCCCTTATTACTAGATATTAAACCCTATTCATTAAATATTCAGTGGAAAAAAGAAAATTAATAATGCTTTAATTTGGAGTTTTATTTTTTCAAACCAGAGTTCCTGTGTTATTCTTAAAAATACTTAAACCTATGTTACATTAACTTTGTTAACCCCTTGAGTGGATTTTAAGGATTTCTGCTACTAGTGACTAATATAAAGGTTATATTTTGTCATCTTTTGACCATGTGGTGAAGTGTTTCTTTCATTTATTCTTACATATCCCTTATTAGAGTTTTGTGATATTTTTTTAAGGTGGGTGGTTTCAAAATAAATCTCTATAGTTTAAACCTTTTTTTCATTCTTAAACTAAAAATTATTTCTAATTTATTTTAAAAAATATATTTATGTATTTCAAATTAAATATTGTGTTTATTGAAATTTATTCAAAGTGGTTAACAGAAATTATTTGTTAATTTTCAGAAAAATAAAATATTGATTTAAAATAAAGAGTATGGGTAAGATATTGATTTAATTAAAATGAATGAGATATTTTATGATATTAAATTCCATGATTCAATGAATTTTTATATAAATTATTTTATGATTGGTTTTTAAATAAACTTTCTTGATTTTCTGTTAAAACTCGTTGATGATTATTTTTTAAATACATGAAATGAGTTTATGGTAAAACCCCATTAACATTGGTTTTTTATTTAAAAGGTATATTCCATCCTTAAGGATGTTACTTATCTGTAGTAAAAGTTTTACTTCACCAAGATGTGTGAGGATCCTTATTTATCTACCCCCTATAATTATAAACATAGTTCTATGGATTTAAATTTCATAACATTCCAACGTCATGAAATTTTTTACTCGTGTTAGTCTTGATTTAAATACTTATTCATGCATCCTTTGATAGAAATATTATATCAATTCATTATTTGATGGAAATTATCTTTATAGATGTTTTATTTTTAACCATTTAAATGTTTTTTCAAGAATATTTTGATATGAATTGTGAGAATATTTCCATTAAATTTTTATTTACATTAAAGAATAAATATTTTATTAAATATAGATTACTTATGAAATGACTAGTGAAATTATATAAAGAATTTAGATCACCCCATACTTCCCATTTGTGAATTTATAGATTTTATTATTTTAAGTCCAAGGAAATGGAATGTACAAATTGAAGGTTGAGGGTATAATTGACTTGAAATACCCTTTATGTTGGAATAACATGATGGATTTTATGATCAACTAGTTGTTTGATGTCTGACTTACTTTTTAAAGACTTTTTTCAATGTGTTTTTGGGACCTTTAATTTAATGGAGTGTTTTTAATAACTAATTTATTGATCATAATATGTTTTAGTGATTTCAATTATAACTATTATGGACAAATAATTTCCTATTTTATAAAATTGATTCCATGGTGATTATTTCCAACTCATGTAGATCAGAAAAACCCTTTGGTTTATGTTAAGTATGGATCAGATACGATTTAGGTTGGTTATCCAGGTTAGTTTGTGACATGGTTACATTTTTTACTATATCTTACTATGTTTCTCTATAATTGACCTATTTTAATTATTATTAATTTCATTTGGAAATTTTGGTATCTCATATAGCCATGATAAGTATTATTTGACCATGTTTGGATTATTTAACTTATTTAGATCATGATTGACTTCAATTCAATAGGTCTGAGTAGGTTTAACCAAGTTTGAATATGTTTTACTATAATAATTATGTAATTATATGTTTAATAAATATATTATATTAAAGATTTTTTTCAATTTCATAAAATTGCGATATTATTATTTATGATGCATGAAAACTATGTATTGGTTAAGGGGTCCTAACATAGAAAGGGGAATGTGTGTGCCTTATATTGACCCAAGAGTGCGGAATTTTGAGTAAACATATCATGGGTATGTTATGTGATAAACATGAAAATATGACATGTTTTGATAGATTTATCAAGGAGTGAGATAATAAAATGATTTTACCTTATAAGACCTCATGAGAGAGGGTAATTTCATATATGATATATATAAAGGTTTATTAATACATGTTAGTGCTTTATAAAACTTATAAAATTCCTAGTTGAATCCTATGAAATTTCATATTTACCCTTAGGTGAGTGAGTTACTATTAGTTTATATTAGACATATAAACACCAATTGGTTTAATTATATTTTCATATTGATCCTTAAACATTACTATGATCATTGAGGGAATAATTTTTCACTCATGTGAATATTCAATGAAAATTTGGTGGTGTTTATTGTTGATATGAAAATTACACATGAGTGATGCGGTATCCACTTAAGATTAAGTAATTTTATATAGGATTGGCTCAATATTTAATTAAATTAATGAGATTAATTACTATTGATTGAATGGTTTAGTATGGATTCAAATCATCAAAAATTAAGGGGGTTAAAAACTCCAAAACACAATTAATCATAGAATATATCTTTTTTTTCAAATGAAACAAATTAAGAATAAGAATAGTGTAACTTTATCTATATAAATATATCCTATTAAATATTTTCATAGGTGTTTGGTCAATATTACTATGAAGTAAATAAAATAATTCTTCCTCTAGAGGTTTCCACCGATCATGGGAATCACATAATGCTTGAGTAGGGTCTCTCTCAAAACTATGATCTATAAGGACATTGATTCCAATAGTGTGAGAGATGTGGTATCTAAGGAATGATTTCAATTTTGAGAATTATACACATAATTTCAACATAATGGATAGCAACAAACTCTCATGAGTTTCTAAAAAATTAAATAATACAGTAGAAAATAAAAACATATTTCAAATATTTGTTGGTGAATTCTAGAAAAATTCTTGTGTTTTATAACATTGAAACACTCAGAAAAATAAAAATTTATTGTTTCAAATTTAAACAATCGGGAAATATGTTCTAATGCATCACATGATGAATAAACAATTACAAGATAATTTGAAGTATAAGATATAAATATTAAACAACATATCATATTATATGATAATTTCCTTCACACATCACCACAACAAAGTGACTTTCACTATTATATGGTTCACTTTAGCATATACCACATCATGCACTATTTCAAGGTCAGATCCATTTTAGTGACATAATCCATCAATATCCTACTTTAAATAAATCATCATAGACTTAACATGCTTTCACCTTATTTTATATCATAATTAAAAACTCATGAAACTATATACAAAATTCCTTTGGGATAATTAAAAACTCCTTTCGGAAGTGTTATTATATATTTTTTCCACATAATATATCATATGTAACAACTTGTAACAATCCACCTAGAATATTTTTATGATATTCATAAAAAAATTGGGGTATCTCTCAGTGTTTCATAATATTTTTCCTCAATTACATGGCTAAAAAGTTTGAATCCATGAGCCTTTAAAACATGGAAAATAAAAATGGATTCCAAAATTTTAAAATTTAGTCAAATATAAGCATCTATAAAATCATAAAAACTACTCAAGATACAAAAGTATTTACCCGTATATTCCTAAAAACATGTATATTTAAAAATATTTTTACTACATATAACATATTAAAGTACACATAATCATAAAATAAATTTTTCCCAATAAATTGAGTGACAATGGGATAGAGAGTATAATAATATTATATAGCTAACTCATACATTCTGGATTCTCCAAGTATTGAATAACTAGGTTGATTAATACATCACATGAAACTCATCATAGTGTTTGGGATCGTCACATTCCCCTCACCAAAATTGATAAGCACATCATATTCAATATATATGTAGGGTTCTATATTTTTTCATTTTATCTTAATCAAGGGTCCATAGGTTGTACTCATCATATGGAGGATAAATTCCATTATGGTAAAGCTCTAACTAATGAAATGATTAGAAACAAAACCAACCACCCCTGATTAGATAATCCTCAAGGATTGAATAAAAATGGTATCAATGTATAGAGGTTCTCATGATAGGTATCTTACTAACCTTTGGTGTGGGTATTCAATACGAAACATAAACCCCTATTATACCAAATACATAGTGTATGACACTCCATGTGGTAAAAGATTAGTGGGTTATCCATCACACAAAATAGATTTTGTTTCTCGTGAGCATATTTTTTATCTCTATATAAATTTTAATTCACTCTAAAATTAAAATTTTTCCATAACCTATATTACTCAATGAAAGAAATCGATAAGGGATAACCCAAAATCATACTTTGAAGGGTCAATTATCCTTTAACTTAATGATATATATATCCATGAAACATGAAATAATGATAAAGTGGATATTTCTATTAATATAACATGACACATTTTATATTATTATACTCATTTAAGATTATAAAACAAAACCATACATAGGAACCCATCTAATTAATCATATATGACATGGTACGAGATCAACCTTATGTTTTTTATACAATCAGTGGTTTTTTTAGTCTCATTATATATCCATGTAATTACTTCCATATCTGTATGTAAATATATAAGAAAAAAACTCACTAAACTATTTATTTATTAATATATATGAATCAAGTAAGTTTGAAAAATAGAAAGGATTATTAATCATATTCTTTTTGTTTAATACCTTCATCATAATATCAAAACACTTTTTTTCATAATATAGATTATTATTATGTTAATAACATTCTTTTTCTATTTTAAGATCTTTATAAACTTATCATCATTATGTTTCCTAGAAATATTCCATCAAACTTCTTCCCCTTGATATCTTTTTAGTAAATAATATAATTGTTTACATTGATCTTTTACTAATATACCTTAAAATATTTTATAATATTATATGACATTCACTTGGATTAGAATAATATTTTATTTTTTTAACATGGAAATTATTTTACTCAAAACATACTCCAACTATCCTCATAGATACTATATAATATTTTTAATTTCATGTTAATAGACAAAAACATTTATGTTTAGGAAATAATTGTTTATCCATTAGTGAGAATATTTAACCAAAAAAATTATTTCTGTATCATATATGGTATACTATGTTCATAGATAATTTTTTATAATAAAAGAATTTATTCTTAAAAATATTAAAAGGATGGTGGTGGGATAAAATCCTTCATATTTAAGCAAAAAAAAAGGACAGAAACTTTTATCCTGGAAAAAAAATTTGTACCATTGTCTTATTCTCAAAACATGTTTTAAAATCCAATGAATCATAAACTGAATGTATTAAATCTATTATATCATAACTTTTATAACAAATCTTTATCAATGGAAAAAATACCTTATTATATAAGTGAATGAGATGAAAGGAATCATCTTTTACTAGGATCTATTTTAGCTTAATAAATTTACATTCAAAAATGTTTTAAAAACATTTTTTTCTTTATTAATAAAATGAAAATAGTAAGATATATCAATTTTTGGTTGGGTTTGAACTCGTATACAATTAAATAATATATAAATTATACATTTAGTATCATATCCCCTTAAAACCCAATTAATTCATTTATAAAACAATAATAACTTATATGGGCTCTCCAAAGAGTTTATTAAACCCTATCATGTATTTCAAACGATTGTATCATATGGAATTTATTTCATTTATTTCTCACACCACCCTAATTTTTTAATGTTTTTAAAAGGATATTTGAATAAAAAAAGTGGACTATCTGACTAAATTTTTTCTTTATATTTAATATTTTACCTAATTAAACAATTTATATAGCTCTAAAATAAGGACATCACATATTGCATCCCTTAACCATCACTCCTAGATTTGGTGATAAAACATAATAATTATATTTCTAGCTTTTATATTTATATACATGACCCGATTTTATCCATCCAAATTATAAAATATCAAACGGAAAAATTGTATCACTAATATATCTAATGAACATTTAGGTTTATAATTCTAGATAATTAGAAAAAAAATCTTATATAACAATACCAATGTAGTTGAGTGACTATTTTTCCACTAAACCCAACTTTTCTCAATCCAAATAAGGTATTAAATATTCCTTGTAATATTTTTCACAAATGAACCCTTTTTAGATATGACACATTTAACATAATTATTTATAACATTGTGAATAGAAAACATAATAAGGGTGACATCAAATTCTTAGTGAGGTTAATCATTGGAAATAACGATATAATGTCATCAGTGAGCTTAAGATGAGTATAAGGGTATGATTGTATAACCAATGTACATGAGCTAACATAAAATAATTCATATCCATAAAATGTGGATTATAAATCATGATACATGGAATAAAAATTTAACATAAGATAAGAATCATATATTTAAAGAATCATGATCCATATGAAAACAATTATTGATAAAAGGATCCTTTAGAACTTATATAAATCACTATAAAACTATGTAATTACCTTGGAATACCAAAAATTCATAATGTAATGACCTAACTAAATAATTCTCATATCACTTATGAATAACATATAACTAGTACACTTTATTTCATATTATGAGTAACTTATAATCAGTTAACTTTGTTAGCTCATAGGAGAAACATAACTCTATCGTCTCATAGGAGTAACTTCTATATAGTAAACATCAACTCAGTAACCAATGCAATGGAGAACTATATCGGGCTCACCCATCATGTAAGATATATTGGCATCACCCATCATCAAGATCTATATCAATTACACTCGTTATCACCAATAATTTCCAAGTAACCTTTTTAAATATAACACATGGAATATTTTATTTTCCTCCTCAATCTTTTAACAACAACTTTCATTCCTTTATAACTTGATTTAACCATTGAAAAGAAATATATTTCATAAAAATATAATTAAAAGAATCATCATAATCTATATATAGAAAAAATATGGATGGTATCATAAGGTCATATACCTAGTGAAGTATATGAATCATTAAAGGATGTTTACATATAGGAAAAATCCATTAAAATAATATTTGAAAGACTTATTTGAAAATAATAGAAAATACCCTTTTTGATTGTAATATTTTATAAAAAATTATCGAATTTTGGGAAAAATAATCTCCTTAAAAATTACATTATAAACATATAAATGAATTGGAAAATAAAATAATTTTCATTATAGTTGGAAAATTCATTCATATTTTGAACATTAAAAATAAACATTCTTATTATTTTTTTGAAAGTAAATTCAAAATTTACCCATGTATAAAATATTAAAAAAAACTTTTAAAACATTCCAAAAGAATGTAAAACATCCTTTAAAACAACTTCATAAAATCATTTTTTATTACAAAATAACAGTATTGATATAGTTTAAAAATCATGGAGGATGATTTTGGTTAAGATTATTTAAAAACATTAAAACATAACTCTTAAATAAATAACTTTTTATGTAATTTTAAAATCAAATACCATTTGAAAGAAAGTATATAAAAATGAATATAAAATACCATGACTATAAATATAGTTATGTTATTATTTGTCACAAGTTAGTATATACACTATATAACTTAATATTGGTTTATCAATTAAAAACACGTCTTAATGAATGAAGTTTGATATGATAAACCCTTATAATAAGGTTAGTGATTTAATCAAAAATCCATTGAATAAATGAATGTAACATGATTCTATAAAACCCATAATATTAATGAAACAATATTTTATATTTCATTCAAGGATAAAATTTACAACATATTAAATAAATCATGGTGTATAATATCAATTTTGTCTCAAATAATTTAAATTGAGACCATGAAAACCCATAAAAGTTTTATTAAATCTCAATCAATATATCATGAAAGATAACATGGAATGAACATTAAATATAATTATAAAATATTAATTTATGGTATAATATCTCAATGTTAATAATAAAAAACATATAAAAGG
This sequence comes from Viscum album, assembly GCA_963277665.1. Taxonomy (NCBI): domain Eukaryota; kingdom Viridiplantae; phylum Streptophyta; class Magnoliopsida; order Santalales; family Viscaceae; genus Viscum; species Viscum album. Next base: position 741,093,563 of record OY728138.1, on the reverse strand, counting down.
ATGTAAGTGCATAATACAAAACATGTCTCAAAGAAACTATATTAAGATGAATGGTCATTTTAGAGATCGTATCACTAATGTTAGAATTAATCAATGAAATAATGATATGGAAAAAAAATTTAAATAAAAAAACATGTGGATGTTAAAAATAATACAATTATATTTCATTTCTTACATAATAGTTAAATCATATTGTCAATGATGTAGAATTATAACCCAATTAATGGAAATTGATTTCAGAAACATCTTACCTCAAGTCCATATTTTCTATGTATGTACATTAATTTCATGTATAATAAATTTATATTAATTATTTAATTATTTAATTATTTAATTATTTAATAACATTTTATAGGATTATTAAATTATAATTAATCCATTTATTTCATATATTACAAATGAATATTTAGATACTAATTTAGTTAAGTCCACATCGGGTATTTTGAGGATGTCCGGTTTGTAATTGCAAAATGATTTTTGTAGGCTTACTATGGTCAAAGGATTAATTATTCCATAATATCCAAAATAATAATAATAACATAATTATAATTTTTATATGTCAAATACAATTTTATAATCACCCATAAAAGGAGGATGTGAATAAAAAATCATATCGCTTCGTGGAGGTTGTATTCCACACGTATAGACGAGCAACGTTATCATTTTTTATTGGATGGAGGGGTAATAAGTTAAGTAATATAAAATATTTTTAGAGTCATAATTATTTCATTAATATCATATATATTTATAAAATACATCAAAATAACCATCCATGTTAAATGCTGATGAAAAACAAAATGCATTGCTTCATGGAGGTGGTAGCCCACATGTATGCACAAATGATGAATTCATTCCCCATATAATGGAAAATTAAATGAAAATGGATGTGAAATTTGCATAATAACACATAATTTTATGGTAGATTATGTTGTTTTTAATTTTTTAATTGTCACACTATAATTCATGTAGAAATAATAAGTGAAATGAAATATATCCGTTAATATGATTAAATACTCCATAATAAATATCTTTTGGACTTTTCTAAAGGATCATAAGAATGGTCATTTGAAGAGAAAAAACTTATAAAACTTGGATAAATATTTTTATAAGATTATATTGGTGTCTCAAGGTAGTTTGAAGAATAATGTAGATGTGATGTCCTTTTATAGTGAAGGAAAGGACTCACTTGGAATTATATAAAATATTTAAATATAATAAATTATTTTTCATCTGAAAGTGGGAAAAAGTGAAAAACAATACAAGGATATGAAAGTTTAAAGTTTAAATACTTAATTAAAATGAAATTTGGACCCACTTATATGTCATTTTAAAGATTACCTTGGGGTTTAACCCCTTTATTAACCAAATTTAACATTAATCATGGTAACAAATTTCTCAATACTAAAGAGTTATGAATTTACTTATGAGGTAAAAATTAGATAAAATTTGTCAAGGTACTAAATTTTGGACCATTTCCCATCTAACTTATTATATTTCAATATTTTTATGATTTTTAAATCATTTAAAAATATAATATTTGACATATGATATCTTAAAATTCGTTTGAATAATTATTTAAATATTAGGAATATAAATAAATCAATACCTATATGTCATTCAAATATAAACTATTTAAACATCAATTATACTATTTATTAACCATAAAATTCATCTTAAACCATTATTCATCAAAAAAATATTACTTTTTTTATTTTTTAAATTATTTACATTACTTTTTTGACTGCATGCACATGCACTCTGTTAATGTTGTGTAAGAATTTAATATATTTCTACCATCAATAAAAATTAAAATTAAATTATCATCATAAAAATAAATTAATTATGATACAAATAAATTTTTATATTCCTCGATGACATCTTTTTATCCATACATGAACTTATAATAGAAATTAAAAGCAATAGAGTGACATTTAGGAATTATCCTTGACTAAATATAATATAAAGTTTTATGTCAATGATAAATGGAACCAAAATAAAATATTTGAGAATATATTAAGGGTTTTTAGATCTAAACTCATCCTATTGAAATAAGGTATGTGTTTGATAGATTTTTAAAACCTTGTAACATTATTTTTCACATTAATTACCAGATCAACCCTTACCAATGTGACAAATATTTATCAAGATTACACTTCATTATTTCCAAAAATAAAGTTAAATTATTTTCAAAATTTTCACTTGATGATTAAAAATAAGGAATCCATTTTATAAAATTTTAAATATATACCTTTAATAAATTACATTTAATATTAGCACACAAAATACAAGAAAACCAGTTTTTAGAAGATGTTATATTTAAGCATAAAAAGCATTTCACCTAGGAATCAAGGAAGAATTTGATTTAAAAAATGGTTAAATAAAAAAAATGTAATTTCTAAGACTTTTGTATAAATTCAAAACTAAATGGAAACTTATGACCATACCATTAAATGAAAATACCCAAAAATAGTTTTAAATTTGAATAAAATATAATTTATGTTTATAAAAGTAAAGCATGGGTTCTCAAATTAAAAATTATGTTTTAAAATAAAATATTTATCACATTTAACATATATTGGGTCTTGAAAATGGTTAAAATAAATTAAATTCATTATTAATTCATAAAAATATTATATAAGTGAAAAAATTTGAAAAATCAATGATTTCAAAATTCATCAAAAAAAATAATCCTTTTAGAAAAATTCCATGAATATCATCTTAAGAAAAATTTTATATTATAGATTCAAAAATTATATCAGTTTTCTTAAATAAAATTTATTAAAGTGGAAAAAATTAATTATTATATTAAATCATAAAATATAGTATCATTCATTATTGAAGAAAACATATTTTTGAAGCACAAAATGGATTTACTATTAACTGAGTGCTTATTTCCTAAGAAATTTTTATTGATTGGGAACTTTTAATATACATTTCATAATCTAGTTAATAATATTTAAAACTAATAATTCAATGGCTAGGTTATATAATTCGTATTTAAATAATAATATTTCATGTTCATTGAAGCTCTGTGTACTGTATAATGTACACTATCAAATATAGTCTTATTTTAAATTATTGGGGTGTTATATTATTACCCCTCCCCTTTAATAAATTGAATCTTGGTAATTTTTTCTTAAGCTCAAAAATTAATTATTTGAAATTTTAAAATACCCTTTTTGTAAACCCACATAAAAAAGGTTAATAAAATATATTTTTGAAATCATGGAAAGGAAAACATGATTTTGATACTAAATGACACATATATAGGTTTTAAAATATGATAAAATTAATGGGAAGTGAAATTATATACATGGAGGAAAAAATTTATGTCCAAATAATGATGGATAGTGACCTAAAAATTTAATCACAAGAAATTGAATGATCAAAAGAAAGAAAATGAATATAAAAAAATAACTTAATTAGGGATTAAGAAAACAACCAATTCATATGAAATGATGGTAATAAAATTTATTTTTTATTTCAGATACATTACCATGAGGTGAGTAATTACTTTACCATCTAGACTAAAAATATAAGGAAATATACTTACTTGATTTTCTAAAAATATATAAATTCAATTTCATCCTTTTTGTTCCATGTTTTAATGATTTTCCACTTTTATCTCATCTTTTACTCTAATTGATGAGTATCCTTGATGAATCCTTTTATTACTAAGTCATAAACTTTTAAAATATCATAGGATCTAGATAAATATAAATTATAATACTTAAGTATTTACTAAATCTATATTTTTTAGCATATTGAGTGATAATACAAAAAGTGAATAAAATGTCATATGAATAGATAATACATTTAAATCCCAAATTTACAAACTATCACTAAGGGTTCCACAAAGATTACTCCATAAATAATTAACCCTATATCCTAAATAACCTCAGTGATAAGGTACTAATCTCAAATGTTTTCTTATAAAATTCAAATTACATCCCAAAATATGTAATATAATTATTTTGAAATAATCATTCACATTAAATATATGTGTTATATATACCTTAACCTAATAAAAAATATCCTAAAATATCATTAATCACTTTAAAATGCCATTGATTATGACATAAATTTGATTATTTATGAATTTCAACTTATGATCGACCATAAAATTATAAAAAAATGATGGTATATAAAATTTTTAAGTTAAACTATCATAAAAACATCCTAATATCCAAAGTTATCTAAATTATACTATGATACAAACTATAACATCCTAAAACCCATACTCCCATATCCAAAGATAAAAAATAAACTTTACACTTATTACTTTGATATTGATAAAAATATCCCAATTTTATCCATCCAAGAAAAACAACAACAACAAAATATTTTATCACTTACATATCCAAATATTTTTTATGTTTAGAGTTTTAGTGAATTAGGAAAAACACTTCCATAATAATATATATTTCTTTAAGAGACCAATTTTTCCAAGATATCTATTTTTTATCATTTCACATTATGTCTTGACCATTATAAAATAATTCACACATTAAACCTTTCTATAAATAATTCATTTAACATCATTCTTCATAACTTTTGGAAATGGAAAACATGAGAAGGTTTATCTCAGGCACTCATTAAGGGTAAACATAATAATTAAAAATTGAATATCATAAGGGATCATAAGATGAGAATAATAGTATAATGACATAATAATTGTACATGATCATAACATAAGATAATTTATTCCCCAAAAAAATAGATCATAAATCATGATACATGGAATAAAGATTTAACATAAGACCTGAGACATATAGGTCCACAATAACGATCCATGTGAAAAAAATCCATGAGAAAATGAGCCTTTATAAATCATAGAATGTAATGGAATGATGTGTAGGTATTGTGATCCACGATTAACATATATATATATTACAACATTTTATGTGAATATTTTGTACATTTCAATAATACATGCCTAAGGACTGTAATAGTTTAGTGCCTTTGGAAACATGGAAACAAAATCTTATATCCTAGTGAAAGAACTTAAACATATCCCCTAAATAAATACACCATTATTACTTCTATCTAAAACCATTATTCATAACCCTGAGAAAGGAAGCATAAGAAATAGGTGGGCTCAAATTCTCTATAAGGGAAAAATAGAGATATATAAACAAAATCAAGAGAATAAGGGTATGATAAAGAGAATAGAAGATAATAACCTTCATATCAAATATCATATACTTGAATCATGGAATAAATATTGGTAGTATAAAAGTCATGAATCTTAGTGAAATAAAGAACATAATCCATGAAATCATAACATAGGAATAAAACATGGAACTTTCATAGACACGTAAGCATATATAACTATTTCTATAGTAGTCAAGAAACTACTACTAAGACCATCTAACTTTAAAAACTAGGTTCACACCCCGTTCCATCCCTATATTACTGAACGAAGGTCAACCCTCATTCCAGTCCTATATTTTTTAACTGAGGTCATCATTTTTTCCAGACCTGTATTATTGAACATTTGTCATTTCTCATTCCAACCAAGTCTATCTCATAAGATATAAATCTTTAACCAAATAATTTTAAGGAGATATATGTCCCACATATATCATAATTAAATCATACATATATATTCCAAAATATCATAAATAATCATATCATAACCCATGAAATGAAATGGTTATTATAAATATGTAATCATGCAGTAACCTATGTAAAGATACAATCATCATAATCATTTCATCATGAAAATAACACGTGAAAAGAAGTGGGTTTCAAAATCATATAACCTATGAAAGAGGAATGCCTTTCAAAATGATATAACTCATGAAATAGAAATGGATTTCATAAAAATATAACCCATGAAAGTGAAATGGATTTCATAAACATATAAACCATGAAATATAATTAAGTTTGATAAATACCATTGCATTAAGCATAAACCGTGTATAAGAAGAATATGAATGTAACCGTTAGATCATTTCCTATAAGGGAATGAGTAACATCAATAGATGACATCTTAGATGTAAAATAATTTTGAAATATCTTTCAAAAACATTTCTTAATGAAAATATCATTTCTTCTTTGAAAAAGGATTTTAAATGCATAAAACCATTTGAAAAACATTTTCATAGAAACATACCTTGAAAAATTTTAAAGAATACTTGAAAATAATTTTAAAACCATTTTCCTTGGAAACTTATAAAATAATCTTTAAAAACTTTTGAAAACCTTCTTATTCAATTTTTTTTTGAAAACTTATAAATAATTGTTCAAAAAATATTTCAAAACATTTCATTTAAAATACTTTGAAAACATAAAAATAAGGTTTTAAAACATTTTGAAACACATTTTCCATGAAAAAATATTAAATAATCTTGAAAAAAATTTGAAAGCCATTTTGTTGTAAATCTTATAAAATAATCATCAAAAAAATGTGAAAACTGTTTCATTGAAAATATCTTTTAAAAACTTTTTCTTATTAATTAACATATAAACATGAAATTAATGCTTCAAAGGATTGATGGTGGATAAATATGTAAATTCCAAATGAGGTAAAATTAACATTCCTTTTACACCGTAAAAAGGTTAGAAAAATACCTCATTTAAAAAGAGAGAGGAATTTTCCTATGATAGCTTTGGTGAAATAAAAAAAGGTTAAAAATGTATTTTAATTATCATAGTACATTTGTACAATATAATTGGAAATTATTTTTAAAGAACATGGTTTTCCAACTGAAGGGATGGTAAAGTCAGGCTTTCATAAAAACGCTTTCTTAACAACCTTATGTACTAAAGAGTAGATATATTGTAACAATACATGATTATATCAATAATAATAAGAGGTGAAAAATATTCATGAATGTATTGATTTATGTGTTATAATATTTCATCAAATGGAGCATAAACATAAATAATCTTGAAAATCTATGAGATAGTTTCAATAAACTATTATCACTTGGTAACTTGAGATTATAATCTTCATATAAGAAAATGAAATTAAATTAACCTTATAATATTATGAAATTATATATATTCATGATATATCATATAAAATGGAATTATACACATATTAAAATGAATTTTGGTTCATAGAAAAACGTGAGTATCAAAGAAGTAAAATTGAGACAAAACAATTTTACTGATTTGGTAACTTTTGAAACAAAAAACCCCTTAAATAAAGTTCATATAACTAAGATTTAGATACCCATTAATTTAACTATAATATTAATTTATTACATCCATGTTTACTATACACACCACATAAATTGAATGGGTGGTGAGTAAATCATGTATCTCTTCAAAAATAAAAACTGATAAGAAGTCTCTTTACCTTGTGTCTTCACTCTCATCATACTTATTCAAACCACCAGTATAGTAAATATAAATTTCTTATAAATATTTTAAAGAACAATATTCTTATATATTATACCATATATGGTTTTATTATTATATTATATTACCCTCTTGTTAACCATCCTATGTTAAGGTTTCATTTCGATTAATATTTTCTTTCTTCTTCGTAACTGTATTAATATGTTATATTGTTTGTCCTTATACATATAACAAGATTATAGAATGTAAATCATGATAGAAATATCATGTATATACAGTATTTTATTTATTATAATAATCTATAGAATATATAATTATGAAATTTAATACACCATTCATGGAGATGGTAGGTCGTATGTATGTATGAACATTATTTCCATTTAATTATTGTGTTGAGAGAAAGAATGTAAAAGACATATATGTATATATATGTATATATATATCATTATTAAATTATATTAATTATATCATATATATCATATATATTTACTAAATCCATCTGCAATACACTCCGTGTAGTGTGTGAACAAATCACATTGCTTTGATGTGGCAATAGTCCACACTTCCTCAAACGAAATTATTGTATTAACACCAAATTAAAAGTAAAAATATATGTGTATTAAAAGAAATAAATAATACTAAATAAATATAAAATATAAAATATATAAATATATAAATATATTTTCTATCATAATGGAAACTGTGATAGGTGGTAATAGAATGATGAATAATCATCATTTCGTATGGCATTAGTTCATCGTACACTGAGAGAGTATGTTCTTTACCCATTACATTGAGGTGTGTGTAAGTATAGGTCGAACCATTTACATAACAATATTTTATTATATTTAGGATAATATTTTCTATATAATAATAGAATAAAAATATGTTTAGTGGGTGGGAATATAAAATAAATGAAAGGACTTGAGAGAAGATGTTACCTCTTAATCGGGTAACTTCTGTTGGTTTGGGACAAAGGCTTACTTAGATTGCCTTCTACCCAAGGGACGAATTATAGGAGTGAAGGAGTGATTTTTTTAAGAATATTTTTCAGATCATGGAGAAATTTTAATAGGTTTTAGAGGTGTGCGGATGTGGGAAAGGTGGTGGCCTTTTACAGGGAAGGAAAGGACTCATTTGAATTTTTGAAAACAAGTTAGGTGTACACATGTTCTTGCCAAAAAAAGTCATAAAAACAACATAAATCAAGAATTTAATTTTTAGGGCAAAAAAATTTCTATCAAATTGGTTTTGAAATTATTTATAGGTCATTTGGTCTCTTAAGATTAAAGTTTAGTCCTTAATTAAGCTTAAGTTGACCTTAATCACTATAATTAATTTTATTAAATTTTACTAATCATTTTGGTCAAAAATCAATATGATATAATTAAAATATAAATTATATATTGATTAAATGGTTTATATTACTTTTTTTAATTCAATTCACATAAGAATAAAAATTAAGATTAATGTTTATCCTGTAGACGGGATGAAATTACGGGTATTTAAAGTAGAAAGATGTTCAAAAGTTTATTCAATTTTTAAATTCAATTTCAAAGTTAAATTGATTATAATGACATAAATTTTATTAATATATGTATAATTGATATAAATTTACCTTAAAAAATATTTAATATAATTTATCATTAATAATTATTTAAACTAAAATGTTGTTTTTAAATAAAAAACAATATTTCTCACTAGTCATCAAAAGATGAAGTTTCTCAGAAAATCCATATAATTAATCCCAATATAACTTCAACATTATAATTTCAAAATTTATGTAAATTTTATCAAATTAAATTTCTATATGTCTTTAAATTTAATTTTATTATTAAAATTGGTTCATTCGAGAAAATGGTATTTTTAAACATAAAAAGGACTACCAAAAATTATATCGTTCATTATCAATATGTTTATTTATATAAAAAATTATAAAAAAATATTTTAAAAGAAGTTATTAATATCACTAATATTAACATCTAGTTTATATATATATCATTAAAAAATAATAATAATAAAATAATGCTTCCCAAAAACTCAGTGTTTCGTGTAACAAACACCAAGTCGGTGTTGCGTGTAGCACAAGCCAAGTCGGTATTGCGTGTAGAGCCATGTAATTATTTCATGTGAAAGGAATTTTTTAATTACAATTTTAATATAAATATTTATATATAAAGAAATATTTTTAGTGTCACATTAAATGAAAAATATCAAAAAGGTAAATAAATTTGAAAAAATAATAATTCACAAAATCTCAGGATGTTACATTATGCCCCCTTAAAATGAATTTCAACCTCAAAATTAATCTGGTTTATCAAATGTTTAATACTTTAAAGTTCCATTCATAGAAACCCACATCATAGAAATGAATACTAAAACTTCCCTTAAAAAGGGAAAGTTTAGACCATAACGATTACCCAAATTAACATATAATTGGGTTTCCTCATTGGAGAACATAGTTTGGGTGTGAAGATTCAACATAGAAGAAAATTGTAAATACTTATAGGGAGTGATTAAGGTCATCAATCATAAAAAATTGAATGATCAAAGAAAAATTTATGACCTCAAAGTCATAAATCTGTGATGATTTAAAAGTCCATCGATTCAACAATATTAAGGTATTAGGACAACACATTTTCTTATGATAATTATCCTAAAATTGAGTAATTATTTTACTGACCAAGAATATAAGGAATTGACATAAAAAAGAATCATTTTATAATTTATACACTACTTCATGTAATGGATGTCTAAAGATTAACTTTTCTGCCTGAAGTGCTAAAATGCACTTTTAGTTTATCATAAAGATCATAAAAGAGGGAAATGTATAACTATTTTTCTATAACAATTTATAAAAATGAATATTGTTAATAAATTAATCTATAAACATAAAAAGTAACACTATTGTCTCATCATAAATAATTATTCATAAAAAAATAATTATTCATCAAAAATAATTATACATTAACCAGGACATTATGTAGGCTAGTGGTAGGCATGAAACCCTTATCATCCTTCATTGAGAGATTCAAGACCCGTAACTTTTCTAGACTTAATTGGTTATCACCCAACATGAATGTTGTTATTTTATAAAACCATACTAATATAATTTCCTAAATATGATATACATCCTTGAAATAATTTTAATAACTAAATATCCTTTTAAACAAGGTTTTAAATACTCTCTCAATAAAGAAATAATTACTCTAAAGTTTAACTTAATGTTTTCATGAATGGGTAACCATATAACCCTTCTAAAAGATGAAAAATCATAACCAGATAAGTAAAGTAATGAAACAAGATTAAAATTGATCCCCCGTATATCAAAAAGTATCTCTTGGTTGTGACATTCCAAACATGCGAATACCATCATGGTAAATTCTCTTGAAACATGGTAATATCCTAAATTAACATAAATCCCTTCTATAAAACATGTACACTTCCTTATTCCAATGATTACTAGATATATTTCACAAATACAACAAGTTTTAAACTCCATCCATGATCGGATGAAGTACTTGTCAACGTGTCCATAATTAGTTCCAAGGTAATCAATACCTTCCAATTTACTTATTCATATCTCAAATATATTTATCTAAAAAACATTATCATAATAGAAGGAATATATTAAGGGTTATTTTTACCTTAATCACGTTTTTTCCATGGAAATAATATTTCCATTAAATCACTTCTATTTTCCATCTGAAACATTAAATGTGTTCTTGTAAATATGTAGTGTGAAACATAATATGAATAATCATTATACATTTCACCTTTCATGTAACATACTTATTGAATTCAAACACATAAAATATTTTATTATCCCACTTCATCCTTTTTTCATAACAAGGATACTTTATCCAATTATACAATATCTCTTTCCTTTCACATTTTATTTCTCATCTCGTTATCAAAAGTAGTGTAACAATTACTCGCATCACCTTTTTGGTTACCTTCTAGAGTTATCATATTGGGACTTTGAGTTTCATAATTACCATTTAATACAAACTTACAACACTTAGTCTTTGATGATGTCTTGGGGAGGCCAATATTTGGATCCATTTCATTAATAAAACTCATCATTTTTCCCTTTTTTCACTTGATTTGTATCCTTCTTTACCATAGTAAAAACATCTTCTCATTCCTATAATAAATTCACATAGGTGATTCCTTTCGCATTCTTGACATAGAGGAAACTGAATCTTCTTTCCTCCATGGTCTCCATTACCCGAACTCTCAGTGAACTCGTTCTTTATCTTTCTTAGTGAGTCTGAGATTTGGTGAATGCATACATTGTCAATAATGTTCCTTGAAAACTGATTTGAAATTATCACAACATCTCTTACTCTAGTGATCATACAAATTGAATGCTCATCATAAAATCATCCATCACATTCAACATTAATCAAGTTCCTTCTTTCTCTACCCATTGACTAAAACCAAAAGCATTGTGTGAACAATACTTATCATAGCAGAAAACTGCATAGTCATGAAAAAAATTACTTATAGAATTTCTAAATCATTACTATAAGGCCCCAGCCTTGAACATTACTTAATCTTGAGTTATTTCAAGAATATACATTGAGGATCTTTTCAGGTTTAGAGTTTTAGAGAATTAGATCATAAATCATGCATTACATTCCACATTTAAACAAGGTGGTTACATAAAAGACAGTATTCTTTTTTCCCATCAAAGGAGACATATTTAAAATAAATTATAGATTCTTTTATGACACTTCCTTGACACTATCAATGCATCACGTACTTTTCCCTTGACATGTGAAAAAAAATTCAAAAACTTGTGATGAGCATAAAAAGCTCCATAAGGGATATAAAAGTATGAAAGGAAAACATTAGTCCATGTATACATAAGAAATAATGAAATCATACTTTACTCATAAAACATAAGCACTTTAACATACCTTATTAAATCATGAATAAATCATATAAATCATAAGACATAAAGGTAACTTGAGTCATTCATAACATTCTTACATAGGGAGTAACCCTCGTGGTTATGTTTGGAATACCTATCACAGTATATTCCCTAAATCTCTTTAGAGAAACCATAGCGTTTAACTCCTTCAGATTACCCAATGCATTGGAAATCTATATCGGGCTCACCCACCCTTATTTAATCACAGAACCACCCATATTCATAATCAATGCCTAAGAACCACAACATAATCGTATCACATAAAACATGCATAAAGGAAACATAAAATTTCCACATTTCAATCATAAGATATCAATAACACATTGATATAATAAAAATATTATCAAAACCATTTTTAATTCCAAAATAAAATAAAGTTAAAATATGGTATTTATTTTTTATTTAAAAAAACTTTATGGCTTATAGAAGAAGCCAAAACTCAAATAATAGTCATGGCGGCGAAGAAGTCGTTGTCACTGCATACGTATAAAAAAACATTCCCTTTTGTCGTTTCGTAAATTGATTCATATAAAAAATATTCCTTTTGAATAAAAGTAAAATTCAAAGGGGTTTATACACCATATAAAAGAAAGTTGTGTATAAAACAAAATATGCCTCAATGAAAGGACATTGAGACGAAGTCCCTTACCTATGATCCAACTTGACTCGACCGTTCTTTAATATCCGGAATAATAAACTTGAGTTAATTTCTACTTGATTATGAACCTTTTTAAAGTTCATTATTCCTTTTATATCACTTATTATGATGTTATAAACACTATGTATTTATTTAAATTAATAACGGTCGTTTTGTCGATCATTAGTACTTGAGTCAAAAATAAACTCCTTATAATTACAAGTTGTTCATGTGGTAAAATATCCATTATATCCAGAATTATATTCATGATGTAGATATCATATATATACAGTATATACATGCATTTATAATGTTGCATAACATTTAGAGGTAAGAAATGAAATGCACCGTTCATGTAGACGGTAAGTCGTACGTACGCATTAACACTACTTTCATTCCTATTTCATATTTAGTGGAATAAAATCATAATGATATAAAGTTATATTATGATTCAATTATAATATAATATATAATATCATTAACTCCCTCCTTTATATGTCCCACATATGGCATTAACGAATCAAATCACTTTGAGGGGCTGGTAGTCTGCACTTCCTAAAATGAAGATATCGTGTTTACCCATAATGGAAACCATAATGGTATGCCATAAATGAAAAATACAGAAGAATAATTAAAACATAAACATAATATATATCATATAAAAATATAGTGACATATTAATGTCCACCATTAAAGGTGTTAAAAGAAGATTGAACAATCATCATTTCGTGAGGCAGAAATTCACCATCCACAGAAACAGTAAGTTCTTTAACAATTAGACGGAGGTGTGTGTAAGTGTAGCTCGAATAATTCTCATAACAACATACTATTATATTTAAGATACTTTTTGTTACAAAACAAAGTAATAAAAAGAGTTTAGGGGGTTGGAGAAGCAAAATAAAACAAAAGAACACAAGTGAAGACATTACCTTTAAATCAGGAAACTCCTCTTGGTTTGAACCAAAATGGTTTCTTGAAGAGATTTCTGCCTAAGGTAAGGATTCTAGGATGAATAGAGGGATGTGGAGAGATGAAATGAGTATATATTGGTGAAGAAAATGGCTTGAGAGGTGTGGGTAAAGAGGTAGAGGTGGGGGCCTTTTATAAGAGGGAGGAGGGGCACTCTTGGAAAGTCAAGAAATGTTACTTTATATTAAAATGTGTTTCAGATTTGGAAGGTCCCACATTGATATATTTCGAGGATAAGGTGATAAGGGTTCGAAATATACTCATCCAATAGGTTTTTTACAAGTTTAAGTCTTAGATTTTACATTATCTTTTAATTTTATTTAAATCATTCATTAATGAGGTAATCGCTGCATCATCATGGTGTCATAAATTAATTAATTTATTCAATGTCAAAAAATTATAAAAAAATACTATGATTTAGGAAATATTTTTATCTCTCCAATTAATATTTATAGTCCAAGAGATCATTTATTTAGACAAAACTAAAATTGTTTTACTTAGGTGTTATATACTTTTGTGATATTCTCCTTTCTTTAAAAATAAAGTGATAGTGTCACTATCACCCAAAAGTGATTCCATGGAGTCCTTAATTTTGGCACAAGTCATCCCATGGTCGGACATGACACAAAAATTAGCATTAGGACACATGTTGGGGTCATTTTTTATTATTATGGTATTATTTTATTACCCTTAACTACCCGATTACTAATTAATGACAATAATCAAAGATAATTACCTTCATTACTATTCATAATGTCCAAAAACAAAAGCATCTTAATTACATAATTTAGAACTTTTGATTCCAAATATGGAATCCATTTTACTAAATTCCAAACACATAAATTGCACTAATTAATATAAAAATAATTCCACTTGTCAAAACAATTGCGGGTTTTTTTAAACAATATCTATGAAAGGTTTGGCACTTGTTTATGCCCAATTCCAAAGTGAAACTAATTATAATGACCACAATTGGGTTAAATGGTAAAAATATATTCTAATTAAACTTTAAAACCAATTAAAAGGAAAATCTATCTATATAATTAAATTAGATGAAAAGTCATTTTTGAAGTAAAATGCAGTATTTTTTACTATTCATTAACAAAATGAACATTGTCTGAAAAATACCAAAAATTTATCCAAAGTAAATTTAAATGTCCCAATTATATTGAATAAGTTTATTTTGACAAATAGAGCATATAATATTGTCAATAGATTGATTTAAAAATGGTTTTCCATCAAGAGGCGGTAAAACAATCTTTTAAAAAATATTATAGTATTCTATGCTTAAGATTGGATTTATTCTAATTTTAAACCTATAAAACACTATATAATTCATAAATACACATATATAAGAAAATATATTATTCATTACTTACTTGGGATGTTACAATGACACCTTCCTTATTCTATGACACCATAGGTCCATCCTAGGTTATTCTTAACTAACTTATATTTAAATCCTTCATGATGGTTCATGAAGAGTTTTGTGAATTTCCAAAGCATATCCCCTGGGAGTTTCAAACCAAGCTTCCAGCAAGGCCAATTTTTATGTATCAGATTACCTTGAGTCAGGCCAAAAATATCTTGTCAGATTTGTTACCCCTAGTTACATATATTATAGAGCCATATCCACTTGTATTATCCAGAGAGGGACGTATTTTTATGAAACCACTTACTCTATCCTTTACCATAATTACAAGACATTTTCTTAAACGTTAACACTTCATTATACTTATCCTTAGAGACATCCCTAGAAAAAGAAAATATAAATTTACATATGGATCTCATTAAGGTTTTCTAATCATAGTTTTCAAAGGTTTACTAAACCCTTACTTTGATACCAACTATAGTGACTTGGTCATTACATATATGGATATTACACCCTTTTAGATGAATATTTAGTACATTATAATAATACATTCATCAGGACCAAAATATTTTAGTGTCTTTGGAAACTTTGAAAAATAATATTCTATCATGGGGAAATGTCTTCTGCATCACCCATAAAGATCTCTACCTTTATTACATCTACCTAAAACCTCTCTTCATAACTTAAGGGAAGGAAAAATATGAAATGGGTGAGATTAAATTCTCATTAAGGATAAAAAAGAGATATATTTAAGCATAGTCATCTGCATAGGGGAATAATAATATGATCATGAAAATAGAAGATCATACCCGACATATCAAAGATCATATACATGAATCATTTCATAAATATTGGAATTTCATAAGGCACGAAACTTAAGGAAATCAATAACATAATCCATGAAAGCATAACATAGTACTAAAACATGGAATTGTGGTAGACACATAAGTATATATAATTATGTCCATAGTAGTAAAGTCATTTATGTCGAGACCATATTAATGGACAATTTACTTTACTAAACCGGGTTCACACCTCATTTCAGCCCTATTTTAATTAACTGAGTTCACCCCTCATTCCAACCCTGTATTACTGAACTATGTTCACCCCTCGTTCGATCCTTGTATTACCTAATCAAGTTCATTTGGCATTATATCCATGTCTATCTCATGAGATATAAATTTTTACCCAATGTTTTGGATAGAGATATAGGTCCCTCCCATCTCATAATTAAATCATACATACATGTTCAAAAAGATCATAAATAATCATATCATAACCTATGAAACGAAATGGGTTTTATAAAAATTTAATTATATCATAAAATGTATAAAGATACAGGATTCATAATCATTTCATTAATAACATATCCCATGAAAAAAATGGGTTTCAAAATCATATAACCAATGAAAGAGAAATGGGTTTCAAAATTATATAACTCATGAAAGAGAAATGGATTTCATAAACATATAACCCATGAAAGTGAAGAGGATTTCATAAACCTATATCCCATGAAAGAGAAATGAGTTTGTTAAAGACCATGACATTAAGTATAACTCATTCATAGAGAGAATATGAATGGAACCTATAGATAATTTTTTAGAAGGGAATGATTAACATCAATAGATGTCATCTTAGATGGAAAATAATTTTGAAATATCTTTTAAAAACATTTCCTAACTAAAATTTCATTTCTTCTTTGAAAAGGTATTTTTAACACATAAAACCATTTGAAAATAATTTTCATAGAAAAATACCTTGAAAACATATAAAGAAGACTTGAAACCATTTAGAGAACATTTTTCCTTGAAAACATATAAAATAAGATTCAAAACATTTTAAAAACATTTTTCCTTGAAAAAAAATTGAAAACATATAATGAATTCTTGAAAACTTTTTGAAAACAATTTCTTTGAAAATAATATGATAACTTCTAAATAAGGCTTAAAAAATTTTTGAAAACCATTGTCCATGAAAATTTATAAAATAATCTTGAAAACATTTTGATAGCCATTTACTTGAAAATATCTTTTAAAAAAATCTTAAAATTTAACCTTTTAACATGAAAATAATGCTTCAAAGGATTGATGATGGAAAAATCTATACATGTTATATAAGGTAAAAAGAACATTCCTTTTTCTCGGTAGAAATGTTAGAAAAAATTTCGTTCATAAATAAAAAATAATATTCCATTTAAATAATTTTTGGAATAAAAAAAGAGTAAAAATTTATTTTAATGATCATATGATATTAGTATAATATACTTAGAAACCCTTTTTAGAGAACATTGTTTTCCGACTGAAGAGAGGGTAAAGTTAGGCTTTCATAAAAACAGTTTCTTAACAACCTTATGTACCAAAGAGTATATATATAGTACCAATACATTAGTATATAATTAATAACCATAGGGTAATAAAATTCATGAATGTATTGATAGATGGGTTTTAATATTTCATCAAAATAAGTATAGATGTAAACAGTCATGAAAAGCGATGAGATTGTTTCAACTAACTCTTACCACTTGGTAAATTGGGATCATTATCTACATGTAAGAAAAGGAAATTGCATGATTCTTATAATATCATGAAAATATTAATATTCATGATATATCATGTAAAATAGAAGTATACATAGTTCAAAAAGAATTTAGGTGTATAACAAAACATGAGTCTTTAAGAAGGAAAATCGAGACGAAACTATTTTACCCATTTGGTACCTTTTGAAACATAAATCTCATAAAATAAAGGTCATAGAATTGATATGTAAATTTATATAATATTAACTATAATAATAATTTATTATATACATGGTCATTATACATACCACATAAAATTAATGGGTGGTGAATAAATCATGTATCTCTCGAAAATAAAAAGTGATAAGAAGTACCCTTACCTTGTATCTTGACTCTCATCGTACTTGTTCAAACCAACACTATAATAAATATAAATTTATTATAAATATATTATAGAACCATATTATTATATCTAATTCTATATATGGTTTAAGTACAACATTATATTGCACACTTGTTCACCATCCTATTTTAAGGTTTCACTTCGAGTAATATTTTCTTTGTTTTTCATATGTCTTAATTTTTTATATTGTTGGTACATATAATTATATCATGATTCCATAATGTAAAAATTTATATAAAGATAATTAATATATATTATATATTTATTATAATAATCTATATAATATATAATTATGAAACATAATACACCATTCATGTAGACAGTAGGTCGTATGTATGCATGAAATCTATTTCTATTTAATTGTCATGTTGAGAGAAAGAAAGTGAAAGAAATATGTATATAAATATTTATATATATGTATATATATATATTTATTAATATATATGTATTATTTCATATATATCATATATATTCACTAACTCCATCCTTAAAACATTCTATGTAGTGTGTGAGTGAATCACAACGCTTTGATGGAGTGGTAGTCCACATTTCCTCAAACGAAATTATTGTATTAAACCCAAGTTGAAAGTAAAAAAGATATGTTTTTTAAAAGTAATAAAAATTATAAATAATTAATAAATATAATATATAACATATATAAACATAGTTTTCATCATAACTTCCACCAGGATAGGTGGTAATTGAAAAATGAACAATCATACTTTTGTGAAGCAGTGGTTAATCGTAAACAGAAATAGTATGTTTGTTTCCTAATAGATGGAGGTGTGTGTAAGTTTATCTAGAAACATTTACATAGAAATTTAATTTTATATTTAGGATACTTATTTTTTTATATAATAAAATAATAAATATATTTTGAGGGGTGGAGAAGGAAAATAAATCAATGTACTTGAGAGAAGGTGTAACCTCTTAATCGGGTAACTTGTTTTGTTTTGTGCCAAAATTCTTCCTTGGATTTAATTATACCAAATTAAAGGCTTATAGTAGTAAGGTAGGTATGTTAGTATGTTTATTATCTAAATATTGTAATAACCTAATTATTTTTAGAGGTGTGAAGATGTGGGATCTGTGGTAGACTTTTTTAGGGATGGAAAAGGACTCACTTAAAATTTTTTGAAAACATGTTAGGTGTGCACATGTTGTTACATAAAAAAAGTCACACAAAACCGACATAAATAAAGAATGGAATGGTATTTTTAGAAATATTTCTATAAAATGCGTTTTGAACAAGTGTACAGGTCATTTGGGATCATAATATTATGGTTTAGTCCCAAATTAATCTTAATTTGACCTTAATTGCTGGGATTAATTTTAATCACTTTTAATAATAATTTTGGTAAAAAAATTATCTAATTAGAGTATAAATATTATTATTTTTTAAAAAAAATTACTTTAAATTTAAATTCACATAATTAGTAAAATTAATATTAATTCCAATCCCACAGACGGGACAAAATTAAAGGTTTTTTAAGTAAAAAGAACATCAAAAGTATATTATGTTTTTATATTCAATTTCAAAGTGAAATTGATTATAATGACCTAAATTGTATTAATATATTTATAATTAATCTAAACTGACCTTAAAAAATTTGGATATAATTTAAAATTAATAATTATTTTAACTGGAAGGAGGTTTTTAACTAAAAACGTTATATTCACTATTTATCAAAAAAATATGGTTTATCAAAAAAAATCCCAAAAATTTACCCAAAGATAATCTAAACACTATAAATTAAAAAATGAAGTTTATTTTATAAAATTAAATTTTTTAAATTTTAAAAAAATTAATTTTATTATTAAAATCTATTCATTCATGAAAACGGTATTTTGAAACATAAAAAGGACTTTACCAAAAAAATTTATATTTCATTATCAATATGATTTATTACTATAAAACCATTATAAATATTTTTTAATATGTTTATTAATATTCATATCACTAAGTTTAATGTCTAGGTTATACTTATATCATTTAAAAAATAATAACAAAATAATTCTTCGTAGAAACTCGGTGTTGTGTGTAACGTATGGCAAGTTAGTGTTGCATGTAGTGCAAGACAAGATGGTATTGTGTGTATGGAAACACAAGTTGGTATTGCATGTGAAAGGAATGTTCTACTTAGTGTTTAAAATATATATATATATATATTAGAATTAAAAAATATCAAAAAGATAAATTAATTGTAAGAAAAAATAATTCGTAAAATCTCAGGTTGTTATAGTGTGTATCTTATAACATCAAAAAATCATCTTGGAATCACCTAACCAGTTAATTATAATATCTATTGGGAGAGATATATAACCAGTAAACTCTTTATTCTCATAGGAGTAACTTATAATAAGTTAACTATATCATCTCTTAAGAGTAACATAACTGTGTTATCTCTTATGAGTAACTTCCATCCAATTAACTATGTCTCAATACCTAATTCATTATAGAGCTATATAGGGATCACCCATTATATAAGATATATTAGTCTCACCCATCATCCTATAATATATTAGTCTCACCTACCATTATAAATAATTTCTAATTTCCATGAGTTATCATATAATATATAATCTTTCATTTTCATCTTTAATCTTTTAATAATATCATGTATTCATTTATAACTTGATTTACCCATGGAAAAGAAATTGTTTTCATGAAAATATCTTTAAAACAATCACCTTAATCCATACATAAAAAGAAAATGGATGGTATCATAATATAATATTCCTAGTTAACTATAGTAATCATCAAATGATGTCGACATAAAGTAAAATACCTTTAAAATAACATTGGAATCATTTCTTTGTAAACAAATGAAAATAGCATTTTCTATTGGTAATATTTTATAAAATTTTAAAAAATATTTAAAAAAGGATTTTTTTTTAAAATAAACATGTAAAATTATAATTAAATATTCTATGTAGAAAAAATATATTATGGTGTTAGAATCTATTCATATCATAAATAGTAAAAATAAACATTCTTTTCAAAATTTTGTAAAGAGATTGAATAGTGACCCATGCGGAAAATGTTAAGAAATTTAATTTTAAACCTCTAAAAAGTAGGTAAAAGATTAATAAGAATAAATTTAGGAAATAATTTGTTCTTATTGAATAAAATTATTGAAATATGATAAATAAATTGGAGAAAGGGTTTGGATAAGAGTCTTTATATAATTTAAAACAACATTTTTAATGAAATAAGCTATTACAACCCTTTGAAACCAAAAATAAAATGAAATAAATAATATAAGAAGAAATATAATATACCATGAGGATAATAAGAGTAATGATATTATATTTAAATATTCATTGTATACACCATATAATTTAATATAGGTGAATCAAATAAAGACTTGTCTCAAAGAAGAAATTATGAGATTAGAAACCCTTGCAACTTGTGTAATGCTCGAATCAAAAAAGCCATTGAATGAAGGAACATAAAATGATTCTATAAAAATCATAATTTTCATGAATTAATATGTAAAATCACATACATGGGGAATATTATAACCATACAAAATAACTCATGGTGTATGACATGAATTATTCCTCAAAGAATTGAAATTAGAACCATAAAAACCCTTGAATCTTTTATAACATTTGAATAAATATATCATGAAATAAATAAAATAAAAGTAAATTTAAATTTCATGATAAAGGATTTATTTAAAATATAATATCTCAATAGGAATCATATACATCTTATAAAAGTAATTAGGTTCATAATATAAGAAATATCTTAAAGAAACAATATTGAGATGAATAATCCTTATAAAGATCATTTCATTGAAGTTAGAACTAATCAATGAAGTGAGTATATGTAAAAATTTTAAATATGTAAAAATAAGCTTTTAATATAACATAATAAAATCCTATGTCTTTTCATACATAATCTTGGAATAACATAGTCAATAAATTAGAAGTAAAACCTTGTGCATGGAAATTTTTTTATGATACCCCTACCTCGAGTCCAGAAAAAGTATGTTCATCCATAAATTTTATTTATAATAAATTTATATTAAATATTTAATTTATTAGGAAAATTTTTTTCATTATCATTAAACAAATTATTTCATTTATTATAGTGAAATATTTAAAAACATAATTATTTAAGACAACATTGGGTTTTTTGGGGATGTTCGGTTCATAATTAAAAAATGAATTCGGTAGGTTGACCATGGACAAAGGTTTCCATGTTCCATAATATCAAAAATAATAATCATGAAATAGTTATTATTTTTATACATAAAATAAAATTTTCAAATCACCCATTAAATGAGTAAGTGAAAAAATCACACAACTCCATGGAGGTGGTATTCCATGTGTACTAATAAGAAACGTTGTCATTTTTTAATGAGTGGAGGGTATGTGGGTAATTAATAGAATATATTTATAAAATAAATATTTTTTTATGAGTTCAATATATATATTTTTTAAACTATCATAATAACCAAACTTTTGAGGTGGTGGTGAAAAATGAAACGCACCCCTTCATGGAGGTGGTAGTCTACACGTACACATGAACAATGATTTTATTCCCCATAGAAAAGAAAATTAGATGAAAAATGTTGTTTTTTAAATGTAATAACATCTAAGTATATGTTAGATACTAAATTCATTATATTTTAAATGTTAAGTTAGAATTTCATGGGGTAAAATAAGAATTAAAATGAAAAAGATTGGTTAAAATGATTACCACCACTTTAAGAGACCACCATTGGTTTCTTCTCAAGGATCCTACGAATGGTATTTTAAAGAGAAAAAACATGTATAACTTTTATAATTATGTTTATAAGAGGTTTTAAAAGCATTTTGTTGAAATAATTGTTATAATATGGTATTAGTAAAAGAGGGTAGGTGATGTCCTTTTATTATGAAGGAAAGGACAAACTTCGAATTACAAAAAAGATTTAAATATAGTAAATTATATATCATGTGAATGTTTCACAAATTGGAAAAATTTTAAAATAATAATAGTTTATGTTTAAAAACCTTTCAATAAATAAATTTTTTACAGGTTTATGGGGCATATTAAAAATTATCGTTGGGTTTAACCCCTTCGTTAACCAATTTAACCTTAACCCTGGTAACAAAATTTTCTACCCTAATCGGTTGTAAAGTTACTTATAAAGTACAAATTGGATCAAATATGGTCATGGGATGAAATTTTAAACCATATCCCATATATATTGTTCTATTTAAATATTTTTATGATTTTTAAATCATTTAATAGTATTTTTAAAATTACAATGCCATTAAAATAATTTTAAAAATTATTCACATATTTTGAATTTAAATACATAATACAGGTAAAAAATTATAATATAAAATATTTAAAAGAAAAATATATATTATTATTAACCATAAAAATAATATGAAACTATAATTCATCTAATAATATTACTTTTTATTTGTTTAAAATCATTTATTTTTTTATTATTAACTACTTCATAAGCACTATGATAGCACTGTGTAAGAATTTAAGGTAATTCTACCATCACTAAGAATTAAAAAAATACCATAATATAAATAATTTAATTATGTTAAAAATAAAATTTCATATTAATTATTAAAATATAATTATCCGTATCTGAACGTTTAATATAAATTATAAGAAAGAGAGTGATGTCTGGGAATTTTCCTTTACATAAAAAAATATATAAGCCTTTACTAAAGTCAATTGGTATAAAAATTTCTTATTTTATAATATATAAATTTTTTGGTCTAAATAAATTCATCTAATTGAAATAATGTAGCTTTAGATAGATTTTAAAGCCTAATGACATTATTTATAACCTTAATTACCTGATTTACTCTTACTGAAGAGATGAATATTTTCAAAGATTACTCTTAATTATGACCAAAAAAAAGTTTAACTATTTAAAAAACATGAATATTATGATTCAAAATTAAAAATATATTTTACCAAATTCATAATATATATGAATCTTAATTTACATTTCATATAAGTAAAAAAAAAGTATGAAAAATATTGCTTTGGAAAATAGTTTATTTAAGAAAAAAAATCATTTCACCTTGTAGTAGAGTAATAAGTTTATTTACATGAATGCTTTAAATAAATAAATAAATAATGGTTTGGAAAAATTCAATCAATAAAAAATGAATCTATACTTCCAACCATACTCATAAATGTAAATACCCAATAATAGTTTTCATGTTTAATAAAATATAATTTATTTTCATAGAAGTTAAGAATAGTTTTCCAAATAAAAATATTATTTAAAAAATATTATTTAACGAATTAAAAATATTTTTGGTCTATAAAAATTGTTCATAATTTATTTATTCTTGATTAAACCTTAATAATAAAATAAAATTTAAAGTATTTCAAAAATATATATTTTCACTATTCACCCAAAAATAAATCTTTTCAAATTATTTCCTAAACTATCATCAATGGACAGTCTTGATATGATTATGTAATATGTTATATTAATTTTATCAAATACAATTTCTAAAATTTGTATAAATTAATTATAATATTCACTCACAAAATAAATAACAACCATTTTTGAAGAAAATTTATTTTTGAAGCATGAATTTTATTTTATAAAAATTGAGGGATTATATCCTAAGAAATATTTTTTGAGTAGTAAGTTTATATGTATATGTTTCCTAATTTACTTACTCTTATTCATACCCTATAATGCAATGTCAATGTTATATCGACATTATTAAAATAATAATATTTTCTCGTCGTTAAGGCTCGGTGTTGTGCGTGTTATACTTAATTAAACATAATATTCTTTTAAAATATTAGCTTGTTACATCACATTCCCAATTTATCTTTACCCAAAGAATTTATTATATTAGGTTAACTATTTTAAAACTCATACACATTTTTGGAACATTTCCAAGGATGAATCTACAAATGAATTTCTTAACCATAATAATCCTTGTTTGGTCATCTTGATTCTAATTTCATTGAAACCCTAATTGAATCATTATAATATTCTCAAAAGAATATTTATTAAAGTATTGAATAAATTAAATATTTGTTTTCCCAATAAATCTTTACGCAAACACATAGAACTTTCCTTTCAAAAGAATAATTCTTATGTCTCTAATCTAAGAAGTTCCTTGAGTTACTATTTTATCTAAGATTTATCTTTAAGATTTGTTTGATGATGATGATGATTACATTATATCTATAATATAATATTTTTTCAAATTCATCTTCTATTTTATATTTATTTAGTGAGTACTTATATTATACAAACTCCCACTAAAATTATGACCCATTTTAAAATTTTATCATATCCATTAGTAGACAAAGATATATATTTCACTAAGACAATTACCCCACTTTAGAGTTGATCTCATTAATAATATATTTAGGTAGGGAATAACCCCATTTATATTATATATTACTCTTGTATGGTTTACTAGACAACAATTTTCAAATATATAATATGGATAATCTATACACAATTCCTATGGTATCCTAACTCTTAGGGTTTCCCAGAAAAGTGTAACCTAAAGAATGTTCCAAAAATAAGGCACCTAACTCTTAGGTTTTCTAACTAATTTCTAACCTGGTATATAATAATCCAAGGGCACCCAAAATTATCATGAAACATCCTAGTTGAACGAATGATTTAATGGAATGATTCTACTTTGTATGTAGTCTAAAATTTTTATTTTAAATGAGATTTGATCTCACTGTCTTATCTCATGATATCCTCTTTATGTGTAAATAATTATAATTATTTAGTGTAGAATACTATTCTTCCACCTATTATATTTATACGTACACAAATAAATCCAATGTGTAATGTATATGATATCCTTTAATGAAAATTCTTGGAGTTATATGAAATAAACAATCCCCAAAAGAATAAGCCTAGAGTGATAGATAACTACCTTGATTTTTCTAGACTTTACATTAGCCTTCAAGATAGTGAGTTGTTTGATCCAAATTTCCTCTACCTAAGGTTAATTTACTTAGAGTAATACTCAAATCCATAATAAATTTAGCACCTAATATGTATAAATTCTAATTTACAGCTTAATTCAAGATCATAAACTAGTATAATCCAAATTCAACGTAAAGGCAAACTAAATACATTATAATACAAATCATGTAACTCTTTATATGCTTTAATGAAAATTTATAGAATCAATTTAAAATTTTAAATTAAATCATACAAAATAATTAATAATATAACAATTTATATAAATTAATAATGTAGGTAATAAATAAATAAATGAATAATTATTATATTTAACAAAGAGAAAAAACAATTTATGAAAAATGCATAAATATTTTATAAACACTTTATAATTTAAAATGAATAAACTAAAACAGTTAAATTTTATCTAATATCATCATTTAAAACTGTCATTTACATTTTTTAAGATTTCCTTCTTTAATATTTCACAATATGAGATAATTTATGAACACATTTATTATTGAATAATAAATATTTCAATTTTTTTATAAATAGTTTACATAAAATAAATTACTCGCATTAGACTTTATTTAAACTCTTTATTATGTCATCCAAAAATTATTTTAGAATGTATTGAATAATAAATAAAATAAAAGTTCAATATAATCATTTTATATTTTCATTTATGACCTATCCATAAATTAATATCTAAAAATTTATATTTTCCTTGTTTTAAATTTATAAATTCGTTATAAATAGATATCATGCCAATCCACTTTATTCCTGGATTAAATATACTAAAACATTTTTTATATGTTTTTCACCCCCCTCCTATCAAATTCTACATGATTTTAGAGGACCAAACTAGAAAAAAAATATTACTTTCTAATATAAAAATTTCATTAATATTATATTTCGTTACTTGGAAGTTTCATGTGTTGTGACCATTTTAGAAATCATTTCAAGTCATGGTCATACCATGATAATCTGTATTTTGGGTAGTTGTTTTACTGGGATATTCAAATTAGATATGTCATTTTAGAAATGAATCCATATGTTTAAAACAATTTATCCATTTACACAATGTCATGGGAGTCCTCATTTTGAAAGCCACCATAACACTGACATCCAGACCATGATTTAGTGTCATCGAATATGGTGATCTATTTTATATGACATTATTATGATGGATGAAATGTATATTATACATATTTTATTGCATTGTTTTATATCTTTTATAAGAACCCTGCCCATTTTTATTTACACAACCTCATGGTCAAAAATAAACAAGAATCAAAATATCTATTTCGAAAATGATGTATAAGGGTACCTCTGAAATTTTTCATTCTAGTTTATTCATTAATTTGTATATCATTCCAAACATTGACATATCATTCCTAATAAAACTGAATAGTTCTCAAGGGATGTCTAATATCCTAAATGTGGTCATAAAAGAACTCAAAATACCATTAGTCCAGATATCTCTCTAAATATTTATAATAAAAAAGAATAATAACATTATACCTTTCACCACATTGATCTAGTCTATAAAATATTTTTATGATTATTTTTTGATATTACTAACATGTGGTGAAAAGACTCATTAATTCAAATGTATCCATGGATCATGTAAATCACTCAATGTTCAATTTAGATCCTTTTCAACCGACTTATATAGGAAATCAATAACTCATGACATTTATCCAATATTTATTATATAATTTTATATACATTTTATCCATTTAAAAACTTTAAAATTATTACTTATACTCATTATTGATTTTTTAGCATTTAAAAAATCATAAAATATGTTTTAACTCCTCAAATTAATCATCAAATACTGAATAATTGGGTATGATAGAGTTTTAAGTAGTAGTTAAAAGGATCCATCACATTGTTCAATAATAATATGCATATATCACCATATCATTGTGACTTTCACTATGTAGTGGAGAACCTTGGAACAGACTACATCACACACTATGTTATGTTCATTCAATATTTAGTTCACAACTACATTATTTATCACTACAAGAGTTTATGAATTAACAATTCCCTAGAACCAGGGAGTAAAAATCTATATTCATTGATATTTTAGTAGAAATAGTATCCTTAAAAATATAAATATTATACTGAGATAATTAAATATATGATATAATATTAGAGTGACATATTTTTTCTAACATTACCACTCAATGATATGTGATCCTCGACATATTATTTAATAATGTGTGATTCCCCATAAATTCCATTATCTTGGTATTATTTGATTATCGGAGTATGATATCCTTTAATTCTTGTGTTTTGATGGTGTGTAATACAATTATTCACATTGAAATATATATTTTATAAGATTATAGTTTATTAGTACCTATGTATATATATGATAATTATACTATAAAAGTTGTTACTTTTTTATTATGTTCCTTGGGATGAGCGATCAGATTTCCTAAAAAACATGAATATTATATATTTTTTTAGGATGTTAAAATATGTGTTTCTCTCTCATTATTAACTATATGAACATATTTCTTAACTATACACATTATATCACTTGACCGACCATTCTTTGGTAGTTTTTACTTACCCCTATATGGGAGGTTGTATAATGACATTTATATCATTATCCATATCTTCTTACAAGACCTGATTGTAATTTTTTTCAGGTTGTTAGATCATTTGTGATATTTTTTATTTCATTTTAACTTGTTATATTGAGAAGATAGAACCTTTTAACTATGTTTTAGGTTTTTATTCCTTTTAAAATTAAAATTTTGTATTTTCTTAATGTTTGTTTTTAAAATCAATTTTACATCATTTTATATGTTTAATTAAATAAAAATATATATATGATATATTATTGCTTAATGTCACCACATTTTAAGATTTTACAATTATTTTACCATTCTAATGAATAAACATGTTAGGAAAATTTCCTACCATTATGTTATACTTCTGGAATTCATATTTTTCACCAGCCCTTATTCTATAAAAGATGGGAGTTATAGTTACTTGATCTTATCATCAGCTCAAATGAGGTATTTATGGGATTTGGTTATATAATAATACCAAGGTTCAACTAATTAATTTTAGAAAAAACGTTTGAGAGAGAATTAATCTTCTAATTTTATACTTTATCTATAGTAAAAAAGGTATTATTATTTCACTACAATTTTCTCCACATTTTATTTAATGAAATTATATATAATTTCTATACATTTTTTTCAAATTTTGAACCAATTTATTATTAAAATTATTTTAAAAAATAAAAAATAACATGAATCCAACATCTCTTAGGGCTTCTAAAATGTACTTCATCTAGACATGTTTTTTTCTAAAATGTTTGGCAGAAATGTTCTTTACTTTAGCATTTATTAGAAATTCAATACCATTTTTTGTACTCAGTCAACTGAATCAATTTTCCCTAAATTAAAATACACTACTAAATATTGATTTAATACCATCCAAATATCTCTTATAATATTTTTAATAGAATGAAACTATTTTTTCTCATCGTTATTAATATAAGTTAACCAATAATAAGTTTTTCTTATCATTTATTAATAGTGTTTTCACTATCATCTATTGGATTTCTTCTAAATTACTTTTATAAATCAAAAGAAAAAAATCCAAATAATTTTTTAGTAGGTGTATTAGCCTTAAAATTTATCAAATAAAAACTCTAATTTTTTTCAAATAGTATAAAAAAATGTTGTGATTGGTTAGTTACCAGGGTGTTAGTGTTCTTTTTTTAAATTATATGTATTTCTCATTTCATTTTAATTGTAGTTACTATTAAAATTCATCACATGGTTATAATTTTAATAATTATAAAATCAATCAAGTGTGATATATCTATGATCATTAATAATATTGTGAAAAACATGGTGGAGTTTCAAACTGACTAATGTTTAAGAATTGTTGGTCGAATTATGGTGAGTAGTAAATTGTCACTCAAACCTGAAGGTAGTCTATTCTCCTATTTAGTAAAAATAGTTGATGGTTCATAAAAATCTTTAGCACTAATTTTATTCAATCCATGAGATTGGTACCAAATTTATTAAAAATCTAAATAATTATGCACTTCGAGTAGTGAATCAATACTTTCATTCATGGTGATTTCTAAAACATACATGGTTATATTTTACTATTGAATAATTATTGGTATGTCAATGATAAATTATATAACTAATTATATTCATAAAATATAGTGAAGTAGAGTGACTAATATATTTTATTTTATTTTTACTTATTTTTTACTGAAAATACATAATATTATTGATCACTTAAGTAGGTTTTACCATTTTTTTAATTAACATAGTTTATGCAAGTAAGTTGGGGGAACTCAATTATTCAAACCCTAAAATATATGGTGTTTAAATATATATATATTGTGAACAGAGTTATCATGTTTAATATTTATGTATTTTATTATGAAAAATTAGATTAACATATGTTATTAGACCTAACATATATTTTATAAAATAATATAAGTTAATTGTGATGTAATTTGGTCAATAAATATTTTTCCTTACTATAATTTTAAAAAAAGTGATAATCTTTTATGTAATTAATTATAATACAAATAGATGATATATATGACATGATAAGTAGAGTTATTTCCAAAATATATATATATGAAATATAGTTATATGGGAGATTAAATGGAAAAGAATGTGTATGTTTATTTTTTAGGATTTTATAATACTTATGTCACATTACATGAATATTAGTCTACGGGGGACTCTAACCCCAAAGTTGGGTGAATTTATTACTTTTTTCTCCAAGAACCTATTTATTATAGGATACAAGAAAATTAGAATTGGTATAGGAATATTTTAGATCATAACATATAAGTTTTACATTTAATAACCTTATTAACTATATATATATATATATATGGGAATGTTTTTTTTTGTTATTTATACTAGATCATTGAAAAGGGTTCCAAAAATAACTTTGGAAATAATAAAATATTAAATTTTTCAAATAAATTATGTTAATTTTCATTGATGTGATATGATTATGGAGTGTGTTATATGCTTAGGTGATCAATAAACATACTAGGGGAATCTTATTGTATATATTTCATGTGTAGTAGTTTAGTTATTGATATATTTCTCCATGTGTTTTTTATGTGATTAAATTTCTTATTCATTTGTAAATATAATTTCTTAATTTGATTTGACATTATCATTTCATGTCGTACTTGTCTTTTCTCAAATAATTTGTCTCATAAATTATTATATTTAATTCTAAACTAAGTAATTTCACATTTTATTTCATATCCACATCCTACTTAAGAGATTTACATAGCATCACATCACCAAGGATTGAAAAAAGAATTAGGAGAGTATGAGTATGAAATATTTTAAAAAATCATCATTCCCTAACATTAATGCTCTAAAATATTTTTGGGTTTTAATTTTCATTATTATAATAATAATAATTTTCTATAAAAATAATTTTTTTGATATAAAAATAGGCTATAAAACTATTTAACTACATTAAATGTTTAAATGATACATCATTATAAAAAAAATTATAATATTTTATAATTTGATGTTCCTAAGAGATAGAAATATATTTATAAAGAATAAATTTTATCATAATTCAACCATGTGGATGACAATATATATTCATGAGTACCTAAATTTTAGGAAAATAAAATTATTCTAATAATAATTATTTTTCCCATAATATGGACTAGAAATATTGTTAAGAAATTTTTAGTTATATTTAAGAGTTATGAAATAGTCTTATCATCTATTTTTAGAGACCAATACCCTATTACATCTTTTATATATCAAAACAAAGTAATAAAATGACAAAAATAATTCACAAATTAAATCATATCTCAATGAATTACCAATAACATTTATTATTTAAATATAGATATTGATCTATTCATTTATTTATAAATATATAAAAATAGGAAACAAATTTATGATATAAATATTCAAAAAAGGGAAAATCATGGTGTTGTGGTTTTGACCGCATCATAGTTTATGACAAATTAACCCACATCATGATGAGGGTCACTATGTCATGGTTTTGTGCATGCAAGAATATGTATTATAAGATAATTCATGTTATTTGATCTATATTCTACCTAATTTATCATGTTTGGATTATAATTACATGATATCAATTTAAGGGGTTTTGATGATATGATATGAAATTTTAACGGGAAAAAAAACTATTTTTCCCATAAGTTAAAAATATTTTGTATCCAATTTCCTTATTTATAAATTTATAAAACATTTAGAATAATTAAATAACATTAATGGTATATCCATGAAGCCTATATAAGGTAGTGAATATAATGATATTTGAATAGAATTATTCCTATAATATAATTCTCTTAAAGAATAAGTTATCACTCATGTTGTTTATATTTAGCTCTAAATTTACAGAAAACAATAAGGAATATAAAATATTTCCAAAGTATTAAGACATTTTCACATTATATAGACACACAAAAATAGTCATTATGTCTAAATATGGTTGTTTATCCATGGATTAGGAAACTATTTCTAAATAAATCTAAAACTATTTTATGATGGTTTTTAAAAAAGTTCAATGAAATAAATAAAAATGAAAAAAAATATTATTCCTTCCTAGGACCCCTCCCACCAAAAACCCATATTCCATATGAAGCACCTTATTGCCCTAAAATATATCTATCTTTCAATGTACCCTAAATATATTCTAATTCAATGATCATTTTTAGATTTAAATTCTTTAATAAAGGCAGGTGAGTGTTTTCATCATGTATATTCAAGGCTAGAGGGTGTTTTGAAGGATTAAAATAAATAATTATTGTTGAGATATAGTAATAGAGTCTATTGAGTACTGAATGTAGGGAAAAAAGTACTTGGTGTACTATCTAAGGTCCTTGTATCCCCTAAAGGCGCGTCAGTTTGTCGATGTTGCATGAGGTACTTAATGAAGGTTGGTTAGGTTGTTGTTGTATTTTTTAAAGTTCATTTAGGTTATTTTTGAAACTTTACCCTCTATCTACCTTAAAATCTATTTATGTTCCTCCCCTGACACAAACTTGATAAAACCACCTTTTTAAGGCTCTTATTCGTTTATAAGTATCTTCCAACCATTATTCTCTTCCAATTGATGTGGTGTTTGTTATGTTAATTCTCTTTGGGTAAGTCTCAACCTGTCATGGTGTATATTATGGTGATTATAAACTATTTACACTTTATTAATATAAAATCCATAGTTTCAATGGTTTATGTGGGATTTATAGATTCTAGTTTATTAGGTATGAATCAGGTGTCAGTATTCAATGAGTTAGATCCACAAGCTTGAGTAGTGAAAGCATTACATTGTTTCGGTTTTTATGGGATATTATGGGATATCAAGCATGTTGGTGTATTTATTACATATAATTCCTTCTATATAAGGTATCAAAGTGAAATGATGGATCTATGATGATGTAATTTCCCTTATATAGGGTTTATATAGATGTTTGTTCTTTTGTACAATAGTGTTATTATGGTAAAGTTATTTTTATTAGGGTTTTCCACCTTCATTGAATGGTTAAAAGTTTATTTATTAGTTATTATTAAGGGGAATAAATAATGTTTTAGTTTTTTGTGTGTTTTGGTAATTTTATGCATTAGTAGAGGAAAGTTGTGGGTCTAAAAATAGTATATTTTATTATTTAGGATGTGTGGGGTGGAGATATGGAGTTCTAATGAGTGAATAGAATTGAGTTGTCTTGTGTTTCAGATGTAATGGTGGGGGTGATGTGTAATTATACCTGACCTAAAATAATATGGTGTTTTTATGAGACTATGTATGTTACATCTCCCTGAGTGAAATGGTATTAGTTTTAGACATGGGTAGAGGACCTCACCCTAAGTGATAGGTATTGGCATGAGAATCGGTAGTGAACCTTACAGTTAGTGACAGGTAAATGCCTAGTTTTTAGAAAATTTTAGATTTATTAAATACTCTTTGGTAACACTTTCTATGTTTTCTATATTTACCCAAGTCTCTTACACATATTATTACATGATTTTTAACATAAATATATAATAAACACAACCTGGGGTTTATGAGGTCTGGTATATTTAGAAGAATATGTTCATAAAACATCAATGAGAATAAAAAAATAAAATATCTATTTTAATCTTTATGATTTGGTTCTATAACCCTTTTAGATTCTAAAAAAACATATGATAACCTAAGGAATATATAAAGAAGAGGTCTGATCTATAAATCCTGGTAAGGTAATAAGCATGATAACAAATTATACAATATTAGTAAAAATGAATTATATTATGTCATAAAAGAAAATGATCATTAGTAATAATATGCGGTCATTAGATAAATAATAGTTATTCCTCATATCATGAAAACATCATAATGTGTAAATATCATAAATCAAGATATAATCATAAGTTAAGAATCGCTTCCAAAACAATACAACATGGTTGAAAGATTCCCATAAAGGATTAAGTTTAATTCCTAATACCATATATATTATATAGTGAGACATAAAAATCACCCATTTCATTGGAATATTATTTGGTTTCACTCATCATAACATATTCAAGCATATGTGTTCCACATAAGGAAATCAAACATACTAAATAAGCATAAGAAATACATATAGAAAGTAACATATTACACAATCATTCTTGAAATCATAATCAATGATTTCTCATAAGGATTTGAAATATAAGAATGAAATTAATATTATTACTATTATTAATTGAATAAATAGTCATTTTTCTAAAATATATAGTTTATTTGAAGAATATTTCATGGGAAAGGGTGGAGAATTTGGTATAAAAATGAACCTTTAAAACTGTGTTTTATGGAATCAATAAAATAATTTTAATAGAGGCAATAATATATAATATTCTTCAAAAATAGTTGTAAAAAAATGTATAACCCAACAATATTAATTTTTTTATGAAATAATTAATGGGTGAAGTTATTTTAAATATAGTTTCATTAAAGTATTAAAGGATAGAGAAGTTATGCTTTATGTGGTTTGATTTTAAAGAAGTTACTAAGAAATGAATGTAAAGAATGTATAACCCTAGAAAATAAAGGGATAATAATCATGTCATATTTTTAAATATATATACATATATATATAATTAATTTATATCATTACATAATGTTAAATAGAGAGATAAAGTGAGTTAGAGAGAAAAAGTACATATCCTAAGGAAAAGAGGGTTGTTCAGAGAGTTTCCTTACCCCTGGTTCAGATTCCTTCTATATTTTCACTTAACATCCTGAATAATCAAATTATTTTTATTTAATAAAAGATCAAAAAAAATTTCTTATATATTTTATTTATTATATTTAATTTATGTTAGTTTATAGTCATCTAATTTAGTTATTTTTTATGTTTCTACTTTCCCAAGGTCATTCATGTCACAGTTCTAAGGTCACATCACTTGTAAGTAATTGTGGAAGTTATTTATGAAATGGTTCCATAACTCCATAAGTGTGATTAAATTATGTTCACGTTACTAAAGGAGTTTAATAATGGTTGTAAAATTCAAATAGTATTAAAATAAAATGATTCGTAGATTTTAATTATTTTCATAATATGGTTAATTCACTTGGGCTGTTTTCTCGACCATGATGATCTTATATTGTTTCCTTTAATATTATGGATATAAATCCATCGAAAAGTGTTATTGAAAATATAATATACTTATTTATATTATTTTATAATAGAATAATTTAATTTAAACCATCTATAAATGTGACGATTAAAAATGAATTTTTTTTCATGGGGAGGTGATTTGACCATATTATGAACAATAGTTTTTGTTTTTTAATTAATTGAGGGAAAGGTATAAAATGGGTATCCCCCAAAAATAATAAAATATCATTATATTTATAATACTGATTTTAATATTTCAATTTGGATGGAAAATATAAGGGGTGTTTGAAGAAGAATAAAATTGAAAGAGGTTCAGTTGATAATTTACCTCTTCCTTTGGGTGTCTCTTCTTAGGCTACCCATTGAGGCTCCTTGGAATGGTCTTTGGTGAGAATAGAGGAACTAGGAATTGGGAGAGATTACTAAGAGGATAATTGGGATCAAATTTTTCAATCTCAAAGGCTTAAAATGTTTAAGATGATTTGGTGGTGATGTGGGGTATTATTATGAGAATGAGAGGGGTGTTTTAAAATATAATATTCATTAGTTTATTATTTTGGTGCAAGATAATCCATAGTGATGAATATTAGGAAAATAAATAGTAATGATTGAATATAAGTTTTAATTAATGTTTTATTACATTATTAATGACTCATTAATCCATGTATTTAACTTATAACATTAAATATCATATTTTGTAGTATTTCACTATTCACCATAAATTGAACTATTTTAGAATAATACCAAAAACTCACCCTAACAATTTTTAAATGCTTATAATAAAAAATAATATATATTTTTTAAAATAATATTTTAAATATGAGAAATAAAATTTTTAAATAAAATCCATATTTATTTGAAAAATACCAATTTTTATATTATGTTCAATTTTCCAACCCTTGGAAAAAATTCTCGTAGTATCATAAAATTAAATTATCCTTATAATAAAACTTAATATTATTTTATAAAACCATTTTATTCAAGTAAAATTTCTTTAAAATTTTTATATTTATCATAAAATTTTAAATAAAACAATTTATTTTACAAAAAATCAAAGACTTATTTTATCATTTTTAAAACATTTATTTATTTGTATCATGATATAGCCTAAATGACCTGAAAGCCTTATTTTTTTTATTGATTTTTGATAACCCCCCTTTCATATATAAGGGGATACCCTCACAAGGCCCGTAGGCTTAGAGATTATATAGACCATAGGCCTATGAGACATTAAATTACCCTAAGGTCTCAAGGAATTCAACTAGACTATAACTACAAAGAACTACACCTCCACTGCATCTGCATTGTGATGGTTTCTCTCCCACTTTGCATGGTCATCTGGATAAGCTTCTCGTGCAATCACAGGCTGGTCCCGATGGTGTTTTCATACCTTCTCATTCTTACAATTCCATTGGTTCTGCTCTGGGGATTGCATCTGCTCTAAATCCTCCTCTGGGGTTGCTTCTTTTTTGTAGAATCTGATTGGGTAAACTGCATTGATCATGTGGTCAGAAGGCCTTGAGATGGCCTAAAAGCCTTTCTGGCCTAAATTCCTTGGGTAGCCCGAAGGCCTTGAAGGACTCAAAGGGCAAACCAATGGCCCAAAATCCCAAACGAGTGAATAGTTTTGGCTGTTATAGTACCAAACAGTAACTGATACAGTACCTGCTATAGTACCCACAATAATACCCAAAAATTATACCTCCGCTTGGTTTTGATCTCAGGTCTCTTGGATGCACCTATTGAGTCCTCACCAAATAGGTTTAGGATCTTGTGTTGTATCATGATATAAGTTTTCTATATTTTAATTTTATAAGATAAATAAATATTATTTTATAATTAAATAGGTGAGGTTATTATTATAATAGTCAAGTTACTATTCATAATGGTTATATTACAATTCCAATGGTCAAATCTGAAACACTCATATGGGTTCCATATCCTCTATAAATACCCCATATTTCATTCATTATTAATTCACTTATATTTTATCTTAAGGTTATATATATTTTAATAATATTAATTAATGTTTCATTATAGATATTCTATTTCATTCCTTCAATGTTTTTCATGAGTTTAATGATTCACAGGGGGTTTAGAAGATCAAAAATTTTTATTATAGTTATATTATTTTCTATTTTTTATCCCATTATAATAATTCAAATTCCTATGGATATTTATATTCTCTGGATTTAATGTTCAAATTAATATAATAAACTATTTTTTATTTTCATTATAAGGTGTGTGTTCTTTATATTATATTATATTACCAAGTTTAACACATGCATAAATTCTAAAGGGAAATTTCATTCATAAAATTTTGGTTCATTACATTCTTCCCCCTAAAGAAATGTTTCCCTTGAAATTTAATTTTACCCACTATGATGAAAATATATATGGGTACCTCTATTTCATTACTTCCCCCAGCTCCCATGTTTCTTTCTCGTACTTATGGTTCCACCATTGAACACTGATTTGGTGAGAAATCTTTGTACACAAGAACTTTTTCTCTATGTTCCATGATATTAACTAGTTTCTCCTCGTAGAAGACATCATACTATCACTATACCACCATTAAATTTAGTACATGTGTAAAGACCCTTGTTTTTTAGAGCTGTGAAATTTATGGAAATTTTAATAATTAGTTTTAAATGTTTGTAAGGGGTAAAATGATCAATTTTTCTAGGAAAATGATCGAAAAAATATTTTATAACCACTTTTTTAGTCCTAGAGTAATTTTTTACCATAGGATAGGATTTTGGTGTAAATTTGAGTGGTTCAAATTTTCATGGAATATTTAATATTAATTTAGTTAAAAAATTAATTATTCATTACTGTTTATTCATTGGTATGTTTTGAATGAAGTGTTTGATTGAGATTATGACTTGGTAGTTTAGTCCAAAATATGGGAGTTCCTATGTTAGGAATAACATAATATTAGGCATCGAACCTGATCTAATCTCTCTTTTTTCTTTTCCTTTTTCTTCTTTATGTTTTTTTTACTTTTTATTTTATTTTCTCCTCACATTCATAATATTCTTGTATATCCCCCCTAGGGATTTTCCTTGATCAAACAAATAGATCCATAGATAGTGGGAAGGATAAATAGATGTATATATTTATTTATTTATTTAAGAGTATATAATCCACTACAGTGATCAGGTCATGTTAAATCGTTGTTCAGTAGTAGTGAGACACGAATTAAACCAAAGAACCAGCAAATTCCACCTATGGTAAACCGATTTTTATTTTCTCCAACAAAAACTCATATATTTTTATTTTTTATTTTTTATTCCCATCTATGATATTTTGATGACCCCATGGAGGTTTATTTGGTTTTTTTTTGGGTTGAAAAGAGGTTTGGAAAGGATCACAAGGGGTTTGTCTTAGGGAAACCCAACTGCCTGATGTGTTTTTTTCAATAACCCACATTTTGTGTTCTTTATTTTTGGATTAGGGTTAAAGAATATGGTTACACTGTGTGTTTGTGTGTGTGTGTGGGTTAAGGACATTTCATGTACTGTGACTCAGGGTGTGTATTAGGGCATAGCAAAACACCCTGTTTTGGAGCACATCATCATGTAGGGTGCACAACTAGACCTCATTTGTGGGACTTGTCCAGTGACTGTGTGAGACACATATCTAGGAATCTCATGTCTATTACATCACATTTGGGGTTCAGATACACTATTTACATGGGTTTTACATTCCATTTATGGTCTAGTTACAATCATAGGTGTATCTTTTAGAGTTCACATCATATTGTCAGAAGTACACATTATGTACTATTCTTTTCTTGAGAGATGTGAATTAAGACATTTGAGAGGGTTGTGTGGATGATTTACAGATTATTAGGAGAGACTTATAAAGACTCAAGTTAAGAATTATAGTAAAGGACTTAGTTGACCTTGTATTGGATCATTCAACACCTTTTATTAGAGGGTTTTCATGTCTTAGCATAGAATTTCCTTAGATGGCCTTGGGAAGTTTGAAACGGGTCAGGAGTTTGGACCGACTCATGAATACTTCATTTATGAGATGGGTTCTATTCTATCTCTTGGGAATTATTCCACTAATGGATGTTTTTTAGGCTAGTAGGGATGTGGTGTGATGATGATAGTGTTGAGGGATGTGTTGCACCTAAGTGATGGGTATTATCTTGAGATACTAGTTAGTAACTAATGATCTTATGTTGGATTAATCTGATAACATACTTACCCAATGGATCCCAATATAGATTCATCTACTTCTATTCTAACCTTGGGTATCCCAATATTTATTCCTTCACTTACGTTATTACCTATAGGATCCAATTGGATTCCCCATTGATAGATAAATTTTG
The DNA here is from genome assembly GCA_963277665.1 of Viscum album. Taxonomy (NCBI): domain Eukaryota; kingdom Viridiplantae; phylum Streptophyta; class Magnoliopsida; order Santalales; family Viscaceae; genus Viscum; species Viscum album. The sequence continues at coordinate 741,053,495 of OY728138.1, read as the reverse complement.
AACGGGCATGTGTGTTTGGGTAGTGATAATTGTGTGCATCACCTTATAAACTAAACCAATGTACAAGCCTGATGGATTTGAGATAATAATTATGAGAATGGGTGTTCAAATATCCTTTATAGTATATATAATTTTTGATTTTATATATATTTATTTAAAATATATTTTCTAATATTCTTGGGAATCAGTTGTTGGTCTTGGCACTAACGTGATTTCCTAGGATTTTGGGGAATCACGTATTGACATGGATGATAACTTGGGATTCCTAGTTTATTTATGATCTAGTCTCAAAAATTATTTAGGGCGGATTCTTATCCCTCCTAGCATCCAAATATATGGTTAATGCAGAAGTGGTTTCCTATAAGTGGTACCTAAGATCTAGCATCAGAGCTATTTGATTGAGCACATACAAAAATTCATGGAATGGTAGGGATTCCTTGATATAGTGATAACATTGAGAATTCCCTGGTGTCGGGATTGGAAATGAAATATCATTATACCATTATGTACATGAGGATCAATTTTTTGTTTATTTTTTTATTTATAATTTTCATATTTGTATCAACTAGGATAGGAATATTTCATGCACATGTAAAAACTATTATTTTTCTATTTATTAATTTTGGGGATTATATGGATTATTAGTTGATCTAGGTGCTATTACAGCATGGGATTATGAATCCCAATCTGCCCTAAATTCATTTTTAAAATATATTAAATGCATTAATATCACATGAATTCATTTTCCTAGAAAAATTTGAATAACTCATAAAGGGGGTCCCAGATCAAAAATACGAGGGCACCATTGAGTTCTAAATATGGGTTTTACCCTAGGAATGACTTAACCTTTGTTGGGGTTGGACATCTGTAAAAACGTTTTCATGGGAAAAGAATTAATACAATTAATTAACTAACTATTTTATTTTATTTTATTTTATATGATGTAGATACCTTCTCCCCTATCTAAACACAGTTATTACTCAACTCCTAGGGTTGGAAACATGACATATAGGTTGAGAGGAGCTGTTTTAGAGGATCATATAGAGGATCACTAGATGATGACTTCTGATCATATCAGTATTGAGGACCATACACCAATATATTACATGGATCTCAACAATGACGGAAGCACAAGACTATTATTCATTAATGATCAGTCTAAAATACATGTAGGATGTTTGATTTTTTCAGTTTAACCACATTATTTTGTCTTGGTAGAACGTTGGTCAATTCCTCGAATAAGGTTTGATTCAGACATCGAAAATGGATTTAATTGATGGATTTATTTTGATCATTTATATTTCTCCCTATTAATTAATCTATATCTACTAAAATGGATCAAGGTAGAATTAATAAAGGCCAAGATTCATTCCACACATCTAGTGTCTCGTGGCCCGCACTTTTCTTCACATGTTCGTCTTGGGAATTTTCTTTGGCTTATAGTTTGATGTTTACCCTATATTTGATCGATGTATGATTGTTATTTAGCACAACAGATTAATACCATGGGTGTGGATCATGATTAAGGGTGTGATTGTGGTGAAATAATGGTGGAGGATGATCAAATATATATCAGAAGTGATTTTCAATATATGTTCATCACTAATTTGATGGTATACCTACAGGAAATGCATGTGGATTTCTCATTAGTGAATTCGAATATCGGAATACTGATATCTAATGATGGGAATTTTGTCTTACATCAAATCTATGATCCCTAAAAAGGGTGATGGAGGCGATGGTGGAATGCACCGGAGATGTAGAGGAAGAACCGAGGTGTTCTATAAAATTTTGTGTCATAGTACTGGTAATCTAGCATTACATGCCATACGACCCCCTGGATGTAGTGCTAGGGTTTCTATAGAGAGTTAAAAATCACATGTCGTGGGACATATTCTTAGAGGCTCAACATGTAACTCAGATGCTTCACAAGAATGGGCTGGATAAAGTACATTGACATGACTAGAGTACACTGACCTGACCAGAGTACACTGACACTGTCTGTTGTGCATGGGCACAGCTAGACAACATGGGAAGAATTTTTAGTGATCTTTATACACCATGTACTATTTATACATTTCATGTATATATATATTTACATATCACATAGGAAGTTACCGCACATGAAGACTATGGGTTGGCTAGATACGTTGTGTATCCTCATTACACATCCTGTACTCCCTTTGAGGGTGGTTAGATCCATTTGTTTCTTTAGTTTGGACTAATATCAATTGATTTTGTTCCCTTGCTCCATCCCCTAAAGGGTATAGTGTGTAATTACATCTACAATACTAGATTGTGATTCCCTCTTGCATATGGGTCTTAAATAGAGTTTTTAGTGTCCCTCCATGAGAATAGAGTGTGATCATCTATCATTTCATTCCCTATGTGGGGTTTGTGGAATTGACATGACCTCCTTGAGAAAGTATTTGATCCACCATATGGATATAAATTTTATTAGGGTCCGTGGTATCATTACAGTATGATCGCCTACATAGAAGGTTGATCTATATTGTTTTGGAGGTGTCCCCTAGCAGTCATGGGTGTTATCCCCTATATGTGTATTAGGTCCTTGGAGACCAATGGTCATTCTTGGTTCGGTCCTAATTATCATGACCTCTTTGATGATTGTCTCTGGTGATAGCATGTCTCATGGAGTAGATTATATCGGAAGATTCATTTATTCAAGTAGAATCATGTGGCTGGTAGTTGTTTTTTACTTCCTGGAGGCATAGTGTCCTTTCTGAGTATCTGGGTTTTTCTTATAATTAATTGATTTATATATCATTTTTTTAGATTACTATTCTTGATGCTTCATGTTTATTATTTTTAGGGTATCCTATTAGGTATTTTTATTCTCACCTATGCATGGGATCTTCCCCCACACGTCATGTAATATGTAGGAAATGGTCCATTTGATGGTTTCTAGGGAGTATAGGGAGCTGGTGGAGAATATATTGATATTCAATGACTGAGGAATTTTCTAGTTAGTTGCATTTTATCATAGTTCTTACCCTCGGATCTGGTTGGAATCTATGTATTTTTTTGGTCTTTTATTTGGACATATTTATCATATTCAGTACTTTACTATCATACTCTGTTTATGGTATCATATATGCATGCATGCATTGGTTTCATTTGTTTTAAATTTTCATCATTTTATGGTATTATAGGTGTGTGTATGTGTGTACAATCACATTAGGCTAATGCATATCAAGTATGTGATATGCCTACTTGGTGTTGATCCCCATCCCCTAGCCTAATAGAGGTGGGCTTGGGGTAGTCGTAGTTTGAGTCCCGTTGGGATGGGTCATGATAGAGTGGTATCAGAGTAGGTCAGTTCTACCTTAGGACCAGAGTTTGTGAGATTGGATTGAGGAAATAGTGTTAAGTGTTTTGAGTTATGCTTTATAGGAAGGGATTCCTATGATGGTTCGGTGGTCAATATATCCACACACTAGGACTCTAATCACCTTCCTTTATAAATCATACATATTGACATTGGTTTTAGGGAAACCATTGGTATATATATAATATGGGAATGGTTTTTGGTTTCCATGTACTGCTTGAGTTAGCTCCCTACATAATATTTTTTTATTTAGGATTCCTTTACAATGATAGTCATCCATGATTCCACTACATGATCCTAAAAACAAATCACCAAATAAAAAGGCTTTAGTATAGTTTCTTGGAATAGAGATAGAATATTTGGGTGGTTTATAAGATATAACACCACTCATTTAGAATATCGAAGCACTGATAGTTCCTATAGAGTATGCACACATTCTAAGAGAATTATATGAGTTTCATAGGCAGGTACCTACAAGGTTTTGGGGCAATCAAAAACCCTAGGTCGCTGAGGACTAACTAGAGATAGTCACTAGGGTTTTCCACCTCATAAGGATTCCTACAGATTAGATGGTTGTTATAATAGTGAGTACTATTTAGGGCTATGTTGGGAGAAGGTGTAGTTTAGTGACTCAGCCACACGAAAATACTCCCTCTCCAAGTCAGACTTCAAGCATCTCTTCAGAGAGGATTTTGATCTGGCCACATTTTTATTAGTGCGCATACAAGATATGTTCTATCTATAGTAGGGAAAACTATGGTAGAGTATTTAGTTAGTTTTACCAATCTCTTGTGATACTCTAGGAATAAGGTGTGGGATCTTTTATTTAGAGAATGGACTTTTGAGCACTACTTACATCAAGATATTAGTGCTTTAGTGATATATCTCTACATTCCCACCTATACTGGGGTGGTTGAGCAGGACTTGGTAGTTGATAGAATCCTAATAGAACAGTTGTTAATAGTGGGTGCTGGTAGTGCGAATCTAGGAGATAATACCTCAATGACTTGTAGTCGATAGTAGTTTTTGGGGTCTGGTAATTCCAAACGCTTTATGAGATGACCCTTGGACAAAAAATCAGTGTTGAAGGGATCTCGGGGTGTCTTAAATCCACTAAGTGGGAGGCTTTGTTTCTCCTACAATGGTTGGGGACATCTGGCACAGGATTGTATAACCAGTTATACAAATTATCAGGAAACAGTTGAGGGACAACTGAGGCAGAGACAAAGGTTGGATCAGGGTGGTCTAAAGGGTGAATCACATGGAAGAGGGGTTAGTGGAGCAATATAATATGGTCAAAGGTATGACTTATTACCAACATGACCCTCAGGTGGTCCACTCTAGGATTAAGGAGGTAGTGGTAAGGGATAAGGATGGATGCATACTATGGAGGCCTATGACCCCAAGGATCCAAGGATGATATGTGGTACGATATATGTCATTTCTACCTTATTTGTAGTTTTTATAGAGATAGGTTTGACTTATTATATTCTTTACACTTCTTTGGTTTGAGACTTATAGATTCAAGTTGAGCCTTTGTATTGACCCTTTCACTTGGAGACTCCGACATGAGGTGACTCAATGATTGAAAACTTCTACTAACACTATGATTTATTTCTTTGAGGTGAAAGTTCTGAATGGGATCACTTTTTAGTAGTGATGTGGCCATATGAAGTCATCTTAGGATTGGACTGGTTATTCACATTTCATCCTCAAATTGACTATTTTAAGTAGAGGATGTTATGTGTCTCTAGTTATGGGATGAGGTTTTCCTTTTTGGGTGAATGGGAAAACTTGGAAGAGAAGGATGAGATCAAGTATAGGATAGTGAAGCTAATTACTCACAAGTTGGTTGGAATGAATCTTTTAGTAATAGATGTTATGGTTTACTAGTTCCCTATTGTGGTGGAGTAATATGGGGATTTATTTCCTAAGGATGTTCAAGGATTTCCTCCCCATCGATATCTAGAATTATATATTTACTTACACCTAGGTAAATCCAATGTCTTCACCAGCATATAGGATTACTGCCACAGAGCTCCATGTGATGAGGGTGTAGTTACATGACTTTTAGGAGAAGTTCTTTGTTAGACCCAATGTTTCCCCCAAATAATCCCCAATTTTGTTTTCCAAAAACACAAACAGGAGCATGGGGTTATGTTTGTATTACCAATTATTGAACCAGATCACCGTGAAGAATAAGTATCCACTACTATGGATTGAAAAAATCATTGATCATTTGATAGGGGCACAATAGTTCTTGAAGATTGACCTTGGATTAGGCTATCACCTGCACTGAGTACAGCATGAGGATATTATAAAGATGTAATTCAGATATATCGATGGTCACTATGATTACTTGACGATTCTATTTGTCATAAAGAGCACTCGAAAAGTCTTTATGGGACACATAAACCAGATATTTTATCCATTCTTTGACCAGATTATGGTGGTCTTCATCAAAAATATCATAGTGTACTCAGTGCTTGATGAGTATTATGCGAAACACTTGAGTATGGTTCTAGAAACACTCTAAGAGAACCAGTTTTATCAGAAGCTCTCGAAGTTTCTATTTTGGATTTGAAAGTTTTACTTCCTAAGACAAATCATCTCAGAGGAAGTATTGTTTGTATACCTGGTGAAGGTTGAGGTAGTGCTATCTCGGGAGCCACCTAAGATTACTACTAATGTAAGGAGTTACCTTGACTTATAATGGTATTATTGGAGGTTTGTACTCAAATTTTTTAGAGTGAAAACACCCTTGAATGATTTTACCCGAAAGTGTAATCCTTTCATTTGGATGGAAATTTTCCAGCATTTCTTTTACCAGTTAAGGAATAGGATAAAGGGATCTCAAATATTGATAATTCTGGACAAGGGATTCATGGTTGTAGTGTTCTATGATGAATCAGGGGCCAAGCTTGGTAGTATTATGATGCAAATGAAGGAGGTGATTTCCTATGGTTTATGTTAGTTGACACTACAATAGTAGAACTATGTAACCCAAAATCATGAGTTAGAAGTTGTAGTATTCACACTAAAGAAGTGGTGACACTACCTGATGGGTGAGCAGTAAATAGTCTACTCTGAGAACAACATTCTAAAGTATATAATCTCTTAGGAGGATCATAACCTGAGATAGAGGTGATCAATATATTTTTTCTGTGACTATGAATTCTAGATCATCTATACTTCTAGGAAGGGGAACCTGGTGGAAGATACTCTCATCATGAGATCTTATTCTCAGCAATTGTTCTTGGTGTTAGAGAAGTTAGATTCATTGTGGTTTTCCTTAGTGGACAGTTATGGTTCTTAATATATTTAGTCAAATGTTTTTGTCAAATATCTTTTACAGAATTTTAGGTATGCTTAGTGTAGAGATACCAATTGTGATACCTTATATACTTAGTTAACCATTGGACTTGCTCATGATGGATATTATAAATGTGGGTAGAACACTATCCTTTTTAGAGCATGAATGGTAGTATTATTGAGGTTTTGATATGAGGTGATGTGGTAGCTCCATAAATATTCTTTGGTGGTAAATCCAAGAGTCAAAAAGATATACCAGGACCTCAGATGTCAGTTTTGGTGGCCAAGAATGTAGTGGTGTGTTGAATAGTTTGTCTCTTGATACCTCACTTTTTAGTAATTATAGGCAAAGAATCAAGTTCTCATGGGTCTAGATCAACCCATTTTGGTTTCAGAATAGAAGTGGGATGGTATATCTATTGAATTTATGATGAAGTTACCATATATTTCTAGGGTAAATGATGTCGTCTGGGTGATAATAAACCAACTAACCAAGTCATACCACTTCTTATCCATTTGATGGAAGAGTCCAGTGGATATATTGGGATGCTTGTACATGAAATTGATAGTCTGGGTCCATGTAGTTCCCTTGATGATTGTTTTAAATGGTGATGATCGCTTCACATTATGATTATGGAGAAGATTTTCAGAGTCATTTGGGACTCGGTTCCATTTGAGAATGGTGTTTCACCCCAAGAATTATGGCTAGAATTAGCAGACTATTCATGTCTTTGGGGATATTTTTCGGTCTACTATGTTTGATTTTTTCCATAGTTCTGAAGAACCCATTCCCTTGGTGAATTTTTCATACAAAAAACTAACATTCCACCAATGGTATGCCACCATTAAAGGCCTTCAATGGGAGACCCTATAGGTCACCACATTGTTAGACTGATCCATGTGAGTTAGGAATTATGGGCCCAGAGTTTGTGTGAGATACTATAGTGAAGGTTAAGATCATCCATGAGAGTAAAAGGACTACAATGAGCCTTCAAATGTTTTATGATGACCGATGATGAAGACTTATAGAGATCCAGGAGGGATACCATGTGTTCCTAAGGGTCTCACATCGATGTGGATTATATAAATTTAGTTGATTTAGAAATATATATCCAAGAATCATTGTCCCTTACAGATATTGCATAGATTTGGAAAGGTGGAATGCATCATGGATCTACTACTGTAGTTGGACCACGTACATGATGTCTTCTACAAGTATTATTTTAGGAGGTACATGCATAACTTGTTGTATGTTATTTACTGGAGTGATCTAGACATTGAGGATGGAGAAAACATTGTTAAGTAACCAATGGAGATCAAGTATTGGAAGGAGAGGATCTTTCATTACTGATTGACACTGCCAGTTCTTGTCTGGTGGTAGCACAGGAATCTTTAAGAGAGAACCTGGGAGCAGGAGACTCAGATGCGAGCCCAGTACCCTAATCTTTTTTAGTATTATTGTATATTTTTGGTATCAAAATATCTAAGGTGGGGGGGATATAAGGACTCTTATTTTTCCATTTTATTAATTTTGGATATTAGATGGATTATTTTTGGAGTTAGGAGCATAGTTAGAATGATATTCTGAGGAATGGTCTGCCCAAAATTATTATATAAAATATATTAAATATAGTAATATCATGTGGGTTATAATTTCTTTAAAAAATGGAATAACTCCCAAAAGGGTTTTGTATTATAAATATGATGGTACGATTGACTTCAAAAAATTTGTTTCACCCTAGGTGTGACTTAACCTTTTTTGGGGTAGGGCGTTTGTGAGAAATTTTTCATGGGCACTGAATTAATAAAATAAATAAGTTTATTTATTTATTTTATTTTATTTGGAACAGTGACACACTCCTCATTTTAAAAATGGTTATGAATCAACCCCCAGGTTTGGAAACATAACCTAAGGTATAATAGGAACTGTTGGAGAGGATCATGTGGATGATTTTGTCAAAATATAGCAAATCATATCAGGATTGGGGACCGTGCAACAACATATTACATGGATCTCACCAATGAAAAAAATATAAGACCATTCTTCATTATTGGTTTATCCAAAATCTATGTATGATATTTTATTTGTGTAGTTCCATCACATTCTTTTATCAAAGTTGAATGTGGTTCAATTTCTTGCATAAGAATTAATTCGCACATTAACGGTATATTTAATTGATGTATTTATTTATTTAATTTATTTTTTTCCCTCTATGTTCATCTAAACCTACAAAAATGGATCTAATCCAAACAAAGAAAGGCCTAGGTTTGTTCCTCACATTTTATTTATTATGGTCCCTCCCCCCTTCTTCACACGTTCATCGCGTGGAATTTATTTGGCATGTTCTTCGACATTTTCATGGAATTTGATCATTGTGTAACCATTATTTTATGAAACATATCAATTACACATGTATATTTTTCAATCAAGGGTTTTATTGATGTGAGACAATGATGTAGGATGATTAGACGCGAATCAGAGTGAATTTATAGTATCTTTTCATCCTGTATTTGATGTTAAAGTTGAAGATGGAGAATGTGGGTATTTAATAAGTTGATTCAAATCTCAAAATCTCAATCTCCAATGATGGGAGTGTTTTCCATTCATGTATCTATGATCCCCAATGAGGGAGGGGAGGTGGCATGTACAGGTGATGTGGATAAAGAACCCAAGGGTTCTGGAATTATCCATGTTATACAGAATGTAATCTGGTATTTCATTCCATGTATAACCCCCTGGAAGTGGTGCTAGGGTTTATATAGATAGTTAAATATCACACTTCATTTCACACATGATCAATAGAACAATTTAAACTTATAGGTTACATAATAATGAATAGACAAAAGTACATGGACGTGTCTATAGTACATAAACATGGCTAGAGTACATGAACACAATCCGATGTACACAGCTATGCCCAGGAGGCATGGGAAGAGTGTCTGGTGATCTATACACACTATATACTATTCTTACATTCTATGTATATGTATTTTTACATGTTTTGTGGGTAAGTACCATGCAGGTGAACTAGGTGTTGGTTTCACATGTCCTGTACCCCCAGTACATGTTGTGTACTCCCTTTGAGGGTGATTGAAGGCCTTCATTTCTTCAATATATACTAGTATCAATTGAGTGTATTTTACTATAATATCCCCTAGAGGTTACATTGTATAATTACATCCAAATATCTATAATGTTATCCCTTCAAGAGGATGAGTCTCGAATCGTGTTTTTAGTGTCACTTAGTGAGACTGCACTGTGATCCTCTATCATTTTATACCCTAGGTGGGGTATGTGGAATTCATATGTCTCTCTTTATCAAGTCATTGATCCTATATCTAGTAGGAAATTTCACTATGGTTTGTGGTATCATTTTAGTATGATCCCCTAGAAAGTTGGTTGATATAGATAGGGTTTTTGGTGTCCCTCAGCAATCTTGGGTTTGATCCCCTGTCAGTGTATTGAGTCCTTGGAGACTATTGAGATTTCTTGGGTGGGACCTAATGATATGGAGCTCTTGGATGAGTTTCTTTAGAGATAGTGTGGCTCATGGATGGGATTCTATTGAAACTATCTTTTCTTCAAGTAGTATCATGTGGATGGAAGTATGGTTGTGACCACCTTGAGGCACAGTGCCCTTCCTGAGTATGCAGGTTATTTTTTTATGAATTTATTAATTTTTCATTATTATGAGAAGAATATTCTTGATTTTTCATGTTTTGGGGTTTTTAGGGTGTCCTTATTTGAATTTTTATACTCACCCTTGCATGGGATCTACCTCCATATGTCATTTTATATATAAACAATGACCCATTTTATAGTTTCTTCTAAGGAAAGGGATCCAGTTGATCATAGCTTGAGCTTGAATATTCGAGTTTATTTTTGGGTGGTTTCATTTTATTGTAGTCCTATCCATTATATAGGTTGGGATCTCTGTAGTTTTTTGTACTTGAATTTTTCCCTCTTTATCACCTTCATTACTTCCCTATCATACTCTATTTGTGGGATCATAGATTTATGCATGCATTAGTTTCAATTTCTTTACATTTCTGTATTGTAGGGCTTAGAGATGTGTACGTGTGTTTAGGTGTATTATCCTAATGTCTCTCATGTGTGTTATATACCTACTCGGTGTTGGTCTCTTTCCCCTAGCCTATTTGTGGTGTTCTTGGGGTAGTCATGGTTTGAGCCTTGTTGGACTAGATCATCACAGTACATGTGGTTGATAACAGATCATATGAACACTATTAGTGGTTTCCTACTAATGATTATATTTTAAAACTTTTTATGGGAACCTTTTTTCTAATTTATACCTTATATCTCATAGGATACACAATGGATAGGTAAAAGGCCTTATGTTGCATGGCCAGGTGGATCTGCTCCTACGGAGTCTTTGGATCAGGATGGTGAAACATGAGAGTTTCAGAGACCAAAAATCTATAATGACTTGGATTTTGAACTATAATATAATTTATTTACAGTCATCTATTTGATTTTTATCTATCATAATCTTATGGGGTGATTAATTATAGTTTTCTTAGCAATCTCAGAGTCTGTATAACTATATTCTACATTTTATTAATTATAGTATGTTTTTATTTAAATTTATTTATTTTGTGTACTCTGATGTGATGATGTAGTATAATTTTATATTTCATTTAGGATTTTAAACTCTGATATAGGGAGTATAGTATCCCCATAGTACTTCTTTAGACACCCACTTCTAGATAGCAGCCTCTCGCGTACGGATGGTGTGCATGAGGTCGCATAAAAAATGGGAATGGAGACCAATTGAGTGGACTCTAAACTAGGGAATTATAAAGTGGTATTAGATGAATTTTATTTATCTTGCTATTTTGGGATTTTATCATAAGGATATATAGAAATGTTTCAAACCAGTTTTGGATTTGTCTCTTAGCTCGTACAGGCATGCGATGTTTCATGCATCAATCTTGGCACATAAGATAACATTAAATGTAGGGGCTTAGTGGTCTTATTTTTGACACTGATAATAGGTTATACTATTTAAGGTGTTATTGGCTAATCATATGGATTTTTCCCATATAATACTTTGGGAAATTCTACTCAGATTGATAAACTAGAATTTTTATTTTCTTATGATGGAAGGTCATGTAGATATACTATGATATTTTATCGATTATGATGACATTGTCCCTCAATTTATGGGATATGAGGTGACCTTAGTAATTTCCTGAGGAACATAGTTCTATAGTGGAAAACTACTAGTGTTATTTTATTTCTTGGGTTCAAATATTTAATGTGACAATAAGAACATATATGGTGTTTTCCTGTATAGCGTGGAATGGAACTCTACATAAACAAACTGAGTGACAGTGGTTCACTGGATATGGATCATCATATGATTATTTGATATGAATGTACCCTATTGGTTTATTTATTTATTTTTCTAGTAACACCCTATATAGTGTTTTCCCATATAGCTTATAATGGAATTCTATCTAACTAAACATTGTGTTTATTCTTATTATGCATGAATCATCTTGGAATTATTTTTTGGTTTTGATAGTGGTGATTGATGAGGTTTTGATTCATTAGGGAGAATCCCCATGGGTGTATTCTAGTTTAGAATCATCATATGGATAGACCATTGAGTTGTCATGGGATGCCATTATGGATATGAAACCGTTGAGAGGGAATTTGGCACATTATATGTCATATGTTTTTGAGACGGTGGAATGGATAATGTCCCGTGAGCTATAACAATCTATGATACATACGTTTGGATACGAAGGGATACTTAGAGAACTTGAGATTCATCCCATTGTGTTAATGAGTTGGTTTTTAGCGTTTCTTTATGGTGTCATGTGATAGGGGTGGACCGACCTTGGGAATTCCTTACGGAAGAAGAGAAAGGGTATATTCCTTGAGTTGATATTGATGTGTTGAAGTTTCTATAAAGTATAAGGAGTAGACACGTAATATACATTATATTTCTTGACAAAATCACCTTGAGTTTTGGGGATTTGGAAGACAATTCACTTAGACTGTCATAGTTTCTAGGGTGACCTCGAAGGGAAGGATTCTTTATATTCCTTTCCCTATTGACTTTGGATTCACTTCTAAGTATGGTGAGAGAATGGATGGGTTCTCATGACTTGGGATATTATTCTATGGTACCTAAGTCTGTAGTTAAGTTTGGAATAAGAGATATGTTTGATTTGAAAGAGGATTTCTAAGGTAACTTTGGTTGAATGGGGGTGAACTAATTGTGAATTTTGTTTGTGTTTTAGATGATAAAAACACTCCATGAAAATTCATCATCCAAGTGTGATGATGTCTGACTAGTGGGATAATGAATCATGTTTCAGTGATAATACAGTACTGTAGCATTTACATATCCCATTTTAGTTGATATCAAGGTACTGTATTCACTGGTAACATGTGGTGTTGCTTAAATTGGAATCAGTAATGGTCTTGTGAAATAAGGGTTAAAGAAAATTGATGAGATACTTGTGGACATGGTGGTATGAGGCATGGAAATTAATTGGGTGTCATGGTATGGTTTAACCAACTATGGGACTAGTATCCAAGTTATTATATGAAAATTTTAGGTTTCTATTCGAAGAGAGCTGACACGTTGACTAGATCAAGTATGGTACTATAATCGATCCAACTTGGATATAGTTGAAAGTGTTAAAGGTTTACATAGTGATTTAGTATGGATATAGAGGAGTAGAATTCATCTGGAAATAGAGTTTTTTGAGATGGTTCTTATATATGAGCGATTATGGCCACGTCCATCCATGATGTTTGGTGGTGGATGAGGCATGGGTTATGAAGAATGGGAATTTGGTTTATTACTGTGATGACAAGGATAATATTATGGTGGGAAGTATAAGATCATTCCTGGTCATAATAATTTTATATATGTGTATTGATGATGTAATATGAATCATATTAGGTTGGTCAGTGGACTGCTAAGTATGTGTTTTAATTCGCAATTATGATAGTGGGGATCATCATGGATCTGAATCATTCATTATGGGTTGGGCTCTATGTTGGGCAGTGCATGAACGTGATGATGAATCAAGGGTGATTTTTTGACATCTCATGATGGATGGTTTTTTCAAGAACCTTCTTGGTAGGTTTTTAAAGGTAGAAAGTAGTGGAATGGCCTTTTATGGGTCGTAAGCCTCATGCTTGGGGTCATGAAGAGGAAACTCGGCTATCGTTCTAGAGTAGAATACAACAAGTTGAGGATGAATTTAAAAATTAGGTGGTTTTGGATGTGTGTTTGGAATCAAAACAAGTCTTATTTTGGAAGATAATTTTTCTGGTGGGGAGTTTGTAAAGACTCATATTTTTTCCAGACTATGAAACATAGTGAATTTTGAATTTTTCTTTTAAGATTCTCATGAGTGGGAAAATAGTAATTTTTTCCCATCAAATGATCTTGTAAATATTTTTGACCACTTTATTGGTCTTGGAAATGGGTTTTTATCCTAGTGAAAGGTTTTATGGGAAATCCAATCCATTTGAATATTTTTGGAATATCTAATATTTAATTAATTAATTATGAACTAATTGTTTGTGTTTTTTTCAGTGATATATTTTGTATAAAGATTCAAATTGTGATTTTGATTCCCCAGTTTAGTTCAAAATGGGTAGAATTTTCTTATTCAAGGAATAACCTCATGTTAAGTGTTAGGTCTAGGCCTAGGAACCATTTTCATTTTCTTTCCTTTTTTTCTTTTTCTTTTTTCCTTTTTCCATTTCTTTTCTCCTCTCCTCCATTTTCTTCTCATGTACACACCCATGTGGATTATCCTTTTGAATACTAAAATATGGATTTAATTATGGAGATAAAGATATAGGGATATAACAAGGTAGGTTTAACCATGGATCTTGGGTTTCACTAGATCATCATGTGATAGCTACATGACGTGGATCAAACCAAAGAACCAGCAGATTCTATCATAAATAGAAATATATTTTTTTCTTCTAGAAATACCCATTAGTTCATAGTTTCTATATTTGTATTCCATTTATGATATGATAGGGATAAAATGGGTTCATTTTGAGGTTATTTTGGTATAAATGGGGGTTTTAGGAGGATCGCAAAAGGTTTCTGTTTGAGAATCCTAACTACACATCTTGTGTTTTTCAAGAACATAAATTGTGTGTTATTTGTTTTTATGAAAGGGTTGAAGAATATGAATAAACAAGGACTTTTTTGGTAAAATTAATGTATAAAAACATGGTTTGTGACTAGGGGAATGGGAAAACACCCCGAGTTTGATCAGATGGCCAGATAGGGTAGGCAGCCAGACCCCATGTGCAATACATGGCTAGAGGCCATGTTTGGGACTTTTTTATAGATTTTTAATGCCACACAGCTAGGTAACCTATGTGAATCACACTCTATATAGGTCTGAGACATGTTGTTTTTATGGGTTATATAAATAATGTCCATCTAATATACACGCCCATGTGGGAAATTGAGAGGACACGTCATGTTCTCTAACGTACATGTCGTGTACCATTCATTTTGAAGGTAATGTGAATTGATAATAGTGAGAGGGTTATAAGTATGATTTTATTCTTGGTAGGAGAGATTTAGATGGACCCTGGTTGATATACATATGAAACGACATAGTGTCCCTAGTGTAGGAGCCTTAGACACCTCTGATTAGAGGTGTGTGATGTTTTAGCATAGAAATTACCTAATAGGCCTTAGGTAGTAGAAGAAGGGTAAGGTATTAAAATATACCTCATAATTAATTAATTTCTAAGATGGTATATATTACATCCACTAGAAATGATTCAGTGGGACATTTTTTGGGAGGCTAGTAGGGTCGCGATATGATGAAGATAATGCAGAGGGATATGCTAACCCTGAGTGAGGGTCATTGGATTGAGAGACTAGTTAGTGAATGAGGATCCTAGGAGGCATACCTCTACTTACATATAGATACATAGGATCTAAATACAAATTCCTCCACTTATGTACTAATCCTGAGTATCCTAATAATTATGACTCTATTTATTAACTGACTTAGAGGGCCTATGTGGGTGCACCATTGACACATTGGTCATTACCGGGCATGATTGTTTGGGTATTCATGGTTTTAGGTGTCACATTAGAACCCAAAATAATATATAATCCTAATGGGGATGAGATGATGATGATGATGGTTATATGCATTGGTATCTCCCTTGGGATATATATTCTTCTTGATTTTATATTCATGTTTAATAACATGATATTTTCCAAGAATTATAAGAATTTAATGGTGGGATTAGCACCGATTCGATTGGTCATGATGCCTAGAAATCACCACTTGGGATGGTTGAAACCCTAGTATGTTTAGTATATTTAGTATCAGGTCTCATAGATTATCTAGGGGTGGATTCCTAGACTGACTATTATATAAATATATGGTTGATAGAGGAATTTATTCCTTGAGGTAGTACCTAGGATCCATCATCATAGCTATATTATTTCACACATATAGGAATTCTTTAGATTGATGGGATTCCATACATATAGTAATACTAATGTGAATTCCTAAGTGTTGGGATTATAATGGTAATACCTATATACCATTATGAATTCCCACAATAATTAGTATTTGAATGTTGTTATGAGGTTTCATTTCATCATATATCCCTATGAACGGATTTCATACTTCCCAAGGATGACTGTTGGATCCCTTCGGTCAATTCCCAGGATACCCCATAGGATTAGGTGGATGCACTTGTAATTATTTGGATCAGTAGTCAAGATATGTGGATACCCAAAAGATTATCCATGGTATCTAGGGAGTGTATTCCCTTTTATTTATTAGTTCTCTAAATAATCAATCACACTCTAATGTATAGGACTTCCTAGGACCTCCTCCTCCTATGAATCTGATGTATTCCCTATATTGAGACCTATCAGGTACCACCGTGGGTTTCATCCAATGGGGTTGAGGACTATGGATACCTAGAGATTCCCTAGGGTATACTACTCATCAGTGGAGGTGTAATCATGTGATACATAGAGTGTAGTCAGAGGTTTCCCTGAGGTGATGCTCATTCTTACAAACATTTCGGTATTGTCCAAATCAAATATTATATGTACACACCTTTGGTGTGGTTATGACATTATGGTTGGCATAGTCCCCATGACATGCTCAGATATACACGATCACTAGTCGATGTAGTTTTGGTCTATCAAGGTCTCGTACCAAAGGATTAATAGTGTTTTGGTTTTAGTGTAGGAATTTGTCCCCTAGGTGATGTTTATTTTTTTCTTACTTATTTATTCCTTTTATTCATGTATCAACTTGGTTGGGAATATAAAATTCACATGAAATTTATAGTAATTAATAGATCCACCATTTGGGGTGGATGAATGAGAACTATATTCTTACCACCTTTACGAGAGCCTTATTACTCATGAAGACCATATGTTTTCTTTCATTTTGAGAACATGATGTGGAGTGGATAGGGTGGGGATTCCTAGAGTGGAATAATCAAGAATATCCACTTATATAGATATTTAGGATTTTGATAATGAAGATAAAGATTTTTGGATACTGGTAATGTGGAATATCTTGGAGTTGTAAGAAGAGCCTAAATTATTTAATTTCATATTTTTGATTTTTATAGGTGATCGGGATGGTG
Organism: Viscum album; assembly: GCA_963277665.1. Lineage (NCBI taxonomy): Eukaryota > Viridiplantae > Streptophyta > Magnoliopsida > Santalales > Viscaceae > Viscum > Viscum album. The sequence continues at coordinate 741,036,180 of OY728138.1, read as the reverse complement.
GAAAATCAGTTCTGGTGTGTTTTAGCATTCTTGGAGTATGTATGATTATAAATCACATTTCTTTTATTATTTCTTGTTGTTGTTTCAGTTTATTTAATATGTGTAATTTGATATAATGATATATGAAACATGAAAATTTCATTTATGACTGTGTACTATTATATAAGTTGTATAGTATCCCAATGGTACCTCCATAGACCCCCACTACTAGTTAGTATCCTCTAGTTTATGTGGAGGCATGTCTGGGTTCTCATGGTGAATCAGGTTTGGTAATCAATCGAGTGGCCCTAAACTGTGTTAATACAATATATGATTGACATAGTACATACTTTATCAGTAGGGATTCATGGAACACATCATGTACTTGATACAAGGTTGGTGTGAGTGCTAGTCGATAGTCCATAGATCCAATGTGACCAAGAATCTCATAGGGGTCGCTTTATCTTTGACGTATCATTACATTTGTCCCAAACTTCATGAATCTCTTCATGGGAGATATATTAATGAACTATTTATCTCTAACCTAAAACTCCAAGTCTCTATGATGATTATCAACATCACTCTTTTTCAAATATGATATGTCATGTTGTGTTGCTGAATGACCTTGACCTTCTCAGCCATTTCATCTATGAGTTTGGGTCCCAAAATATTTCATTCTTCAAATTCATACCAATAAATTATAGTTCTGTATTTCAATCCATGTTGGTCTTCATAATAAGATATCTAAATAATTGAGTGGAAGTTATTATTTTATGATAACTCAAAAAGAGGAATATATTGAACTTATCTAACTTTGGTATATTGAGAAATCTCTCAACATATCCTCAAGTGTCAATATTTTCCACTAATATTGGACATTAGTCTAAGGGTGAAAATACATACTAAATATTAAATCTATATTCAGATCATACTGGAGAACTTTCCAAAACATAGAAGTAAACCACAGATCATGAACAGATACAATTTATAGTTTTTTCCATAAATTATCTCCAATTCTCTAATTCATATCCTTACAAGTTTATTGAGTGATAAGTCCTATCAAATTTCAATGAAGTGGTCAATATTTTTAAGATGATCCACTAAATCCCATATGAAATTATCTCTTCTATATGTCTTTGTAAAACCTATGAAAAGTCCATGGTGATGTTTTTATATTTCCATATAGGTGTAAGTAATAGTTACATCAATCCCTTGGGATTTTGTCTCTCTACCTTCACTTACTAGATTACTAGGAACATTGGTGTATATTTTTTGATCTCTTTCATCATATTGTCCCCCCAAAGTTCTATCGAGGATCCTAATACATCTTTTTTCTCCCTGAGTAGAAGGAGAATGTTGAGTTATGTGCATAATTCAATAACTCTTTTTTATATTATAATTTTATGTTAAATGTAGTCATTACCCTAGTCATATAACTCCTTCATAAATTTTTAATTTTAATTATTTACCTTTTCCAATAGATTCCAATTTCTTTTGAATTTCATCATCATCCCTTTGAGAATTTTTTATCTTCTCCATAATGGATTTTTGAGTTTTAATTAGAGTTGGGTATGATGTTATTCCTTTTATTATGACTTCTAATTCCATCCTTTAAATGTTTAATAAGATTTAATCGTTATTAGTTCCTATCATTGATAAGTTTTTAGGATCCCTTCTAGTTATATCATATGTTACATTATTCACCTTTTCTAGATGGTAATCCGTTGAGAAATAATAGTACATGATCATATTTAATAATCTTCATTGGTGAAAATTAATATCCTTCTATGTAAATATATATTTTATTATCTTATGATATATATATATTTATCCCTATTAATCATAGAGAAAATTCTGAAAAATATTTAAATATAAAATCACTACCTTTAACTTCATATCAAGTATAGTATAGTTATTTTCATGGACCTCTAACTATATTGAGGCATAGGCTATCACTTTATAATTTTTCATCAGTAAAAATCCAAATCCCATCTTTGAAGCATCATTATATACCTTGAATGGTTATCCACTTCAGTGTAGTGGATGTACTGGTGTAGTGATATGACTCTTTTCAATTCCTGGAATCTCTCTATACCTTCATTGATCTAGAAAAACCTAACTCTCTACCAAGTTGGCTTGGATGGCATGTTGGAAATTCAGGAGATGTTTCCCAAAAATCATCAACAGTACCAAGCTAGTCTAAGTAATATACAGATCTCCATCAAAGATATTTTCTCTAACACTCCTCAATTTCCTTTTTCTTATAAATATTTACAAATATCTCTTTGGTGGTGATAATATTCACCAAAAATGATACATTCTCCAAAAAAAACTCACATTTACTATACTTAATATATATATATTCCCATTTAGAAATTTTCTTATAAAAATACTCAAATGATCCTCATGATCCTCCTTTGGTTTGGATTATATCATAATATCATCGATAAATATTACCACAAATTTATCAAGGTAATATCTATAAACTATGTTAATGAAATCTTTGATTATTTTTGGTTCATTTGTGAGATTGAAGAGCATCACAATAAACTCATAGTATCCATACCTTTTTCTAGAAGTATTCTTGGTAATATGTTCCTTTTTTACCTTTAATTGTTTATATTTATTGGTCCCTATATAGCTGACTGGATAATTAATCAATATATTGTAGGGGATTCATGTGAATTATTGTGATATTATTGATTATATGATAATCTATATAGAGGGGAATGTACCCATACTTCTACTTGAATAATAGGTTCGATGTTCCCCATGGTGAAGTACTCAAGAATATAAGACTCTTATCCAGATTCTCTTGTGTAACTGATTCTTCATTTCTTCCAAATCAATTTTCACAGCTGCCTCCACCCAAAGAGTACCCCTTTTGTCTAGAAATGAGATAAGGAAGAAAGTAAACTCTGGATTCCCACCTAAAATAATCCCCAGGTTGATGACTAATACCAAGGGTATATCATACATACAAATTGGAGGAATTTTCCTCTAAGAAAAACATGCATAAGAGAGACATATGATAGATATTCTAATAATCTATTTATCATAAAGATAAAAGAATCCCAAGGGAAAAAGGTAATTTTATACCAGACTAAAAAAACTATAAAGTAAACTAAAAGCACTAAAAAGGTAAACCTGGAAGTAACCACAAAGCCCAAACAGCTTTTGCAAAACCAAAAGCTAGTAATATCTATCCCAATCTACATCCTAATCCTTCTGACCTATAATATAGTTTATATATAAATAGGGTGAGAAAACATGTATACTTAGTAGGATCCTCCCTAGAGCCTCTCTTAAAAAATATAAATAAATCATGCTAAAGCCTATTGAACAACAACTAAAACAAACTTGTCACCTTAAAAGTTATAAAAAGATCCTAGCCTCACCATGGATAACTCTCACCAAGTATTACATAAAATATATCATGTAATATAGTGATAAAAAAAGGATACCTCACTACTACTTATCCATTGGTTTTCTACTCTTCCAAAATGCCACACATCTGAAGCCATCTCTCTCCAAAAAAATCCATCATGAAGACACTTGGGATAAGTATCACAACATGCACCACATATATCACATCATTACATGATCCCATCCACATCTCCATATATATTATCTTAGTAGTTTATTGGATCCACCATATATCATATTACGTGTTTCATATATTAGGTATTATACCTAAATCCATCACCACACATACATTGAGTAAGGTACCTCAAGCCATATTAGTTTATAGAAATAATACCAATAATAATCCTTTGTATATAGTGTCATGTGATACATGTGTGTTAAATAAACACAATTCATCACATCCATCGACACATATATAAGGGGAAACTGACCACCATGCATACCATCACATAATACAACAAATATAAGATAGTGGGGCTAGAGGTGGTATTCATCCATCCATCCTTCCTAAGTTGTTTGGGAAAATTTCCTCCCAAAGCACACTGGGGGTCAGTTTCCTTAACCAAGATTGGTGAGGTAGAATATGAAATCAAAAAAAAATATAGATAATAATATATCTAACATCCACACTATGGGTATAGCCTTGTCCAAATATCAATAATAGTTATCACCAATCAAACAATGTAATAAAACTATTAAGGACTAGACATCCTATAGGAACACAAGCATTTAATAAGACTTAAAGAAAATTAATTATTTCATTTTCAAAATTACATTTATATTACTTAATTAATTATCCATTAACTAAGACTATTCCAAATTGCATTTCGTAAACCATAAAAGTGAAGTATATTCCCTCCAAGAATAAACCAAACTGGGTACACGGTTTCTCAAGAGTAGCATCCCATTTTCATATAATCAACACCCACACTATGGGTTTATATATTTGTTAAAAATTATTACCATTCAATAATTATAAGTAATCAAGGAAAATATCCCAATCTACTAATAAGAGAGATGAAACTAAGCACATTTAGTTACCTCATTGAGTGGGGAAATGAATGCAGATAAAACCAATAATCTAGACATCTGACCATTAAATAGATTCTTTAATAGAAATAATCCAAATTAATCTCAAAAAATGTTAAGCCCAGCATCATCCTTTTCCATCATCTCTACTGCAATTCCAGACAGCCAAATGGATATTTCCATGCATCTCATTGTCAAAAGTTTCAACTGTTGCCCTAACCTCAACTCTCTCTACCTATATCTTATTTCCTATCCAAGGCTTAGTCATCCAAGGATCACATCACCTCGAAAGTTTCACATCCAAAGCACATTTTATAAGTAAGAAAACACAAAAAATAGTCAATAGGTAAACATGTCCCTAAAATCATGTTATTCAACCTTCACATCAAAATGGGATCTCTCGACCACAACACTATGCACTCATCCTTTATAATCAAATGGGTGCACTCAACCACAAACATTTATATTTATCAAAAAACTTGTTTTTATTACATCATTAATTAAAAATTTCATTATCATAGTTTCTTACTATATAGACCCTAATACATTTTATAAAACAACCAATGAAACTATTCAAACATGCTTTCTATCATTTTCCAACTTTAACAAGCATTAAAAACTATAATTCTTTAAAATTAATTTTTAATATAATTAACATAAACATGAATTATGGATTCATATTAATAATCAATTCCATTAAATGAAATAATTCTTAAATTAATCATGGAATTAGAATCAATTTGATTGCCATCAATTTACAAGATTCACTGTATTTATTACGCATTTCTCTTCTTTAATTATTAATCCAATTCTAAAAATAAATTTCTAAATTTTCATTATTTACCCATTTAATTAATTAAACATTTTAATAAAATCATAAAAACATGCTAAAAATCATAGCATAGATATCACAATATCTTTTAAATCAAAAGGAAAACTATTTCCAAGATGAAAAGCAACAAAATGTGATCATTAACATAAAGAAAATGCTTTTAATCCGATTAAATCTTAATTGAGTTAATTACACCATTATCTAAAGGATTAAACCATGTTCAATTTTTTATTTAACATAAATAAATTTGTATAATTAATGAATTCCTAACCAAAAGCTTCTAAAGTTATTGAAACAAAGATGGAATGCCAATGTGAATCTCTCATCACCCCTCCTATAAGAAACTATGATCTCCCAAGGATTTATTTGCATGAATTCACCGACAAATAAAAATGAAAACTCCATTATAATGATGCATATCATCATCAAAAACATAATAAGAATAATTGGGAGATAATTAGATCAATACAAGTAGAGATCATGAGAAAAGGTAGGTAGAACATACCTTATATTACTGCAGATCGAACACAAAAGGTTGGGATTAATCCCTATTAGAAAGGAATTCATATATTTTGAAAAACTACTATTGGGAACCTAGAATTATAGAGAAATAAGTATTTTTAAATCTAGGATCAGATGGTTTTCATGTATTTATAGGAAAATGGGGAAACTGAAGACCATGGTGAATCCCCTTAGACCACGCTGTAGAATTTCTTATCATAGGGGAGTCTATAAAATACCATGAGGGACCACACCATAGCCCCCTTAGTCAAAGTTAAACTCCAAGATCCATAGGAAGATCATATGAAATGGGATCTAGTGTTATGGAATAGCCCTAATCACCACATTGTAGCTACCCCTAAAAAGGTAGATGCACCAACAACTTTTATTCCACATCCCCCTCACTAAAAAATAACCACCTGACCACCTATGTTGTTTCCAAATGCTCCATGCTACCACATCCACCCAACCTACTCAAAAGCCTAATCACTATTCTAAAACCTTTCTTAAAAATTCAGTGTCCCCGTTTCCACCCCCCATTCTCTCAAAGGCCCTACTCCCATTCCTTGGGATATCACCTATTTGATCTGGAAATTCGAACATTATCTCCCCCAGGATATCGAGCTTTCACATACGTGGCGAGAAGGCAATCGGTTGGCTGATTTTTTTGGATTCAAAGGCTTCCCATGAGGTCCCCATCATGGTGTTTGATAGTTTTGGTTCCCTTCCCCCTGGGGTGTGGACATTAACATTTGTGATGCTCTAGGCCTCAATTTCTATAGACTCCCCTGATGGCCTAGTGAATCGTGCTCTTATTTAATAAAAATATTTTTTTTCTATCATCTACCCCTTTTTCTCCCCTTCCTACTCAAAACTCCATGGAAACTAATTTAGAAACTGCCAACACCCCAAAAACACAAAGGAAAGGGATTCTATGATATGATCCCTTATATTAGATAACTCTCAAACAATCATCATCCTCAAGAATAAAAAACCAAACCTATAGAGAAATAAATAAATGTGGTTATTTGAAAAAAAACACCATGTGAGATACATAACAAGGGTCTATCCATCGTAGGAGCTCAACCACCTCATTAGAGAAACAAGCACAAAACCATGTAATAAAAAAAGCTCCTAAAAACAGACCTGGGGGAGATTACTCTAAAAAATGAGTAAGGTTACCAAATAATAAGTAATTAAGAAAAAACCATCAAATAAAGAAGAAATGTCACCATTAATAAAAGAGAATCACTACAAGAGAATAGTTAATCAAAAAATTGTTTGTGATACTGAGCATGTATATAATACTCATGTTGCCTTATTATCTCATCCATACCACCATGTCTCTATAATACATAAACCAAGGTAATATCCTGTCAATGCAATAACTTCTCTTGGTGGTATAGAATCTCCATAGGCCACTCCTCAAGGGTCTCAACATCATCAACATCGATATCACCCAAATAAATGAAATGAGAGTCATAATGAAGGTAATAGTAGAGAATAGACATGTAAAAATAATATTGTATTGGGATCATTAGTAGGGGAAGTGTTATTTGATATGCCACAACTCCCCCATGAGCCAAAACCTAGAAAGGTCCAACAAAATGGATAGAAATATTGCTTCTATGACTAAACACACATTGCCCATGATGAAGAGTCACTTCAAGAAAACATGATCTCAAATGTTAGACTCAATAGGTTTCATCTTATAATGAAAATAGGACCTTTAATGATGTTGTTCTTCTTTTATCTATTCATGAATCACCTTAACCATTTCTTTCATGTTCTGTACTATCTCCAACCTGAGAATTACTGATTCTATAACCCCATTCCAGCATAATGGGGAGCATCAAGGTTATTCATAAAAAGTCTCAGATTTTTTCATATCAATAGTGGAGTGTAAACTATTATTTTTAGGAAACTTGGCCAAATCCAGGTGCCTCATCCATGATCCTCCAAAATATAGGACACAAGTATGATGAATGTATGGAAGATTCTATATGGTCGACTCTATTTCACTATCCATTTGTGGATGAAAATTAGTAATAAGGTATAATTAAGAGACAAAATAATATTAGAGATCTATTAATACCTTATAGGTAAAACAAGGATCATGATTAAAAATGATCATTGGAAAGACTCTATGGAGTTTCACCACATCCTCTAGATACTACCTCAATATAAAATCCACTAATATTGACTTTTTGATGGCTATGAAGTGGGGAAAATGTTTTCAAAAAATCCATTATCACTCATATAAAATCATATAATCCTTAAGATCAATGTAACCTGGTAATGAATTATATCAGTATTTCCTCCCACTTCCACTGAGGAACATCAAAAATCTAGAGAAACCCACTAGGAATACAGTTCTTGGACATAACATTATGTAGAACAAACATGAAGATGCAAAATCTGAAATTGTATTCCCCAACCCCAGACAAAAAAACTCCCCTCTCAAATCTTCGTGCATCTTTGAAATGCAAGGATGTGACACTAAATGTGATCTATGGAACTCATGGTGAACAACATCACACATCATCAAAGGGATGAAAATCCATCCCTAGAACAACACCCATTGTTTTTCATCCTCAAACCAACCATCAAGGGCATCAAAAAAGAAAACTCATTCTCTCAAGACCTCCACCATAGAATCCCCTAGCTAGAAATCATCTAATTTATTCACCAAATATGACTACACCATCACCTAGAAAAGACAACCACTACCTCCAAACTCTCTCAAATCATGATACATCGGTGAGATCTATTTAATCACAAAAAAAGGAATCCCTAAAATCATGCCTGAAATCACTAGGTGTCTTCCTTCTTATGTCATCAGATACAACATTACCCTTTACTTGGGTATAAAAAATCTCAAACTCATAATCCTAAAAGAATTATTTCCACCATCACTATCTCAAGATCAATTCATACTGGTAGAATACATTCATTATGATCTTATATTTATCAAAATCCAAAAAACACTCATCGATGAGGTAATTTCACCAAAAAATCAAGTAAAACACAACTTACACCAACTAAAATTAATATGTGTAATAGTTACACTCAAGGTGGATGTAATTACAGAGACCCATAATAAAAAAACTAATATCTAGTGCATCATTACCCAACCAAAACCAAGATGTGAATCATCATAAAAAATCTTGAATGGAACTCCCTATATTGGAAAAAAGGACTGGATCACTGAACAAGTTCTCTTTCAGGAACCTGAAAGAATCCTGAAATTGATCAGTCCAAAAGAACACTCGATATTTCCTAGTCAAGTCTATCCTAGGAGTAACAATATGAGATAAATAAACTATGAAACTCTTATTATATCCTGTAAGATTAAGGTAACTCAACACCTCTTCAATAATCTTGGGGTATGTCTAAGAAAAAACTACCTATATATTCAAATTATCTGTAAATATTGCTTTTGAGGACAAGACATTCCCCCACAAGAAGACTTCATGGTCCTAGAACTCAAACTTCAACAACTTCCCAAATAGCTTCTAAAAATGAACTCCCAAAATGGCATAAAAATGATCTACATGCTCCTCTTATGATGCAGAGTGAACAAGGATTTTGTTGATGAAAACCACCAAAAAATTTATCTAAAAAATCTTTGAACACTATGTTCATAAAACCCATAAACATGTATGGATCATTCATCACACTGAATGACATCACAATGAAATCATTATTCCAATGATGACATCATAAAAAATTTCTTCATAATATCCTTATCCTTCACCTGAATCTGATTATATCATGACCAAAAATCAATCTTTGGGAACCAACTATATTTTTTTAGCTGATCAAATAAGTCATTAAATTGAGGAACATGAAAGTTTTTCTTCTTTTTCACATGGTTACAGTTGTGATAATTGATACAAAGGCATAAGCTACCATCATCCAACTTAATGAACTTGAATGGTTCTCCCCATGATTAAACACTTGGCTCAAATAAACCTCACCACCGTAGATCATTGAGTTGTACTCATAGATATAACAACTCAAAAAGTATGATTCTGAATGGATACATTGAGATAGGATAAATTCAAAACTCTATCTCAATTCCAAACATGATATCTTATTGAGGGGGGAATGATACAACCTCCTTGAAAAAAATATTAGGGTAATCTTCTAAAACCCTATGAAACACCCATAGATAAACCTCTAATAAATATAACATCATCTCCGATATCAGTAAAGACAATGACATAATAAAATGTTGAACCATCTGATGGTATTTCTCATCAATAAACATTGTTGGGCCTCCATCACCATCATATAACACAACCTACCTCCTAATGGAATTTTTAATAACTTTCACCAAATACAGATAGTCCTTATTAAGGATTATTTTTTGGGGGTATATCTATAAATAAAGAAGTCTCTTAAAGATTGGTGTTTCCCCAGCACAAGATCACAGTCTCTATATACTTTATACAAATAAGATCAACCACAAACTGGCATATTTGATGCAAAGGTAATTAGAAGACTCTTAACATCATATCCCAAATCTTGGAAAAGGGATGATGATATGAATGATTTATTATCTTCAGAATCAAAATAATAATGTAATAATGTATACAATAAGAAAATGGTAACTTGAATTACATTTAGATCACCCGACACTAGAAATTCTAGAGCAATAATTTAAAAATGACTTTATCCAAGAAATATATAGTATAGATGATGACCTTATCCAAAGATATATTTTACTCTCTAAGTATGAGAACCATTTCAAGGTTTTCCTCCTCTAGTTCTATATCTTCTCTCTTGATCCCCAGTTGGATCATCCTATTGTTGTCTCCCCAGCTGAAACTATCGCGGTGGAGGAATTTGAAGTGGGAGACCTAAAACATGTTGAATTATCCAAAATTATGGGCACTCTATCCACTTAAGAACTTATAATATATAATAAAAACATTCATATGGTCCATTGGAAAAGTTATAAGGGATTCCACCCCCAATGAAAACATATGATGAGGGTTGGTAACAAACCCCGGTTGTCTAAAAACTATTCTTTCATGGAAACCAGGCAACCTAGACCATAGATCTACTTATTTTAGAAACCTAATGACTCCACTAATATAAAGATATAATTCTGGATAACATTCTCTCAATAACCTCTACACTTTTCAAAACCGTGATAAATTTAAAAAACATAAATGGGGTGACCTAGAGCTAGATCTCTGGATTCAAAGCCTCTTCAAAATGCATCATCCTACCTCTGCGTCTAGTAAGAGGTATGATGCATATTGAATAAGGTTCCTGAAATGGATCCCAAACTCCCATACACTAGAAATCCCCAACCAAAGGGTAATTATCTCTTGGAAACTAGTTGCCTTCATGGTTGAAGAAAGAAACTCCTCTCAGAAATAATATATGAACTTCTCTCATGAGACCACCGACTACTAACGATCCCTAAGGATCATGATCCAGCACTTTCTCATGGCTCCATTTATAATCATCATGGAAAATGAAACCCAATTCTTCTTTTGATCACTAATAGAATTGAAAGCTATATCCACTGTAATTCCCCGACCCCAGTTACCCAGAGTTGGTGCATTATTTTAATACATTGTCATGATTACAAGGAATCAAGTCTCGAAGGATAGATCAGTTTAGTAGAATTGGAAAATAGATTACATACATTAATGTTACATTACACTTTATAACATACAAAAAAACATAAATAATACCTTATGAATTCCATTATTCCCTTGTCTTAACCCTGCATATCAATCACAATACACTTCTTTAAATCCTTGAAAAAATAAAACATATAAAGGGCTGATCTCAGATTCTTAGTAAGGATAACAATATAGCATAAACTTTTATAAATAAGTATAAACATTTAAGGCAATGTATAATTAAAACAAAAGCCTTTTAAACTTGAACTTCAGCATAATATGGCAGAAATAAAATGATTTCATTTACTTATTCACATGGATGTTCTACTAATCTAATAATCACATCCAATATCAATAACCACTTTAATAATGATGGAATGCATAATGCTAGACTATCATAACAAAATAGTCAAGGACTTGTGCCAAGACAAAAAATAAGATTTTGTCAAGGCCTTATGCAAAGACACTAGTTTTTCTCATGAGACCTACCGATACATCGAGGAGCTATAGCGGGCTCCACCCGTCACTTTCTATGTCCAATGCATTCCTCATATGAAAAGGTCTAAACATAACATAAACATTCGTATTAAAACTAGCATACGAAATGTCAATAATTTATTTGTAAACCATGAATGGTATAAAAATAATACATCCATAGTGAAACATATCACAAAACCTTCAATAAAATATAGAATATTTTTATCATAATAAATCATCTTCAAACAAGTTTAAAATCCATCAAAGTATGTTGACATAGATGAAAATTATTTGTAAAACTCTTTGAGTGAAATATCCATTTTTCATGAAAACATTTATAAGTCACACAATTTAGAAAGTAAAACATTTAAAGACATTATTTAATAAAAGTGTCACATACCACTTTGAAACTTTTGAAAGGAATTAAATTTTTAAAAACATTCATGTCCATATAAATAAATTCTTAAAACCCATTTTGAAGACATGGACATTAATGAGAAAGATTGAGAAGAGTAAATATTTAAAACATTTTGTAACACCCCAGGTAAATAAAGAATATGACATTTTCATATTTATCCATATTTGTGAATAAAATATTAATATGACTTTAAAGGGGATTTTATGCTCGATGGCGTACCCAACACACAACAACGAGTTTCTTGGGAATCTTACGTTGCACTCTAATAATAAAATAATATTATTTTAAATGGTAGTTAACATGTAGCCGTTGTATTAGCGGGAATGGATATAAATAACTAAAATATGATTATATATGTTTTTAAATGTTTTACATTTATCCAATAAAAGATAAAGGCATAAAATACGGAAAGAATTCAATTTTAGGCTTTTATACCCTAATTTTTCACTAAAGGTTCACTTATCACCTTTTGATGGCGAACTGTCATTAAAAATAGTTTTGATCACTCTTATACATTCTTTTGGACCAAATAAAACTCTTCTTTATAATCGGGACATCAAATTTTACTTTGTGTAAATTTTTGGTATCTTTCTGATAAAGTTCATTTTTTTAATGAATAGTGTAAAATGTTGTATTTTAAATTCAAAACCTCTTTTTAATATAATTTATTTATATTATTAGATTATCTTTTGAATTGGTCTTAATGTGTAATATGAATAAATTTTTACCATTTAATCCAATGGTGCTCATTAGAATCAATTTCACTTTGAAATTAAACTTAAACTGGTGCTAATCTTTTGATATTTATTGTTTTATAAAAACACGTTATTTGCTCTGACAGCGGGAATCAATTATTAAATTAATTAATGTGACTTATATGTTTTTAATTTTTTAAAATACACTTCATTTTTGAATTCGTAATATCAAATATATCTTAGGGTGAATTTTTGGGATTTTTCTGAAAAACTTCAATTTTTGATGAATAGTGAAACCACTAAGTGGTACTTATAAAAACTGATTTTTCCGTTTAAATGAAATTTTGCCATCTTTGTGTTTTGAATTTCAAAAATCCGACATACATGGTTTTCATTAAGAAGTAAATTGTGGTTCAATAGGATAAAAATAATTTTTTGGTGAATAGTAACTTATTAAGTTTTTAATCACGATTAGAGGTAATTAGTGTAGTTTAAGGTAAAAATAATGTTTTAATAATATGAAATGAACTTGACACATGTCCTAACATCATTGGATGTATAATGGCCGACCAAGACAAGACATGGGTCAACTTGGGGACCCCATGGAGCCACTTTGGTTGGGAAATGACATAAATAACTTTTTATTTAATGTAAAAGTAAAAATGACACAAACATGATATGTTTTACTAAAACAATTTTTTAGTGGGGTTATACAAGTCAGATATTTTATTATAAATATTCATTGGAAATATAAAAAGATTTCCTACATCATAGTATTTTGTTTATAATTTTTAGACATTAAATAAATTAAATTATTTATGACATAATAATGATGCAGCGATGACATCATTATTTGACGATTTAAATAAAATGAGAAGATAATGTAAACTCTATGACCTACACATGTCCAAAACTTATTATATGGGTGCATTTCGAACCCTTATCACCTTATACACTAATTATATCAATGTGGGACCTTTTAAAACCGAAACACATTTTCAAATAAAGTAATATTTCTTACTTTCCAAAAGTGCCCCTCCTCTCCTCTTATAAAAGGCCTCCACCTCTACCTCATTTCACACACTCCTCAAACCTTTGGCTCGGCCAACCCCTGCCCATTTACTCTCTCCACATCCGTCTCCTCATCCTAGAGGATTCCCTTTTGTCATAATCCTTTCAAAGGAAGCCTTTAGGCTCAAATCAAATTGAGTTACACTTTTAAAGGTAATTCATTCTCTCATGTTCATTTGTTTTATTTTGCTTCTCCAACACCATAAAATCCTTTTATTTACTTCTTTTGTAACAACACCAGTATCTTCAATATACTAGGATGTTGTTATAAGATTTATTCGAGCTACACTCTCACACAACTACATCAAATGGTTAAAGAACATACGGTTTCCGTGGATGGTGAAATTCTGCCTCCCGAAACGATGATTGTTCAATACTCATTTAACACCTTCAAAGGTGGCCATTATGATGTCACTATTTTTATATATGATATATAATATGTTTATGTTTTACTTAATCTTCTGTTTTTTTCATTTGTGTCTTACCTTTATGGCTTCCATTATGGGTATACGCGATATCTTCATTTAAGGAAGTGCGGACTATCGCCCCCTCAAAGTGATTTGATTCGTTAAATACCATATGTGGGACGTATAAAGGATGGAACTATGATATTATATATGATATTATACTGGAATTATAATATACCTTTATATCATTATTATTCCATTCTATAAAATACGAAATAGAAATGAAAGTAGCGTTCATGCGTACGTACGACTTACCGTCTCCATGAACGGTGCATTTCATTTCTTACCTCTAAATGATTATGTAATGTTATAAATGCATGAATGTACTGGATATATATGACATATATGATATCTAAATCATGAATACAATTCTGGATATAATAAACATTTGGCCCCACGAACAACATGTAATTGTAAGAAGTCCACTTTCGACTTAAGAACCAAATATCGGCAAAACAAATATTATTAACTTAAATGATTACATAATGTTTATGACATGGTAATAAGTAATATAAAAGGAATAATGAACTTGAAAAAGGTTCTTAAGGAATTAGAAATTAACTCAAGTTTATTATTCAGGAGATTAAAGAACGATCGAGTCAAGTCGGACCCAAGGTAAGGGATCTTACTTCTCTCTTTCTTTTTAAGTACACTATTTTATGTCATTCCCTCTAAAGCTCATATTTCTTGTTATTGGGATGTTATTTTATATTACACATACTGTAATTTTTATTTTCATGTGATTAGAGACCCTATTATCTCTCATCAATCCATTTTTGAAGTTTTTAGTGGCGCCGTTAGGCTGCCGAATTTTCGTAAGAGATCTAACCTCTCTCTTTCTTTTTAAGTACTCTCCTTTATGTCACTTCTTTTAAGCTCCTCTTTGTAATATTGGGGGATGTTCTTTTATATTCCTCTTTCTGTACATTTTATTTTAATGTGATGAGATACCCTGTTAGATCTCATCAATCCATATTCGGAAGTTTTATGTGGCGCCGTTAGGCTGCCGAGTTTTCGTAAGGGCTTTTTCATCTCACTTTTATTTCCATGAGATTTATGCTACATTTGCCACAAATTCCATTGAGTGGTATATGTACTGACCATTATTCTACTCTTTGTGTAATATACTTTTGTTTATGAGTATTTACATCAATGATCTATTGTCCTTCTTTCATGGGGTGTATGTTTTGAAAGATACCCAAGTCGGTAAGGGAACCTTTCACCCTCCTCTTTTTTAAAAGTCTTCTTTTGTTGGGTCTTTTAATTTACATATTGTTATGTTGGGATATGTTCTCATATATCCTTATTGATGTAAATTTTATGTCCAAGTGATGAGATACTCTTTTTATCTCTCATCAACTCTTTTTGATGTGATGTCGTTAGGCGGTCAAGGGAACTTTTTAACCCAATTTCGATTTCTTTGGGTTCAACATGTAGTAATTGAATATGTCATCCATTGAATATGTGTGAATGACCTTTTATTGTTTTACACTTAATATCCACTTATATTGGGTGTATTTATATTTTTCACACATATTTTTTATATTGATTTGTCCTTAATTTAAGGATACCTTCTTTATAAGGGATTTCATCACATTTGACATTTCTATTGAGGGTTCATTGTTGTTATGCACCAATTCACTCTTATATGGTGTATATACTGTTCTTTGGAGTATTATATCATGAATACATTTATTATCATGATATTATAAAGTTCTGACTAAATATTATTCCTCAATTATTGTATTCAAGTGTCTTTAATTTTGGTAAAACCCCTTTAACCAAAATATCATTTTAAATGTTTTAATTATTTGTTCTTATTAATATCCATGTTTTCAAAATGGTTTTAAGGATTTATTTATATGGATATTAATGGTTTAAAATTTTAAGCTTCAAGGTGGTATGGGACACTTTGATTCAAAAATCTCTTTATTAAATTTTTTAAATGGTTTTGGAAATGGTTTCTTTTTGAATGGATTAATTATTTCAATATACTAAAATGTTATATTGTGATTGAAATGTGGAAATGTTATGTTTCCTTTATGCATGTTTTATGTGACACATTTATGTTATGGTTCTTGGGCATTGTTATGAAAACGGGTGGTTCCGTGATAAACTAAGGGCGGGTGAGCCCGATATAGCTCTCCAATGCATTGGGTAACGCGAAGGAGTGAAATGTTAAGGTTTCTCCGAAGAGATTTAGGGAATATACTGTGATGGGTATTCCAAACGTAACCAAGAGGTTTAATCCCTACGTAAGAATGTTATGAATGCCTCAAGTTACCTTTATGTCTTATGATTTCTATGATTTGTTCATGATTTTATGAGGTATGTTAAAGTGCCTATGTTTTATGGGTAAAGTATGATTTCATTCTTATGTATATATGAACTCATGTTTCCTTTCCATATTTTTATAACCCTTACTGAGCTTTTTATGCTCATCCCAAGTTTTTGAAATGTTTTCACAGGTCAAGGGAAAGGTACAATATGTGATGATAGTGTCAAGGATGTGTCAAGAAAGAATCCATGTTTTATTTTAAATATATTTCCGTTGATGGGAAAAATGAATATTGTCTTTTATGTAACCACTTTGTTTAAATGTGGAATGTAATGCAAGTTTCATGTCCTAATTCTCTAAAACTCTAAACCTGAAAAGATCCTCAATGTGTAATCTTGTAATAACTCGAGATTAAGTAAGGTTTAAGGCTGGGGACGTATAGTTGGTATCAGAGGTCGGTTTAGATAACTTTAGAGGTTAGGGTATTCTCTAAGCACAAGTGACATTACCATAATGGTTAGGATTTTAGAAAGAGTCCAAGTTTTAGATAAAGTGAATGAGTAAGTATATCTTAGTGTTTATCTTCTTCATTAGTACATGATGGTTATGTTGATATACTCACACTGACCTTTTTGGTTTTAGTAAATGGTTGGATCTAGCAGGCACCAAAGTGACAATGGGTTTAAAGGAAACTATGGTGGATCTCTGATTAAGATACTGTATGATATGGGGGATTCAATGAGGAATCTCATAGTTATTCCAAACCAAATATCAAGGTGTCATGATCAACCACTTAAAACTTGGTGATTTCCCTAATGCATCATGCACGAGATGGCCAACTCAATGTGGAAATTCAGGTAATAATTATTAAGGTAACCATTAGGGTTTATATGATCCTTAATTTTTAGGTAATTATGGGTTACTCTATGATATGATTGAAAATGAAAGGAATGAGATAAACTTGAGGTTAAAATATGTTATGATTATTTTTGAAGATTTTATCTCATTTTGAGGAATGTTTTAAGAATTATATAGTTTTGGAAAAAGGACAACACGCAGACCGTGTGACATCCTGTCGCGTCGGACGAAGCTACGGGAATCAAACCCACAACCAATGTGTGACTGGTATTTATCGCCTACCACTGGACTACGTGAAGTCCCTGGTTAGTTTGACTGATTCATTCTAGTTATATGATTTTATGAATTAAGAGTATGTTGATTTTGGGTTATTTATGAAAATGATTAACCTATCATGGAGGATATGCGATTTGGTTAATTACTTTTCAATACGATACTTTAGGAGAAACTGATGTTGTTTGGAGATAAATGTTATGATTTAACTTGGAAGACTATGTGACTAAATCCTTCAAATATTTGGGTTTCAATCTTATATTGTTTTACTTTGAAGAATTTTATGGACAAATTTTTTATCGGATGGTCCTCGTTGAACTTTGGGTTTTGTTGGACAAATTTTGGAGATTAAGCATGGATTTTCTTTTTAATGGGTTATCCTTTTCTGGATTATCTGACCTTGTACTAAAATTTTTGGTTTTGGTTTTTGTTAAATCCTAAAGACATGGGATGTATATAGTTCTCTTTTGTGGATTAGGTGATTCTCTAGAAGTTGATTATAGTACTCTTAATGCGAACAAGTCTCCCTAAATACTCGTCTTTTGGAAAAAAATATGAGTTTTATTAAGGAATCTAGTAAAAGTTGAAAGTCAACATGATAAGTTATTATGTTTCCTTATGAATAAATTCCTCAATAAAAAGTAACATAAAACAAAAATGTTTTCTATTAACTTTTCCTACTGGGGAACCCAACACCGTTTAACCCATCACAATTTTGTGATTTTCTTATTGTTAACTTTCTCCTAAACATGTTTTCTATCACTCTCCATCAGAACATGACCCTATGTTTTCTCCTCCATGTCCATGTTTTCCTACATGGAGTCCTAGTATGGGTTAACTCGGGGGACCTCTGTACTTATCTTTCTTTATTTTAAAGTGATTGTTTTACCGAATCTTGTTCCGATGTGGGACTTTCAAGGATGTTTCCAAGCGCAATTTTAAAATTGCGAGGACGCAATTCCCAAAAGGGGGGAAGGATGTAACACCCCAGGTAAATAAAGAATATGACATTTTGATATTTATCCATATTTTTGAATAAAATATTAATATTACTTTAAAGTGGACGCTATGCTCAATGGCGTACCCAACACGCAACAACGAGTTTCTTGGGAATCTTACGTTGCACTCTAATAATAAAATAATATTATTTTAGATGGTAGTTAACATGTAGTCGTTGTATTAGAGGGAATGTATATAAATAACTAAAATATGATTATATATGTTTTTAAATGTTTTTACATTTATCCAATAAAAGATAAAGGCATAAAATACGGAAAGAATTCAATTTTAGGCTTTTATACCCTAATTTTTCACTAAAGGTTCACTTATCGCCTTTTGATGGCGAACTGTCATTAAAAATAGTTTTGATCACTCTTATACATTATTTTGGACCAAATAAAACTCTTCTTTATAATCGGGACATCAAATTTTACTTTGTGTAAATTTTTGGTATCTTTCTGATAAAGTTCATTTTTTTAATGAATAGTGTAAAATGTTGTATTTTAAATTCAAAACCTCTTTTTAATATAATTTATTTATATTATTAGATTATCTTTTTAATTGGTATTAATGTGTAATCTGAATATATTTTTACCATTTAATCCAATGGTGCTCATTAGAATCAATTTCACTTTGAAATTAAACTTAAACTGGTGCCAATCTTTTGATACTTATTGTTTTATAAAAACACGCTATTTGCTCTGATAGTGGGAATTAATTATTAAATTAATTAATGTGACTTATATGTTTTGAATTTTGTAAAATAGACTTCATTTTTTAATTTGGAATATCAAATATAGCTTAGGGTGAATTTTTGGGATTTTTCTGAAAAACTTCAATTTTGATGAATAGTGAAACCACTAAGTGGTACTTATAAAAACTGATTTTTCCGTTTAAATTAAATTTTTCCATCTTTTCATTTTGAATTTCTAAAATCCGACATACATGGTTGTCATTAAGAATTAATATTTGGTTCAATGGGATAAAAATAATTTTTTGGTGAATAGTAACTTATTAAGTTTTTAATCACGATTAGAGGTAATTAGTGTAGTTTAAGGTAAAAATAATGTTTTAATAATATGAAATGAACTTGACACATGTCCTAACCTCATTTGATGTATAATGGCCGACCAAGACAAGACATGGGTCAACTTGGGGACCCCATGGAGCCACTTTGGTTGGGAAATTACATAAATAACTTTTTATTTAATGTAAAAGTAAAAATGACACAAACATGATATGTTTTAATAAAACAATTTTTAAGTGGGTTTATACAAGTCAGATATTTTATTATAAATAGTAATTGGAAAGATAAAAATATTTCATACATCATAGTATTTTTTTATAATTTTTAGACATTAAATAAATTAAATTATTTATGACATAATAATGATGCAGCGATGACATCATTATTTGACGATTTAAATAAAATGAGAAGATAATGTAAACTCTATGACCTACACATGTCCAAAACGTATTGGATGGGTTCATTTCGAACCCTTATCACCTTATCTAGGAATTATATCAATGTGGGACCTTTTAAAACCGAAACACATATTCAAATAAAGTAATATTTCTTACTTTCCAAAAGTGCCCCTCCTCTCCTCTTATAAAAGGCCCCCACCTCTACCTCATTTCAAACACTCCTCAAGACTTTGTCTCGGCCAACCCCTGCCCATTTACTCTCTCCACATCCGTCTCCTAATCCTAGAGGATTCCCTTTTGGCATAATCCTTTCAAAGGAAGCCTTTAGGCTCAAATCAAATAAAGTTACACTTTTAAAGGTAATTCATTCTCTCATGTTAATTTGTTTTATTTTGCTTCTCCAACACCCTAAAATCCTTTTATTTACTTCTTTTGTAACAACACCAGTATATGAAATATACTAGGATGTTTTTATAAGATTTATTCGAGCTACACTCTCACACAACTACATCAAATGGTTAAAGAACATACGGTTTCCGTGGATGGCGAAATTTTGCCTCCCGAAACGATGATTGTTCAATACTCATTTAACACCTTAAAAGGTGGTCATTATGATGTCACTATTTTTATATATGATATATAATATCTTTATGTTTTACTTAATCTTCTGTATTTTTCATTTGTGTCTTACCTTTATGGCTTCCATTATGGGTATACGCGATATCTTCATTTAAGGAAGTGCGGACTACCGCACCCTCAAAGTGATTTGATTATTTAAATACCATATGTGGGATGTATAAAGGATGGAACTATGATATTATATATGATATTATACTGGAATTATAATATACCTTTATATCATTATTATTTCATTCTGTAAAATACGAAATAGAAATGAAAGTAGCGTTCATGCGTACGTACGGCTTACCGTCTCCATGAACGGTGCATTTCATTTCTTACCTCTAAATGATTATGTAATGTTATAAATGCATGAATGTACTGGATATATATGACATATATGATATCTAAATCATGAATAAAATTCTGGATATAATAAACATTTGGCCACACGAACAACATGTAATTGTAAGAAGTCCACTTTCGACTTAAGAACCAAATATCGGCAAAACAAATATTATTAACATAAATGATTACATAATGTTTATGACATGGTAATAAGTAATATAAAAGGAATAATGAACTTGAAAGAGGTTCTTAAGGAAGTATAAATTAACTCAAGTTTATTATTCAGGAGATTAAAGAACGATCGAGTCAAGTCGGACCCGAGGTAAGGGATCTTACTTCTCTCTTTCTTTTTAAGTACACTCTTTTATGTCATTCCCTCTAAAGATCATATTTCTTGTTATTGGGATGTTATTTTATATTAAAATTACTGTAAGTTTTATTTTCATGTGATTAGAGACCCTATTCTCTCTCATCAATCCATTTTTGAAGTTTTGAGTGGCGCTGTTAGGCTGCCGAATTTTCGTAAGAGATCTAACCTCTCTCTTTCTTTTTAAGTACTCTCCTTTATGTCACTTCTTTTAAGCTCCTCTTTGTAATATTGGGGGATGTTATTTTATATTCCTCTTGTTGTACATTTTATTTTAATGTGATGAGATACCCTATTTGATCTCATCAATCCATATTCGGAAGATTTATGTGGCGCCGTTAGGCTGCCGAGTTTTCGTAAGGGGTTTTTCATCTCACTTTTATTCCTGTGAGATTTATGCTACATTTGCCACAAATTACATTGAGTGGTATATGTAATGCCCATTATTCTACTCTTTGTGTGATATACTTTCGTTTATGAGTATTTACATCAATGATCTATTGTCCTTCTTTCATGGGGTGTATGTTTTGAAAGATACCTAAGTCGGTAAGGGAACCTTTCACCCTCCTCTTTTTTAAAAGACTTCTTTTGTTGGGTCTTTTAATTTACATATTGTTATGTTGGGATATGTTCTCATATATCCTTATTGATGTAAATTTTATTTCCAAGTGATGAGATACTCTTTTTAACTCTCATCAACTCTTTTTGATGTGATGTCGTTAGGCTGTCAAGGGAACTTTTTAACCCAATTTCGATTTCTTTGGGTTCAACATGTAGTCATTGAATATGTCATCCATTGAATATGTGTGAATGACCTTTTATTGTTTTACACTTAATATCCAGTTATATTGGGTGTATTTATATTTTTCACACATATTTTTGAGATTGATTTGTCCTTAATTTAAGGATACCTTCTTTATAAGGGATTTCATCACATTTGACATTTCTATTGAGGGTTCATTGTTGTTATGCACCAATTCACTATTATATGGTGTATATACTGTCCTTTGGAGTATTATATCATGAATCCATTTATTCTCATGATATTATAAAGTTCTGACTAAATGTTATTCCTCAATTATTGTATTTAAGTGTCTTTAATTTTGGTAAAACCCCTTTAACCAAAATATCATTTTAAATGTTTTAATTATTTGTTCTTATTAATATCCATGTTTTCAAAATGGTTTTAAGGATTTATTTATATGAATATTAATGGTTTAAAATTTTAAGCTTCAAGGTGGTATGGGACACTTTGATTCAAAAATCTCTTTATTAAATTTTTTAAATGGTTTTGGAAATGGTTTCTTTTTGAATGGATTCATTATTTCAATATACTAAAATGTTATATTGTGATTGAAATGTGGAAATGTTATGTTTCCTTTATGCATGTTTTATGTGACACATTTATGTTATGGTTCTTGGGCATTGTTATGAAAACGGGTGGTTCCGTGATAAACTAAGGGCAGGTGAGCCCGATATAGCTCTCCAATGCATTGGGTAACGCGAAGGAGTGAAATGTTAAGGTTTCTCCGAAGAGATTTAGGGAATATACTGTGATGGGTATTCCAAACGTAACCAAGAGGGTTACTCCCTACGTAAGAATGTTATGAATGCCTCAAGTTACCTTTATGTCTTATGATTTCTATGATTTGTTCATGATTTTATTAGGTATGTTAAAGTGCCTATGTTTTATGGGTAAAGTATGATTTCATTCTTATGTATATATGAACTCATGTTTCCTTTCCATATTTTTATAACCCTTACTGAGCTTTTTATGCTCATCCCAAGTTTTTGAAATGTTTTCACAGGTCAAGGGAAAGGTACAAGATGTGATGATAGTGTTAAGGATGTGTCAAGAAAGAATCCATGTTTTATTTTAAATATATTTACGTTGATGGGAAAAATGAATATTGTCTTTTATGTAACCACTTTGTTTAAATGTGGAATGTAATGCAAGTTTCATGTCCTAATTCTCTAAAACTCTAAACCTGAAAAGATCCTCAATGTGTAATCTTGTAATAACTCGAGATTAAGTAAGGTTTAAGGCTGGGGCCTTATACATTTGAAATGATGTTTTTGTAAAAAAAAGTGCCTTAAAAGAATACCTTTGAAAACACTTTCCTAAAACATGGACATGGATAATAAATATGTCCCATTAGATACTTAAGTAAAAACAACCTTGGATAATAAAGAGATTGTGAAATTAACCCTTATGAATTTGGTAACTAATGAAACATACACCCCATGAAAGGGGTATCATACAATTAATATGTAAATACACATAAAATAAATTGTATTACACAAATAATACAATTATGGGTAGTACATACACCACACAGAAGTTAATGGTGGTAATATGGCACAAATCTCACGGGAATAATGAGTGAGATGAAAACCCCTTACTTGAACTTTTCTTTGGTAGAGGGTAGGTTAAACACATGTATAATGGTGAAATAATTGTTATTAAATTATTCAAGAATCATATACATTAATATGATATCATATATGATCTTCTAATATTGCCTTTTATTATTATTGTAGCTTCAGTGTTAACTGATTCGTTCTCCATTATATGCATGGTTATGTAAGACATGTTTGTTATAAATACGATTAATTTGATTTATATACGGAATTATATTATGTCATTAAACATTATTTTTAACCATAAAATGAAAATTAGTCTTAAATGGATATGATGGGTAAATGAATCTCATCACGTTCGTGGAGACGATAATCCGTATGTACGCACGAATGCTACTTCCATTTTATTTTTCATTTTAAAAGGAGTCAAAACCAAATGATACATAGGTATATTATTATTCCAGTATAATATAATATCTTATATATGTTACTTAATTTCATTAACACCATCCTTTATATGTTCCATGTATTGTATGAACGAGTCATATCACTTTGAGGGGGCGGTAGTCCGCACTTCCTCAAATGAAATTATCGTATATATACATACAACATGAAATGAATAATGGTATTATATAAAATAAAATTAAAGAATGTTATATATAAAATAAATATCATTAATATCATATTTAATTATAGTTCCATCATAATGGCCACCATGAGAGGTGGTAGAAGATAATTGAACAATCATCGTTTCGTGAGGCGTTTGGTTTCCATCCACAGAAACATTATGTTCTTCACCCATTAGATGGAGGTATGTGTAAGTGTAGTATGAATAATTATCATAACAATATCCTAGTATATTGAGTATACTATTTTTATTACAAAAATAATAATAATAAGAGTTTTGGGGTTGGATAAGTAAAATAAAATAAAAGAAGCTAAGAGAAATTGTTACCTTTAATTTGGGTAACTCACTTTGGCTTGAACCAAAAACGATTATTAAAGTGCCTTATGCCTTAGGTAAGGCTTCTAGGAGGAGTATAAGGGTATAGGGAGGTTAATTGGGTAGAATTTGGATGAGAAAAAATTCTTGAGTGGTTTGAGGAATTGGTTAGAAGTGGTGTCCTTTTATAAGAGGGGGGAGGGGATCTTTGTGAAAGATTTAAAATATTATTTTATTATATAATGATATTCGGTTTCTTAAGGAGAAAAACTCATTAAAGTTGAAGATATGATGACTCATTATCAAAATAAAATCATCCAATAAGAATTGGACAGGTTTTGGGTATTATTTTAGTCTTTATAATCTTATTTATTTAAATCATTATTAATGAGGTAAACACTACATCATTAATGTGTCAGTCATAATTTAGTTTATTAGATGTATACACATTATAAAACAAATACCATGATGTAGAAAATCTTTTTAAATTTATAATTAATATTTATAGTAAAAAATATAACATATATAATCCTATGTAAAAAAAAATTTTCTGAAAGATATATGCTTATGTCATTTTTGTATTTACTTTAACTTAATTAATATAAAGTGTCATTATCACATAAAAGTGGCTCCATGGGGTCCCAAAATCAACCCAAAGATTCCCATGGTCGAACAGGTATCAACTAATAGGGTTAGGACACGTTTTAGGGTAATTTAGTGTTAGTATTATATTATTTTTTACCCTTATTTACCAGATTTACCCTTTAACCATGGTAAATAAAATATTTACCGAAGTAATAATTCAAAATGTCTAAAAATAAAAGTTACCTATTTACACAATTTGGACCTCCTAATTTTAAATATGGAATCCATTTTTCTAAATTAGAAACACAGAAGTGGAGGAAATTAATTTAAAATTAATTCCCGTTGTTAGAATAAAAAGCGTGTTTTTAACAAATCATAACTATCAAAAGATTGACACTTTCTTATGTCCAGTTTAAATATGAAATTTTTTCCAATGACCAATGTTAGATTAAATGGTAAATTTATAATCTAATTATACTTTAAAATCCCTCAAATTCATAATTTATCACTATTAATTATTTCGATTAAAAAAGTTGTTTTTAATTAAAATTTAGTAATTTTCACTATTCACCAAAATATGAAATTTATCAGAAAAGTACAAAACCTTCACCCTAATATAATTTCAATATTCTGAATCCAAAAATGAAGTCTATTTTACGAAATTCAAAACATAAAAGTAACATTTATTAATTTAATATTAATTCCCGCTGTCAAAACAAAAAGGCGTATTTTTAAGAAATAATAACTATCAAAATTTTGACACTTGTTTATGTCCAATTTCAAAGTGAAATTACTTACAATGACCATTATTGGATTAAATGGTAAAAATATAATCTATTTATACTTCAAAACCATTAAAATTTATAATTTAACAATATAAATTATTTTGATTTAAAAAGTTGTTTTCCGTTAAAATATAGTATTTTTCACTATTCACCTAAATATGAAAGTTATCAGAAAAACACCAAAAAATTATTGAACTAAATTATTATGTATCGATTATAAATAATAAGTTTATTTTTTCAATTTTAATATATAAAAGTTTCAAAGATTTGATTTAAAAAGGTTTCTCCATTAAAAGGCGGTAAAATTGCATTTTTTGAAAAATACTTCTTTTATCTGAAAAAATGTATTTGTACTTACATTATGTATAAGAAACTCATTATATGGATTCTAAAGTTATAAGGATTATAGAAATTTCAAAATTCCGTTAATACTATTCATAACCACTTTTGAACGGCTTGTTTGGTAAGTCATGATGCGCTAGAACTCGGTGTTGTGTGTAGTGTAAGTTATTGAATTATTTTGAAGAAATAACGTACTATGAAATCTTGGGGTGTTAAATTATATCCACCTCCTATAACCAATATTCTATAAATAAGTATGAAATGAATCCTTAATACTTCTATAGACTCTGAAAGTAAAACTCATATAGATTTTTCCTCCAAGTGTCATCATCTTCAACTTATACTCTACATTAATCTTCTAGAACATCCTATTAAACTTATTCAGTGTGAACTTGATGAGAACGTCAACCTGGATCCATTAATAAAAGAAGAAAAATTATTAGAGACTCCTAAATAATGAATATGTAATATTTAAAATTAATTAATTATTTATTTATTTTAAGGTTAATTAAATCTAAAGGTATACACATTTCAAACACAGAATAAAATTTGCATGATTCATGATCACTTCCTTGGTCTCTACCCCACAACCAGTATCACTTAATTTAATAGGTATTATAAACTTAAAGGTCCATTCAATAGACTATAGGGGCCCTAAATACCAATTTCCAATCCTATCTCCCTTATTTACATAACTTACTAAACTTTCATTACCCAATTTCCCAACCAAGCCACATATTCATCACCTATTCATAACTCCAAAATATATCATATACCTCAACTGGAATCTTTGATAACACTTTTTCTTGACCCCATACCCCTAAAAAGTGTACCCCTCCAAGGTTGTAAATGAGAGAAGATGTATGGTCACTTCCCAAGCCCTGCCTCAAATAGGCCCCGGGTTGGTGACTAGCAACGAGGTTATATCATACAAATAAATGGGATGATTTTCACTCTGAGGAAAACATGAGAAATTGAGAGATAATGGATATACCCCAATAAAATCATTCTCATAATGATAAAATAATCCCAAGTGTATACACATAATGTCATATAAGATAAAAACTTATGGAAAATAAACTATAGGTACCAAAAAAATGTATACTCGTTAGTGACCATAGAGAGCAAATAGATCCTAAAAAACTATGAAATAGTAATATCTATCTCATTATCCAACTTTCTCTTACTGACTTGAAAAATAGTTTATCTATACATAGGGTGATAATAACAGATATACCCAGTAGGATCCTCTCTAGAGCCACTCATGAAAAAGATAAAGAAAGAATGCTAAATACCAGTGAACAACAATTGAAACTAACTAATCACATAAATAGGTATACTAAGTTCCCAACCACGCCATGGAAAAATCTCCCCAAGTATTGCAAACAAGAGATCATGTATTATAGAAATCAACAATAAGGTTACCCCCATATTGATTACCCACTAGTTTCCCTCATTTCTCCAATGTCACATATCTTAAGACAACTCTCTATAAAGTAATCCATCCTAAAGACACTTGGTCTAAGTGACACAATATTTACCTCATTCATCACATCATCACATTGACTCATCCACATATCCATATATAGTAACAGGGTAGTTTTTGGGATCCATAACATCCTGTCTGACGTATATCATACATTAGCTACTATGCTTCAATTCATCAAAGCCCATACACTGAGTAAGATGCCACAAACCATCATAGTCTTTATACATCATACCTATAATAATATTTTGGATACTATATTCAAAGATACATGTGTTTTATATAACCACAATCTATCACATACCTCTACACATATATATGGGGAAACTAACCACTATGTATACCAGCACATAATATTACCAATAAAAGAAAGAGGGGACAGATGGGTTAGTCAACCGTCCATCCTTTCATATATATGTTGAGGAAAATGCCATTTCATATTCTACTAGGTGTCAGTCTCCCCAACCAAAATAGGTGTGGTATAATATGAAATCCTAAAATTTATAGGATATAATATAGATCACAATCAGACTATAGGCATAACCCATACCTAAGCTCAACTACAACTATCTTTACTCAAACACATGGTTGTCACTGTTAGAGACTTTTTATTATATAAGAACCTAATAATTTCATAATACTTAAATTAAACTAATTATTTTCATTTTATCATTCCCTTAATATTAATTAATTCATTATCCATTAACTAACATTATTCCAAATTACATTTTATAACCCATAAAAGTGAAGTACATACCCTTTAGGCTTAACCAAAACCAAGTATCTGGTTTCTCAAGAGTAGAATCTCATTTTCATTATATCAACACCAACCATATTGGTTAATAAATTTGTTAAACATTATTACCAATCCATGTCTCTAGGTACTCTATTAAAATATATTAAGCTTCCAGAAATTTATATTTAACCAAGCAGATCCAGTTGTCTCGAGCAGTGGGTAATGGAATACGAATAAAACAAGAAACCCAGTCATTCAACCATTAAAAATATTGATTAATTGTAAAAACTGATCACAACCACAAAAATGGGTAGTCCAATATTTAACCCATTCCATCTCTTCTATTTCCATCCCTGATACCCGCATGCATATCACCATTAATTTCTCCATTACATGCATCAACTACTACCACAACCTCAGGCCTCCCCATCCATATCTCATTGGCTATACGAAGATCATCCATCCCTATATCACGTAACATCACAAGGATAAAATCCAGAGTACATAATTAAAGGAGTAAAAAAAACATATTCAATAGGGTATCTTAGCCATAAAATCATGGTATTCATCCTTCACATGAAAATGGGAACTCTCGGTCCTAGCATAAGGAACTCAACTTTCACTATCAAAAGACTTTATAAAACCCAAACACTTATATTTATCAGACAATTGATTTTTATTCCTCCATGAAATAACCATTTCATTATCACAAATTATAACTACGGGAAACTAAATGCATCAACTAAACTAATCTATTAAACTATTCAAACAATCTTTTTTGAATTTTTCAAAATTAATAAGAATTAAATAAAAATATATTTAATATGACTTTTAAATATCATTAATATTAAAAATAATTCTAAATTCATATTCTTAATCAATTGAAATAAATTGAAGAAGAAATTCAATTAATAATTCATTTTTTATCAATTTGATTACCATAAAATTAAGAGATACGCCATATTTATTAATCATGCCTCTACTTTAATTATTAATCCAATTCCAAAAAATATAATGGATTTATGATCATTACTTATTTAAATAATTAAAAATTCTTATAAAATCATAAAAAAATTTCCAAAAAGCATAAAATAAATATAACACAATATAGTTAATCGGGAAGAAAATTGTTATCATGGTGAAAATCAACAATATGTGATCACTGACCTAAACCAATTTCGTTCATTAATATTATTAAATATTGATTAGGTTAATTACACCATTATTAAAAGGGAAACCCAATTGTCAATTTAAAATTATAATTAAATAAATATTAGAATCAATGAATCTCCTACCTTGGGATTCTAAAGTTCTTGAAGTGGAGATGGAATGAAAACCTGGATCTTTGATCACCTCTCTCACAAGAAACTATGATCTCCCAAGGATTTGATTCCATGAACACTCCAAAAACAAAAAGTAAAAAATTATTTATAATGATTTATATCATCCATTATAACATGGAAATATGAAATGGGAGGAAATAAGATCTGTCCAAGAAGAAACTGTGAGAAAAGGGAAGTAGAACGTACCTCGGATTATTGATGATTGAAAATAGAGTTTTGATAAATCCCTATCATAAGGGATTAAAATCCATAAAAACTAACCATGGGTTCCTAGGTTTGAGAGAAAAAATTTGGTAAAGGAAAATTTCATATGGGGTTGGTGTATTTATAAGAATATGGGAAAATAGTAAACCATGGTGCAGCCCTTTGGACCATGTCATAGAATTTCCTAACATGGAGAAATCTATGGAATGCTATGAGGGACCATGTCAAAGCCCCCTAGGTCAAAGAGTATCTCTAATATTCTTGGGTTTATCCTCTAAAATGGAATCTTGGGATATGATGTACCCTTAAGAACCACACTATAGATACCCATCAAAAGGCAGAAGTTCCTAGAACCTCTATGCCATAGCCTCCTAATTAGGGTATAGCCACTCAACCACTTATATTATATCAAACTATTCCATGTTGAAGTGGCCACCCAACCTCTATTGCTGCCTCCTTGCTACACCATTTCCATACCGTAAAAGCAAGTATACGCATTTTCTCCTACTGAGATCCCATAAACTTCAGTGACTCCTCCCTTTCTTATATTCCTACACTACAATGTATCCCAAGTATCTACATTATATTTATCCCCATTTTCACCCCTTCCTAATCCAAACACCTTATTACTTACTACAGGAACCTCTAATATCCCAAACACATGAATTAAAGGGGTTCTAGGATTAAGGACCTTTCATATATGGTTTCTATTTTGTACAGAGTCTTGTATTTTGGT
This sequence comes from Viscum album, assembly GCA_963277665.1. Classification (NCBI taxonomy): domain Eukaryota; kingdom Viridiplantae; phylum Streptophyta; class Magnoliopsida; order Santalales; family Viscaceae; genus Viscum; species Viscum album. Next base: position 741,004,953 of record OY728138.1, on the reverse strand, counting down.
AGATATCTAGGTATATGTTGAATGGAGAAATCAACCTCTTAATCCAAAGTAAGACCATGTAACACTTTAAGGAATACATCAGTATAATCCTTTACAATGGGAATGTCTTTCAGTAACTGTATCTCATTTATATAAATCATTTAGTAAAGATATTCTTTCTCATAAGAAAATAATATATATGTTTTACAATAATATTTGAAATTAGATTCATCCTCCTTCTTACAATTGTGTAGAATTAGAGGACGAATCAAGATATAGAGTATGATTTCTTTAACCTAACATTTTTTGTTAGATTCATATATTGAAAATAAATCCATGCCCAATATACAATCAATTTATATTTAAGTATGAGAATATTTTTTGGGAGGTTCAATCCATGATAATTGACTAGGTATAAGTTATATACATAGGATTCAACAATTTCCCCTTTTACTATTTCTATTGATAACTCAACCTCCATGTTTTTTGTGGTTTTTGATTTATTCTACTATAAATTCATGATATAAAATAATTTTTAGATACTAAATAAAATAATATGTTCACCATTACTGAATAAATAACTAGTGTACCAATCACCACTTCTTTATTAGGGTCCACCTCAATAGTATTGATAACATAATACACTCATTTCTCTCTTGGCCTTAGAGGTTGTTGTCATTTATTATCTCTCATAACTCTTGGAATATGGAATTTTACTTTATAAATTATGTTTTACTTGAAGTTAAAATATTATATAATAGACCAAGGATTGATTGGAGACTTCTTTTCTTCCATCACATTAGTGGTATTTTTTATCTCCCTTAGACATTGATTATCCTAATGCCCCTCTTTTACAAACTTGAAGAATCACCCTATTCACTTGATATAATATCTAGGATTCTTCATCCCATAATTTTTCACATGGGAAGTTGGTTTTCCTTTCCTATATTGGATTTATCCTTCGATCCTACCAAATTAAAATCCATTTTATGAATTTTATCTCTATCCCCTCAAGAATACTGAAAATCACTATTTTATAACTCATCCTCAAGGGTACAATGAATAATATATTCATATATTTAAAATTCTTGAGTCTCAAAAAATATTGGTAAACTAAAATTTTATCCACTAAAGAAGCAGTCTGTCTTATATTCAATGTTGATGAAAAAGTCATAGGCACACTGTACAAGCCTTGTAACATTTTCCACATATTCAATAATAAAATCATCTCACTTTTGATTAAATCCAAAGAAATCCCTATATATTTTAATATGGGGAGTTTAGGGAAAATATTTATTAAAATATATTTTATTGAATCCTTATCATTCCATGGATTTCATTTCTTCCTTGGACATTGTTTTATTGATCAGTATCCACCAGTAATCAACTTCTCCCTCTATATGATAAAAAGATAGTACAAAATTCTCTTATTTAGATCATTAGAGAACAAAAAGACAATCATAATGGATTGAATAGATTATTCCTGGTAAGGGGGTCAAAATATCTACTAAAAGTAGAAGACCTTGTTCTCATAAAATACTCAACTATAACATTATCTTTATTATAACAGGGTGGGAATTCCACATAATTTATATTAATATTCATAACTTCAGTTAGTTGATATAGAACATCTATGATTTTATATGATCACACTCTCATCTGGTTAGGTGTTTCATTAGGTAAATCATTACATTTCTGATCACATTGGTTGTTGGCATAGTTCCTCCAATTTCCATACATTAACTAAAATAAAGGAAAATTAGAGATCATAATACTTAAACTAATAAGCATATAAAATGTAAATTATGGACATATAAGTAATAACTTAAAAATGATATGTATATTCGGACTTATGAAACTCTATGTCTCAATCTAGGTTATCCATGGTAGTTTTCTTATTCATTTTTCTAACCTATAAATCTCTTCAAGTCCTTCACAATTTTTCGTAAAGAGTTTGTAAATTTTCCAAAGTTTTTCCCATGTGATAATACTAAGAAGGATCTATGTGATCACAGAGATTGGGTGAATCACTGATATATTTTTATTTTATGTCTTATTTCTTAAGAAATAACCATCACCTCCTATTAATGAGTTATAACTTTGATTAAAAACAAACTCATAAGAGAAACCACGTGAATATAATAATTTTAAAGGTTCACTACACAATAATAGTATCTAGTCCTTAGAATGGTTTTGAAATAATCCAATACCACACAATCCACTAAAAATAATTTTATGTGGTTAAAACAAGTAGGAAATATCCTTTTTCATGCATATAACTATGATCAATATAATAGTTCATGTTATTATCAATAAAAAAATACATAAATATTATTTCATAACAAGTTTAGAAACCATTAAGGACGGGTTTAGAACCTTTTCACAACACTTCTTCTTCAAACATCACTTCTGTTATTCTTTAAAAACCTCTTCTTCACTTTCTTACCCAGAACTAGGAAATAACTTCTTCATGGGACTTTGTAAAAATATCAGTATAATCACTCTATCTAATTCCTCTATCTATTTCTAACTATCTGTTTTGTATATTTGGAATTGAATCTATCCAAAAAAGGGTCCATCTATAATTTTTTTACAGCAAACCAAAACCCTACTCTTTACTTCTTCTTTATTCATCTAGAATATTTCAGTATAATTCTTCTATCAGATCATTTTTGTCTATTGAGTTCTTTTCGAAATTTCATTCAGTAAACCATGATCATAACTTCTTTGTTTTCTAAAAAATTCTTATTCATCTCAACCAAGATATTCCTTGTTTGGAAATAACCTTCCCAAAACTATGGCTAATAGAAGTTTGTCTGCTGAGTTTATCATATGTACCTACATAGAATCAATTCTATAGTACCTCAAATTTAACACAGACATGAATAGTCACACATTTAAACTCTCACTTGCAAAATTTATATGGGTATTCTTAAACTATAAATGTGAGAACACCAATTTATTTTCCAGCTTGAATTAAAAATTTCAATTCAAGACTTCAATAAAAACAATTCATAATTTGAGAAATTCACAAAATTCCTTGAAAATTTCTTAAAATTGGTAAGAATAATAATTTTCCTCCACGATTTTTGGAACAATAAAATACTATATGATCATCATCAGATTTTTATAAATTTAAAAACATTTTAAAGTTCATAATTTCATATCAAGACCTTTTTCTAGAAAAATGACTTTCTAGAAAATGTATGTTCAAAAAATCATCACGATATTAATTTTTTCGGAAACTAAGTCATCTCAATTGTGTTTGGTATTGTCTATCCAAAAATCTAAATCTAAAAAAACATGAGCTCTTATATCTTTCAAAAACATCTTCATCTACTCAACTTTATATCCATAAATATCAGAATCCTTAGTAATTCACTTTCCATAATTCTATGTTTGGAACTCTGATGATATCCCTTTTTATGTTTTCATAGATATAAAAATTATTCTATTATTTCCTGAATAAAAACTAGTACCATTTTCACCTAATAAAAAACCCAACAACATTCAAAAATTTCTAAACTTCAAAGACCATGTAATTCTTTATCCATATCACTATTTGGTATACGGTCTGAAAACCTTGGTCTAATCTTCTATCTTGAAACCTCTATTTGTTCTTCATTCATAAATCAATGTCTATAATTATATCTTATAAATTCATAGTATGTAATTTTTACATACCAAATATTTTCTCCCCCAATATGAAAAAACTCTTTGATCATTAATTCATATTAATTCATGTTGTTGGAAACTTTTATAATAGTAAATAATCACTATATTTTACCTCATAGAAAATCTATCTAAAAAAACGCATCTGGAAAACTACATCTAGAAATTTTTTGGTGGAATAAATTATAATTCCTATCTTTATAAAAAGAATGTATCATGATATTTTCTATTATTTTGGGAATTTTTAGATCTTCATATATTTTTCAAACATAATATCAAAAATTCTAACATATAATATTTTTTTGAAAAATTATTTTCAGAAACTAGTTATAAATAAAACATTCAGAACAAAAACAACCAATGAAATTTGATATGAAAACTTTTTCTGATATTTAATGTCTAAACCTCATTGTATGATCCTCATAATTTGATCCCCATATTTACAAATTTAGGTGATTTTTTTAAAATACAACAAAATAAAATTCCTCCATTAAACTTCAATCAAACAAAACCTACAGCCAACTTGGTCTAAACACCATGGGATGGTCAAACCAGGTGTATAAAAAGGCTTATCTATCATGAAATAAGTATATGTTGAGATAATACCAAATAATATTTTTCATAGTTTTTACCACTAGGTACATATATGATATATCCACATCCACTTGTAGTATCCATATAGGTATTTCATTTCTTAGAAACCACTTGCACTATACTTAACAAAAAAAATTAGGATGTTTCCCTATATTTAGACATGTCCCTAGGGTTTTTACTAATTTATTATTTTCATAATCCCAAAATATTACTTTACCTTCCTCTGACACCAACTATAGTGACCCAAGCCTCCTAAACATATTATTACTTTATTTTTAACATAAATATCTAATAAACGAAACCTAAGTATTGATAGGTATAGTTTCGTTGGGAGACTAGTTTCATAAAACAACAAGTGAATCTAAAAAATATATTTTTTTTATTCTCTATAATTTTCTATTATATATCTTTAATATTCTAAAACTACACATAATGACCTGAAAAACATAAAAAATGGATGAGCTATAAATCTCAATAAGCGAATAAAAATGATAATGAAACATATCATATGAGTCCAAAAGCATAACATGATATCATAAAAGAAAATGATCATAAATAACCATATTGAACGATGACATAAATAAGAGGCAATCATAAGATCATGGAAATATAGAAATATATAATCAACAAAAAAACATGACATAAGGACAACTTAAGGCCCATTTCTAAGACAATATAACATGGTGGATAGAGTCCAATTATGGATTGGGTTTACCCACTAATCCCATATATATCAACCTATGATATATAAACATTATCCAATGAATTTCAATGCTACTGGGGAACACCCATCATAACATGTACATGCATATGTGTTCTTCATAATGGAATTACGCATAATGAGTAAGTATAAGAAATTCCCTTAGAAAGTAAGCATTTATATAATATTTAGTCAAATAATAATCAAGGTTATATAAAAAGGATTCAAAATATTAAAAGTAATTAAATGTTTTTAGTTTTCATATTGGAATAAATAGGCATAGGTCTCAAATATGGAGTTCATTTTGAGAATATTTCATGAGAAAAGCTGGAGAATTGGGTATAGAAATGAACATTTAAAACTGTGTCTTAAGGAATTGGTAGAAGATATTTAAAATATTAATAAATATGAAAAAAAAATTGAAACCAAAGGAAACTCGAAATGGTTCACCTTAAAATAATTCTTATTTTATCAAATAATTAGTTTATAAAATACTTTAAAATAGTGTTGTTGAAAGGATTAAGGGATATAAAATTCCCCTTTAATCTAGTTTGATATTAAAGAGGGTATTGATGAATGAACGTAAGTTATGTATAACTCTTATAAGAAAAAGGATATTAAGCTAGGTATACATGTAAGAGACATATATATATATATTCTATAAGTATTCTATAATGTTAAATAGAGAGATTAAGTGATATAGAGAGAAAAAAAGGAATAATGCAATGAAAAGTGGGGTGTTCATAGAGTTCCCCTACCTCATGTACAAATTAATTATATACTTTCACTTAACATCTAGAATAATTTAATTAATTTTATTAAATAAATGATTGAGAAAATTATTTTAATTTATTTTATTTATCATAAATATTTTATGTTATTTTAGAGTCATTTAATTGAGATATTATTTTATTTTTATTATCCCAAGGTCGTTCATGTCATAGTTCAAAGGTCATATCACTTATATTTAATTGTGTATATTATTTATGAAATAGTTCCAGAACTCTAAAAGTGTCTAGAAATGATTTTAAAGTTATTATAGGAGTTTAAAAAGGGTTGTAAAAATCAATTAGTATTAAAAAATACATGTTTCATTAACATTAATTATTATCCTTATATAGTTAATATACTTTAGCAGTTTCTATGATCATGATAAATATATATGTTTTCCTTTAATATTATGGATATAAATCATTTCAAAAATGTAAAATAAAATATAATATACTTATTTAGATCAATTTAAACCATTATAAATTAATTTATTCTATTCACGAAGAGAGTGGTGCAAAATGAAATTTTTTGTTCATTGAGAGATGATCCGGCCATATTATGAACAATTGATTTCATTTTAGAATTGTTTTAGGGGAGGTTAAAAATGGATATTACACTATAATAATAATATAGTAGTATATCTTTTATATTAATGTTACTATGTCAAAGTGGATGGAAAACATATGGGGGTGGTAGAAGAATAATAAAATTGAACATGGTTTGGTTGAGAATTTACCTAATACTTTGGGTGTCTACTCTTATTATACCTCTTAATTATACTTGTAATGGTCCTTGGTGAGGCCATAAGAACTTTGAATTGGGAGGATAATTGGGTAGAAATTTTTAAAGCTCCAAGTCTTAGTATTGTTTTGGAGAAGGTGCGGTGAGGGGTGTTGTTTATATGGGGAGGATATGGGTGTTTTAAAATATAATAGTCATTATTATATTATAATAATAGTTTCTCACATAATCAATGACTCGTTAATTCATGTATTTAACTTATATTGTTAAATACATTATTTTTTCATTTTTCACTATTCACCAAAAAATGAACTATTTTAGAAAAATACCAAAACTTCACCCAAACCATTTTTTGATGTAAATATTAAAAAAAATAAAGACCATTTTATAAAAATAATTTTCAAAATATGATAACATTAATTTTTAAATAAAATCATTATTTATATGAAAACTGCTAATTTCTATATTATGGTCAATTTTATGACCCTTTGAGAAATTACTTTTGGTATCATAAAATTATACTATGATTATAATGAAAAATAGAATAATTTAAAAACTCATTATATCAAAATAAGAATTCTTTTAAATTTTAATATTTATCATCAAGATTTATATAAAACATATGTGTTTTACAAAAAACCTAACACTTATTCTATAATTTTTTTTTAAAAATATATATTTTTATCATGATATAAATTTCTATATTTTTATTTTGTAATATAAATAAAAAAATTACAATTATATGGGTGAGGTTTCTATTTTAATGGTCAAATTATTATTATTAATATTCATGGTACTATTCCAACTGTCAGATTTTTAATGGTTATATGGGTTCCCTACCGTATATAAATACCTCATATTTCATTTATTATTCACTAAATTATATTTTATCTTAATGGTATATGTATTTTTATTTTCAAAATGAAAATTTCATTACTAATATTTTGTTTCATTTCTACAGTGTTGTTCGTGAGTGAATTTTTATATTATTGTTTTCTTATTTTCTATTTGTTGTCTCATTGCAATACTTTCAATTATTATTGGTTATTCACTATATTTTATATTTTAATTAATATCATAATGTGTTGTTGATTTCCAATATATGGGTCTTATGTTTTATATTTTATAACACTACCAAGTGAAAAACACACATAAATTAGGAAGAAAGTTTTCATTCATAAACATCTAGATTATTATATTTTTTGGCTAGATTTGTGGTTCCTAGTGAATATTCCTTCTAGAATTATATTTAAGTAGGTATTTTTGAGGTTCATGGAAACTTGGATAGAACATGATGACTTGAACTAGGTGTATTCATGTTTGTTTTTTTATTCCTACAAATGCATCCAATCACATATATATTCCATACCGATGTTAAGGATACATTGGTGGTTTCCAAATAGGTTATCTACTCACACCCAATACAAGAACCCTGATACTCATATATATATATATTATTGGTATAGATCCAAGTAAGGGGAAGGCTTGGGTGTTAGACTATTAGGATGGTGGAGTTGGGCATGGATGGGATGATACAAAGACATAAACTAATATTATTTTGTAGCTATACCCCTATTTCCTTTTGATATTTTTTTAGCATATAGATTGATCCACTTCTTATGATGATCAATTTTGACTATGGTTGTCTACATTAAATGGTAAAATTTAGATATTGCATGGGATGTTATTCTATGGTTGGAATTCTATTATGATTCAATGTTATTTATTTATGTATTCCTACTTCATCTTCTAGTTATATAATTAATGGTTATATGATATTGAGGGTTATTATCCCCAAATGTATGGTTTGATACCTTGCCACTTGTCAATATCCATGTGTGTATATGGAGGAGAACATGAGGTTATGTACCACGCCAAATCAATTCTGGTAAACAAGTAAGGGTCATTACAAAATGGTATCTAAGACATGTTTTATTTATTTAATTTATTTCAGTCTTGGTTGATTGGATAGGGAATGGTCAGGGCTCGAGTGGGAAGATATGAATGAATCTAAATTTACCTTGTATATTGGATGATCAAGTTACTAAGAGAGTGTGATTTTTTATTGGTTATGTTGTTATGGTCTCTTGGTTTTTCCATAATCTTTTTGTGGAATTTATGGTTTATTGGTTTTCATATTTCCCAATATGGTGTGAAAATGTGAGTACACACATCATGATTCAATGCCTTAGTTCACATGATATTTGTATACTTTTATGTGATTGTATAATGTTTTAGAGAAATAAGGGTAAAATTAATTAAATATTCGTAATAATATATTTGATGTGTTCCCAAATGCCTTATTTGTAGCGCGTAATTATTTCAAAATCATGGTTTTATATGTTTATAGAATTCATATAATTTTGTTATGTGTGTGATTAGAAGTTATATAGAATTAGGTTGTGGGTAAGTAATGTGTTTACGAGTTTTATTATTTCTTGGTATCTTATATGGTGTGTATTGGAGGCAGTGTAGTGGGGTTTGTTGAATTGGTTATATGTATGTGAACATGCTTCATCCAAAATTCTACTAATTTTTAATCGATTAAAAGTAATTTATAAATCCTTATTTGGAATTTCAAGAAACAATGTTTCCCAAATTATTTCCTACTATGCTACCCAAGGACAAGGTTGAGGATACCTTCAAGGTTCAAAGTCCACTTATTATACATCTTGATGACTAAGAGGGAGTAGTTGAGCATGTTGTTGAGGTTTTTCCAGTATTTTAGGAATACCAAAATCTTTAGGCCGGTGTTTTTCATATAGTATCTATTAAAGGAAAAGATTCTTTTTGGGGTGAGAATACATGGTGTACACTACTACAGACTTTAAACTATAGTATCCTTAAACTTTATAAGGTACATGGGTCCTCAAGATACTAAGGAATAGATTTATATTATGAATAGTATCTTTGATTTGGTGGAGATACTCGATGGATGAGGAGAAAATCTAACAGCTTTCATGCTCCAGGGACCCACCAGGAGATATTGGGGTGTCATTGTACAAGATAAAATTAATGTGGGGTTTCATGGAAAGATTTTAAGGTCATATTTTTTTAATATTTTTTCAAAAATTTCAATAATATAGTGATGTGGATGGTAGAATATAATACCTATTTTTTGAGCTATTATGATTTGATTCTCTGTTGGTAGGGAATGAGATCAAAAAATCCCAAATATTTCAGATTTTAATTTATCCTAATTTGAGAAAATTTTTGAGGATATTTGACCAGAAATCCTATTTTGTATGTTGTTCTTAAGGATTTTAAAACTGAGAATATCTTGGTGTAAGATAGTGTTGAACAAACCATTCTAATATTCATTGGTTATGGTGATAGATTTTATAGCGAAGTTTTTTATTCCTCTTCTAGTGGTTGGGAGAGTAGGGATAATGAAATATTCTAGGGTAGTGAGAGGTAATCAAGGTAGGGAAAAGGTTTACCCATCCTTCCCTCAGAATGGATACCTATTGTATATTATCCATATATATGGCCTAATCATTTCTATAAGACTTATCCAATCCATTCATAATAGTTAAATGATTGTGGATGGTTGGTTCGCCTATAATTTTTCTTCATTAGGATGCCTTGATATGGTTAATAATGAGGTTTATGGTAGATTCATGCCTATGGATATTGGTTAGTAGTGCCTCAGTAGATGGGAAATTATTTTTATTTAGGATGTCGATGAAATTAACTAGTTGAGGATTTAATAATTAGTATCAGATACATCAAGGGTCAGTTTCTTAGGACAATCCGAGATCACTAGATTATGTCTGCAGATTTTTTGTGGTTATTGATTTTTATATGGACTAAGTTATAGTTGATGGGACATATGGTCCTTTTACTATTAGAGGTGTAGTTTTTTCACTTCTACCATTCCTATTTCCATATTTGATACAGGATCCTTTCATTACCCCATATATATTCATGTGGTGTATAGTTTAAGGTTGGTTTTGGAGTTCTCATCTAGTGTTTTGACTATTGATAAACCTCCGAGGAAGATTTTATAACATAATTATAGATATTATATTAGTTATATAATATTTGGATGTTATCAACATTTAAGGGATTTCATTATCCTAAATACGAAGAGTTTCATTATTATGTTTTCTATAGATTGGATAGCATGATTTTAGTATTACATTGATTATTATAAGATCCATGTATCATTCTCATCCATCAATAGAGAGGAGTATACATTTTTTGATGAATAGGATGTTTAGAAAACTAGTTCAAGACCTTAATATATGTGATTGTGAAACATTATAGTGAAAATGGATAGTATGGATATTGAAACTTAGTGGGTGATGGTTCTATTTACTTTTCCTCTAGTAATAAACCATTTTCAGGATGTAGTCCATGAATATTTCTTAGTTTTTTCTCTTGAGAGGGAGAAGGAGTTTACAATTGATTTCATTTCAGGTGTTGATTTCTATATATGTATCTTCTTATCACATAGAATTAGCTAAGTTAATCTAGATCAATCTATAAATTGAGGATATTTATGTAATGGATTTTACCCATCCAAATTCCTCCCATTGGGGTATTCCAATTCTTTTTTCAAATAAAGTTGATAAATTAATTGAACTATGTATAGATTACTATAATATAAACTAAATTATGGTGAAGAAAAACTATCCATTACCTCAAATATATCGTCTTTTTTATTTTTTTGGGTTATTAATGGTTCTCCAAGATTGATCCATGTTCGGGCTATAATTATGTATGGCTCGGGAGGCAGGATATACATAACAAGGTGGTTGGGATATTTTATTGGTTATATTAGTATATTTTAATTCCATTTAGTCTTATCAATGTGTTAGTGGTATTCATTACTCTCATGTACTAGATTTTCCATCCATATATGGACTCCATCATAATGTTTGTTTTAATATTTTGGTATGTTAATAGACATGGAAGTTGTATTCCATGAATATTGAGATTGTACTAATTTTTATTTGAGTAAATCATATTTTTTTAATGATCTATAAGTTTCCCTTTTAGATTAATTATTTCTTGGTTATGTGATATTATAGGTGGGAATATCAGTCAACTTATAGAAATTTGAGGTAATAATTTCTTGGTCTAAACCCAAGAATGTGTTCAAGATCATTATTTTCCTAGGAATGGATGGATATTATAGGAATCACATATTGGATTCCTCTCCTCTATCATTTCTCATGATGGGTTTGATAAATAAGGGGTTAAAATTCAAGTGAATAAATAAGTGTGAAGCTATATTTTAGGATTTCGAAGTGATACTTACATCTACTCCAATTCTGATTCTACTATACCCATGAAATGGTTTTTTTTTGTACTGAGACGCCTCGTAGATTATTTTAAAATTAATTTTGATGTAAGAAGGTCATGTGAATGCCTACAGGTATCATCAGATATAACCTCACAAGAGAAAATATCTTCTCTATGATATATAATTGGATATTATAGTTAATATACTAAGTGTTTTCCCATTATTTCGTTGATGATTTTTTTCATCTACACTGACCACATGATCATGGAATAAATCTTATCCCAGTGGGTCTTTAACGTATGGTAGAGGTATTGGATCGAGTACCTGATTCCATTTGACATTAATATATCTTATACCCAAATAAATAGGAGCACCATAAAATTTAATATTATAATGAAGAAGAAAAATTGTGTGGTTTGATAATCAAGGGAAGTGTGGTGGTTGATGTGCCTATTTATAGTGTGGTAGTTGGATATGATATAGGGGTAAGAATCCATTACTTTTTCTCCCTTAGTCATCACTTCCTTATTAATGGACTAGTTGTAGGTTATCCAAGAGCATAATTTTGATTTTTGTGTGTATAGGGAGTGTATTATGGGTGATTATCATATTCTAAGATAAAATTAATATTAGAAAGTGGAATTTTATGTCTTTGGTAGGGTTTTGGTTCATACCATTATAAAAAATAAGTTTATGAGGTATTATTATGGCTCATATTTGGGTGTGTCCCTTGGGTTGACCAAAATATACCATCAAATTATATTTTGATTATGGTGTCCTAGTATGAGAAAGGATTTCATAGGTTATGTGGCACATTATATTGCATGTCATAATATAAAGTTAAATAATTCATGACTGGGTGTATTACTTTAACCACATCCAGATCTATTTGGGAGTGGGTTAAGGCAACCAAGGATTTTTTATGACTCTACTGAGGATGTCTATAGATCATAATGTGATATGGGTTGTGTTCGAATGATTAATAAAGGTCTAATTTTTCATACTTATCAAGGATGACTAGTTATTTGATGATATGGTAAATATATATATTTATATTTATATTTATAAGATATTTGCATTGTAGAGGATCCCCGTGAGAATATTATTGGATTGAGAATCATGTTTCTTATCCCATTTATACTAAATATTTCATAAATCTATGTGATATCATCAAAAATTGAGTATATAATATCACTCGTGGGAAGATGGTTATAGTGGGAAGATCATTCAAATACTTGAATGTATTCTCAAGGCATGTGTGGTTGATTTAAGTGGACAATGGGATTACCATAAAGACATGGAAGACATTATATATAATAGAAGTTTTTAGTAATTTATACAAACAACTCCTTATAAGGACTTATATGGTTGTTTGTGTCACTAACCCCTATGTTGGTTAGTGGTTGGTGAGTATATAATTATTGGGATGAGCATGGTGTATGAGGACTCTGAGAGGGTGTAGTTTATCATAGAATAAAACTCTTATATATCAATGGAATTTGATGACCCTTGGAGTTCACCATAGTTGGTCGGGTATTCTTATTGGTCTCTCCCTAGTTAGGGCATCAATATTTAAGGATTTCGGGAAATATCACACCATGTTTTTTAGTTTTGCTTCAAAATTAAGTAATGATTTGGTATTATATCTTATCAATTAGATCTTCCTTTATGATAAATGATTATGCCTAATGTTTTTCATGCTTCATAACTCCATAAAGGATAATCTAGACCCCATGTGTGTGATTGATAGTGAGGATGTTGAGTTAGAGGAAGGTGTATCTTTCATGAAACACCCATTTTTTATTATAGATCAAGAAGAGATGTTTTTCTGAGAGAATATAGTACCACTTGTTTGAATTTTATGGAATCGTGGTTGTATCCAGAAAGATATTAGAGAGTGGGAGTTGAATTTATAGTCCCAGTTGCCAATATTGTTTGGTGAGAATCCCTAGGCATGCTTCTCAATGATTAAAATCAATTATGAGAGAGTTTATAATTAACCATTAATTTGAAGGTGTAATTTAGAGTTCCTTTTTATAATTTAAATTATTTATAATGACATAGTCTTGTTTTTATCAGTTGGTGTAATGGATCAAGAGTGTTTGGAGATAATAGTGGGGACTTGTTGCTAAGAAACAAGATCAGAGGAAATTGGTTACTCAATACACATAACCTAGTACCTAATGTTCTATATAAGGGTCATATAGCCACTAGAGCCCCACTATCAACCCAATATGTGTTAATAGAGTAGATGTTATAGCACTAAGAACTCATTGATGGTTTTCTATGTTCGAGATGAATTCTAGTTTGTTTTTTAGTGATGTTTTGGTAATTTTCCCTCTAGATCACTCTGAATTATTCATATATTAATCTCCTAAACACAACTTGAATACCTTTTTAGGATCATTTTGGATCCAAGTCTCCTTCAACCATTACTTGTTTACTGATTGAAGTGTTTTGCATTTCATTAAATCCCTCTGGGTATGTCTAACATTTTCTTGATGTTCTTAGTGGTGAACACTAATTGTTTCATATTTATTACTCTCAAATACATTATTTCAAGGGTTATCATTTAATTTATAATTTTAGTTGTTCTATATTGAATAAGTACTTACCTTTAGTGATTTGTTGCCATGAGGATTGATATAGAAATTCAATGCCATGTTTCAAAGTTTTATAGGATTTTATGGGCTATTATTATTATAGGTGTATTCATCGAATGGAATTACAACTTCCTAGGGTATAAAAGATACTTAGTGGGTCTTGTATAATGTAATTAACCTTAGAGATATTTCTAATGGGTGTTTTAGCTTGGTAATATGAATGTTAATACAAGTATGATGCCTTTTCATAGGAGTTTCTTCCTTGGTCGGCTGGGTTCAAATTGAGTTTTAGGTTATCATTGTAGGGAATAGATAATTGTTCAGTTTGTTATTGGTTTTGGATATGTCTTTTATCTAAAGAGATATTTTATAGTCCTAGGAGTATCCTCTTTTGATATTTTAGATATTAGGGTTCAAGATGTGGAGTTCTAGTGTGTGGATATACTAGAGTTGGCTTTGGATTCAGATGGAATAGTTAGTGTGAGTTAGCCTTGATACCACACCCTAAGTGATAGTGTGTTGGTTGGAGACATTGTATAAGACCTCACCCTGAGAGATAGGATATTGGTATAGAACATGGGTATAATACCTCACCCTGAGTGATGGTGTATTGGTACGAGACTCGGTAGTGTACCTTACCCTGAGTGATAAGGTATTGGTTATTTTTCATCATAGGTTGGATTCATTACACACTCCTCAGTACCATTTCCCATGTTGTATGAGATATATGTGTAGTTTTAGGTGACTCTTATATCAATAATTGAATTGAATTATGTATTGTTGGGGTTCATGGAAGCTTGGTTAGAGCACAATAACCCATCCTTTTTCTATGAATGCTTGTTTTTATTTTTTCCATTAGTGTATACACTCACATATATTTTTTAAACATATAAAAATGAAGCACTAATGGTGTATTATTGGGTTATATGATAACACCTAAATGGGTACCGTAGTGTGCATACATATTTTGTTGTTAGAGATCACGGTAAGTGGAAGGACATGATGTTGATATATTGAGCTAGTGGAACTAGGTATGCATGTAAGAGTTACCTCAACATACAATGGGATCATTTTATAATTATTCCTACACATTTTGGTATTACCAGGGATGTTAATATATGGTTAGTTTAACATTTTGGTTTAGGTGGTTTATTTATTGATTCGTACTATTTAATGATTCTTACTACTTATAATATTTATATTTTATATGGTAATATGATATTGAATTCATAGTCACCCTAATATATGATTTAGATTCCCACTACTAGTTGGAAACTTCTTACGTAGGGGAGGCACAAATGAAACCATTTACCACTCTAAATCTCTCTCAGTGAACCAGTTCTAAGTATTACATTACCTATCAAAGGATCCTTCCCAGTGAGGATCATTGAGCACCTAAACTTATTAAAAAAATTAGAAACCTGATGGTGGATGAATATCTTATAGATGGGTGTTATCCTCAATGATAAATGATCACTTTAGTGATTGAAGGTATATTTGGATTTCATAGAATTTAATATTATTTATTTTATATACATTAATCATCACTTTAAATTCTAATGGTATTCACTCTAATGGGATAATTTTATATATTTATATTCTTCAAATAGGTTAGAATATAGGTTTGATTCATGATATTTAGTCATGACCCAACATCATGTATTTCTAAACTATATTTTCTAGTATTATCATTCCATCTACATATAAATTATTCACATAAAGTAATTGATCAATTCATATCCAATGAAACACATGTGAAGTTAGAGGATGATAACAAAATAAAAAATAAATTATTGATCATTATATATCACAATAAGAAATTTTTGAAACTAATGGAAAATAACAAAAATAGGTTTTCCATACGAGTTATAATAGATAATGTATTGATTGAAATTTTAAGGAATTAAAGATTTAAATAAAAAAGATTCAACACTCAAAAATCAGCTTTAAAGTTATAAATTATTTTTTTCATTAGATTAATATGATTCTCACTAATGAATAGTTAATAAAAACCCTCCATAACATGATCAAAGACAATTTTTTCATTATAGAGACTCAAATAAATATTAGGAAAATTTTGATCATATTTTAAAATCCTTTGGAATTGGTGTATTATTATAGATTATGATAACCCATGTATATTTTGAATCATTTATAGTTTATTTTATTTCCATACACACACACACATTGCACTGACATGCAACATGTCGTAACAATAATTTGTATGTCAATAAAGAAAAAATATCTTGATGATAATTTACAAAATGATTTATGTTTCTATTTATCACATTTCATTTCATTATTTAATTTTTATTTGATGCATTTGATATATTTTATTTGACAATCAACCTATAATAATATATTTATAAATATTTATAGTGTTCAATCTAATTATTCATTTGGATTTCCATTTAATGATAATATATTATTTGAAAAATATTCATTATTAGGATCCATCATTAATTATAGTCTTGATTCCCTTCTAAAACCATTTAGGGTATATTTTATAATTTTCAAAAACACTATTTTTGAAAATTAAAAAAATATTTTTTTATTATATTTAAATTGATCTAATATTTTTATAAAAGTATTTTTTCAATGTAATATAACTTTTTTTTAATGAATTAGTCTTCCTTAATTTTTGAAATGGTAAATAGAAACATTTCATGAGTGCAAAAGGATTTATAAATGTTTTTATTCAATGTGAATGAATTCATTTTTTTTAGTCCTATATTATTATATAACTATATTTTATTTCTAAAATTGTTATTAGTTGGTGAAATATGGATAAAATTTAGATCGCATTATATTTCAACGCACCTCAATATTTTATGGCTTTTGATAAGTTTTAGATTTTTTAATTTCTAATCTATTAGTTAATGAGGGAATAAAATGTACATTTCCTAATTGAAAACATAGAATATTTTTGAAGATACATAAATTTTAAGAACAATTTATATAGATGAAATAGAAATTTAGATAATTGATGTAAATTAGAAAAATAAACTTTTCATTTTCATAAAATTGAAGGTTTAAATTTAGAACTAGATAAATGTTACTTTTGGAATTACCGAGAACCATCATCAGCATCAAAAAATTTCAGTACAACTTGTCTTAGTTTTTGTAGATATTAACTTTTAAAAAAATCAACTTTAAGAAAAACATATCAAGAGTGTAACACTTCAATGTATCATATTCCAGATCTTGTAAATACTGATATAAAAACATTACTAAGAATAAAAATACAGTTTATGAATAGATTTATGGAGGATGACTCATGTATTGGAAACATTATTTTCTACTGAATTTGTACCATATCATGAGACTGTAAAGAATTAAAAAAATACAATGTCCAGGATAATAGAGTTTTTGTATGATTCATTTAATGAAACTAAAATCCTTACATATTTTTGTGCAATAAAGAATGTTTTTTACAAGCTTGGGATTAATTGTACAAAAAATATTATGCATGTCATAATGATTTTATAGTAACATTGAAAGTTTGAATCAACATTATACTATAAATAAGAAGAAAAAGAATACTATTATAAAGGTTTTATGTAATTTTCCTTTAAAATCATGATTTCAAATATTATTCATGTAATATAAAACCAAAAAACACATTAAGTGGTTTAATATAGAAAATAAAAATGATAGTTTTATGATAATTTCAACAGATTGAAAAACATAGAAAACCTTTAATTAGTTACATAAACATTTATTATCTAATCCAAGGAGTATGTTATTGGGATAATGGATTTAACTCATTTAGGACTTTTAGTACCATTAAATAAAATGTAGTTGTTTATTCTGATCTCGTATAATCTACCTCTGTGGATATGTATATATAAAACTTCCTTTATAATTTAAATGATTAAACCTATAAAACAAATACTTATAAGTGACACTAATGTATACTTTCACTCTCTCACTGATGAATTGTAAGAGATATATAATAGAGATGTTGAAACATAAGATGAATCTACTACAAATTTTTTTAAAAATGCATGTTTCTCTATTATAGACCTTTGGTAACTTCCTTATACATCATAACATATCTAGTTGATTAAATTACACAAGTTTTTCTTTCCCATTTATAACATTAAAATACATCTTAAAAGACTATATTATAACAAAAAAATTACTTACTATGTTATTCTTGGTTTATCAATCCACCACATTGATTTTAGTTAAAAAATAAAAAATAAATGGAACCATTGATGATCGTCCTAAACCTATGTTACTCATGGTTTCAAAAATATTTGCATAGATAGTAAATATTGAAGATGGATTTTGGAAGTTCCATCATTTAAATGGTTGTGGGGAAAAGTTTAATATACAAAATTAGTTGAAATTGGAATAGAAAAATATAGGGAAAAGTATATTTTTCAAACTTAAAAATTAAGACCTTGACTTACTAAATTGCAATATTTAAATTTTTCATATTGAAAATAATGTATGAGGAAACTTAATTTTCTCATTACTAAATGATCATTAGAAATATAAGGACCATCTTAATACTTGTTAGGACTTAAAAGAAATGAATATAAATCATGATATATAACCATATGAGAATGGAAAGTTGTTGTAATGATTTTTTAATAGAAAAAAAAAAGATAATAATGATATATTCCATTTAAAATTAAATAATTTCATATTACATGATGTCTATTCAAGTAAATTTTCTTAAATTTGTTGACTTAGATAATCATAGTTTACAAGGACTTAAAATTAATAATTTATATACTTCTTAGATTAGTTACTACCTTTATCATTGCTTAAATTATTACTTAAAAAGATAAATATATCTTTAATGTTGTTTTTATCACTATGTTTAAAAAATGAGAAAACTATACAACATATTTAGTTTAAAAATATTTAGAAAATAATTTTACTAAAATTTATTCATATGTAAATGATAGTTTCCTCATCGATTTTTTACCTTCATGTTATATTTGACTATGAATTTATTTGAAGAAACTAAATTAGGAGTTCTCATAAATTATTGATTAATTTATCCTATAAAGAGGTAATTTATTTATAAATTTTCATAAACAATTCATTAAAATTCATTAAATACATAGTTAATTGTGTTCTATTCATATTTTTTATAGATACCACAGTAAATTAAAATCATGTGTGGAGAATAAATCCCAACTATAAGGATCTACTTCTTAAGGCTAGTTGGCTGAGGTGTGTCACATCCATTGTTCTAGGTTCTTGGATGATATTGATATAAGATTCAATTGATTTTTTCATGTTTATGATATATATAATAATACTCAACACAATGGGAAATCAATAATATTTAGAACTGGTGAATTATTAGTTGGGAGGAATGAAAATCTTACATTAACATGAATAGAATTATTATATTTACCTAGAAATATGATACTAAATAGTGAAATTAAATTTTTATTCATTGAAGAACTAAGGATATGAATGAAGTGATACCTTATAATAAAAACATGGAATGAGATAGATATAACAAAAAACTATTAATATAAAACTCGTATAATCATATATAATTTACCAATATATAAATTATATAAATTTAATGATTTATATTATTTTTTGTAGATCATTAATAACAATATTCAAGTTGAAGTGATTGATGAATAGAAGTTTTTATCTCAGGGATAGCTAAATAAGGCCAATAAATTTTACATATACAGTGTAAATGGATTTAAATTTTATATAATTTGTTATTAAGAAGTTTTATAAAAAAAGTAATTTTATATTTAATTTGGTTTATACTGGGATATAATTGAAATTTTACTAATTTTATCGAATTAAACTATCATAGTCATTTTTAAATTTTTTATTAAAATAAAAATGGGTCAATATTATCATAGGTATTAAAATATATTCCTTAAATTTATTTCTATGAACTTCTCATGCTTGATAAATATTGTTGAGTGTGAATAACATGATCTATAAATCATTTCATAATGAGAAAAAAATTATATTATATGGAATCTAAATTTAATGAATTAGGGACTGTAGTTTTGAACATGAAGCAATGATACTTATAAGATATGTTTTATGGGGTGGAAAAAAAATTCAATAGCTGTGATCGAAAATAAAATACAAGTTGAGTTATTATTGTTTTAAAACAATCTTTTTTCTTCTTCAACCATTAAGTTGATCAGGTTTTTGAATGACCGTTTAAATAAAATATCAGATTAATGGAATTATAAACTATATGAAATATATCTTGAATAACTGAAATTAAGTAATTTATATTTTACATATAACCAATGAAATAGTTTACATGAAATATATTAAAAAACATAATGTAGATTATTGGATAGGAAAAAAATACTTCATTAAAAATTATGATAAAATCCACACTTTTAAACATAAGTATAAGGTGGATCTGTATGCTGGATATAGGGAGACTATGAATTTAAAATTTCCATTAGTTATGGCTTATTTTATATCTATTGAAATTTATTTCTTCTTATCCTAGAATCTAGAGACTAAAACTGATGGTAGCATCTCACTTACACCCACTCAAATAACTCGAGCTCTATCTTCCTTGACATAGAATCCCTTGATCAAATTATCAAGAAAATCTTTATATTATTCTCACTAGAATCCATATATCCTATAGGATTATAAGAAGAACTATTAAAATGGGAATTGTTAATACATTTACAATTCAAACCTTACAAAGGTATCGCCTAACAAACATGCTAATAAAGAAAAATATTACACTAATCAAAAAATTTCTAAGAAATAAGTAATTGTAAATATTAAAAAAAGTAAATAATGTTTGATATTTATGTTCATTTATATCTTATTTCTAACTCTCAATGCGTGTCATTATTTATTGTCATCATTGTAGAAAACATAAATGGTTGGATTCCAAAAAACTCGAAGTAAGTTTTAACAGTATTAGTATTAACTTATACATATATCGATAAAATCAACATGGCTATATTGCTTCTAAATTTGATGGATGTGATATAAAATTAAATAATATATCACTATATTTTCATAAAATAGTTTCATTTCTCTATTAGTTTAGTTATCAGAAGTCCATTTTTCATAAGCTAACTACTTAAAAAACTTCATGTTAGATAATTTTTATATAAAGTTAAATTTTATTTATTAAATAAATAAATAAGTGATTCATTAACTAAAAAATATTCCGATTTTTGAAAACTAAAATAGACAAAAGAAAATTTAAATAGAGGAACTAAAATTAAAAGAAATCTTTATGTAGTTTTTGAGATAGAAAATTTCTCCCATATTTTAGACAACAAATTAAATAAATTTTATTAAAAGAAAATAATTTAATATACACACCAATTAAAAAATAATAATCAAAAAAATCAAATATGTGAATAATAAAGATAAAAAATAGAAAGTAAATTACTTGAATTTATTCCCCTATGTGATTTTCAAAAATAAGTATATAAGAAAGAAAATACATTCTGAAATTAAACATTTAATTCTATTTGAAAATCATCTAATCATATATCTTGGTTACATTTTTAACTTCTACCGATCTTCATAACTTTATGAAAAATACATTTATCATGGTTGTTTTAATTGAATTTATCTATATCAATTCCATTTCAACCATAATTTCCTATCATAAATGATCTTCTTATAAAGTGAGTTCAAGTTAAACTTCACTTTCTACACTAGTCTTAAGGGTCTTATCTAGAATCTATACGTATTAAAATATATAATCTTTCATTGTTAGAATTTAAACTTCACCTTTTTCAATAATAACCAGAGAGAGTTCTTTGGCTACATATGATGCCTTTATAACTTTTTCAAGGAAATGTTTAAGCTTCAAGGATAGTATTCTAATATTCTTAAGATAAAATATTATAAAGACACATAAAATGGTCAAACATTCAGTATATAAAATTGGATATAGAAGATAAACCTCAACATAAAAAAATCATTGATATTGAATTCCTTATATACTCATTTTATGTTGTTATCATCTAAGTGTTTTCATTTGATGTATGAGTGGTTCTTAAAGACATTCACAAAAATAAAATGCCAAAACATATATCATATATATTATTTTAGGAATTAAATTTAAAATATCTATCAATATAAAAAATAAAATGTTTCAATGAAATAAAAACTCCCCCTATAAAAATTAATTAATAAATTTTTATGAAATTTGAATATCTCCATCTATGTTAAGAAATAATATCAAGGAAGAAGTAAAATACATTGTTGAAAAGATTAAAATTCCCCCAATCACATTCCATAAAAAAGGATAATATTTCTATTTTAAGGATATTACATGGAAAATTTTAGCAAGAATTTTTAATATTTTAAAAAATGATAAACCATATATATTTAAAAACTAATAAGATTGAAAAATAATTGAAAAAATTAAAAAAAAAATCTCCCATTCTTTTAGATGTATTTTCTAATAGAAGGAGATAGATTATATAATAATTTAATTAAAAATCACTTAAGTATGATCATTCCCAACTTCTTTTTAATGAATTGTAATCTATCATAAGTAATTGGTTTTTTAAAAATATTAGTATGTTGATTTTCCTTTTCAATTAACATGACAATAAAATATTCTTTTTCGATGTAATCTATAAAGAAATAGTTTTTGAAATATATTTTCTTTTATCATGATTGATGTTTTGGGTTTTTAAGAAATTAAATAACACTATAATTATCTCAAATAATTGGATTTTGAGTAAAACACAATCCAAAATCCATGATTGTGGGTTGCATCAATAACATTTGAGAGAAAATACTTCCAACTATAAAATATTCCAATTTTGTTATAGGTAGTTCTATAAAATATTTTTTCTTAATATACCATTAGACCAAGTATTGTCCTAATAAATTACATATTTTAGAATTAAATTTTTTATACATCCAATAGCCACCAATTTCAGCATCAGAGAAAATTTTTAGAACCAAATCATTTCTAAAATAATAATAAAATAAATCTTCTAAACTATGTATAACTTATTTAAAAATGTGTTTTACCATTTTAAAATGATATTATTTTATATTATCTTGAAATCTCACTCATATACATATTGAAAAAATTATATATGTTTAACTTGTAGTAAGACAGAGTATACTTTTGTTCATGATTTTATAAATTTTTTGATCTACAAATTTACCAATTTCATCAGGATCAGGTTTGATAAAAGTTGTAATCAAATTAGTTATAATTAATCACACCATATTCAACCCATAAATACATGATTTAAAATAATGGATTTAGTTTATTATATTTCTAGGAATTATTTTAGTTTGTAGTTTTATAGAATTAGGAAAAACATTACACAAAAAAGTTTAAAATTTCATCATAGTATCCATTTTTTCACAAAACAAGTTATTTATAAAAAAAATTCATTCAAGGTAAATCCCATATCTATATGTTTACCATTATTAATGTATATACTCATATTTATGACCTATTAGAAATTATTTTAAATTTATGGGATGAGTAAAACAAATCTAATTAAGGGACATAAAATAAAAGAAACTTGTTAGTATATCTGTAGTCTTGAAAAATCCATTATAATGTTTGAATTTTTAATAATAATCATTTGACCTACAAGATCCTTTTGATTTTACATGAAAAAAAAATTATTTATCAGTAAATTTTTTAAATTATTTCATATGCAATTAACTAGCCCACATGGCATCACTGATTACACATGGGAATTGATCTGATTAGTATTCATATTTCCCAAACTACACTCATCTACTATGGTGTAGAACAGTGGAAGTCCAGGGTCAAACCCACTGAGATAGTTAGTAGGAAAGAAACCAAGTGGTAAGAACCATTTTTAGAGGATTAATAATGATCATTATTTGGTTTGTAGTAATCTAATAATGAATTATATTAGGATTTAATCAGATACAAATAAGGGTTCATGGTCACTTTTAGTTTATAGGAAAACGATAATCCTAAAAATAGCTTGGGATAGACCTATGCCTTAGGCTGTAAAGAGGTAAAAAATTCATCAATTTATCATGGCCCAAAAAATTTGATGTAATTAATCATGAAACTAATACTTCATCCAGAGATAGTTGAAAACATAAGAGAAGGAAGCTTGGTTTCTAGGCATAATAAATTAAAGGTTATTGGTCCTAGCCTTCTCAACCCCAATTAGGTCAAGAATCCTTCTGATTTCAACTATGATGGTCAAGTTAGTTTCAAAATAAATGATATTAACAACTATTTCTAACCTAATTACTAGACATTGAATTACTGAGTTTTTATTGAGATATTCATTAGGTTCAAATCAACCCCTACTCTCAACCCCTAACCCTAAGTGGATTAGAATCTCATGAAAGTATTAAATGAATGAAAGGAAAAAAGGAACACAAAATTCTTGGAATAACAAATAAATAGTTTAAATAAAAGAAATAAAAAATTTAAATAAATAAAAATCAATTAAATAGTAATTTTAATTAAGAAATAATGAATAAAATAGTGGTGGATCCACATTCCATGGAAATTGGATTGTATTCGGGCATCAAAATATAAAACAACCAATGAAAAAGTATTGAAATGGAATTTGGTAACAAGGTAATAATTAAGAAAATAAAAGAAGGTAATATAAAAAAATTGAAAAGAAAGGAAGAGGAATAGAGAAAATATGTTTGGGGTGTCTTGCCTCTTCTTCACGTCGAGGTTGCTGGATATTTATAGACCCAAATTTATTCACGGCATGTAACAAATTTACATCATGAACATGATTTAAATGATCTCTTCATCGATGAACTCATGGAATGTAATTGGTTTTAATTCCATTTACATCAGATCTGCAATTTTTTTCAAAGATATTTGATCTCCAAATTTCATATATTGAGGCTTTAGTGGAAATTAGGTTTTGAACTTTGCACGTCGTGTACTAATCTCACATCATGTATTTCATTAGATTTGAAATTAAAGTCTTTCATGATGTCTAAGCTAGATTCATATCATGTACTTGGTTCACACCTTTTATTTGGGAATCACGGCTTTTAAATAGCTGGTAGGTGGTCTTCTTGAGGATTACAGATTGTATACTTTAGATTCACATCATTTAATATTGATTTATTCAATTTTTCTAGCTCTCCTCCTCTAAGTATTGAATTTCTAATTCCTAAAAAACATTAAAACCCATTGTATTATAAAATAAATAATAATTAAATACTAAATAAATGTATCCAAAATATTTCTATGAATTCATATTATCAAATTCTCCCACACTTGAACAATTTATTATCCTCAAGAAAAAAGAATCTCATAAGGGATTGCAAATGAAACAATTTTTAAATTGGAAACATGAATTTCAATAAAGAAAGTAAAACAAAGTGTAAGAACAAAATGTAAGACCTATAGAATAAATCTAGAAAATAAAATCATTTGTACCTCATCGAAATTTTTTTATTCATATTATTTCTTCTTTTAATTATAATTTCATAACTATTCCTCATAAGATATACCCACTTTACAATTTACCTCATAATTAATTTTCTATCATCACTCAAGGTAAAATAAAAATATTTTTATTATCATTCCTTGAATAAAGGTTCCTTACCACAGTATTTCTTTGGTTCTAACATCTCCACCTCATAAAGAGATAAACAAAACTAATAATCATGGTTTAAGTAATTAGGTTAAAATGTTTCTAAGGATGAGGGATGGTGGGAATATGATAATCAAGCTGAAATTGGAGGGTAATATCTAATGAATAATGGATAAAAATCACGAATAATGAAAAGAAATAACACCTCCTAGAAAAAATGTGTCCATGACCCAAACAGCTCAAAGTGAGTCCATGAATATGCAAAGAAAGCATAAAGAATGTTTCCTACTCCTTTCTATTTTTCATTTTATTTGTTTTTTGAAAATCACGATTAGTCCAGATCTCAAATCTATCACCTAACCAAATATGATCCATCATAACATTCATCAGTCTAGTAATAGTGATTTTTGACTTTCTTAATACACAACCCAAAAAAATTATATTTAATTTATTTTTCAAAATAATATGGTAAGCATAGAAAAATAAAAAATTAATCATGAATCATGTTGTATCAATCTGGTGATAATACCGTTGTACATCTTCTATTTATCAGTATCTTGTGTATATAAGAGATGAATAATACCCCATACTTGTTCAAAATAAAATCATTAATAATACCATGATTACGGTAGAAAGGGATAATAGGCACGAAATGGATATATCCTAATAAGGTTATTAAAGGATACTATGGGATAAATAGTGATATATATACATGTAGATATTAATAAAAATTCCTCAAAATATTGTCTTAATAATTTCTATAGTTTCTTTTATAAATCATATCCTCAATAATATTCCCATTCAAGTTCTAATAGGTTCACATTCCCCAAGTATCTCTTAATAAATATGATAAAAAATAATACAACAATTTAGGTATAAAATTATCTTATTAATGGGATTATAAAATAACTAGAAATTACTTAAAAAGTAGTATTTAGTAATAATTCCATTAAAATTAATTGAAATAATATAGAATTATAATTAAATTTCTCAACTCATAAATCATGCTAAAATTTCTAAATATGAATAAAAAATGTATTTCAATAATTTCCAACCAAAAAATTGTATTTTATTCAAATAGGTTCAATGATAATTTAAGTTAAAGAATTATTTCATTGAAAATTTTCTCCCATACAAATAAAAATAGGAAATAATTCAATTTTATATGCAATAAAGCTCAATAAAGACTCCCCCACAAATAAAATGAGACTATTTCTGCACTATTTTAGAAATAATTGTAGGATTGTTAGAAAGTATAAAATAAAAAAACACATGGAAATTTATAAATTCAATATTAGGGAATAATTGGATCTCTATAGAGAATGTCATTCCATAGGGAAACTTGTTGTATGATGATTGTAAATTGGGATACCTATAAAATTTTTAGAAATAAAATACCTTCACAAGATAACCCATTTGTACACAAGGGTTAATCAGTGTATAAAAAGAAAAATGGAAGGTGCACATGGTAAATGGTATGAGAGAACTACAAAGGTAAATGAAAAAAGTGGACTACAATGAATTTTGGGATGACTAGGGCACATAAAATTCTATAAAAAACAAAAGTTCCTAATAAATAAAATAAAATATAGAAAACAAGAAATATGGGTTTCCTCCCATAAAGAACTCACTATGATGTGACGATCTATAAAAATAGACAAAATAATCAATCATTGTCATCCATCATCTTATATGTCCTCTTCCTCCTACAGGAACTGGTGGTTGTATCCTTGAGTTCATGAGGGCGCTTGGAGAGATTAATCACCTCAGAAATTGGAAACCTAAAGTGTTCATTTGGAAGTAGTAAGTTCTATGAAAATCATGGAGGAGGATCTTGGTGTGTATGGATATTGAACTGTAACTCCTCACTTTATCTTTATATGTCATCTACGTACTGATAGATCTCATGTGTGAAGGGATAGGTTGGCCTGAAAGACTCATCAGTGATCATAGAGGATGCAATAGAGCTCGACATGGATAAAGTAATGCATAAGTAAAAAATAAAAATAAGCTAACCTTGTAGTGAATTCAAAAATTTAACTCATTTATATGTTTAAGAAATGATACATTAGTGAATATGAGATACAATGTAAATTTAATCATATGGAAAAAAATAGACACCTAGAAAACATACAATAGGGAAGGGGACAACGACAAAACTAAATAGCATAGATAGTGTGGATATTATCTGCATCATCGGTCCCCTATCGAACAGTGGGATTCTAGATCAACACTACCCTATTGATGTCATCAATGGATACTTTTGATTCTGGATCGACCACTTTGGTGGGTTTCATGGTGATGGAAATAGGCTCAGTAAAGGATAGAGGGGTGGGGAAGTGTTGATCCATACTAAGGTCTTACATCTAGTAGATAGATTAAATAGAGGAACCTCATATGTATAAGGATGGTAAGGGCCCTTAAACCAATGGGTATGGTTTTTAAGATTCTTCTACTAGGTAACAGGGTTAATGATCTCCAGCAGGAGGTCAATAGGGGTGGTATTTGGGGTCGTAATGGGGGTGGTGGTGGGGTCTGTAGGTGGTATTGGGTGAGAAGATGAAGGATATAGTGGTGGGGTGAGGGTAGTGAACTATGATGGGACAGTGGGAAAGATGTTAAGGTGATAATAAATATTTCTATTTTTATATACTAGACACTATATAACAGACTATATATCTTATGGGACAGGTGGTACAGGTGTAGATTCACCAGGTGGTAAAGCTCTAGCAGTAGAGGAATGTTGATTAGAGGTGGATGCAGGGGTCTCGAGGGATAGATTAGTAGAGGTATGGGTCATTATTGGGGATAGGGGTTGGGTATGGTATAGTAGGGGAAGGAGACAAATCAACAATATACTAAGGGGCCCACTAGATGTTCTAATTGGTCTCCCATTGAAGCCCAATTTTTTTGAGCATGATGATTTCGATAAACTCCATCTGCACAAGGGAATTGAGGGGATGATAAACATCAAAGATGATGAGATATCAAGCTAGAATTGTGATAAATGTTCTTCCCATGATATTATCTTGATCCCACCATACAAGGGTCTTGTAGTGAATCATGAACTAGCGGGCCATGTTGATTGCTGGTCCACCCATATCTGAGGCTAGGATGAGGACCTCAATCTGAATGATTCTCCCATGAGAATATCTTATGTCCTACCATGTATGGGAGAGGACCTGGTACAGAATCTGTAAGGTGGTACGCCATAGATTGGTTCTCTTAATAGTATGCATATCATGGATGCTCTATGGATCTTTGTAAAAACGTTTCCTATACTCCATTGTATCCCCCTTAATTGGATCTAGTCACATGGACACATAAGCAATGTAAGTGATAAAATACTTGGTGTAGATACTGAATATGATGTCGAAGTCTTCAAGGGTCATCTCACAAGTCCTACCCCCAAGTCGAAAGGTGACATGTGCAATATAGATCTCTAGTGTGGCCAAGAACTCAAGAAATATCTCCCATAACATATTCTAATGCACTTTAGTGATGTTTGGGAGTTGTATCCAAGAAATAAGATTGAGGACCTCATTGTGCACATTGATGTGCTCGAGAATGGCCAAATACAACGTCTTGTTGGACCTCATTGTCTTGGCCTATAGATGGACCAACTCAATTTTATGCTTATGGTGGGGAAATATAGGCATGGTTGTAGGTGTGGGTGCAGAGATGCACCATGGGATGAGATGTAAGTGGAACATAAATCTTCATATTGGATGGAGACCAAAAGGGTGGAAGAAGTAAATGTAGATTGTGAAGGTTTCAGATCTATGGGTGATGAATGAGGTGAAACCACTGAGTGCTTTAGTGGAAGAGGATTGTCTTCCTACTATTTCTCACACATGATGGTTTTTTTGGTCCATGCTATAAGGAAAAAGAGGATGAGGGTGGGTGATCAATAAGTAGAGGGGAAGTAGAGTGGAGGGTGGGTGATAGTGATGGGGGTGATCGGCCGGTGGTTAGGGGGTTTGCATAGGGGATGGGTGGACAATGATTGAGGTTTATGGGGTGGTTCTCATCTCTGAACCTAGGGTTTATATAAATTAAAGCTACCCTGAGGAATTTATGATGTGTAATTGATACGCGACATTTATTTCTTAGGGTTTTAATTTTTTTAGCCCAATACTTTCACACCGTGTATAGATTTTACATGATGTGTTTCTTTAATTTTAATTTTTAAATTATAAATTTTTTAGAAACCCACATATAAACCATCATAATCATTATTAAACTTCCCTAATTTTCAAAAAAAAACTAGTTTAACCTATCCTAGGTTTCTTCCCAGACAGCAATTATTTATTTTATAGAGCTAAACTTGCTTCTATTCATATGAATTTAAATGTAAGGACACACCCCTCATATAATGGTTCTTGAAAACATAGGGTATAAAATTTGGGATGGAATTTCTCATTATAGGTGCAGTTTATCTCATTGCCTTTGGATCACTGTATTCATTTTTATCAAGATGTAGTTTCTTATACCATCCTTTCTATTTATATAATCAAATTTCTTATTAGTAATTGATAAATCTTGACAATCAAATGAATTTTCACTTTTCTTAGCAGATTTCACTAAATCAAAAACAAATTATTCTTCACCAAATCAAAAAATTAACCTTCCTTGATTTAAATCAATTAAATCTTTCCCGATGTTGAGAAATAGACACCCTAGAACTAAGGTAAAATCATCTACTTCCTCCATATCTAGGACAAGGAAATTTGTGGGAATGATGAATTTATTATCCTTTAATAAGTATTTCTTAAGAAATCATCAAGATATATTGACTAAGCAGCCATCTAGTTATAGTAAAACACACATTAGTTTTAATTCTCCAAGACTTATCATTTTAAAAACACTCATAGTCTTGCAATTCATATATGCACCAAGATTTCATAAAAATATTTCAAATTTGAATATACTTATATTGTATGGTATTGAAAATATTTTGGGGTCTCGCATTTTGGGTGGGAGATTCTACTGAGAAATTTAGGATCATTATTCATTTAATGAGATAAATCCAATGTCTTCCATTATATGTTTTCATGATATAATTATTTCATAAACTTACAATAATCAAGAATTTGAGCAATTTATTCTTAAATTAGAATGTTTATGTGAAATTTTTTAAACATCTTATAGAAACAAATTAATGTAACTCTCTTTTAGGTTGTGTCATCCTTTCAGGAAAGGGGATGGGGTTTTATAATTTGTAGGTTCCACATATACATCATCCTTTTAAAACTACTCTTTAACTAGATATTTTTTAGTATGATCAACTTCTAGATATTTTTCTTTACCAGCTTTATCAGGTTCTTTTAACTATTTTTCCTCAACTTCTATTAACTGCTGAAAATCTAGTGTCATTCCATTTATAATAATCGCAAATTTTTCCTCCTCTCATGGATGAGTCTCAGTGTTACTGGGCATGTCACACCTCGACTATTAAATTTATTTGATTTTATTATTTCTTGGATTTGGTTACTCGAGTCAAGGTTTGGGTTGGGTCCCAGTTTAAAGTTTTTAACATTTGATAATTTTGGTTGGTTTTAGATCAATGCATGGGAACTGCATGGTTAGTAGTAATCATGCGGTCTCCTTAGCTGCTTGGGTGATTTCCCAAGTGGTAAGGGTTAAGGTGCGCTACATGAATGTGGAATGTTAAGTCTTGCGACGAGCGCATGGTTACCCAGCTCTTAAAAATAAGTAATATGATTGTATGGAAAATATAATGAAATAAAATAAATTGGGAATAAGATAAATAAAATTAAGTAAATATTTAAAAATAATTTTTGATAATAATAAGAATACAATTATTATGTTGTTGTAATTATTATTATTAAGAATATTATTATTATTATTATTATTATTATTATTTCTATTATTATTATTGTTATATTATTGTTTTTATTATTATTATTACTATCATGTTAGTATTATTAATATTATTTGAATTTTTTTTATTATATTATTGAAATTATTATTATTTTTCTTGTTGTTATTGTTTTTTTAGGAAAATGATTATAATATTTATTAGAATTTTTATTGTTATATTATTTGTTTTAATATTACTATTATTATCATATTATTATTAGTATTATTATTTTCAGTTTTATTATTATTATTATTATAAAATAAAAAAAGGAGACCCTAGTGTACCTGAACCCCCCCCCCCCCCCGTCCCTTACATGCTCCAGCCCTTTCCCTTACACCATCAGACACACTCATCGCGTGATCCGGGCTCCGGTTGGCCCCTGCACCAGAGTGCTCCAGCTGGCCCCCTCATCGTTCTGACCTTCTCCCTGGCTCCTAGCTACCGCTTGGACCCCTTCTCCCCAACATGTGCACTTTGTGCCTTCCCCAGCCACTCTGAACTCCCTCTCCTTTGCTCTGTCTAGTGCGACCAACCTCGAAGGCCTTCTCTGGTTGAACACATACCCTCTCCGTCCCTCATATCCGTCTCCCAGTAGAGGTTCAACGCCTCCCCTCCTTGATCCATATCCCTTGTGCACGCTGAACCCTCGCCTTCATTTTTTGTTTTATTTTCTTTTCAGTTAATCCTTGGTGTTTTTCTTTAGTTTTTTCAAACCCTAATGGGGAAATGTATAATTTTCACATTTTTTTAATTATTTTAGATGTTGGTTGGTCTATAGGGGGTTGTTCTTCCTTCCGATGAAGCAGGGTCGCAGTCACATGTCATTGAGGTAGTCGATTCCTAATTTTCCTTTCTGATTAATTTTGTTTAATGCTTCAGTGTTTTTAATTATATCATTTGTTTTATTCACACCCTCTCATTACATTTGGTTAATCTTCTATAGTGTTATCATGTTAATTAGTTTTTCCAAAAATAGTTTTGAATTATTTTCCCTGGTTATATTTTTATGTGGTTATGGAAACTATGTTATTTGGATGTCAAATGTTATATTGATAATGTTTTAAACATGACATGTACCTTCGTGATACTCTTAAATAGTTTATAATGGTGTTTCTACTTTATGTAATTTTTTTGATCTATTTATGGAATTGTTTATAAATTGTTTTATTTTTTTATAGAATTTATATTAAACTAATTAGCTTAATTATAAATTTATTTACTCATTATTTGTCCTGCTTATAAATTTTTTTTAAAAACTGGTTATCTTGTTTGTAAAAGTGTTTATAAACTCATTGTGTTGTTTATATAATTTTCTATAATTTTTTTGTTATATTTATATAATTGTTGATAAATTGTTTGATATGTTTTAATAATTTCTTTTATTTTGAAAATAGGGAAATTTGGAAATATTCTTGACAAATGTATTTTGGTTTGGGTTGTTTGGTTTAACAATTTTATAACTTGGAAATTGTGTTAAAAATGATTCCAAAGGGGGTTTTATGGATTTTAGGGGATTTTTTTGTGTTTTATTAATGATTTGAATGGATGGTCTTGATTTCAAAGCAATTAGAGCCCTTATGGAAATGGTTTTAAAATGTAATATTGGTTTTGTTTATCCATTGGATGTTGTCACATCCATGGGTGCACGAGGTGAACACATGGATGTGCCCTCAAATTAATATGGCACCTTTAAAATAGTGTTTTCTTAAAACCTTGGTTATCTAAATGGATTTCCTTTCCTAAATAAGGTTTGTTCCTTTTGTGGATTTTATGAAAGGTTTGAAATGTAATCTCAAAGGGTGTGCAAGTTTGGCCTTTAGTGTGTGATTAGATGAATGTTAGGCTCAAGGGGTCATTTGGCAATTTCATAAGATTGTGTATTTTTCTTTAAGATTTTTAACGGTTTTACTAAAATTTCATGGGATTATTTAGACTTAAATTCCCATTTAAGTCTTCCAAATCATGGGATTATTTTTGTTAACTTTTATAATAGTTTGTGTTTGTAAATTTTGTGTGCCTGGTTAGAGATTTAAATATTTTTAGAAAACGGTTTCGATATGGACATGACGTGACAGCCCAGTTGGAACCTTGGATATTATGACAAATATATGTACATTATATATATATATATAGTGGGAACCTCTATTGGAGGGATATCACTTTATGGGTTATTGTATAGGGTGTTTGTGTTTGGGGTAGGCAAGTGTGGTGATGGCAGGTAAGATGAGTCACCCTTTCTAGGGCTTCATATTTACACAGTATTACTACCACCATGGGTTTATGGGTGTCTTTTAGTTAACCAAGTGATGGTTTCTTTCTATCCCCAATTAGAAAAGTTTGTACCCCCTGGAGTTTTAGATACACTGGGATGGATATGCCACTAATGGGTCCAGGTTAGGGCAGCTTGTTGGTTATTGACTTAGGGGATTCACCATACGCTAACAGATGGTTCTGAAACAAGTAAGTCCAGGGGTATTCTAGGGATTTTTAGTCTCACCTATGGTTATTATTTATATTTCTTTTTTATTTTCTTCTGTATTAGTTTCTATCTTGTACTGTTCACCTATTTCTTTTATCACTACTGTGTTTTCCTTGTTTGGAATCTATTTTAAAAATGGTAATTTGTTTCTAAAATTTTATGTGGTTTGCTTTGAGTTTTTAAATGGGTAAATGATTTTGATTTATTAAAATATGAATAACCTAATTTTATAATTGTATTTCAAACTATATTTAATATATTTTTTGGGAAAGGAAACACTTGGATTCATTAGTTCACTTTTGGCGTCACTATTGAGAAATTTAATGCTCACACCTATTTTATCATTACAGTTGTAGGTTCCTTTTTCTTAGGTTTTACTGGATGAGTTTCTCATTATTGGAGCAAGGTTGGTCTTTGGTTGGTTGGTGACCTAGAAGTTCACATGGAGGTATGTGCGATTTTATTTTATTTTCACTACTAGTTTCTATTTTCATCATCAGTCATTATTTATTTTGTTACCTTTTTCATGGGAAAAATTGTTCCCAACGGTTAAATTTTAATACCTGGCACTAGTTTACAGCCCATGGGGATTGGGAATGCCCCTCAGGACATGTTGTGGACCATCTTGGGTGATCAGTTCATATTCGGCCTGGGTTGGTTCATGAAAAAATGGTATCATAGGAGTCCTTTGTTATTTTTTGATGTCTAATAGATAGATATTAGGATTTTCAAGACTCAATAGGTATATATGGGAAGGGATTCATGAAGCCTCACTCGTTTCAAACCTCGATTTGGCAGGGGTAGTCCAGGAATTGAGTCCTTGTCTTGTTCTTGTTTGTTTTAGATTGAGGGATGACAATGGAGGTGATCTGGTGTCATGTTTTGATTTCTCATGGATTAGTGACCCGTGTGATATCTAAGTTCCCAGTTCAAGTTCCTCTTAGTGTTATTTCCTACCTAGGTCATGGCTCACTACTATGTTATTGAGTTGGGCATAGACACTAGTCCCTCTCTCTGGTAGTTTGGTGTAAGTGGTGTTTTGTCTTGGATCTGGTCGGTGTAAGTGTGTTTTTTAAAATTAAAAATATTTCAGAAATGATGATGCTTCCTTTTAAATGGTTTTTGGATTGGTGAAATTGGTTTTAAAGGGAATGTTTTTTTCTTGAAAATTTGGTAATAGTTTGAAATTGGTGAAGAAATGGAATAGATGGACACATATGTGACAGTTCATGGGATTCCATGGGTGTTTATTGAAAATTAAAGGCGTGACCTTGTTTTCTAGAGGTGTTTTTTTAAGGGGTGCTTTTGTAAGTGTTTATATTTGTTTGGTTTTTGAGCTGGTTGTTTTTGGATGAAGGTTCTTTCATTGATGTTGCTTCATCTTGATATTGGTTTTGGATCTATGTTTTATATGTTGTTTCGAAAATGCCACCCAGAAAGGTCTTTAGGGTTTTTGATAAATCATACCCATTTTTTGGTCCTTCTCATACATTGCCTATCCTTTATAGTGATCGGGGTCTGTTATAGGTAATAGAGTGTCTTAAAGAGGTCGATCACATCTTCAAGGTATTGGGAACTCACAAATCTCTCAGAGTGAATGTCGTTTTGGGTATGTTCAAAGGTCCAACTCTGGACTAATGGGATTTGTTTTCCCCACTGTCAATGAAATTTGGGATGACGTGGGGTGTCTTTAAAACTGTCTTCTCTTGATGATTCATACCTGAAGTAGTGAATATGAAGAAAAGGGAAGAAATAATGTGCATTCAACAAGGACAAAGGATGGTGAAGACATATATTGATCATTTCAAGGAACCTGTGTTCTTTTCTCTAGAGGTAGTGTCATAGGATTTGATAAATACTTCTCTCTTCATTGGGGGTTTTTATCAAGAGATCAAGGAGCAGGTCCTCCCTTCTATGGACTATCATTTCAAGAAGCTGGTGGATGAGGCATTCATAGCTAAGTTGGTCTCTAAAGTACATATGGTTGGAAATCCTGTGTATTCAATTTCTTGTGAAGGTTCCCCATATAGCAAGCAAGGTGTGCCAGAGGGACCTATTTCTAAAGTTTCCTCTATGGCAGTTCTAGATTCCATATAATCATATATTTCAATGGTGTGCCAACATTTTGGACATTTTGGACACACAAAGCCATCATGTGGGATCCCTCTGAAGACTTTCCATCATTGCGGGTGTTTGGTCATCTAGAGAAGTTTTAAAGGAAGCATCTCTTGAATAAGACACTATGACTAAAGGATTGTAGTACCTAACTATGAGTTAGGAGATGCTTCAGCCATCAGATCCCCAGCCACAAGTCTTGGGGTGAAGATCATGAACAGTCATGAGTTGTCGAGGGTGTGAAGCCTCGGTTTAGATTTTGTGTTCCATGTTGGTATTAGAAAATTTAAAAACTTTTTGTTCTTACTTCTATACTCTTAAATTTTTAATCTTATTATAATTTCATCACTACAATGGTGGAAGATGATGAACTTGATCTATTATAATGAAACAGTCATGTTTGTCTGATTATGGTCTTCTGAATTATTCATTTTTCTTAAAGTGTGTTTTCCCTAGTATGTCTTGATCTCAATTTAACTGTTTTTGTTTGGAGATGTAAATTCATATGGAATAATTGATTTTGTAGTTATTCTCGAGTTCACTTCTTGAGTTATTCTCTTCTCAGAGTTTTTTCTCTAGTGTTGGGGGGGGGGGGGGGGGGGGGTTGGTCTGGGTCGAGAGTTCCAAGTTTCAATGGAGGTTTTATTTAATCATTCTATAGAAGTTAGTTTGGACTATTTGGGAGTTCCTGCATCACCCCCCCCCCCCTCTCGGGGTGGTATGTTTGGGTGTTAAATTTCCATTCTAGTTGAGTTCTTATGGTGAAGATAACCCTCTCGTGTTCTCCTATTATCTTGTGTTGTGGTTTCTTTTGGTTTCAATTGGGCATAGATTCAAGTTATGTCTATCATCCAGCTGTGTGATTTTCTAAGGTAAGCAAGGTTTTGTGGTGGGAGAATTGCCACACCCCAACCTTTAAATTTATTTAATTTTATTATTTCTTATCTTTGGTTACTCATATCAAGGTTCGGTCTGGGTCCCAGTTTAAAATATTTTACGTTTGATAATTTTTGTGGGTTTCAGACCGGTGCATGGACACCGCATGGTTAGCAGTAACCATGAAGTTTCCTCAGCTTCTTGTGCAGGTCCCCAAGTGGTCTGGGCTATGGCACGCAACTTGCATGTAGTTTTTTAAGTTAGGAAATGAGCACGTTGTTACCTGGTTTTTAAAATAAGTAATACGATTATATGTAAAATAAATTGATAAAAAATAAAATAAGAATAAGATAAATAAAATGAAGTAAAAAATTAAAAATAATGTTTCATAATAATAATATTATTATTATTATGTTGTTATTATTATTATGAAGAATATTATTATTGTTTTTATTATTATTAATATTACTATTATTATTCTAATATTATTGGTTTTATTATTCTTATTACTATCATGTTAATATTATAAATATTATTTTAATTTTTATTATTGTATTATGGAAATTATTATTACTATTATTGTTATTATTGTTATTATTGTTTTTTTAGGAAAATGATTATAATTTTTATTATAATTTTTATTGTTATATTATTGGTTTTACTATTACTATTATTATCATATTATTATTATTATTATTATTATTATTATTATAAAATGAAAAAAATGGGAAACTCTAGCCTACCCACACACACACCTCCATCCCCTGTGTGATCCAGCTCTCACCCCAAACCTTCGGCCTCCCCCCTTGTGCCCTCCATGCTCTGCATAACCCCCATGTCAGTGCGCTCTGGTTGGCCCCCATGCCCCTCACCATTCTAGCCTTCTCCCCAACTCCCGAATGTCACCCGAACCCCTTCATCCGTGCATGTTCACTATGCACCTTCCCCAGCCTGTCTGGACTCCCACTCCTTTCCTCCGGCCAATGCGACTGACCCTGGAAGCCTTCTCCGACCAAATGCCTCCCCTAGCCAGCTCTTATCTCCAAAAGCCAGCAATAGCATGGCGCCTCCCCTCCTTGCTCCATCCCCCTTATGCGCACTGAACCCCCTGCTCCAATTTGTATTTTTTTCTTTTCATCTTATCCTTAGTGTTTTTCTTTAGTTTGGACAAATCCTAATGGCGCTATTTGTAATTCGTGACTTTTTTCACTGTTTTAGGTGTGTGATTGGTCTGTAAATGGTTATTCTTCCTTCCACTAAAGAGGTGTTGCGGTCGCAAACTATTGAGGATGGTAAATCCTCATTTTCCTTTTTGATTAATTCCATTTAATGCTTAATTTTTTTTAATTAAATCTTTAATTTTTTATTCGTACCTTCGCAATACATTTTTTTAATCACATATAGTGTTTTCAAGTTAATTGGTTCTGCTGAAAATAGTTTTGAAGTATTTTCCCTGGTTATGTTTTTATGTGGTTATGGAAACTATGTTCTATGGATGGAAAATTTTTATTGATACTATTTTAAACATGAAACTCACCTTCATGATACTCTTAAATAGTTTATTGTGGTGTTTCTAGTTTGTGTAATTTTTTTGATCTATTTATGAAATTTTTTATAAATTTTTTGATTTGTTTATAGAATTGCTAATAAACTATTTGGGTTTATTATAAAATTATTTCTGTATTACTTGGCCTACTTATTAAAAAAATTAGGAATTTCTTATCTTTTTTATAAAAGTGTTTATAAACTGGTTGGGTTGCTTATATAATTGTCTATAAATTGTTTGGTATGTTTTTATATTTATTGATAAATTTTGTTTACGTTTTACTAGTAGCTCATTTTTTTTAAAAATGTAAATTAGTAAATATTCTTGAAAAATGTATTTTGGTCTGGTGTGTTTGGTTTGACAAAATTGTAACTTGGAAATTATGTTAAAAATTATATTTAAAATGGATTTTAGGGAATTAAGGGGATTGTTTTGTGTTCTATTGATGATGTGAATAGTTGTTCTTGATTTCAATGCAATTGGAGTCCTTGTGGAAATGGTTTTGAAATTTCATCATGGTTCTTATTGAGCCATTGGATGTTGACACATCCATGGGTGCACTAGGTTCACACATGGATGTGCCCTCAAATGAAGATGGAAACTTTAATATAGTGTTTTTTTAAAACCTAGGTTTTCTAAATTATTTTTATTTCCTAAATAGAGTCTTGTATTTTGTGTGGATTTTATGAAAGGTTTGAAAGGTAATCTCAAATTTTGTGTATGTTTGGCCTTTAGTGTGTATTTTGATGACTGTTAGGCTCAAGGGGTCAATTTGATATTTCATAATATTGTGAATTTTTCATTAATATTTTGAATGGTTTTACTGAAAATAAATCGAAGACTTTGGACTTAAAGGGATATTTGGCTCTTCCAACTCATGGGTGAAGTTATGTTAACTTTTATAATGGTTAGTGTTTGGAAATTTTGTGTGTTTGTTAGAGTTTTAAATGTTTTTAGAAAATGGTTTCAATATGTACATGATGTGACGTCCAGGTTGGCACCTTAGATTATATTAAAAATACATGTACGTTATATATATATATATATAGTGGGAACCTCTATAAGAGGTATATCCCTTTATGGTTTCTCATATTGGGTGTCCATTTTTTGGGTAGGCAAGTGTGGTGATGGCAGGTAAAATGTGTCACACATGTGAGGGCCTCTTACTTATAGAGTATTACTACCACCATGGGTTTCTAGATGAATTTTAGTTGACCGAGTGATTGTTTATTTCTAGCCCTAATTAGAAGGGTTAGTATACCCTGGGGTTGTAGACAGGCCGGAAGGGATGTTCCAGTAGTGAGTCTAGGTTAGGGGAGCTAGTTGGTTATTGACTTAGGGGCTTCACCATACGGGAGAAGGTGGTTCTAAACTGAGTACATCTAGGGGTCTTCTAGGGATGTTTAGGATCACCCAGGGTTATTATTTATATCACTTGTTTATTTTCTTTTGTATTAGTTTCTAGCTTGTAATACTCACCTGTTTGTTTTAACACTGCCTTATTTTCCTTGTTTGGATTTTATTTTCAAAATGGTAATTTGATTCAGAAATATTACGTGGTGTGTATTGGGTTTTGAAAGGGTTAAATGATGTTGATTTATTAAAATAGGAAAAACTAAATTTTATAATTTTATTTCAAACTACTATTAATGGATTGTTTTGGGAAAGTAAACACTTGGATTCTGTGGTTTACTTTTGGCATCCCTAATAAGAAATTTAATGATCACACTTATTTTATCATTTTAGTTAGAGGTTCCCTTATCTTAGGTTCTCTTGGATGAGTTTCTCATTATTGGAGCAAGGTTGGTCTTTGGTTGGGTGGTTACCTAGAAGGTCACATGGAGGAATGTGTTGTTTTATTTTCTTTCTAGTACTAGATTCTATTTTTATCATCAGTCATTATTTATTTGGTTTCCTTTTGTTAATGGGACAAATCATTTCCAATGGTTAACCTTTCAAAATAAAAACTATTTTCCAGCCTGTGGGGATCGAGAACACCCCTCAGGGCATGTTTTGGACTGGATCTGGTGACAGGTTCATGGTCTACCTGGGTCGGTTCGTGACAAGGCAGCATACCTAATAATTATTCTAATAGGGTCTAAGAAATTTTCCCAACTTGATATTCAATGTTTGGGAGGCCCTACCTTTGATTTTGAATTTTATTTTATTATGTTTTAATCCTATGATCTACTTGTTACATGATATAGGTTTTCAAGTTCTCAAAATTGGAATGATGTGGTTGGACTTATTATGGAGGTCTTGGAAGACCTTATTGAAACTATTGTAGTTGAGCCTGGTGAAAACAGCTGACCTCTATGATAATGTTGTTTGAATTATTGATTTAGTCAAGGATATGGAATTTTTGGTGGGTACCTGGGTGTTCCCTAGTTCCTTGTTGGTACTTTTCCACCCCTTTAATGATAGTAACCTTGTCTAGATTTTTTTGGATGTTGATCCATTCTCTACTAATTGTACTATTGTTGATAGTATTGGGGATACTCGAACATCTGATTTTGTTTATTTTAATTTACATAATTAAAATATTATATTTGTGGCTCCTTTATGCCTACCCTATGGTATTTTTATGGGTTCATACCTCCACACATTTCACATGATTTAATTCCCATAATAGTGGTAAAAGGTGGCGACATGGAGTAAGTAGCTGAAAAGATGCTATCTTTTTTGTTAGGTATCTAACATAGCTTGTGATTTGTGTAGTCTCTTACACCTAATATATTTCACAATGGTATGATCCTCTATCATTTTACCAAATAATGTCATTGTGTAAATTTTCTTTTAACAATTCTCTACTGACTCCAAGTGTCTTAAGCATGATCTCACCTTCAGTGGCCTTGTCTACAATAGTGTATGTATCCATTTGGAGTCCCCAGTATATGGTTTGAATTTAAATCATTATGTAGAATCTATGATCTAGATATTTATAAGTGAGTTGCTTAAAATAGCTCCATATTTTCCAAGAAGATTCACCAGCTACCTGATTGAAATTTTGAATCTCAATTATAGTTTTTAGTTAAAAAAGTGTCGCAACCATCCAGGAAATTGAAAACATGCTCAGAGGGATCTTCACAATGCAGTCAAATAATTTTCCCCATGTTTGGGATCATATGAATGAGTATAGGTTTGATCACAACAAAATGTTCTTGGATAAAAGGGTGCACAATTCTTGGCACAACACCAATTATAGAAAAAAAAATGGTACTCCTTGATAGTGTTCTCGTGCAGCGTTGGTTTCTCTCCCTAATGTGAAGTTGGCACATATTAATCAATTTGTGGGTTTGGTGGTTCAATATTATTATATTTATCCATGAATAAATAGTAGTTTTCATAAATAGATATTTTAATATCAAGATCAAAATATATCAATTCTGGTGCTTCTAGACTCCAAAAATGATTTAGGGGACCCTAGAACATGTAATAATCTAAAGGAAGGAGGACACAGGTTCTATACCATATAAGAAAGGATAAAAATAAAAGGGTAAGGAAAAAAATAAGTAAGCGGTGAGGAAATATATGGTTTGTACTAAAGTTCACTATACCAAGGTATCATTTTCCATAACAACGGAACCAAATTTTGATAGGCCTGCATGGCGTCATTGATTATTCATGGGTTTTGATCAGATTAGAATTTATATTTTCCAAATTATACTTAACTAATTAGCTATATCGTAGTGGTAGTTAATGGTCAAACCCACACAAACAGATTATAAGTAAGAAACCTAATTGTAAGAAATATTTTGGTAGGATTCCCCATGATATCTCTTTGTTTTTTGGATTATCTAAGAAATAATTATATTTGGATTTAATCTGATGAAAATAAGGGTTAAGGGTCAATTTCAGGGTATAGGAAAAATATAATCCTAAATCTAACTTAGAATAGGCCTTTTACTTTGGTTGAAAAGTTTTGAAAAAGTCACAAATTGATCTTGGTCCAGCCAGTTGAATCTACCTAAGTTGGAAACTAATCCTTGGTCCAGATATAGATGATAACATAAAATTCTTATAGGAAGAAATAATCACAAAATATTGGTCCTAGCTTTCCCAAATACAATAAATTCAAATATATTTTTGATTTTACCTCCAATGGTTAGGTTAGTTGCAAAAAAATGAGATTAATAATTGTTTTCACCCTAAATATTATCCACATGTTTACCAAGTTTTGATTTAGAGATCCCTTATGTTCATAGCCACCCCTACTCTCACCCCAAAACTATAATCGGATTAGTCTTTCATGATGGTATTAAATAAATAAGGGAAATATATTGCAACATGCTTGACATAATGAATAAATATTTTAAATCAAATAAATCCACAATTGAAAAAATTTAATATAAATTATATACTAACTTGAATAGATAAACAATAAAAATTTAGCAAAAGATCTATGTTTCATGGAAACGATATTGGATTTAGATTTAGAAACATCACACAAGAAACGAATGAGTCTCAGAATGGAAAACGGTAATAAAAGAATGCTTGAAATTTTAGAGGAAATAAATAGAAACAAATGGTAAGGAAAACATGAAATAAATATGACTGGTTCATGATGTGTAACTGATTCATGTCCTGAACACTCTTTAAATGATTCCTACATCGAGGTTTTCAAAATTTGTAATTGGATTTCATGTAGTGTATGTTATATCTGAAATTTTATTCAAATATATTGGATCTCTGAATTTCACGGCTTTAATATTTTGTGGAAATTAGTTTTTGAATTTTGCACATTATGTACTGAGCTTAAGTCATATATTTCAACAGATTTAAAATTCATGTATTTCCTAACATGTAAGTCATTTACATGGTTCATGCATTATATTTGGGTTTCACAACTAGAAAACGGCTCGTATTTGGTACGCTCAGGCATTACACATCATGTAATTCAAATTTATGTTTTGTAATGTTGATTTTTACCATTTTTCCAACACTCCTTATTTGAGTATTGAATTCCTAATTCATTCAGAAACACATCAAAACCAATTTTATTATCAAATAAATCATAATTAAACATTAAATTAATGAATCCAAAATATTTAAATTAATTGTTTTACTAAAAATCATCTAGGAAAAATCATAATAATAAGGGTTTCTTGGAAAACATTAAAAATCATGAATACATTTTATTGAAAATAAATCCTTTTATCTTTATTTTAAAAAAAGTATTAAAATTTCCTTAAAAACATAATCACTTTTGTATACCTTTTGCAATCAAAATATTTTCTTTATAAACTATTTGATTAATATCATGTAGGTACCTTAGGAATTTATCATTACATGCATCCTTACAATAACCCTTACAATGGAATCACCTAACTGGATAATTCTTATATAATTCCTATAGATTTTAAAAGAATAAAATTTTGTTTGATAGCATATATGACACACAACACCATGATTAAAAACCCACAAAATATATTTATTTAAATTTAATCTCTTTGATAGCTTACAAAACATGCAACCCCAAGCCAAAATGAACTGTAACTAAGTATACCATTATATAAAATCCATAAAATTTATGAATATTAATAGTAATAAATAAATTATTAAAAATATGGTTATCTGTTGATTATAAATAAAATAACAATTATTTAAAATAAAAAGAATTGTTTCAGAAAAACTTTATTTTT
The DNA here is from genome assembly GCA_963277665.1 of Viscum album. Taxonomy (NCBI): domain Eukaryota; kingdom Viridiplantae; phylum Streptophyta; class Magnoliopsida; order Santalales; family Viscaceae; genus Viscum; species Viscum album. Next base: position 740,960,563 of record OY728138.1, on the reverse strand, counting down.
CAAAAAAATTGGTTAAGTCATGCTTTTCACATATAATTTAAAATTCTATTTTACCAATTTAAGAAAATTTATTTTAAAAAATTAACTTCTTCTCTAAATCATCATATCAAAATTATCTTAGAGTGAATTCTTGGAATTTTTCTAAAGAGTTTCCTTTTTTTATGAATAGTGAAAAAAACTGATTTTTATTCAAAACTATATTTTCATTTAAATAATTTACAAGGATATTATATTTTAAATTTTTTTTAAGGTGAAATTAGTTCAATTATATTAAAACTTAACTACTTGTTGTCATTGTAATAATATCTATATTGAATTTTGATATTAATACCTTATATACTTATGATAATTTTCTCTTTAGAAAATTTCTTTTTCCATGCATCTCTAGATATAATTTTAAATTGGATTATGTAACTTATATGAATTTAATTTAAAAATAGATTATATATTGGTAATCATAATGATTTACACTATCTAATGTGTTCAACATAATTTTTTACCATTATGAATATTAAAAGTATTAAAATTTAATTATTGTGATTAAGGTGCAAACTAGTTTACTAAGGGTTGGACTAAAAAGATAAGGGTTAAAATAAATATGGTTCTATTATAAATTAATAACTTTCTTAAAAACATTATATAGTATTTTAAATCATGTTTAACTAAATTGAAGCATGAGGTAAGGGACTACATCTCAATTTCTATTCATTGAGGTATATTAAAATGTTATACACCTAATTGCTTTTATATAGTGTATATACTAACCCTTGGACAAGTAATATCATGATTAGATTAAATTTCATGGTATTTTATGTTTCATTTTTTTATTTTATCAATGTGTTTTTGTATTGAAAGTTACCAAGTGGTAAATAATTTCATAAATCATTTTCATTTGATTTGATTATATTACATATTCATTATCATTGATATTCTAAGATTATGTGGATAATAAATTTTGATTATATTTTGTTACATTTCTAATTGATTTATGTGTATTTCAATTTTATACACATATTGGATTCATTTATTAATTATCACTTAAACATTACGATCTTTGTGATGGTTTATTTTATAATCTCATCTTAATCAGGATTGTTTATGCTTGAATATTCATTGAAGAAAATAATTTGATCATTGGAAAATAAACCCATTTTATTTTATTACCATATGGTTTTTCATGATTCTTAAATTAATTTTACCATTTTTCCACTCATGATTATTAAAATTGTTGAGAAAATGTTTTTAAGACAATCCAACTTCATTTTCCTCTTTGCTCAAAAAAAAATTTTCTTCCAAAACAATGTTTTATAAATGTATTTTAAAAAATATTTTTACCATTATCCAAATGATTTATTAAATAAATTTTGACCCCTTTTTACTTTTAAAAAAACAAAATTAAACTTCAGGTCCTTTTTAAAAAATGAAAATTTTGATTTTACTAAAAATGAGACAATAATTTTTTTAACCTATATATCATGTACAGAATCTCTTGTCATCATGAACACTAAATTTCTTAAAGATTAATTTATATGTTTTAAAGTTTATTTTCAAATAGAAGTATTTTTAAAATATTTTGGGAACTTTTAGTTTTAAAAATATATATTTTCAAATTGAAAATTATATTTTCCTCAAGAATGTTTTTAAATGTATTTTTATGGTATTTCTATTCATCAATGACATAAAAAAATATTTTACTTATACTCTACTAGAGATATGATTTATTGAAACCTATATATTCTTTCTATGGATGTTTTATGATCATTTTGACCAAAAAAAGTATTGACATTCACATTCTTGATTAATTTTGTAGTAATTAAATTTCCCTTGAAATATTTACTTTCCTATGTGCAAACTATTCACTACCCACTTTCTTCCATTTTTCTCAAATTTTCACCCAAACATACCCCAAAGTAAAATCCAAATGAAAATTAATCAACACAATGTAAAATAGTACCTATAAAAAGCCCGATACATCTCTGTAAAAGGTTAGGATCTTATAGTTATTTACCTTTCCATATATATTATTCCTTATTTAATCATGTTAGTAAAGTTATTGATCCAATGGTTGGTGTGTTAAAATAATTAACTTTCATTTTTATTATTCCATATTTATAATTCTTCATTTAATCATGATAACATATGCTTTACAAAACTTTTACTGATCATTTGAGCTCACCCTTATTTTTTTTCCTTGCCAAAGAATCCAGGAAGTGTATAATGATTCATATACAAGGATATTTTAGAGGGGATAATTATATTCTCAAAAAAAATATTTCTAAATTTTTATAGTCAAATGTTATATGGGAATCATGTATGTATCTAGTTTACCAAGTCTACTAAACTATTTATTCCTTTAGTATGTGATTCCTTGTATCTTGTTACAATGTAAAAATGTATACAGTAGCTATAGATTACTGGATTTTGGGTCATTACATCTTATATCTCTTAGTAGTAACCTATCACTAGTAAAATAATTCACTTTACCCAATGTATTAAAGAGCTATATCAGGATTACCCATCATTAATTCTTTACAGGGATCAACTGTCATTATATAAAATTTATAATTGTTGGTCGGAGTGGTTTACTCAAGAGGGGGGTGAATTGAGTACCAATTAAAATTTCTGTATTTAAAAATAGTGTCTTAAAGACCCCCAAATAAAATAATAAATTAAACTGTAGTGAATTTATATTAAAGTAGTGGTTCTGTTAGATTCTCAAGGGATTGATTAATTCCTAGGTAATCAATACAGGAGTGTATGATTATCTTTTGAAACTAACTTACTAATCTACACTTAAAATAAACACTTGCTAATTTAATTATCAAAGTAACTTTAAAAACAGTATTAGTTTTAAAGTGATTTGCAGTGGAATAAAACTTTGAAAGAGATGGCACAACAAATGTAACCAAGAGGTTCAGTCTCAAGCCGAGACTTAGTCCTCTCAAAAGTTTATATAAAAATGATCCACACCCTGGATCGGGGTTCAACAGTTTACAACTGTCCAGGTCCAAGACCTCTACCACTGTTCTTCGTGGGAAACAGTACAACAGCAACCAGCTGTCCAGGTCACACACGACCTCTACCACTGTTATTCGTGGGAAAGAATAGAATCCAAGAGTTTGGTAAGGATTTACAAATCCTTTAGTTTAATTACAGGAGACAGTGTGTGTGTTAGATACAGCAGATAACACACACTACTCGAAAAGAATAATAATAAATCACAGAACAAGAGATGTAGAGTTTAGAAATGGTTATGGTGATTTCAGTGTAGCTCTAGACTCATTTGGATTCGATCAGAAGTGAGTCTGAGTCCTCTTCTCGTTTCTGTTTGAGAAACAGAGTGTCGTATGCTCCAGGTTCACAGACAGTGAGAATGTAGTAGTTGAAGTTCTTCAGTGTTCTTCTTATATGCACAGAACATTTCTCTAGTATGCTTGATTGTCTATGAGCTTCTCTGTGTTCTTTTCGTTCTTGTGTTTCTGGTATATTTCATCCACCACACGCTTCTCTTCACTTTTATTTTTTTTTTTGTTGTTCGTATGTTGGGCAGTGTCGTCTTCTCGTATTTATCTCACGGGCAACAGGGGACAGGAAAGATTTCCTTTCTGCAGGTACGAGGTACGGGTTCCTGACATCCGACAACCTTTATCAGATATTTGAAAAATCATTAAAATGTACATTATATGACCGTTGGATAAATTAAATAAAGATAGGAAATAAAGAAATTCAAACAGTGAGTCGAGTGATCGGTAGGTAATCATCATCGGTAGCTTGGACATCGGTAGCTTGAACATCGGTAGCTCAATTTCATTAGTTTCCTTGACTCTATCGGTGGCTCTATGCGTCGGTTGGTATATGCTTGTATCGGTGGCTTTGTTTATCGTTAGCTCCATGCATCGGTAGCTCCATGTGTTGGTAGCTCAATGCGTCGGTATCGGTAGCTATGAGTCTGTCAGTAGCTTCGTTTATCGGTGACTCTTATTCCATCGGTAGCTATTTATACTTACACCGGTAGCTCTATGTTTGTATCGGTAGCTGTATCGGTAGCTCTATTTTTGTATCGGTAGCTGTATCGGTAGCTCTATGTTTGTATCGGTAGCTGTCTGTAAGTCAGTAGCTTACATTTATAAGTACATCGGTAGCTCTGTGTTTAAGTATATCGGTGACTCTGTCTGTTGGTAGACTAAGTCTATCGGTAGACTGGTTACCGGTAGCTCTTTATCAATAGCTATAGGCAGATTAATTATCTGTTTTATGAAGAACATATCCGATTGTGTTAGAATTAATTTATAACTTGTATGAACATGGATAAATGAGGATTAACATATTCCAAAGACTATTTTAAAAATTATTATTGGTTTGATCACAGATTTGAAAGAATTAAAGTATAGATCAATGATACTTTAAAATATCATAGAGAATGAAAACATAATTGGGATTTTCAACACATATGAATACATGATTGAGATTATCAAAACAGGTGAGGTCAACAATCTCCCCCTTTTTGATAATCACAATTTATGATATGGGCATTTAACATAGTGAAAATATAGTAGTAAAGAGTATAATATTCAAAACAATTTTCTCAGAGAAAACAGCATCAGAGATAATAGAAATAGTATGATATTGTCATAAGTTATCATAGGTAACAATCATAAGTTACCAAAGGTAAAAAGAAACATAATAAAATCAGAGATAAAATTGGAAAGAAGGTTATTTTTCTCCATTGAAAATATTTTTCATTTTATCATTTTGTTCTCCCCCTCATTTAATATTTCTCATTCTCTCATTTTGTTCTCCCCCTTCCTTATGCTCTCATTTTGTTCTCCCCCTTTGTGATAATCAAAAAGTGGGAAAGCATATATAGGAGACAAATAAAACATGAGAAGTAAAATGATTTCTTCTGTATTAGAGCAGACAGAAAGTACAGAAACAAAATACAAATGAATTCCTATCAAAAATCCTGGCCACTGGATCAATCCTCATCTTCCACGTGAGATTTTCCTTTGGGATCAGAAGAAGGCTCGGGTGGTGAGGATGCAGGTGAAGGTTTTGGAATGCCAGAAAAGATCAAAGGAGGCTGGGCCACTGACACAGAGTCAGGCCTGTAGGTTGAAGATCTTTGGGTGATCATTGGTGTGAGGCTTCGAATAGCTTGAGCAGGAGTTAGCTGGACTGTAGAAGCAGCTGAGGCAGAAGCAGGCAAAGCAGGAGGTATGATGACTGGTCTGGCATCAACATCCAAGAAGGGCAGCAACGGATTTCTAAAATCCATAATAATTCCTCCTCCTCCTTCCATAGCAGAGATGAAATCATCTTTGTTCTCCATGAATTTCTCTAGGGCAGGAGTCAGTTCTCTTAGCTTGCTCACTTGTTCTCTAAAAGCTTGAGTTACTGGAGGTAGCTTCATGTTTTCCAACATCAGCTTGAAATGGTGTTCGAGTTGATGCTTGGTGAAAATTCTGGTGAAGTAGTAGTCCACTTTGCTCTTTATGTCTTCCTGAGAGGCAGAGGCTTCTCTCATATAATCTTGAACAATCTTCATTATTTCTCTAGCAGAATCTCTTGTAGAGAGAACCACTCGGCTCAACTCTGATGAGTCCACAGAGCTACTGGTTGAGATAGAACCAATCTCCTCCTTCAACATTGCTCGAACTTGATTCAGATCAACTGATAGTTTGGATGTGAGAGGGACAAGAGAGAAGGAAACCGTTTCTTTGAAACTCTTAGACAAACCACTGATTAGGCTTTGAACTTGAGAGTCTTGTAATTGAACATGATCCTTCACTGAGGTTTTGAAACTTTCAAACACCAAGACAAACTGGCTTACTACACTCTTCACATAAGCTAGGTCCTTGTCAGCTTGAGACTTGGAGCTCATATAAGAATCCAAAGCAACAACTGATGTCTTGAGAGCTTCAAGATCTGCTTCGATTCTAGAAGACTGAGTCTGGCACTCTTTCACTTCTTCCATAAGCTCAGACACAAAAGAAGATAAATTACAAGCCAGAGATAGCTCGAAGGATCTCTCTAACATTTTCATTTCTTCATTAAAGCATTGCTTCATCTCAGCAACTGATACACTGAATGATTCTTTCAGCTCATTCTTCATGGATTCAAGATCAGATTTAGAGACAAAATCATTTGAGACAACTGCAGCAGATCCCTTTACTGAGGCCAAACTAAATACAGAGTCAGTCATTATTGATTGAATTGAGGATGCAAGGGAGGTTTCCATTAACTGCACTTCTTCAACAAAACTGGTTTTGAGGTCCTCTTTCAGCTTATTCAGATCATGAAATCTGACCACATTATCGGGAAACAACTCAGAAGCAAGATCATAATTGGTCTTCGGTCTATTCACAGACATCTCATTATCTGAATCCGGATAATCCAATCTACAGACTATAAATCCTAGGTCTTCTACCCAGTCTCCAAGCTCAACAGCTACTGTAACATTTCCAAGAACAGATTGATGCTCCCCCTAAATGGGTGCATTCTCATGTATCATAACAGCATTCAGTGCTGGATTCTCTTCATCAGAATCTTCTACTACAAGTTCCATCGGTGCAGCATCTAGAAGATCTTCTGATACAGGTACAGCTTCTTCTGTATCTCTTTCTACTTCAGCAGTCGGCATAGCTGAGCTTCCAATCAAAGGACTCATACTTAACCTACCAGAAGCAGACGATTCAGATAAATTTTCCTTTTCCTCTTCTTCTTTGTGAGGTACAGACTGGTCTTCCTCATAAGTAGACAAAATTTCCTCTACCTTTCCTTTCCTAGAATAAACCAATTCTGCAACAGGACTTGGGGGCAAGTCTGGATCTCCTCCAACATCCATGGGAGTTTCTTCTTCTTCTTCTTCTGTTTCATCACTATAAACAGGTTCCTCTTCATCAGGTCTCAGACTCGGATCTCTCATATCCTTTGGTCTTGAGGGATGATCCACATGATTAAACCTATCATAAATCTTCTGATCATCACTGACCCATTCTCCCTTCCATGGGTTCCAGTTAATTTTCATGTACTTACAAACAGTCGAGGTGATGCAGAAATTATTCTTGACTACAACTGTCTCATCCTGAGACTCAGCTATTCCTTTCACTTTTATCATTACTGAAATCAGCTTGGCAAAGAATAAGGCATTAGTCTTTGACTTTGGTCTAATCATGTCTTCCATTTGAAGCATCAACAATCTGCACAGATTGATCTTCACACCATGTCTTAGCAAATGAAGAAGATAGATATCTTGATATCTCAGATTTGAAAAATCTCCTCACCTCGGTATCAACACATGCTGAACAAACTTGAAAAGCATTTGATTCTCTCCATCCATTTCAGCAGCAACCACTTGCCTTTGATTCCCATTACCGGTCAGTTCTTTTAAGGCAGTTTCATAATCAAAGATGTCACTGCTAGGTGGAATTGATCTTGATACATACCCAGAGACACCTTCATGTGGTACTTTCAAATACTCAGCCCACTCTACTGAAGAAAAAGACATCTCTTTTCCATTTAAAAAAGAGCTTACCCGATTCTCATTTTCAGATTTCTCGAAGGTTACAAACTCGTAGAACTGTTTTACCAACTTCGGGTAGTATGGGCCATTGTTATTCGAGAAACAATCCACCCATTTCTGGTCCTCCAGAATCTCGAGTACTAACGACTTGCTAGGCAGTATCCATTCCACGCACAGTTCCTTCTCGATTACTATGTCTCTATTCTGCAAGTGAGGATTCACTGGTCGCTTTCCCGATCTAGTTCTGACTTCACTAACACTGGCTTTATGCTGTGTCTTCTGCTTCTTAGCGTTTGGTTCTACACTTTCATCTCTGACGATAGGAAGCTTAGTTTTTTCCATCGCGGGTTTAGGGTTCTTGGCCGATTTGGGAGCTAAGGTTCGATGGTGAGAGATTTTGAGCTCGGTGAGGTAAGAAGTGGCTTAGACTTAGTTTTATCATTTAGGAATTCCAAATAAACGACTAAAATAGAGTAAGATAAAATAAAATAAAACGATTCATATTCTTGGAGGCAGACAGATGTAAAACATTGCATCGGTGTGAGTTAATCATCGGTGAAAACAAAAAATCGGTGAGAATTGTACATCAGTGAGAATTCCACATCGGTGAGGATTTTCACATCGGTGAGAATTTCACATCGGTGAGGATTTCACATCGGTTGTGATTAAACATTCCCAATTCGTGTCTTATGTAACTTAGCCTATCCGAACATAAAGGTTTAGTGAAAATATCAGCCAATTGATGTTCAGTGCCAATAAATTCAAGAGAAATATCACCTTTTTGATAGTGATCTCTTAGGAAATGGTGTCTTACATCTATGTGTTTGGTTCTAGAGTGAGATACAGGATTCTTAGAGATTTTTATTGCACTGGTGTTATCACATTTGATTGAAACATGTTTAAAAACATATCCATAGTCCAAAAGAGTGTGTTTCATCCACAGAATTTGTGCACAGCAACTACCAGCAGCTATATATTCTGCTTCGGCAGTAGATAATGCAACTGAGTTCTGTTTCTTACTACACCAAGAAACTAAGGATTTTCCAAGCAAATGACATGTTCCTTATGTGCTTTTTCTATCTAACTTACAACCAGCAAAGTCAGCATCTGAATAACTCATTAACTCAAAGGATTGTCCTTTTGGGTAAAACAAACCTAAGTTAACCATGTGTTTGAGATATTTAAAAATTCTTTTAACAGCAAGCAAATGAGATTCTTTTGGATTAGCTTGAAATCTAGCACACATACACACACTAAACATAATATCAGGTCGACTAGCAGTAAGATAAAGTAAACTACCAATCATACCTCTGTAATTTGTTTGATCAACTGGTTTCCCAGTTTCATCTGTGTCCAATTTACAGGTAGTACTCATAGGAGTTTCACTTTCCTTGATACTGTCCAGACCAAAACGTTTTAAAAGATCCTTTGTATATTTACTTTGATTCAAAATAATACCATTTTCATTTTGAAATACTTGAAATCCAAGAAAGTACTTAAGTTCTCCCATTAAGCTCATTTCAAATTCATTTTGCATACTTTTTGAAAAATCAGTACATAAAGAGTGTTTGGAAGATCCAAAAATAATATCATCAACATATATTTGTACAACTAAAACATCTTTAGAAATTCTTTTAATGAAAAGAGTTGGATCAGAAATCCCTTTAGTAAAACCTTTTGAGATAAGGAAATTGCTAAGTCTATCATACCAAGCTCTTGGAGCTTGTTTTAAACCATACAAAGCTTTAGAAAGTTTAAAAACTTGATTTGGAAAATGGGGATTAGCAAATCCAGGTGGTTGTTCTACAAAAACATCTTCAATTATAAAACCATTTAAAAATGCACTTTTCACATCCATTTGATATAACTTGAAATCCAGATGTGCAGCATATGCAAGTAAGATCCTAATGGCTTCTAGTCTAGCTACAGGTGCAAAAGTTTCCTCATAGTCTATACCTTCTTCTTGACTATATCCTTGTGCAACTAGTCTAGCTTTGTTTCTAACTATATTTCCAGATTCATCTACTTTATTTCTAAAAACCCATTTTGTGCCTATTGTCAAAGTGTCCTTAGGTCTGTCAACTAATTCCCAGACTTTGTTTCTTTCAAACTGATTTAATTCTTCCTGCATAGCTATTACCCAGAATTCATCATTGATAGCATCATTGATATTTTTGGGTTCTAGCTGTGAAAGAAAAGCTTGATGTTCAACCTGGTTTCTTAGAGAAGCTCTAGTTTGTGTTCCTCTATCAAGATTACCAACAACAGCTTCTAAAGGATGATTCTTTAGAATCCTCGTTGATCTGGTAAAGGTTGGACTAGAAATTTCAGGTTCATCTATAGGTTCGGGTTCAACAGAAGCAGATTCTGGAGAAAGTCCAGAACTGGATGTTTTGATAACAGGTTCTTTAGATTTATCATTAAGGTCCAGAATAGACAAATCTTCTTCAAGATTCTCAAGAGAGGTTTTAGGCTCATGTGGATCAGTTTCATCAAACTTGATGTGAACAGATTCTTCCACACATTTGGTTCTCTTATTGAATACTCTATAGGCTTTACTTGAAATAGAGTAACCCAGAAAAATTCCTTCATCACTTTTGGAAGCAAACTTATCCAGATTATCTTTAGTATTCATAATAAATACTTTGCAACCAAAAACTTTAAAGTAATTAACCTTAGGCTTTCTATTGTTCCACAATTCATAAGGGGTTTTCTTAAGAACAGGTTTGATTAAGACTCTATTAATGACATAGAAAGCTGTATTAACAGCTTCAGCCCAAAAATAAATAGGCAGGTCATATTCATTGAGCATGGTTCTAGCAATTTCTTGAAGGGTTCGGTTTCTTCTTTCTACTACACCATTCTGTTGGGGTGTTCTAGGGGCAGAAAAGTTATGAGTATAGCCATTGTGTGAGCAATAAGATTCAAAATCTTGATTTTCAAACTCACAACCATGATCACTTCTCAAAGTTTTAATCTTAAGTCCACTAAGGTTCTCTACAGATTTAGAGTATTTAACAAAAGAAGAACAGGCTTCACTTTTGTGAGCTAGAAAATATACCCAAGTATATCTAGAAAAATCATCTATAAGAACATAAACATAGTGCTTCCCATTTAAACTAGAAACTCTTGATAGTCCAAACAAATCCATGTGAACCAATTCAAGTGGTTGAGAAGTAGAAACTTCTTTCATTGATTTAAAAGAAACTTTGTGTTGTTTTCCCTTTTGACAGGGGTTACACACTCTATCATTTGGGAATTCTAATTTAGGTAGGTCTCTAACTAGGTTCTTTCTAGAGAGTTTTCTAAGTGAGTGAATGATGCAATGTCCCAATCTTCTGTGCCATATCCAAGATTCTTTATGAAAAGCATTCAAACAAGTAATATTCTGTTTAGCTAAAGAATTCAGATTAACAGCATAAACATTTTCATTTCTTAAGGTAGAAAATACCAAAACATTCTTAGAATTAAAAACTTTGCAAGAATCATTTTCAAATTTAACATGAAAACCATCATCACATAACTGAGAAATACTTAATAAATTGTATTTAAGGCCATCAACAAATAAAACTTTAGAAATCAAAATTGAATCAGTGTTACCAATCTGGCCTAGGCCGATGATTTTTCCTTTAGAGTTGTCACCAAAAGTGACAAAGCCTCCATCAACTTTTATTAAACTCTTGAAACAAGAATAATCTCCAGTCATGTGCCTTGAGCACCCACTGTCTAAATACCAGGTCTCTTTACAGGAGCTCTTTAAGCAAGTTCCCTACAAAACAGATTCCGATGGGTGATGATTTTGGTACCCAGATTTTCTTGGGTCCAGACAGGTTAGCCAATAACACTTTAGGTACCCATATTTGTCTAATGGGTCTCATATAACTTGTAGAATTGACATGCTTTGAAAGATAAACTTTATTAGATCCATATCTATGTATATAACTGGTTGAAGCATATGAAGTTCCAGAATTACCTTCATTCTGTCCAGATTTAGAAATGAATCTAGTTTTGGAAATTTTCCTTTGTCCAGGTTGGTATCCTATACCAGTAGTATATTTAGGTGCCATTTGATTTCCTAGCATCTGTGTTAGTGTATTTTTTCCATTGGTGAACTTCTCTAAGTCTTTCTTGAGTTGCTCATTAGATAGTTTTAATTCAGTGTTATCTTTTAACAGTTGAGCATTTTTCTCTTTTTCAATAGTGAGTTCGGTGTTAACTGTAGTGGTGAGAGCATGATGTTTCTTTAATGAATTGTATTTATCCTTAAGTTCATTACATGTCTCTTCCAGCATATCACAGTACTCAAACAATTCATTTTTAGACATTGTTCCAGAATCAGTGTCAGATTCTGCATTATCTTTAGAGTAATAATAATTTAAAGCAGGAGTTTCAGCAGTTACCTGAGAAGTGTTTGTCATAAAGCACATGTTTGCCTTATTTTTTTGTTCAGTTTCAGAGCTTTCAGATTCAGTAGAGCTATCCTCAGAAGCACTCCAGGTAGCCTTCATGGCTTTCTTAAACTTATTGTCCTTATATTCATATTTCTTTTTATACTTCAGCTTTGGACAGTCGGCTTTAATGTGTCCTTTTCTCTTGCACTCATAACAGACAACATCATCTAATTTGTCATTCTTCTTCCAATCCTTTTTCCATTTACCTTGGTGATCATACTTACCCTTATAATTTGTTTTTCTGAAGAACTTATTTTTCCTATAAAATTTCTTAAATCTTCTAGCAATGTGATCCATCTCAGCATCACTGTCAGAATCACTTTCACTGTCTTCACAGCTTGAACTTTCAACTACAGCTTGAAGCTTTTCTTTGTCCTTATTCTTTGAAGTTGAATATTTGAAAGCGACAGACTTTCTTGGAGGTTCATTTTCTTCCTCTTTATTCACTTTAAGCTCTTCTTCATACATCATCAGCTTGCCAATTAGTTCCTTGTCAGGTAGAGAAGCAATGTCACATGATTCTCTGATTGAGACAGATGTGCCTCTCCATCTATCAGGTAGACATCTCAAAATTCTCATAATTTGTTCCTTCGATGAGACATCATTTCCCAGCGAGATCATTGTATTGACAATTTCATTGAACCTGAGATACATGTCAGAAATGGGTTCGTCAGGCTTCATTTTAAAATTATCATACTTGATAGTATAAGTGTTCAATCTCATTTATTTAACATTCGTTGTTCCTTCATGAGAAACAGCTAAGGTATCCCAAATTTCATATGCAGTTTTACAAGAAGAAATTCTATTAAACTCTTCATCTCCTAGAGCACAGTACAAGGCATTCATAGCTTTACAGTTGTTATTGTAAGCAGTCTTTATAGGGTCATCCCAAGTAGATCTAGCAGTAGTGGGAATTTTGTATTCTGATTCAATAGCAGTCCAAATATCAAAACCTATGCTTTCTAGATGAATTTTCATTTTCAGTTTCCACTGAGCATAATTAGTTCCATTGAAGAAAGGTGGCTGGTTAGTAGCAGCACCCTCATGTCTATTGTCCATGATGAGAAAATTTTAAAGAGATAAAAATTTAGATATAACAGAAATTTTAAGAACTTTAAAATACAACTAAAATCACAGTTCAAAAGCAGAGTACTTTTAGAAAGTATTTTCAATCCTCTGATACCAAGTGTTGGTCGGAGTGGTTTACTCAAGAGGGGGGTGAATTGAGTACCAATTAAAATTTCTGTATTTAAAAATAGTGTCTTAAAGACCCCCAAATAAAATAATAAATTAAACTGTAGTGAATTTATATTAAATTAGTGGTTCTGTTAGATTCTCAAGGGACTTATTAATTACCAGGTAATCAATACAGGAGTGTATGATTATCTTTTGAAACTAACTTACTAATCTACACTTAACATAAACACTTGCTAATTTAATTATCAAAGTAACTTTAAAAACAGTATTAGTTTTAAAGTGATTAGCAGCGGAATAAAACTTTGAAAGAGATGGCACAACAAATGTAACCAAGAGGTTCAGTCTCAAGCCGAGACTTAGTCCTCTCAAAAGTTTATATAAAAATGATCCACACCCTGGATCGGGGTTCAACAGTTTACAACTGTCCAGGTCCAAGACCTCTACCACTGTTCTTCGTGGGAAACAGTACAACAGCAACCAGCTGTCCAGGTCACACACGACCTCTACCACTGTTATTCGTGGGAAAGAATAGAATGAAAGAGTTTGGTAAGGATTTACAAATCCTTTAGTTTAAGTACAGGAGACAGTGTGTGTGTGTTAGATACAGCAGATAACACACACTGCTCGAAAAGAATAATAATAAATCACAGAACAAGAGATGTAGAGTTTAGAAATGGTTCTGGTGATTTCAGTGTAGCTCTGGACTCCTTTGGATTCGATCAGAAGTGAGTCTGAGTCCTCTTCTCATTTCTGTTTGAGAAACAGAGTGTCGTATGCTCCAGGTTCACAGACAGTGAGAATGTAGTAGTTTAAGTTCTTCAGTGTTCTTCTTATATGCACAGAACATTTCTCGAGTATGCTTGATTGTCTATGAGCTTCTCTGTGTTCTTTTCGTTCTTGTGTTTCTGGTATATTTCATCCACCACACGCTTCTCTTCACTTGTATTTTTTTTTTTTGTTGTTCGTATGTTGGGCAGTGTCGTCTTCTCGTATTTATCTCACGGGCAACAGGGGACAGGAAAGATTTCCTTTCTGCAGGTACGACGTACGGGTTCCTGACATCCGACAACATTTATCAGATATTTGACAAATCATTAAAATGTACATGATATGACCGTTGGATAAATTAAATAAAGATAGGAAATAAAGAAATTCAAACAGTGAGTCGAGTGATCGGTAGGTAATCAGCATCGGTAGCTTGGACATCGGTAGCTTGAACATCGGTAGCTCAATTTCATTAGTTGCCTTGACTCTATCGGTGTCTCTATGCGTCGGTTGGTATATGCTTGTATCGGTGACTTTGTTTCTCGGTAGCTCCATGCGTCGGTAGCTCCATGCGTCGGTAGATCCATGCGTTGGTAGCTCAATGCGTCGGTATCGGTAGCTATGATTCTGTCAGTAGCTTCGTTTATCGGTGACTCTTATTCCATCGGTAGCTATTTATACTTACACCGGTAGCTCTATGTTTGTATCGGTAGCTGTATCGGTAGCTCTATTTTTGTATCGGTAGCTGTATCGGTAGCTCTATGTTTGTATCGGTATCTGTCTATAATTCAGTAGCTTACATTTATAAGTACATCGGTAGCTCTGTGTTTATGTATATCGGTGACTCTGTCTGTCGGTAGACTAAGTCTATCGGTAGACTGGTTACCGGTAGCTCTTTATCAGTAGCTATAGGCAGATTACTTATCTGTTTTATGCAGAACATATCTGATTGTGTTAGAATTAATTTATAACTTGTATGAACATGGATAAATGAGGATTAACATATTCCAAAGACTATTTTAAAAATTATTATTGGTTTGATCACAGATTTGAAAGAATTAAAGTATAGATCAATGATACTTAAAAATATCATAGAGAATGAAAACATAATTGGGATTTTCAACACATATGAATACATGATTGAGATTATCAAAACAGGTGAGGTCAACAATAATAACCATAGAATCAATAAAACAAATATACCATGAACTTTAATCATAAAAAAACATTTATATGGAATTCAAGCACCTAGGGTGGGATAGTTATTATTACTATTTTCTATTAAAGATGAATATTATTTCACCTTGGGTGACACTCTTGTTATGTGATGTGATTATTGTTGATATTTTCTAATTTTTGACTCATTTCCCTAAATTCCATGAGATTTGAGTCAATATGAATAATGCTAGGAAATCAAGATAATTTTGTGAAATGAATCATTATAGGCACATACGGGGAAATAGGTTTTGGATAAGTTGTTGAACTTGAACTTTTTTTCCTTACATGTGAAATTGAACTAAAAATAGTGCCTAACATAAAATTGATAAAGATTGTAAAATGATACAGAATGATAATAAATGGGTTCTTAAATGATAAACTTCAAAAATGAGAATGTGTTTACCCTTATTAACTAGGACCTAGGTGTAGGATGGTTAAGGGTAGTTATAGTACCTCAGTTTTGACCATGTGGGGGGGAAAAGGTAGGAAACACTAGTAATGGAGTATTGGTGATGGTATTCATTGAGGAATTCTTATTTTAATTTTAATTAGTGATGATAAGGTCCCCTAGCATGACATCATCCTGGGTACGCTGAGAAATCTATGGTTTTATACTAAGCTAAATGAATGTTTTTTTATTAGATATGGGGCCCCTTAGAGGTTGTGCTTATGAAGTGGTATATATGTGCATCTTGAAGGTGGGAGGTTTTCCATTGAAAAATTATGGATGAGATTCTCAAGATTGATTGGAGGTCGATAAAAACTATAGTTGTTGAGATACTTAACAAGAGGGTTTAATGAAGCTTCACAATTGGGTAGATTGTAAGAACCAAATTTTTCTTAAAGGTCATTAGGAGTACAACTTGAGGATGAGTTGTTATAATGTGGGGAGATTAAAAGATCACATCCTTTTTTTGAGTATGAATATTTTAAAAATTTTGGTGAATATGGGTTGTCATTGTTTTATTTCAAAAAAAAAATTTATCAGTGAAATTTTTATAAATTTTTTAAAGGCCTTAAATATTAGTTAACTTCTTGAAATATTCAATTGAATATTTTTAGAGTTTAACCCTGAGTTAGTGTGAGATTCTGAGCCCGCAAAGTCTCGGTGAAGACTGAATAAAAATATTAAATATAATATTTTAAGTGCACGTTTTTTATTCAAAATAATTTAATAACTCCAAAGAGGTGTGTCGTATGGGAAATATGAGACCACTTTTGTGTCCAAAATAGGGTATTTACCCTAGGCGGGGTATAACATTTGTAATCGTCGAACGTTTGGATGTCTCACCTGTGAAAATAACTTTTTTTATATTTAATTAAGTTATTAATACGTTTTTTATATTAAATAATTAATGTCTCTCAAAAGGTGCATTGTATGAGAAATATGAGACCACCATTGGGTATGGAATGGGGGGTTAACCCTACTCAGGGTATTACTGTTATATGCAATGTACTTTTGATGTTATTAAATTTTTAGGATTAATTAATTGAGATAAATAATTGATGAATTAAATAATATTATTGATGAGATTAATTAATTTTCAAGTAAATTAAAGGGGATTGTTTAGTAGATTCAATGGAGAGAATTAGATAATTAAGTGTGGAATTAATTATGTTATTTTGAGATCGTGGATATTGATTAATTAATTATTGGATTAGTTATTGGGATTGACGTACTTAATTAATTGGGAAATTAATTAAGGTTATTTATGTGAAAAATACTTATTTACAAAATTTAGTTGTAGTCAAAACTCTTTCTTATGGTGCTGAATAGACACGCCGTTAGTGGTAGTTTGACCATAAAATTGAGGTGGTCATTTCAAGGATGATGTTGAATATTTAATTTGGTCTCTTGGTACGGTTCCATGGAATACCCAAAATGATGATGGGTTGACCCATGAAATTAATAAGAGAGACTAATAAATAAATTATTCAATTAATAAATATAACTAAATTAATTGATGAAAAAGTATTATAAATTGAATTTGGGGTGGTGCGCATAGAATGGGTAGGAATCCCATTATTTATGACATTCCCCTCTCTCCTCTCCCGATCTCTCTTTTTAAACTTCTATAATTAATATCTTTTTCAAAATTGATCATATTTATGTTCTGTTTGCGGAATTGGATTCATCTTGATATGAGGATAGTGCATATCAAATTTGTTTTCATATAAAATGAAGTATTCTGAGAATATTTTTATTAAATAGGATATGCTAATTTATTTAATTTCTCCTTTGATAGTCATCATAATTACATGCCACCAGCGATGTTGGATTCATATCATGTGTTCATCATATTTGAGATAAGTGGTCTAAAAGTTAAATCCCATAGTCTTTATTATCAATTACGTGAATATGATTGTAGATTTTCTATGATTCTTTTATCAATTGGAATTACAAATTGAATTAATTAATTTGGTCAATTAATTAATTTAGGAATTGGGTATTTGAGTGAATAATGAAAATTATGGAATATGAATAATTAATTGGTAAAATTAATTCCCAAAGTATTGAATTGGGAAATTGATAATAATTAATTATTGAATTAATTACAAAATTAATGATACCGTATAACATGGTTAATTAATTATAGAATTAATTAATTTGATTGATTAGAATAATTAAATTGTTATTTGGTATAATTAAGTTTTTAATTAATTATGGCATGGCAGATATTGTTGAAATTTAATAATTAACTATGCGGTAATTTAATTATGTGAGTTGGAAAACTTAATTAGTGAATTGATTATATAGTTATTGAATTAAGTGAGTTGAAATAATTAATTGGTGGATTAATTATAGGGTTATTTAATTAATTAATTTTGAAAAAATTAATTGAGGAATTAATTGGTGTTTTTGAATTGATTACAATGGAATAATTAATTGTTTAATTAATTGAGGAGATTGAGATAAATTAATTAATTAAAGAATTAATTAATGGATTTTATGTGAACAATTAATCAGTGACTTAATTGAATGGATTGAGTTAGATTAATTAATTGTAGAATTAATTAATTTTGTTGATGTGAAAAATTAATTGGTAAATTAATTAAATGGATTGAGTTGGATTAATTAATTTTAGAATTAATTAATCGGGTTGATATGAACATTTAATTGGTGAATTAATTCAATGGATAGAATATAATTAATTAATTATAAACTAATTAATGAGAGTTGACATGAAAAATTAATTAGTGAATTAATTTAAGATATTAAGTTAGATTAATTAATTGTGGAATTAATTAATGGAAATAATTTGGATTAACTAATTGGTAAATTAATTAATATGGATTGTTGAGGTATTTAATTGGTAGAATTGGATAATTAATTGATGAATTTATTATGAGATATTGAGATTTTATAATTGATATAATTAAGTGTGGAATTAATTATAAAATATTAAATTTAGGATTGGGATAATTAATTGGTGGATTAATTATGAGATGTTGAGTTTGGTAATTGAGATAATTAATTGATGAATTAATTATGTGTAAGTGATTAATTAATAGTTAGGTTAATTAAAGATATTGATGTGATTAATTAATTCGGGGATTAATTAAGGGGTTTTATGTGAATATTAATTGTTGAATTAGTAATGAGGGTGAGTGGATTAATTAATTGATAAATTAATATGATATTAGGGTAATAGGTTCAATGTTGATTAATATTGCTTGATGTGATGATGTGATATATGTGATAATGGGGTTGATAATTGATTAACTTTGATAAATGAGATCCATGTGATATGTGTAAATCGTAAATTATTTATTATTAAATGGTGAATTGTAACATGCTCATTCGGGCAACTATTAAGAATGGTAACATGGACATTTATGGGTGCATGAGTATGGAATAGTAACATGGATATTCATGGGTGTGTAAGTATGTAATGGTATCATGGACATTCATGGATGCGTCAGTATGGAATGGTAACATAAACATTCATGGGTGTGTGAGTATCGAATGGTATCATGGACATTCATGGGTGCATTAGTATGGAATGCTAATAATGAAATTTATGGTTTTGTGAGTTTGAAATGGTAACATGGACATTCATAGGTGCGTGATTATGGAATGGTAACATGGAAATTAATGGGTGTGTGAGTACGGAATGGTAACATGGACATTCAAGTGTGTGTGAGTTATGGAATGGTAACATATTCATTCAAATGGTAGGAAAATAATAATGGTAACATGTACATTCATGGGTTCATGAGTATGGAATCGTAACATGAACATTCATGGGTGTGTGAGTACGAAATGGTAACATGGACATTCAAGTGTGTGTGAGTTATGGAATGGTAACACAGTGATTCAAATGGGTAGAAAATATAAATGGTAACATGCTCATTAAATTTTGGGGTTGAATAAAGAAAATTAATAAATGTGATAAACTATTAAATTATGGATTGTAATTAATTTTTTTATACAACTTCATACCCTTGATATTGACTGGATTTGTTTTCAACACCATTTGTGGTGGCCTACTAAGTTGTACTCACACCCAAGTCAGTTTGATTTATTGTTATCTAAATAGAATTTGTTGTTGTATGTTAAGAGAAAAGGCTCTATATTAGATATCTAATTGGAGATGGAGCATGGATGAGGGAACCAGATGTGGTTCGGGACCCACTTGGGAATATTTGGTGTCTTTATTTTCCAGTTCTTCATATCAATAATTATCATGTACATTGGCATGGCATGTTTCCCTTTCAGCTGAGTACTATATTTTTGGAATTTATTACCTTGTGAAATTATTTTTTTTATGATTATATATGCTTTCTCTATTTCGTTGTTTACTTCTGGTGGTGTTTTACCCTGATAAGAGATGGTATAGTCTCCCCATGATTGACTTAGAAAACCCTAACTACTAGTTGGATGCCTCTGGAATATGGGGAGGTGTACCTGAGGTTATGTGGTGGACCAAATCTGGGCACTAGTTCATAGTACTCAGGCTGGGACATTATAATCTATGATGGTAGGAAAGTTTTATCAATCCGTATATGTTAAAAAACATTCTTATATTACTTTTATAAAAAGTCAAAAATAATTTATATAGAAAATATTTAAAAGTTACTTTTTAATCCACTTTAAATAATGTAAAAATCTAATTTAAAATTAACTTATCATCCTTTGAATAATAATTAATAGAAATACTTAAATATTTAAAAGAACTATGACATGCAACAAAAACAATTGGAAGGATAACATTAAGATTTTTAAAAGAAATTCTTTTACCTTAATTCTTATCTAGATTTGAGAATTATATAACTCCTTGATAATAAAATTATATTATCATTATACTTGTTTAATAACCTTTTTCATGTTTATTTAATTATTATTATTCTTTTTATTTCATTTTTTACCAAGACTTATTTAGTTACTAAAATGGTTAAGTTCACATTCGATGTTTTGGGTCATTAAGTATATAACCTCAAAAGAAAATCTGTTTATTGATAGTGGTCAAAGGGGTTTTTGTGAAATTTACTCCAACATATTAAAAATATAATATTATCATATTTATAGATTATATACACTTTTAAAACCAACCATGTACAATGTTTAGGAAAAATGAACTATGTAGTTTCATGAAAGCGATCGTTTGTACGTACGTATAAATAACGTTTTCATTTTTACATTAAATGTAAAATAAATAATAGGATAGTATTTTACTTGAAAAAATCATAACTTTTTTATAAATTTTATATTTATTAATTATTTCCAACCTTATGACCAACCATGTGTGTAAGTAATGAAAAATTAATGATATCACTTCATGGAGGTGGTATTCCACATGTATGGAGAGGTGATAATATCAATTTTCATATGATGGAAAGGATAATAAGGTAAGTAATATATTATATTTATAAAATAATAATAATTTTATAAAAATATTATAAATTCATTAATTTTATTTTTATCTCTATTTATGTGAGGCAGCGATTGAAAATGAAACACATCGCTTTGTGAAAGTGGTAGTCCACCCATACCAACATGTGATGTTTTCATTTACCATAGGATGGAAAACAGATAGAAAATATTTGTTCTATAAATTTAATAATATTTAAGTATATAAAAGATACTAATTTAATTATGTTATATTTTTTAGAATATTCTTGAAGGAGGTAGAAGATGACATAAACTTAAAATAGTTTGGTTGGATGTATACCTTCTCCTTGGATATCTCCCTTTAGGTTACACACTAAGCCTTCTTGGACTGGATTTTTGAGAATAATGAGACCTCTAAGATATGTGGAGGGATGTTTTGAAGGTATTTGGGTAGGTATTAGTTTAGATAAATTAAATTTTAATTGGTTTTCCAAGCTAAAATAGAGGGGTATTTATACTTGAGGAGAGGGGTGTTTTAGGGTTAAAATGTTGATTATTTTATCATTTAGGCCTAAGACTTATGAGAAGTGATGATTCCTTCCAATTTGTTTATTTATTATTAAATATAATAATAATATCTGATAGTATAACCATTCAAAAACTAAATGGAAACCTTGAACCACCTTATTAAAAGTGAAGAAATAAAAATTATTTTTTATTTGAATAAAATATAATTTAGGCTTTGAAATTTAAAAATAGGTTTATAAATTCAAATTAATACTTATAAGTTTATTAGTTTATTCCTTAAATATTTATTTGGTAAAGTAAATTTTTTTATAAATTTTTAATTCTTTCTTACATCCTAATGATTTCATAAAATGCATAGTATGTGAAAAAATATTATTTTTTACTACTCACAAAAAATTATGGTTTTCAGAAAAATACACAAAATTTAACCCTCACATAATTTTGATACTATGATACCAAAAATTAAGTCAGTTTTATAATATTAAATTCCTATAATTTTTAAATTTTACCTTTAAATGAAACCATATAATTAATGAAAAGCATTTTGGTTAAAAAAAATTATTTTTCGACTAAGAAATTACCTAAAATCAATATAATGAATATGAATCAATAAAATATAGTCATGAATATTTATAAGACATGAAATTAATTTATTATTAACAATACCTAGTTTTTCATATTATTACCCCTTTAATAAATTAAATCCTAACATTTTTATTCATTTCTTAAATAAGTGAGGTTATTTTTACCTTGTAGACTTTTCTGATTCTTATGTTTCTTCTTTAATCGTGTGATTCTTACATAAAACTTTAACCTAGTGAATCACTTTATTTTGTAGTACCTTGTCTCTATG
Source organism: Viscum album (assembly GCA_963277665.1). Taxonomy (NCBI): domain Eukaryota; kingdom Viridiplantae; phylum Streptophyta; class Magnoliopsida; order Santalales; family Viscaceae; genus Viscum; species Viscum album. The sequence goes on along the minus strand of OY728138.1, from coordinate 740,938,196 downwards.
ATCCAATATATAAACCATATTTCTTTCATAATAGATATTGTTCTCTAATTGTACCACTTTAGGGATCAAAACATGAGATGTATTAGGTATATACTTTCCTAGTAAAGAAACATGCAACACATTATGTACCTATGATAAACTTGAAGGTAAGGTTACATGATAATAAACTTATCCAAAATTATAAATATTTTCATAGGTTTTGATGAATTGTGGGCTCAAATTTACCTTTTTACTAAAACACAACACACATTTCCAACGAGATATTTCAAGAAAAATATGATCAATTACCTCAAATAAAAGTTCTTTCATTTGGTTATCTATATAACACATTTCTATTCTTCATGTTATCCATGTGTAATATTGAAACGTATTTAATTTTTCAACTATATCTTATACCAATGATAGTCCCAAAAACTTCCATTCACTAACTCCATCTCCAATATGATGATGTGTGACATTATTTTCCATATAATCCCTCAAAATTTGTAATTTTAATGATTGAATGAAAATATTTATTATAATAAATTTTAATAAAAGGTATATTTTGATACTAAATTATCTAATAATATAAAGCCAAATCTCTTATCATATCATCTAAAGTCTGGATTGTAAAATATGATTTTTTATCAGATCAAGGATTCAAATCTATACTAAAATTTAATTTAGTTCCCATATACAATAATTGGAGGACAACACCATTTAACCAAACTACCTTCTTAAGATAAAGTCTTGGAAACTAATTCAAATTACTAGTAAATTTAATGAGTATAAAATGAACATATTTAGTAAAATGATCAATAATAACCCAAATCACATTATTAACTCAAGTTATATCTAGTAATCCCACTAAAAACCCCATGGATATATTCTCTCATTTCCATTCAGGCACTGGAAATGTTTAAATAATCCCCTTTGGTAGTGTTCACTCATCTTTTACCATTTGTAAATTCATATATTTTATAGGAAAATTAAAAGTAACCTTCTTCATACCTTCCCCCCAAAAATATTCTCAAATCTCCTTGTACATCCAAGTGCTTTTAGGATGAATAAAAAATGGACAATTATGTATTTTCATTAATAATTCCTACATAAATGGTAAACACTCAAAACACATAACCACTTTCCATATATAATAACACATTATTTATCAATATTAAACTTAGGAAACATTCCCTTTTTGGCCAAATCTCTCTTTCTTTAAAATCGTAACCTTTCTTCTGAGCCTTCTTGATTCTATATGATAAAGATGACTGTATAGATACATGAGTCAAAAGAGAAGTATTTTATGCCTACAAAATTCATAGGCCAACATTTATTAAATCGTTAACTAAAATACCATGTTCCAAAAATAACATAGTTAATGATTCATTATATTTTCAAATAAATGCATCATCTAAATTGATTTATATAAATTGATGATAGTGAATTATGAAATCATAATATTTAATCAGTTATATCCATCTTTTATGCCTTATGTTCAACTATTTTTGAGTGAATTTATACTTTAATCTTTTATTATTAGTATATATTTCACATTTATCCACATCTAAATGAAGCCTACATATTTTTAAAGAAAACCTACAACATACAACTCAAGTTCATGTGAAAGATAATTACACTCATGTAGTTTCAATTGAAAAGATGCATACATGATAACCCAATCATTAGACATCAAGACACAATCAATTACCTTCAAAAAAACATCACTATAAATAATAAATTCAATTTTTCTTTTTTAAAAGGATAAAAATGGATCATTAACCAATCTTCTTTTCAATTATTGGAAATATTCATCACATTCCTTTGCCTAAATTAATATTACTCCATTTTAGGTTAACATAGTTAGTGGGGTAGATAAACCATAAATATTTTTAACAAACTATCAATAGTAACCTGCTAGTTCAAGAAAACATTTAATCTTAGTGACATGTGTTTTCCTTGACCATTATTCCACCACTTTAGTTTTAGTAGGATCAATAGTTATTCTATATTTAGAAACAATAATCTTATGGGATGAAATCTATTGTAACCAAAACTCACATTTATTAAAATTTTAAATAAAAATTTCCTTTAAATTATACATAACAATACTTATATGTTTCTCATGATCTTCATAGATTTTATAGTATACCAAAATATCATTGATAAATACAAAAACAAATTTATCCAAATACTCATGGAACACTCTATTAATTAGATCCATAAATATAGTGGGTGTGTTTTTTACCCAAAAGGCTTAACCTAAAACTCATAATGGACATACCAGGTCCTGAAAACTATCCTCAGAATATCCTATTTTTTCACCTTTAGTTGATAATACCAGGACCGGAGGTATATCATTAAAAAAATATAGTTCTCTAAATAGCTGATCAAACAAGTCATTGAGTTACTTATTCTTACTATTTATGTTATTGAGTGCTCTATAATAAATAAAAAGTCTCAAAAAACCATCCTTATTTTTAACAAATAGAATAGGAGAACCCAAGGTGAAATTATTGGTAGGATTAAACCCTAATATTGCAACTCTTTTAACTGATTTTTAAATTCCAATAACTCAGAAGAATCCCTTCCAATATAGGGGTTTTGAAATTTTATTATCATCAGACACTAAGTCAATAATAAATACAACCTCCCAATCTAGAATAACAATTGGAAAATAATCAATAAATACATCCAAATACTCATTTTTCAACTAGAACATCACTAATTTGAGAAGCACTATTATTTTCAACAATATGTGCATGATAAATTTCACTTTCATATTTTATCATTAATTAAATTTCATATTATGTTATCAAAGGTAGAAATAATTTTTAAATATGAATTGAAACTTACTCCAAAAATTGAACATGACTTTTTTAGCTCTCTAATCTATCTTATCATGATAAACTAAAATCCAATCCATGGTGAGAAAAATCGAACATGACTCTTGTCAAGGCCTCATGCCAAGACACTAGTTTGTCTCATGAGACCTGCCGATGCATCGAGGAACTATAGCGGGCTCCACCCGTCACTTATTAAGTCCAATGCATTCCTCATATGAATAGGTTTAAACATATCATAAACCATAACATAATCGTATCACATAAAACATGCATAAAGGAAACATAAAATTTCCACATTTCAATCACAAGATATCAATACAACACATTGATATAATAAAAACACTTTTAAAACAATTTTCAATACCAAAATAAAATAAAGGTAAAACATGGTATTTATTTTTCTTTTTTTAAAAAAAGTATGGCTTGTAAAGGAAGCCGAAACTCAAATAATGGTCACGGCAGCGGAGAAGTCATTGTCTCCGCATATGTACGACAAAAACATTCCCTTTTGTCATTTAGTAAATGCTTCGTATAAAAATATTCCTTTTCAAAAAATGTAAAAGTCAATGGGGTTTATACACCGTATAAAAGAAAGTTGTGTATAAAACCAAATATGCCTCAATGAAAGGAGATTGAGACGAAGTCCTTAAAAAGATCATTTTTAAAATAAAATAGATCTATTATGTGTACTCAATATAGGTACACATAAAGAAAGTAAAAATACAAAATAATACATAATAATATCATGACATAATTTGAAAGTAAGAGATTAACCCAAATAATGGAAATTGGGTTAAGAAGTTCCCTTACCTTGCGTCTTGTCATGACTCGACCGTTCTTTAACCTCCTGAATAATAAACTAGAGTTAATTTCTATTTACATAAGAACCTTTTTCATGTTCATTATTCCTTTTATATCCCTTATTACCATGTTATGAACATTATGTAATTATTAAAGTTTATAACGGTCATTTTGTCGATCTTAGGTACTTGAGTCAAAAATAAAATTCTTATAATTAAAAGTTGTTCATGTGGTGATATATCCATTATATCCAGAATTAAATTCATGATATAGATATCCTATATCTCATATATATCCAGTATATACATTCATTTATAATATTCCATAACGTTTAGAGGTAAGAAATGAAATGCACCATTCATGGAGACGGTAAGCTGTACGTACGCATGAACGCTACTTTCATTTCTATTTCGTATTTAATGAAATCATAATGATATAAAGGTATAATATATTTCCAGTATAATATTATATATAATATCATTTACTCCATCCTTTATACATCTCACATATGGCATTAACGATTCACATCACTTTGAGGGGGCGGTAGTCCGCACTTCCTAAAATGAAATTATCGCGTTTACCCATAATGGAAATCATAAAGTATGCCATAAATGAGAAATAAAGAAGCATAAGGAAAACATAAACATATTATATATCATATATAAATATAGTGACATCTTAATGGACACCTTTGAAGGTGTTATATGAGTGTTGAACAATCATCGTCTCGTGAGGCAGAAATCCACCATCCACAGAAACAGTATGTTCTTTAACCATTAGATGTAGGTGTGTGTAAGTGTAGCTCAAATACTTCTTATAACAACATCCTAGTATATTTAGGATACTGGTTTTGTTACAAAAGAAATGAATAAAAAGTGTTTAGGGGGTTGGAGAAGAAAAATAATACAAAACAACATTAGAGAAGACATTACCTTAAAATTGGGTAACTCTTTTGATTTGAGCCAAAGGCTTCCTTGGGAAGAATTATTCCCTAAAGTGAGTATTCTAGGAGTAAGTGAGGGAAGTTGGGAGAGTATTTGGGCAGATGTTGGCCGAGCCAAATGGCTTTAATGTGTTAATGAGTTGGTAGAGGTGGGGGCCTTTTATAAGAGGAGAGGAGGGTCACTCTTGGAAAGTAAGGAAATTTTACATTATTATACAATGATTTTCGGATTATAAAGGTACCACACTTATATAATTCGAGGATAAGGTGATAAGGGTTCGAAATCTACCCATCCAATAGTCTTTGGACAAGTGTAAGCCTTGGATTTTACATTATCTTTTCATTTTATTAAAATCGTTAAATAATGAGGTCAACGCTGCATCATAATGATGTCATACATAATTTAATTTATTTAATGTCTAAAAATTATAAAAAAATACTATGATGTAGGAAATATTTTTATCTTTCCAATGACTATTTATAGACAAAAATATGACTTGTATAACCCCATGCAAAAATTGTTTTAGTAAAACATTTCATGTTTGTGTCATTTTTTACTTTAACATTAAATAAAAGGTATTTATGTCATTTTCCAACTAAAGTGGATCCATGCGGTCCCCAAGTTGACCCATGGATTGTCTTGGTCGGCCATGGAATATCCAATTAGGGTAGGACATGTGTCAAGCTCATCTCATATTATTAAAACATTATTTTTACCTTAAACTACACTAATTACCTCTAATCGCGATTAAGAACTTAAAAGTTACTATTCACCAAAAAAATATTTTAATCTCATTGAACCAAATTTTACTTCTTAATTACAACCATGTATGCTGGATTTTTGAAAATCAAATCACAGAAGTGGTAATATTTCATTTAAATGAAAAATCAGTTATTTAACTACCACTTAGTGGTTTCACTATTCATCAAAAATTGAAGTTTTTCATAACAATGCCAAAATTTCACCCTAAGATATAATTGATATGACGAATTCAAAAATGATGTCTATTTTACAAAATTACAAAAATATAAGTTGCATTAATTTCATAATTAATTCCCGCTGTCACAACAAATAGCGTGTTTTTAAGAAACAATTTATATCAAAAGATTGACAATTTTTTATGTCCAATTTCAATGTTAAATTAATTATAATGACCACCATAGGATAAAATGGTAAAAATATTTTATAATTATACTTTAAAACCACTAAATAGTATAATTTATCACTATAAATTATTTTTATTAAAAAAAAATTAAGTATTTTTCACTATTCATAAAAAATTGAAAGTTCTTAGAAAATTACAAAAAACTCAACTTAGGATAATTTCGATATTCCGAATACAAAAATGAAGTCCATTTTGAAATATAAAATTTATATAATTTCAAAAAGTGGGTATTACTATTCATAATGGTTACTTTGATTAGTTGCGGTGTGTTAGAACTCAAAGTTGCCTACAATGAAAGCTATTGCATTATTGAATGAGACGCGTATCATAGAAGCTCAGGGTGTTACATTCTCCCCTCCTTCAATAAATTACGTCCTCGCAATTTTAAATTTTTCTTGGAAAATAAAAGGTTGAAAATAGAAAATACCTTTGTAGAAAACCCACATCGGAAATAAGGTTAATAAAAATATAACTTTAAAAGAAAGAAAGATAAGTACAAAGGTCACCCGAGATAGCCTATACTAGGAATCTATGAAAATATGGATATGGATGAAAAACAAACCATCAAGGTCTGATGGAGAGTTGTAGAAAACTGGATTAGGAGAAAGTTAACAATAAGAAAATCACAAACTTTTTATTGGTTAAACGGTCATTGAATCCCCAGTTGGAAAAGTTAACCGGAAAAGTTTTCGGTTTAAGTTACCTTTTATAAAGTTAAAGAATTTATTTAGGAGATTTACTAAGAACGTAAGGGAATATACATACTTGTCATGTATACTTTCATTCTTTAATAAATTTTTACCAAAAACCCATCTTTCACTCTAAAAGGTAATAGAACTCAAAAATATTCTATTTATCCTAATTGTATAAGGTTCCAAATATTAAAACATACCATTTAGATTAGAAAAACTATTTTGTAATAACCAGGTACTTCACGTAGTCCAGTGGTAGGTGATTAATCCCAATCGCACTATGGTTGTGGGTTCGATTCCCACAGCTTTGTCCAACGCGATGGGTTGTCACTCGGGCTGCGTGTTGTCCTTTTTATAAATATCCAAAAATAACCTTAACAATAGTATCCAATGTAAAATATAATCCATTCCAACCTTTATAGTTATCCAAAATACTTCTGTCTAACTCACAGTCCAGATTTTATGAGGAAGGTAAACATAATGAAGCTCCTTTTTTTCTGCGTAACAACATGTGAACACCTTCATCATGTATTCTTTTAAAACACTGCAACATACTGTATTACCATAAATCGTTATTGATTACATTAATGATCACTTATTCCTTATAGAAAACTAGATATACTCCTTCTATCCAAAAATGTATACAAATCATTAATCAGTTTCATGGATGTTAAGAATATCCAACATAATTTATCCGAATCAATCTTGTCTTATTCCAAAATCACTATATCGGTATCAGAACCATATAATGGTTTATCTTTCTATCAACCATATATTTTCCAAAAATTTAACCTATTGTGGAGTCACTGTTCTTGGTTCCACACAATCTCAAGTCCAAGATGAAATAGTACTGCAGTACAATCCTTATATACTCCATAATTATTATAACCAGAACATCATTGATACAACACTGAAATTACAAAATTCTTTAATAACAACATAAGAACTCTAATCATTCCTCCTCATATGTGGTAGTATCATAACTTGATTATTATCCAATAACATCATTTGGGGCATACTCTGATGATTTGAACATTGGTTTGCGTAGTGTCCCCACTCCTTGCAGATGAAGCATTGTACATTTGAAACTTTTTTCTTACCCTTGCAGTCACGCACTTGGTGTCATTTTTCTCCACACTTATAACAAACTCCCATTCCCTTCAGGAAAATTCCAAGGTGTTTCTTCCCACAGTTATCACATATTGGAAAATTATTCTTTTCCCTCGTCCCTTTATCCATCATTCTCTCTTCCATCCTTTTCTTCTCTTTCATCCCTTCAAATCCATAAGACTCAAAGAATTCTCTACTTATCTTATTAACACGTGATACTATTTCTTCATATGTTGATAACACATGGGAGAATATTTCCCTTCTAAATGTTAGCTTAATACCATGAAAGATATGATCCTTCTTACTCTTTGGATCATACGTATTGATGGAGTTCACATTCCTTCTACTGGGCGCCATTTCTATACAATGTCATAAACTAGGTTAGTTTATGAATCGAAATACATAATAACAAACTTTAAAACACCTATAATAAATTGAACTATTTATGGATATAATCCATAATCATAAAAAATGTTTTCTTTTAGTAAGTATATACTCATAACCCTTCATAGTGGTTTGTAAAGAAAATTTGAATTATCCTAAGCATATCCCCCGGGAGTGTCGTAACCAAGAGTGCAGCAAGGCCCGTTGTCGTGCACCAGTTCTCGTTCGAGTCTAGCTCAAAGCGGTGTTTTCGGGTTTTACCCCTAGGTACATATGTGCCAGATCCGCCTCTACCTACTCGTATCCATACAGGGATGTATTGCTCGGAAAACCCACAACATCTCTACAATACCAAAATTCTAGGAAGTTCTTCTATACTAATCCTCAAAGTCTATCTTCAGGCTATGTGATCTAATCAGAGTTTATCTAAATCTAGCTTCCAAGGTTAGTACTAAACTGCCTCTGATAACAACTGTAACGCCCCGACCCCAGCTACCCAGAGTTGGTGCATTACTTCGTAACATTGGCATGATCACAAAAGATCAAGTCTCGAAAGACCGATTAGTTTAGTAGCCTTGGAAACAATAGATACATTCATAAATGTTACATTACATCATAAAGTGAAAAACTAATAACAAAGTATTCATAGTCCACACTCATATCCTCTTCTGACTATCCCTGCAGGTCATTCATAAAATACTTCTTCACATCCTGGAAAATATTAAAACACTGAATGGGGTGACCTCAGATGCTCAGTAAGGATAACAACATAGAGGAAGCTTTCATAAATAAACATTAACATTTAAGGCAATGTATAACTAAAACAAAAGCCTTTTAAACTTGAACTTTAGCATAATATGGCAAAAGTAAAATGAAATAATGTCATTTACTTACTCACATGGATATTCTACTAGTCGAATAATCACATGAAATATCATTAACCACTTTCATAATGATGGAATGCATAATGCCAGACTATCATAACCACGAAGCCAAGGCCTCGTGCCAAGACCACAAATAATATTTTGTCAAGGGCTCGTGCCAATACACTAGTTTGTCTCATGAGACCTGCCGATGCATCGAGGAGCTATAGCGGGCTCCACCCGTCACTTATTAAGTCCAATGCATTCCTCATATGAATAGGTTTAAACATATCATAAACCATAACATAATCGTATCACATAAAACATGCATAAAGGAAACATAAAATTTCCACATTTCAGTCACAAGATATCAATACAACACATTGATATAATAAAAACACTTTCAAAACCATTTTCAATACAAAAATAAAAGGAAGGTAAAACATGGTATTTATTTTTCTTTTTTTAAAAAAAGTATGGCTTGTAAAGGAAGCTGAAACTCAAATAATGGTCACGGCGGCGGAGAATTCATTGTCGCCGCATACGTACGACAAAAACATTCTCTTTTTTCGTTTAGTAAATGCTTCGTATAAAAAGATTCCTTTTGAATAAACGTAAAAGTCAAAGGGGTTTATACACCGTATAAAAGAAAGTTGTGTATAAAACCAAATATGCCTCAATGAAAGGAGATTGAGATGAAGCCCTTAAAAATATCATTATTAAAATAAAATAGATCTATTGTGTGTACTCACTATAGGTACACATAAAGAAAGTAAAAATACAAAATAATACATAATAATATCATGACATAATTTGAAAGTTGGAGATTAACCCAAAGAATGGAAATTGGGTTAAGAAGTTCCCTTACCTTGCGTCTTGTCCTGACTCGACCGTTCTTTAACCTCCTGAATAATAAACTAGAGTTAATTTCTATTTACTTAATAACCTTTTTCATGTTCATTATTCCTTTTATATCCCTTATTACCATGTTATGAACATTATGTAATTATTAAAGTTTATAAAGGTCATTTTGTCGATCTTAGGTACTTGAGTCAAAAATAAAATTCTTATAATTACAAGTTGTTCATGTGGTGATATATCCATTATATCCAGAATTACATTCATGATATAGATATCATATATCTCATATATATCCAGTATATACATGCATTTATGATATTCCATAACGTTTAGAGGTAAGAAATGAAATGCACCATTGATGGAGACGGTAAGCCGTACGTACGCATGAACGCTACTTTCATTTCTATTTCGTATTTAATGAAATCATAATGATATAAAGGTGTAATATATTTCCAGTATAATATTATATATAATATCATTTACTCCATCCTTTATACATCCCACATATGGCATTAACAATTGACATCACTTAGAGGGGGCGGTAGTCCGCACTTCCTAAAATGAAATTATCGCGTTTACCCATAATGGAAATCATAAAGTATGCCATAAATGAGAAATACAGAAGCATAAGGAAAACATAAACATATTATATATCATATATAAATATAGTTACATCTTAATGGCCACCTTTGAAGGTGTTATATGAGTGTTGAACAATCATCGTCTCGTGAGGCAGAAATCCGTCATCCACAGAAACAGTATGTTCTTTAACCATTAGATGTAGGTGTGTGTAAGTGTAGCTCAAATCCTTCTTATAACAACATCCTAGTATATTGAGGATACTTTTGTTCTTACAAAAGAAATGAATAAAAAGTGTTTAGGGGGTTGGAGAAGAAAAATAAAACAAAACAATATTAGAGAAGACATTACCTTAAAATTGGGTAACTCTTTTGATTTGAGCCAAAGGCTTCCTTGGGAAGAATTATGCCCTAAAGTGAGGATTCTAAGAGTAAGGGAGGGAAGTCGGTAGAGTATTTGGGTAGAGTTTGGCCGAGCCAAATGGCTTTAAAGTGTTAATGAGGTGGTAGAGGTGGGGGCCTTTTATAAGAGGAGAGGAGGGTCACTCTTGGAAAGTAAGGAAATGTTACATTATTATACAATGCTTTTCGAATTCTAAAGGTCCCACACTTATATAATTCAAGTATAAGGTGATAAGGGTTCGAAATCTACCCATAAAATAGTCTTTTGACAAGTGTAAGCCTTGGATTTTACATTATCTTTTCATTTTATTAAAATCGTTAAATAATGAGGTCATCGCTGCATCATAATGATGTCATAAATAATTTAATTTATTTAATGTCTAAAAATTATAAAAAAAATACTATGATGTAGGAACTCTTTTTAGCTTTCCAATGACTATTTATAGATAAAAATATGAATTGTATAACCCCGGGAAAAAATTGTTTTAGTAAAACATTTCATGTTTGTGTCACTTTTTACTTTAACATTAAATAAAAGGTATTTATGTCATTTTCCAACTAAAGTGGATCCATGGGGTCCCCAAGTTGACCCATGGATTGTCTTGGTCGTCCATGGCACATCCAATGAGGGTAGGACATGTTTCAAGCTCATCTCATATTATTAAAATAATATTTTTACCTTAAACTACACTAATTACCTCTAATCGCGATTAAGAACTTAAAAGTTACTATTCACCAAAAAATTTATTTTAATCTCATTGAACCACATTTTACTTCTTAATGACAACCATGTATGCCGGATTTTTGAAAATCAAATCACAGAAGTGGTAATATTTCATTTAAACAAAAAATCAGTTATTTAATTACCACTTAGTGGTTTCACTATTCATCAAAAATTGAAGTTTTTCAGAACAATGCCAAAATTTCACCCTAAGCTATAATTGATATGCCGAATTCAAAAATGATGTCTATTTTACAAAATTCCAAAAATATAAGTTGCATTAATTTCATAATTATATCAAAACATTGACAATTGTTTATGTCCAATTTCAATGTTAAATTAATTCTAATGACCACCATTGGATAAAATGGTAAAAATATGTTATAATTATACTTTAAAACCACTAAATAGTATAATTTATCACTATAAATTATTTTGATTAAAAAAGTTGTTTTAAGTATTTTTCACTATTCATAAAAAATTGAAAGTTCTCAGAAAATTACAAAAAACTCAACTTAGGATAATTTCGATATTCCAAATACAAAAATGAAGTCCATTTTGAAATATAAAATTTATATAATTTCAAAAAGTGGGTATTACTATTCATAACGGCTACTTTGATTAGTTGTGGTGTATTAGAACTCGAAGTTGTGTACAATGCAAGCTATTGCATTATTGAATGAGAAGCGTATCATAGAAGCTCGGGGTGCTACAATTTGTACAAAAATTATTACAGAACATTAAATAGGATATATTAAATACATAATATTCAGGTTTAACCATAAAAAATAGTTTTATGACCAGAATTTAATACAGTAATAGAAATTGAAAACTCATCATCCTTGAATGTGATAAATAAACACATCTCGAGTGGTGTTTCCATTTCTCGTATAAAAGGAAGGGAAAGGAGAGATAATGATGAATTATTCAATATAATAAAAACATTGAAGAATATATAAGTTATTGGATTTATCACACAATTTTTATGGGGATAGAAGAGGGTAGAAAAGAATACAAAGGAACTTGAGAAGAAATTTAAAGAAAACAGAAGAGGGTTTTACCGCTTGATTCATTTCTCTTGATAACCTCCTTAGGGGAGAGGTTTTGATATTTTGATGATACCAAGGGCTCAAAGAAGTGTTAAAGGGTATTATAGAGATATTTGAGAAGAATTTTTACAACTTATATGGCTTGAGATATGTGAGGAGAAGTGGTTGTCAAGGGGTGGTATATATAGTGGAGGAGAGGTGAGTTTTCTCAATATTTAACTCATTAGTTTATTATTTTTCTCAAGACAAGAAATAGTGCTGATTATTGAGAATAAATATATTAATAATATCATTTTAATTTATAAAAATGGTTCTCATATCATCCATGACTCAAAACAATAGTGTATTTAACTTATAATTTATATATACTGTAAATTATCGTATTTCAATATTAACCAAAAATTCAAGTATTTTAGAAAAATCCTAAAAATTAACCCTAAATATTTATTGATGTATAAAATCCAAAAATGAACTCCATTTTATGAAAATAATTTTTAAATATAAGAAATTTAATTTTTAATTAAAACCATAATTTACTTCAAAAATACCAATTTTAAAATTAAAACTGATTTTCTAACACATTGAAAAATTAATTAAGGTCTAATAAAGTTATATTATAATCATAATACATAAAAATACGTTTTATGAATATATTTTATAAAAATAAATTTTATTTTTATTTATTAAATTAATCATCAAATTTTAATTAAATATACTTGACTTACAAATATACCAACACTTAATTACTAATTTTTAAAATAATTATTTAATTTTACTATGATATAATTATATCATATTGAAAATTATAAAATGGGTAAATATTATTTATAATTTAATTGGTGTGGTTACTATTACATTGCATGGTTTACTATTCATAAGGGTCACATTACTATTCTAAAGTTCAAGTTACTATTTCATCGGTAAATGTTTCTTAACTTATAGAGATACCTTTTATTTCACTCATTATTCATTTATAAGGTTTTTATTATGTTATATATGTAATATTATGTGATTATACAATAATATATATTTATAATAGTGTAATTTCATTAATAAATCATTAGTTAGTTACATTTGGAACATGAAATACTACCATAAATACCTTTCAAAAGATGGTTTAAGCATGTGGGTAGAAACTCATATATTCTTATTGGAAAAAACTCAAAGGGTTTGTCACCAACTGATTTTGTCTCATGAGACTACTGATACATTAAGTGGATTTCATTAACTATTCCCCAACCCATAGGTTTTTTACTAAACTTTCACCAACACATGTAATACTATTACAAATGATTCCTCATATATCAAACAATCGATTTAAATATATATTTTTAATCAAAGTTTATCATACAACTTTGAAATAAATAATCCTTATAAAAGTAAAAAATTATCAAATGAAACATTAAAAACCATGAAGATATTCATGATATGATATATCAAATGGGAATTACACCACACAAAATAAATAAGTGGTGAGTAAGACATATCTCATATAAATAAAAGTGAGATGAAAATATCTTACCACTTTGTAATCATTTATTTAAAAGGTCATGCATTTCTTAAAAAAATATTTTCTTTAAAAATAAAATTGTAAACATATAAAGTAATATTCAAAACTTTAGGGAATCATGATGGTAGGAAATTTCATTCATTTCTTATAAGTTAAAAATATTCTTTTTACTTTTGTAAGAAAAGTCATAAAGTACCTTGTTTCTGGAAAACGAAAAGAAGTTATTTTTAAAGCATTTTATAAAGAGTAAAAAATGGCTAAAAATTAATTTAAAAAATAATTACAGAATTATAAAAAATAAAAATATTTTTAAAAAACACTAACATTGAAGATATATATTCCCCAGTGGAGACTTAGATAAAAATAATCCCGAATAACAATGAGATTGTGAAATAACCCCATATCACTTTATAATCAGAAGAATCGTATGCCCTGAAAGAATGAAAATTATATGGCTATTAAAATACCATTATATTTATAATAATACTCATAAAATACATTCATTTTTGGTATATACACCACACAAAATAAACAACTAGTGTATAAATAATGTGTCCCATAGAAATAAAAGTGAGATAAAGATCCCTTACCTTGTGTTTCCTTTCGGGTGAACATCATTTAACCTACTGTATAATAGTTTTAATCATGTTATTAAAATATAAAATATTCATAATCATTTTTATAATATTATATATTAACTTATTATAATATCATATATTAACTTATTATAATATCTCCTTACCTATTTGTTAACAATCTTTAATTTTTTCACTTTTTCGGGTGTTAATTGTCTAGTTTTCGACTATGTTTTGACTTGTTATTTGTTGTTCCTATTACATAGATAATTATTTCATAATATAAATAATTTAAAACATGATTTAATTATCATATATATTATGTATATATTTATTTATAATAATTAATAATATTTGTAGATAGGAAATGAAATGCACTGTTAACTGAGACGATAGGTCGTACGTAAATATGAATGTTTGTTCCATTAATTTTTCGTAATAAAATAATAAAAATTAAATGATATATATGTATATTATAATTAAGATATCATATATATTTCATATGTGTCATATATTTTTATTAAAACCATCCTTTACATTTTTAATGTATAGTGTGAACAAATCACATCGCTTTGAGGAGCTGGTAGTCCACACTTCTATAAATGATGTTATCATATTTACACAAAATATAAAGAATGAATGTATGTGTTATATAAAAATTAAATAAGTATTAAGACAACATAAATATCATATATATAATATAAAAACATTTTTCATCATAATTACCAACTATGAGAGGTGGTAAAGGAAAAATGAATTGCATCGTTTCGCGAGGTGGTAGTTCACCATACATGAATGGTAAATTCATCACCCATTTGATAGAATTGTGTGTATATTTTTGTCAAACCCTTAACATAAAAACATATAAAAATATTTAGGGTAAATATTTAATTATATAAACATGTATTAATAATAAATTAATGCTTTTAAGGAAGAAATTAAAAATGTTTATGATGAATGTTACCTCTTCTTTGGGTGTCTTCATTTAGTTTACACCAAAATATTTCATTGGTTTGCATTATTCCCAAATTTATACTTATAGGATTAGGAGAGGTATTTTCAGATCTTATTTTAGCATTCTTTATATGATATAGAAGACTAAAAGTGGTGTGAGTAAGTGAGGGAGGAGGTACCCTTTTATAATTGAGGTGAGGGTCAATTTTGGAAACTATCAAACTATTAAATTAATATAAATTATATTTCAATTAAAATTGGATCCAAAGTGATTTATTTAACATATAAGTTTATTATGGGTATAAATAATCTCAACCAATAATTTTTATACATGTTCAGGTCACATACTTACCCTTATCTTTTGGATTTGACCCTTAGATAAACCCCTTTACTCTTACAGTGACAACTTGTCTGTTTACACTTTAAGGGTTAATATAGTTACTATAAAATTCCAATAGAACCATAAATGAGTAAAGGATAAAATTTTAAACTTTATCCCAAAATTGTACATTATGGGGGCATTTTGGATTTGATTTTTCTTGAAGTTCGTGGAGATAGTGTAGGGTTGAAGGTGTGAATCGGTGTTTGGTTCTTGTCCCCCTTGAATGTTGGGTTCTTCTTTGGGTACATGTAAATGTTGAGGTGCTGTGATGTTTGGTGGTTTGAAAATTTTTAATGCTTTCCTTTCACTGTGACGGTGACGATGAACGCTGGTGAAGCTCGTCAGTGTTTCGGTTTACGGATTCTCTAGTCGTCTCAGGCGTGGTTCGAGGCGTTGTAGAAATCGAGGGATCTCATGCTTCGATTCTGTCGCATGGGTTTGTGGATCGAGGTGGTGAGAGGTTTATTTTTGAATGTTGAATTTTTAATTTGAAATTGTGATGTCGTGGCTGTTTGGACTGTGTGCGGTTTGGATTCATGTATTTGGGTACCAGAAACCCTTAAACCGGCTTTTAGAAAATGAAAAAAATGGTTTGCTGCTGCTTTCCTAAAAATTAAAAAAAATATAATTATGAATATAAACATTTTAGATTACAAATTACTATTTATATTACAATATATCTTTTTAATTCTCGCTGATTAAAAATGTAATACTTATTAAAAACATGAGTTTGACATATTAGAATTCCCGTAGAATAAAATACTAAAAAATATTAAAGTCATTAAAGTGGATTAAAGAGTCCATAAAATCATTCCAAGGAATATTTTGTTCAATAATAACTCATCTAATAAAATTTAACATTTTTTAGGATATTTTTATAATATTTATAATATTATTTTTACCCCTAATTACTCGATTTAACTTTAACCCTCTTAATAAAATTTAATAAAGTTACTACTCATAATATCCAAAAATAAAAGGAAAATATATATAAAATTTGGACACAATAATTCAAAATACGGAATCAATTTTTAAAAATTCAAAACAAATAAGTTTTAGTAATTAATTTAAAATTAATCTCATTGTTTAAATGAGAAAATGAGTTTTTAAAGTGAAAACATTCACAAGATTGAAATGTTTTTATATCCAAATTCAATGATAAATTGATTCCAATGACATAAATGAGATTAAATAATAATTAATTTATCTAGATATAATGAAAAACTAATTTAAAATATAATTCAACACTATAAATTATTTAGATGAAAAATATGTTTTCAATTAAAATGAAATATTTTATAACTATTTATCAAAACATGAAACTTAAAATAAAAATACCCAAAAATCAACCAAAGTAAATTTTTATATTAAAATTTAAAATAATAAGTATTTTCTTATCAAATATAATTTATAAAATTAAAAAAATTGGATTAATAATAGTATCTCTATTAAAAGGCAGTAAAATAGCCTTTAAAAAATACATGTTTTCATATAGAAAATTGGGTTTGTTCTTATCTTATGTATTTCAAATATATTAGATGAATTTAAAAAAAATTGATTGAATATATAATGTATATATTTCATTAATTTCATTCACTAATAGTATTTAATTTAATTTATTAACATAAAACACCTTTAGGGAATAAAAATATTTTTTTATAAAATCATTCCCCTTATATTGATTTTTTTTCTATATCCATTCCTAATTAATTGGTAACCAATGAATTCAACCATATATTTTCATAATTTATTTAATACTATTCATAAAAACCAACTTAATATCTATGTTTTATCTTATTATAATAAATAATACAATTTTAATAATATACTATTTTTCTATAAAAATAGACCTTGTCTATAATGCAGGTTAACTCATTGTTTTGTGTAGTGTAAGATTAATATGGTGTTGCATATAAAGCGATCTAGAAATAAATTTAAATTTATTCAAAAAATGGAAATATTGTAAATTATTGGGGTGTTACATTCCCCCCAACCTTAATTAAATTTCAACCATGTGATTTAAATATGATCTCGATATTCTAGGGTTTGATATCTAAAAATAAAAAATTGTTAAAAACCCACATCAAAAATAGGCTTAATAAAACATCTTATTTATAACAGGGGAAATGAAATTTGAAGGTCTCTATAAAAGTAGGATTTATAATAGGATAATAATATTAAAAACATTTATATCAAAGATAAATATAATTATATTGTCTATATGGATATTGATAGAGAACATGGTCATCAGAAAGTCTGCCATCACAAGACCATAAATCTATAGTGGATTAAATAGGCCATTGATTTCTCAGTATGAAAATAAAACAAAAAACATTTTTATTCTAAAATAATTTTCCTAGAGATGAGGAATTTGTTTACTTCTTAAAATAAGAACATAAATAAACGTACTTACATGATAATTATAGTTTCATACATAAATTAATTTCCACTAAAATCTCATCTTTTTCTTCAAATGATTAGTACTCAAGATGAATTTTTTCATTCTTGAAGAACTCAAATCAATTTATATAGATAAAAAACTCCAAAAAATTATAAATATCTATTACTCAAGTCCTTATATATTAACCAAAACCAAAATGGTTAGGATAGTATTATATAATTTATAAAAAAAATAAAGCTTTATATGATAAAAAAACTTTAATCTCCAAAATTCGATAGTAATACCAAAATTTCTACATAGATCATTCATAAAATAACTAACCTTCTTTAAAAATATTCTACACTAAGATTAAAACCCAAAAATCAGAATTATTAGATAATATAGTCTTCCAAACAAAATTAATTACTCTTGATTTCTTATACAAAAAAATTAATTTCCTAAATCACATAATCTCCAAGATATACTAACCATTTCCATAAATTACAGAAATTAATATAAGTATATAATAAAATCATATATTATTCCAAAATATAATTCAACTTTTTCTTCTCGAATAGAATCCCATAGTATTTTGTTTACCTTGATCGTATAGGGTTTCCAAAATAGTGAAAGTCTTCTAAAATAACATTAATCACTTAACCACCAAATCATTTTCCAATCCCAAGGTAATATATGTGATAAAAAATGTGCCTAAAATCAAAATAACCAATATCCATTAGATAGTTTAACTAAAAAATGAAATACTAACCAGGACCTCATGTATGCTAGTGGTAGGCGTTGCATGCTTATCGCCCTCCAGTTGGGGGTTCAAACCCTTACAGTCTTACTAGACGTGACAGACTGTCACTCGATATACGGTTTGTCCTTTTTCAAAATCTATATAAATATTATCCAAAATGTGATAAGAATCCTCAAAAAATAACCTAAATATATTCAACATTGATAAAATGTTTAAACCATAAAGATTATATCATATGTTTAATTTTTCGTTCCCAATAATATAAATACCCATAATTACCATAAATTCATAGATTATATAAACTCTAATGGTCATCCTTACCTTTAAACATATTTCCATAAAATTCAAGTTAATTATTCCTTAAATATCTTTTTCACGCATACCAAACCAATGGGTATTGTTCTTTATTGTATATTTTCTTAAATATAGTTCTCATGTTTTATACTAAAATTCCCTTTAATATCAATTATAACACCCCAACCCTAGAATCCCAGAGAAGGTGTATTAATTTATAACATTTTCATGATTATAAGGAATAAAATCCCAATAGATGGATCATTTTAGTTGTTTTAAGAACTAGATTCATAAATGGTTACCTTATTATATTATTAAAACATAAAACATAAAAAAGGAAAATAATTTTCATCATTGAACTCATTAAAAGAATTAATTTTCATAACTTGGGGAAATAGAAAAATTAAAAGGTGAGATAAAATGCTTAGTAAGGGTATGTAAAGAGAAATAAATAATTAATTAATAAGAATAAATCAACATGAAAAGGTACATAACTAAGAACACATGCCATTTAAGAAACTAGATATGGAATAAACAATATAGAATAGTAGATAACTGAATCACATTACATTTTATCAATAAACTAGGAATAAAATGAATTTATAGATATATCAAAGAAAAAATATCACGGATAATAATAATAACTGAATTCTCAATAAAGGAAATGCTTAATTATTGGATATCATGTATCTAGCACATAAACCACTACCTTCAATACCTTTCACAAGATGGTGTAAGCCACTTTTCAAAAAACAAAACCTATATTCTAAAACATAAACCAATTTTTAGAATCAATTTCCTCTTTCAAAAATTAATTTGGAAAAACAAGGTCTAGCCTTTGATCTTAAAAACATACCCATGGAATCCTATGAACTGTAACATAAGTGTTCATCCATTTTCATCCATAAGTTCTAGCATACAATTTTTACACATACCCACACACATGAGAACTTTCATAAGAAGTACCATGGGCCACGCTTGATATTCCATATTCAAACCCCAATATTCCACCAAATTTTAAATCCAAAATAGATTTTTCTTAAAACCCATTTTACAATTTTCAAAACTAGTTGAAAGAAATCATTTTCATTTTTATAAAATGGTTTCATTTTCATAAACTGGTTTCATTTTGAAATCTAACTCACACTAACTGAGATCTAAATAAGACATAGTCAAGCCAAACTACCAGAAGGAGGAACTAGTATCCATGCCTAACTCGGTGACATGGTAGTGGGTCATTCCCCAAATAATGAATAACACTAAGAGGACCATGAAACATGTACTTGGACTTCACATGGGTCACTACTCCATGTTATATCACAAAATGACATTGGCTTTCCTCCATCTTCATCCATCAATCCAAAACAAAGACAAAAGAATCAAATCCCAGACTACCCCTAGTAACTCAAGGATCAGAACGAGCAAGAGTTTGCGATTCTCTCCTCGAACCTAACTCCCAAGTCCTAATATTCATGATATCTAATCTACCTGACACTTCAAATAGAAAGAACCTCCTATGATACCATTTTTTCATTAATCAGGCTGGGATTCCATCCGACCTGACACCTGAACCAGTCTGCGGCATGGCCCTAAGGGCATTCACAATCCCCATAGGCTGGAAACTAGTGCCAAACGTCAAATATAACATGAGTGGGAATTATTTCATCCCAATAACCAGGATCAAATAAAAAAACTGAACAAGTGTATAAACCAACCACAATTGAATCCCAAATAATATGTATAAGCATATTTGGTTACAACAACTAAATAAATGGAAAACTCAATAAAAAACTAAAACTCAAAAAACCACTACCAATGTGATATCCATGTGACCAAAACACCACCACCATCTATAAGACCAAACCACTCCAGGAGCCAAATCAACCAAAAAAACTTTAACAAGAAGAGGAACCTATAAAATAGATTGGGTCTACTAAAAGTGAGTGGTATAAGTAGGGTGTGAGCTAAATATATTAGTAAGAAACCGCTAAAGAATCATACATTTCCTATCCTAAAAACAATCCAAAAACACTAGTTTGAAATACATGTACAAAAATATGGTTTTCAAAATTAATTAAACAAACATATATTCTACCCATTCTAGAAGCCAACACACACCACATTCCATTTTCAAAACATATTACCATTTTAAAACCAATACCAAAACCAAATATCTAAGAAAAACAGTTCCAGACTATGTTGAAAATAAATAAATAGTATAATATAAAAACAAAATTCAATGAAAATTAAACAATCACATACAATTTAGTATCCATGGTCATTTCCTAAACATTCATATAGTGATCTCTGAACGTACTCAGTTACGAACCACCAGTCAGTATATTGGTGAAGCTCCCTAGTCTATAACCAACTAGTCGTCCTCAACTGACCAATTTTGTGGAACATCCCACTTAGCCTCTCAGTAAAACAAGGGGTACCAACCTATCAAATCAGGGTTGGTCAACAACTATCACTCAAACCTCTGAAATATGCCCATGAAACCCATGGTAATAATATATTTTGTAAGTAGGAGGCCCATACACATGTGACTCATCTTGCCTATCGCCACCAAAATTACCCACCCCAAACATGGACACCACCGATATGATAACCCATAGAGGTATATCCTCAATAGGATATCCCACTATACGCATATATATATATCACATCAATGAAGGTTCAAACTAGGTCATCACATTAAATAAACATATAATCATTTTTTTTAAACATTCTATGTTTCCAAATGGGCCTTTAACTTTACACACCCAATTAACTTACCAAAAACATTTCCAAATAATTAAAAACACCACATCCATAAACACTTTTCAAATGGGACTTCACAATCCAAAAATCAAATCCATTTTTAACATTTTTCAAAATCGAGATAAAAATATAGAAAATATCCAACTGATTCCAAATGGATTTTGTACTACCTAGAAACCAATACATCCCTTATAAAGTACTAAAAAATCCATGATTTCACACATAATGTTTAATACCACTTGAAAGAGTCACTTGAGACAAAAAGGAATTTATTGAGAGACCAAGGGTTTGAAGAATAAATTTGAAAATGGGAGAAGCATTTGAATGTGTCATCTTCATTTAATTCACATCCATTTTTGCACCCTGTGCACCCATGGATGTTTCATCATCCAATGGCACACTCCAAATGTCCATGAAAACACCCAAAAACGTTTTTGAGAATCACCACTTTCTTCCAAACCAAACCCAACTGAACTATAAACTTTACCTCATTCCACATACAACGCTAAAATCACAATTGAATCTATTAATAAAATGTACTCGCGGTAAAATGTCACTATAATCATGAAATTATACTATAAAAGCTAAAATGTAATTTCATCAAACACCTTTAATGTATATTAACATTGTTCTATATGGAAAATCACCTCAATGGCCATTTTTAACAAATTTTACTAAGTTGAGAACAATACAATATGTTAATTAAGAGTATCATGGGTATGTGAATAATGTTAAAAAATTAATTGAAATCACTCAAGCATTAAAGGATTGATTTGGAAAAAAAATCAGATGGAAACACCTACCTTGATAATGTGAAAATGTGACAAAACTCTCATAGGAGGAAGAATAGGACCATAACAACTAATCGCACACCCTAAATCCAAAGAAACACAAGACAACATGTCAACCCTAAAATATAGGGTTTTTCTAAGAGAGGGTCTACCAAAAATGAACCAAGAAATATGAGGAGGAGAGGAGGAAAGGGTAAAAAGAGACCAAAAACACTAAAAACGTACCTTAGAAACATAGAAAAGCACTAATGGGGGGAGGAGAAGCTAAGGAGAGGAACCTATGGGATCCCATTGTGTGTAAAAAATTACCCAAGGGAGAGGGGTCCATTTTAGGGTTAAGAGGGGGAAGGAGATTAAATGGGTTTTTAAGATTTTAATGATCTAGAACAACCACATGGTTTGTCCATATAGTTTACTAAACCATGAACAGATTGTGTGGTACCTACTACCCAAGTAGAAACCGACTACAAAACCAACCCACACGACTTATGTGACTGTGTACAAACTGTCTAGTAGCTTTTGCTGAAATCCTGGACCTACCGCACAACCAGGATGCACGGTTTGCGTGACCATGCACAAACTATGCGGTAGCTTATGACAGAATCCAGAACATACTGAACGGGTATGTGGGATGAACTGCATGGTTTCCCCTAACCATGTGGTTCCTGTGCATAGGATGGAATCCCCCCAAACTTTAAAAACTCAAAAAATTTAACCGGGTCTCAACCTGAACCTCAACTGGAAATATCCAAGACCAAGAAATGAATAAAATAAAGGATTATCTGATGTCTAGTTGTGACATAATCCAACCTAAATCATCACATATATATAATAATCAAGGGGAAAAGATATCACCCCAAATATCTCATATATATACAATCACTCAGGTGGAGGATCACCCCACCCAAATCATCTCGCACATATAACAATCAAGGGTGGAAGAACCTACCATGGATATCTCAAATATATTCAATCACTCAAGGGAAAAGAATCATACCCAATGCATCTCATATATATAACACTTGAGGGGGAAGAGTCCACCCTGGATATCTTATAAATCAATTTGATGGGAATAGTTCACACCTCAAGGGAAATAGTTCCAACCTTATAATATCATCATATATCATATCAGTGGGAATAGTTTCTACCATCTACATTGCATATCCCATACCTATGGGAAGAGAACCTACCACATACACATCGTTCATCACATTGTAATTTGGAATTGTTATCCCCCCCAAAGACTAATACACCAGATACACCTATGGGAACTCTCTCTCCCCCCAAAACCATCACATATAATATACACAATAGGTCATCACAACCTTCCACCCAAGCTCAACACCCCATGACCAGGGCACTAGTTACTTGGAACTAGACTCTAATCTTAAGGAATACTTCAGGGTCTATCTATCCACTCAAGCTAATATCTTAATACCATATCAATCACACAATCACATCATTCCAAATCCATAAATATTTTTATATTTCCCATATGATCATCCACCAGGGTCTTTTAGATCCATTTTGGTCTTCACCCACAAGAACCAAGCTATAGCTAACACCCCCATGTTGTTCTATCTACTCGTAGTCCATATCATAACACTATACACAAGTGGATGGTATGAATTATCATCTCATTTTCCATATAATATTGAAATATTTCAACCCATAGACCATCGTGGTTATCTATCACTAATAATATTTGTATAATAATGTTAATTAATCCATACAATACCCAAAACCAACACTTGTATCTCTTATCGCATCTCCCTTTGAGAGATCTCAGACCTAAAACTGGATGAAACCCTCTTAAATTACCTAAAAAACTTTAAGGACTTATTACTCACATGGAAATCTCTATATATCTCATCAACCCCCAAGAGGGGGTTTCCCATTATACGTGTGATACACAACTATCACACCTATCACCGTAAGGCCTAAGCCTATCATGATAGACCAACATTCCTTAAGAAACTAACTTATTCCATTTGAATATCATATTAAGACAAAGGACCAATCATTTTTCTCATAATCTAACTATTATATCCATCCCCTTGGTGACATAATCACTGGTTGACTCTATTTTTACAATTATCCCTAGAGCACCCACTTTGAACCTAGGTGGGTAAAATCCACCATATCTCCAAGACCACTATTTTTATTCATTTAATTTAATTCATATATCTATGTGTCCATGTATCACATAACTCACTATTATATTCAATAACTCATCCATCAATAGTCAAGGAATCGTATTATTGTTAAGGGTCTATTGTGGACCAAGAAACGTTTATTCATTTAAAGTGAATTTTAAAGGAAATAATGAATTTATATTCAATCCTAATCGCACATTGGTGGAAATACCACTTATCAAATATACATAACAAATACATAAACCTTAGGGAAATAATTATGGACTACCTACCACACACAAAATTACTCTATTATGAAATCACATTCAATATTCATCCAAGATTATAGTAATACCCATTATCCTATCTCAAGACACAACATAAAAATAATTAATTATAAAATTTTATAATTAATATGAAATTTAATACAAAGATATTAAATGGTAAAAAAACTCACCAAGTGTCTACTCACTAATACCTGAAGCAACATCATTTCAATGTCCTATATCATGCTCCCAATACCCATACAAACAAAATCCCCATCACCTGATATCCAATCACTCTCTAAATTCATCTAATTTAATTAAAACCCTAAAAAATGTATAGGGAAATATACATCTAGTTATATGGTGAGAAATAGGGTGTGATCATCATCTCGGGACATCCTTTATCAAACCCATGTAAAATCCCCAACATTTCCACCCAATTCCACCATTCTCTAGTGGAACATGCATTTATGTGTCATTTCTTTCAATTCTTTTTTCCACATAATTTATTGTATTTAATCGTGTTTTTATTAGTAAAATAATTTATTTTTAAAATAATTTATAATTGTTGTTATTTTGTAATTAAATTATTAAAATTTTGATTTTTTGTTAAAATATATTTTTATTTTTTATTTTTTATTTTATTTATTTGGATAACTTATAGTTTAATAATTAATTATTTTAAGCCATAATTTTTTTCTTATATATTTGTTAAATTATTCATTTAAATTCCGTTAATTTTTTTTAATTCATTTTTTCTATTTCAAAATAAAAATTTATAGTTATTCAATTTCACTATTTTACTCATTTATTTTAATTTCAATTGGATTCAAAAAAATTATTTAATTTAGGTTTTAAATAAATTAATTTTTCCTTTTTTCCTTTTGTTTATAAATATTCTAATTTATTTATTTATTTATTTATTATTCTACACTTAATTTATTGAGTTTATTTATTTTTCTGGTAAGAAGCTATTGCCACCTATGTAATTATTTCCTATTATCACCATTATTTACCACCACCCTCCTACTAATAAGGACTATCTACCACCATCATCTACCTCCAATAATCTACCAAAACTACTACTTCCACCCCCACATATGCTACTTTCATATCCCTCTAATAAACTACCATTTCTATCATCCTTCCCCCAAAATTCATCTACCACTATAATATACTTCTACCACCACTCATCTAATGCTCCTCTTGTATTTTTCATTCTCTAACATCTCTACTAACATCACCACTATCTATTTACACCCACACCTACCATCACTTTTATTTACCACTAGTCCCAAATATAGGTACTACCTCTATCCTCATCCATTGTACCATCCTACCCCATGCTACCATTAACACCACCCAATGTTGTCTTTTGAGAACACGAATCAATCCGCATCATTGAAGACAGACCAAAGATGACCACTTCTTTTCGTATAAGAACCCACTATTATGCCCTATAGTGCTGAACCTATTGTGCATTCTAGAAAAATGACAACTAACTAAGGCTTGCGATATAAAAACCCTCATTGGGATTGATGTTCTAAAACCATTGTGGTCCTCGGTTGAACCTTGGATGTACATAAATAATGGGGATATTGGGGACAAGTAAGGGGGATTTGGATGGATCAGTATGAGATATAGATCTACCCAATTTTTTAGAATTTAATTTTTTTCTGTTGGAATCATATTTTTTATTCTTTTTGTTCTTGTTTTTTTGTGCTCAATTGAAAATGGGATTCTATGTTATTCTCTTTCACTATGGATGTGAAGATGTGGAATTTGGCACAAAAACTGTGAAGGTAGGCAAGAATTTAAAATTGAAGTTGATGAATTTAAATCTGTAGATATAAAAACTTTCAGAATTTCTAGAGTTGATAATTTATGAGATTAATTGTAGAATATTCCATTCATGTGTATCATGGATGTCTTTAAAGATGAAGGTATCACTAGAAGATTTTAAAAATTACTAATAATTCTTAAAGATATTGATATGGAGTTTAAGTTTGTTCATTTAGGAATATTTTGTAAATTATTAAAGCATTGAAGACATACCCATGTGTTAGGAGTGAAAACAGTTGAAGGAATGGTGCTCAATTCACTTGATAATGAAGGTTTACAATTAAGGAATGCCATATGGATAAGAGTGAGATTGGTTACCAAACAATGACTATGAGTGAGTAATGAGATACATGTGAAATATTTTGTTAAAAAGAAAAATATTCACAGTAAAATAGAGGAAATATTTATCAATAATCGACTGGGGGGGATCATCCATTCCATTCATCTATAGACTTATAGAGAAGACTTATATATTTACCTAGAGAATACCAAGGAGGTGTAGTACATTGAGGAGCTATAAATCAAGGGAATACATGAAATCTTATTTTTATTTATTTTCCTCATGATCTTTAATTTCAAGTTGATATATTTCGCAGTGATTTTTGGATAAATATCTTTTGTGACAATGTTTATTTTTTTCCAATTTATCATTTTAACCTTTGTTTGCATGATCATTTCTAAATTGTCACCAACCTATTCTTCTTTGAAATTGAATGAGTTTTTTAACTGATGAATTCCAGAATCATTTAATTATTTTTCAATGTAATCGATCAATATTTTGACATCATATTTTTTGAATTTTGATTCAATTAAAACTTTTAAAATATAAAATTTTTTAAATAGATAATCAAAATTTTCCTTATGTTTCATTATTATTCATACTCTGCTTGGTTTTAATTGTCACCCTTTCTTATTATATTGAAAAAAATTCTTCAAACCACTCACTTGTTGCTTCTTAATAAGTCATTATCATTTTAGTAATTAATTTATATATGTTTTTTTATTTTGATTTAATTTTGTTAGTTATCCTCTTGGACCAGCACCCACCAATGCCTTCCTTGTGAACATGATACCTTATATAAATATTACCTAGTAGTTTTTAGGAATTTAATTTGAGCTAGTCAACAACCTAGCCTACCAAAGTATTGGTTTCATTTTTAGGGAAATCTTTTTGCATCCAATAAATTCAAAAAAATATTAAAAAAATAAAAAAAACATAAAAAAATAAATAATCAAAATTTATTCTATAATTTCTAAATCTATGGTGTACTTTTGATAACTTCTTCAGTACATGCACACAATATATGTTTCTTAGGATCTGGAGTCCATAAAATCAAAAATAAAAAAAACATTTAAAATATATAAAACATAATAATTAAAAAATAAAACTTGAGAGATAGATCTGTGGAATATATTGAAAAATAAATAATTCAATAAAATTTTGAACAACCTGGGATTATGGATTATCAACTACCTTAGGTGTTGCGTAATCTTTATTCCCTAAAACTTACACTAAGGGACGAAAAATTTGATATGAAGAAATCATACCTTTCACTACTTCATTCATTCAATGGAATTTCAAATAATAACTCTTTATCCTTATGGATTTTTAAAACATAGTAACGCAACTGGAACTAAAAAGGATGAGTAATAATTAGATAAAAATGATATTTTTTCCTTTTTTAAAATGGAAATGTAGGGAATTGGTTTTTTATCCTTTTATGAAAACATCACTGAAACTTGGGAAAATTTTATAGCTCCTTTATAATGAAATTTTATCCTAGGAGATGTAAGTTATAACTAAGAAACAAGATTAAAATATTCTTTCTAGAGGATGTATGGATTTTCATGAATCATGTGATAGGTTTCGATACCTACTTAGGCAATTTCCTCATCACCAACTTCCTTCCCACCTACTAAAATATTATTTCTATGAGTTTGTGTCACCTACTATTCAGAACTTGGTTGACAGATATTCTATAGGTAATTACACTAATAAAACTTATGAAGATCGTATGAAAATTTTCAATGCTCTATCTCTTAATTAACAATATAAATATTCAAGGAGAATAAAATTGAATAGGGTATGTAATAACACTAGTTGAGGGATAGAAAGTAATGATTAATTTTCTAAAATAAAATTTCAACTCAAGTACCTAATGAATCAAAATGTCAAAAAAACTATTAATCAAGTTGGATGTCAAAATTAGGACCAAAGTCTAAGAGAGAAGTGTCAAAAATGTGGAATATTTGGACACTCACGTGAATATTTTCCCAACATTGACATGTCATCCCAACCACAAGAAGATGAAAATTTTTATAGATATATTAAAAGGTCACAATCTTGAAATAACCTATTTTGAAACAATTAAAACATCGGCTATAGGTACAACCCCAATTTATCCAGAAGATAACAAGTAATAATTAGATATCAACCTTTTACAACTTGATTTTAAAATCAGTAATGAACACAATTTCTGAATCAAGATAAGGCTGAAAATTAACATTCTCAATATGATTTTCAGGTGATGTTTCAATAGTTTATAGGGAAACTTGATTCAAAAAATACTCAAAATAGTTCGGATAAGGCCTAAATTGATGCTAGAATTCATGATTTATAATTGAAAATGGGTCAATTTGTGAGAGACATTAGTTAAAGAGATAATGGTAAGTTGTATAGTACCACCAAGATTAATTCTAGGGACATTACCATGGTTTTTGTTACTATGAGTGTTTTAAAAACTCAAATAGAGGTTATAATTTACTCACAAACTGAGAAATGTGATGAATTTAAACACTTAAATCTAGGAAACACTCAATCTAGAATTATGGGAAACACTATTGTAACATAATATAATCAAGTTATTCTACCAAAAAATTAAGGATAAAAATACTATAAAATGAAAAAAAAGCTTGTTGAGAAAATTGGATAAATGACTTTGGTTTTTTTAAATTTTTCCACATCCATAATTTTCCCTCAAGGGTTGAAAATAAAAAATAACAAACCTTAATTACTTCAATTCCATGGATTATTCAATAAGATCATAGTGAAAAAACCTTTTATCCATGATTTAATTAAAATTCAATAATACTTAAAATCACTCAATAATATTGTTTCAAACAAGAAAACATTGGAATATTTTCAACTTATAGACTCATTGAATATTATAGTGTTGTACTTCAAAAAAATTCCACCAAAAAAAAAATAACCAAGTTATTTTTTCATTCACTACACCTTAGTGAATGGATTCCATTTGAATTGTCCCTTTTATCTTTGGGTAAGCATCAACCAATCCCTTTCTCATTATATAAAAAGTTTTTATTAGGATATTTTTATCCCACCAATGTTATTCTATAGTTGTAAAATAGATCTTTCACTCTTCCCATAGGAAGTGTCTATGAATTTATGGTTAATGTATGTAAATTGTTTCTACCTAAATAATTTGTTGTTTGAGATATATAGTGTGTCCAAAAGGTTCCCATAATTATAGGTAGGACCTTATCAGATATGGGATGATTTATTATCAATGTGGAAAAATCCAGTTTTATTTTTAAGTTTAGTGAACAAGAGGAAGAGTTTCATGTGTTTAAAAATATGAAATAACCAACATTTGTTTATAATATCTTGAGTGTTGATATGTTAAAATTTTATGACTCATTTGAGTATGACGAATAATTTTTTAAATAATATTTCACTGAATAAACTCATGTAGATGTTGAAAATAATTTTTTCTAACATTTTGAAATAGAAAAAAGTGAAATATATGTAATTTTATAGATCTAGAAAATAAATTTTTTTCTAGAACTTGAATGATTTCATGAAGGTTAATTTTCTATTCTACTAATTATGAAATTTATAGGAGAACTTGATATTGATTTTCCCTCTGAAAATAATGCTAAACAATTTTATAATGTTGTTTGGTAGTTCTTGAAACAAATTGGTGATTTTGTGTTGAAATTTTTTTTGAAATATGATCTACAAATTCATGAGCGTGAGTTTTCCACCATTAATCACAGTGAAGAAAACAAAAAAAATAATATTTATAAGTTCAACATATATCTAGTTTTCAAACCCCTTTTAAGAAATATATTGAATATCTTGGAACTCCCAAGACCAATGATCTTCCTTCTAGTGAACAATAACCCACTTTGGAGCTTAATCCTTTGACAATACACCATAAATACTCATTGTTAGGTGAAAAAGAAACACTATTGGTTATAAATTCTAATAATTTGTATATATTTCAAGAGGAAAACTTTATAGGTGTTTTGTAGAAATTTAAATCTCTAATAGGTTGGTTCATAGCTGACATAAAAGTTATTGTCCCTTCATTATGCATTAATAAGATTCCTATGGAACCAAAATACGAACCAAGAGTTAAATGTCAAATCATATTGAACCCAAACATTAAAGAAGTTGTGAGAGAAGAGGTAATTAAACTATTATATGTTGGGTTTATCTATCCCATTTCAGATAATACTTGTGTTAGTCCAGTCCCAGTAGTTCCAAAGAAACAGGGATTCACTGTTGTGACCAATTAAAAGAATTAAAAAATCCAATTCAGAAAATACACCAAGTGTAGAGACTATATAGATTATAGAAAGATGAATTATTCCACTTTAAAATATCATTTTCTCATGACATTTGTAGATAAAATACTTGCGAGGCTAGATGGAAATAAATTTTTCTAATTTCTAGATGCTATTTTGGTTATAATTATATTCTTGTAGCATAATAATATCATAATAATACTACTCTTACATTCCCATTTGAAACATTTTTCAACCAGAGAATTCCCTTCAACTTGTGTGATTCCTTGGATACCTTTTAAAGGAATATAATTGAAATATTTTCAAAAATGATAGAGATGATCATTGATGAATTTATAGATGAATTATCCATTATTAGGAACACATTTCAGATCTATTTAAGAAATATGAAATTTCTTTTAGAAATATTTTGGGAGACCAACATAGTTATAAAATGATATAAATTATATGTTATGGTCGTTGAAGGAATTGTGATGATACCTAAAGTGTCTTAGAGAGGTTTAGGTGTTGATAATGATAGTATTGAGGTTATTTAAAATATTCCCACTCCTGTTGATTTAAAATGTGTTAGAATATGTCACAACCCCCTCCCCAAAAAGATACTGCAATGAGGGTATAGAGATAGTGACTACCCAAGTCCCACCACTAGTAGGCCCCGAATTGGGAACTAGCACCAAATATATAATAAACATGCATATGGGAGGCATTAAACTCTAAGAGAAACATAATGAAGAAATAGATAATAAAGATACACCAAACAAAACTTGATCGATCATATATATATATATATATAGAAATTCCAAGTGCAACGTGAAATTCCATATAGTACTAAACAACTAAAAAATAAAAACTAAAAGTACCAAAATGGTAAATATGGAAGTGAGTGTGAATCCCGGACAGGTCTTGTAAAACCTAGAGCTAGTAATATCGAACCTAATCTCCAACCTGCTCTAGCTGACTGGGAAAACAATTTATATATACATAGGTTGATCTTAACAATATACTCAATAGGATCCTCCCCCAGGTATATTATAAAAAAGATAAAGAAATAATGATAAATCATAGTGAAAAATAGTGAAACAAACTCATCACCTAAACAGGTATACTAAGTTCTCGGCCTCACCAGGTCTAACTCTTACCAAGTATCACATACAAGATATAATATAATATAGTAATGAACCATCAAGGGTACTATAATACCACTTACGTGATCTTTTTCCACTCTACCCCAACATTTCACATCTTGGTCCATTTTATCCAAAATTAAGTCATCCTGAAGACACCTAGGAAAAACATCACAACATGAACCTCGTGAAATACATCACCACATCATTACATCCACATATCTATATATAGTAACCAAGTAGTTTTCAAATTCCCCCATACACCACATGATCTATATCAAACATAAAGTATTATACCTCATGCCTTTACATACCATACATTGAGTAAGGTACCACAATCCATCACTACCTATACATGTCATACCTACAATAATACTTTGGATGCTATATCTAGTAATACATTTGTGTTAAATAAAAACAAGTCATCATAGTCCTCTACACACATATATGTTAAAACTAACTGTCATGAATACCATAAAAAGTAACTACAGAGAGAAGAGATTGGGTCCATAGGGGTAGTCATTCATATATCCTCCCACCGAGATGTTAGTTAAAACACCCTCCTAGAGTCCACTGGGTTTCAGTCACCCTAACTAACATCGGTGGGGCAGTGTATGAAATCACATAATATAATTGATATAATAAATATAACAACCGCATTATGGGAATAACCTAGTATTAGAATCAACTGAAACTAACGACACTCGAACTCATGGTTTCCACTGCTAAGATTAGATATCCTATAAGAAATCAAGCATTTAAAAGAGTTTCAATATTTACTTATTTTATTTTAAGAATTCACTTACATTAATTAATTCATTATCCATTAACATTATTCCACCTTAAATTACATTACATAATAGTAAAGTCCATTCCCTCTAGGAATAATCCAACCAAGTCCATGGTTTAACAATGTTATCATCTTTTAGAATTTTCATTCCATCACACCAACCCCATGGGTTATGAATCATTTATTCATTATTTGCATCATTCTATAATCCTGGTACTCTAAGAAAACCATCCTAAGCTACCACCAAGTGGAAACATGAAACCAAGAACCTCTAACTGCATCAATCAGTAGATAAATGAATACAGATAAAATAATAAACTTGGTCATCATCCATTAAATAGATTCATAAACGAGCATACCATCTCTTGGCATCACATCAATGGGTAAGCCCAGCTTCAACCCGTTCCATCATATCTGGTTCTATCCCCAAGACCCACATGCATATCCTAATACATATCTCCATCATAGGCATCAACTACTACCATATCATCCTGGTCTCCCTATCCGCATGACATCATCCTTCCCAATATCATCCATACTAGGCTCACATCACATCTGGGCCTCCCAACCCCATATCACATCATCTATCTGGGGATCAACCATACCAAGATGATAACATAATTATCATTTACAAATCACATCACAAAATAAGAAGGAAACAAACAAGCACATCCAACATGGAAATCTAGGCCCTAAAATAAGGAATACATACTTCACACATAAATTATATATCACGGATCCAACACATGTCACTCATCCTTCTCAAGAAAATAGGCAACTCAGGCCCCAAAAATTATCTTTATCACACAACCGATTCTTATTCCATCTTGAATTAACTAAATCATTATTCCTAGGTTCTAGATATAGAAAACTTAAGGTATAAATCTATATCAATATAAAAAATTAATCAAATAATTAACTTAAACATCCTTCCAATCATCCAACCATTCTCATTTATCAATAATTTTCCATTATTCTCAAAGAAATCATAAACACGCTTCGTGTTATTTATCAATTCAAATAATTAAATGTAAGATCAAATTTACAATTATTCATGAAAATTGCATCAATTTTATTATCATTAAATTACATCAACCACCAGATTACAAACATGCCACTTTATTAATTTCTTAATATAATTAATTTTGAATTAGTTATGGGTTTACATTCATTACCAATTTTAACATGCTACTCCAAGAATAATAACATGATAACTAATAATATCATAGATATCACAATATTTAAAAAATCATGAGGCAAACCTCTATCAAGGTACAAAGAAACAATATCATCAACATGTGATTGAAACCAATTTCTTTAATCTAGTTCAATATTATTAGGTTAATTCCATTACTATACAAAGGGTTACATCATGATAATTTGTGATTTCATGTAAATAATATAGAAGAATTAAATCCCATACCTAAAAGGCATTAAAGTTCTTATAGACTAACGTTATGGATCCTAATGACCTCTCCCACAAGAAGCATCATCCATCCAAGGACACCAAAACATAACTACTCTAGAAAAGAACTAATAAAACCAATTTAGAAACATGAGAGGAAAATTTCCATAACATGGAGAGAAGAAATGGGGGAAATAATACTGATCAAGGAGAACCTGCTGGAAAAAGAAGAAGGAACACACCTCAGATCAACTTGAACCACCATGGATTGAATAATAGAAGCCAAGAATCAATCATCATCAAAAGGATTCTAGAATATTAAAGGGATGGATACCAAATCACATGTAATTCGAGAAAATCCATAGGGTTTTTGAGAAAATCCATAGGGTTTTGAGAAAACCCGATGTCTCCTTCTATTTATAAGATGCATTGCACGGGGAATTTACATGACATGTAAATCTTAAAGGTGTGTTAATTTCAAGTTTCGTATCTCGCAAAAAAGTGTGTCGACTCATTCCTTTTATTCATGAGTAAATACATGTTATGTACACCCATTGACCCATACATAACATGTTGTAAACTTTTAATACATGACATGAAAAACATTGACACACTGTGTATTCTCACTACTTCTAACTTTTAGTAGTTTAACCCCTCCAGACTTTCTCTGGGCCTCCTCCAAGCTCCAAGAGATTAGAAAAGTCACAAAGGTTCAGGCTACATGGATCTAGGGACGTATATTAGATACCTCTAAAACAATTATTATTATAGAGAATCCAAAACCAAACTAGATAAAAAAAAGGTTCATATGAATAGCCACCCTATGAGATACCTCTCAGGTATCTCACTATCTTAGGAGCTCTATCACCTCCCTCATAGAAAAACAATGAAAACCCATGTGACAAAAACAAACATATCCTAAAAATTCTCTCAGGGGAGATACCTCTCAAATGAGATTAATTCCATAATGAGAAACAAGAATAAAACCATCTCATAAACCAATAAGTTCAACATCCATTAGGGAACAATGTTACAAGATAATATTTAAACATAAAATATCTCGGAGTACTGAGTGAAAATCTATGACTCATTTTCTCAAGTACTCTCCTCCATGCCACCGTGTTTCCACAAGACATGAACCAAGAGAATATAATTCCAATGAAATAGCTTATCCTAGTAGTCCTGGATCTCTAACGTATGCTCCTCAAAGTTTTAATCATAATCAACATTGATCTCTCCCCAATCAATTACATGAGAGTCATCATAAAGATAATGATGGAGCTATGAAATGTTAAAACCATCATGTATCTGGATCATCTTCAAGGGTAGTTCAATATAATATGACACAAATCCAACATGATCAAAACCCTCTGAATTCCCAAAAAATTGGGGATAAATCCTACTCCCATGACCAAAACTTCACTTTCCAAGAGGATTAGTCACCTTCAAGAACTCATGATCTCCAATGTTCAACTCTAGTGGTCTCCTATTATGATTGGGATAGGATTTATGATGATCTTATGCAGTTTTTGGCACTAGAAAATGCATCCAAAATATATTTCAAATGCTTAAATACATGATCTAAGAGAATAGTCCATTTTTTAGGCTTCAATTTGACTAGTTGTGGAGCCTAAACAAAGTTACAGGTCAGAATTTATTGTTGTTTGAATTCAGACTGCTGAAAATGGCCATCCAGGACATTGTGGGGACAAAGTATGGGTTTGCGCGAAAAAAATGGAATATTGCATGAAAAATTGGATGTTTTTTGCACAATAATGAAATTTTACATGCACCGTAGTTCAAGTTTTCACCTATAAATACAAGTTCACCCCTTCTTCCAGGGTGTCCCGGAGGTCGGTCGCCACTCTGATGCGCGTAAGTCCCCATCTTCTACCTCTGTATGCAAAAACTGTGATATTGCAGGAAAAACATCACTTTTGTGCGCAAATGTGCCAATGTGCCCAATATTTTATGCAAAACAACAAATTTTTCATGCAACAGTGTCGTTGTGCCCAATTATTCACACACCAGTGTTGTACCCACCCAATTGCATTCCAAACTTCTCTATTGCATGAAATCCTTCCCTATTGTACGCCAAACTTCACCATTGCACATAATCCTTCCCTATTGTGCACAAAAATTCCAATCTTGCGTGAAAGACTTCAATATTGAATGAAATAGTTCCACAGTTCCAAATATTGCATGCACCCGTTCCGCACTGTGAACTTTTCAGGTTGGGACGCCAGCATTTTCCATTGCACCCTTATGTGCACCATCCTTCCACCTATGGAATACCATGCTTTGATATACTCCTACGCAGAACATTAAGCACCTTGAGTTGAAGTATTCCTCTTGGTTCATTTCCCATGTCATGAGTTGATATTCTCATCATCAATTCCCTAAGTACCTTGAGTTGAACCATTCCTCAAGCAACTCATCCAAACCCCATCACCTGACTTCTATACCCGGTTGAACCAGAAAGGGTCGCTCTTACGTAAGTCCCAACACCATCCATTTCTAGGATCCTTATTCTTAATAATCCCTTCTATTTGACTTTAAACTATAGTACACCCTATGTGACAATCATAGGATTCCTCTTTCTCCAAATAAGAGATTCCTTATGTGCCAAGCATAAGATTCCAATAGTCCTCTCTATATGACTTTAAATTGTAGTATGGCCTATATAACAAATATAGGATGCCTCTTGTTTTAAATAATAAATTCCTTATGCTTCAAGCATAAGATTCCAATAGTTCTATCTATATGAATTTAAACTGTAGTACACCCTGTATAAAAAATATAGGATGCCTCTTGCTCTAATTAAGATATGCCTTATGAGCCAAGCATGAGATACCAATATTCCTTACTACACGACTTTAAAATATATAATTCCCTATCATTGAATAATTGGATCCCTCTTGTTCTAAATAAGAGACATCTTATGTGAAAAGCATAAGATACTTCATTCCATGATTATAGTGGCATAATTTCAAGAGCATTGGAAACCATTCAAGCATTCCATAACTCTACCTCATGCTTCTTGTTCCCTTTATTCAGATCTTGAACCTCCTTCATGTCTGAAGGGACCCCCTAATGGCTAGGTCCCATGCCACTTCGGCTCACATACCATTCTAGGCCAATGACCCTGTAACGTCTCAGTTCTGGGTTCCACCAAAAGGTGACTCATATCTAACTGGTCACATGGCCTCAAGCGCATTTCCCTGAATTTCAGAGGCTGCCAACTAGAAGCGAGGGCCTTGGATGTGGTGGTTGGGAAACTATGCCCTCATTATAAAAGTAACACATCGGAAACAAATAGATAACAATAGCGGAAGTAGTAATAATGCCATACAACTATAAAGAGTGAAAGACTACAAGTAAATAAATAACTATAGTACATGTATAAATGATTCATGATACATATGTCTAGGAAAGAAGACAAAAAAATCACAATGTTGAAATACAGTGCTACACCAATGTACAAAGAAAACAAGTAAACCATTCCAATAGCGTTGTAAGCCTCATCTTGGTCCCATGGTCTCCAGCTTCTCAGAAATAAAGTACATAAAGTAGAAGGGCACTTGACCTTACCTATACCTACAACAATATAATCTTTTTGGGCCCAAAAGCATGACCCAAAGAGGGTTTCAAAAGAATCCGAGTAGGCAACCACCAAAAGATCTGTGACTAATTGTCATTGAATATATATATTAGGAAAATATGAAAAAAAATGAAGTAATAAATAAGGAAGTAATCAGAAGTCAACAATCATATTGTTTCAACTACATTCATTTACATTTATCAATTATTCAACTGTACATTCGTAATCAACCCTCTAGGAAGGTTCTCACAGACTATCCCCTCTGGTTCAAGCAATCAATCTCAAGTAAACCTATGGGAAAGTTATCACAGCCTAACCCCTCTTGTTCAACTTATATAAGGATATAACAACCTCCTAGGTAAGATCACATGGTCTAGCCCCTTTGGTATCATGTAACCAAGACTCTCTGAGGAAGCACTCACCATCAATTCCCCCTATAGTCTTTTAACAATTAACTACAGACTCTCTGAGTAAGCACTCAATGTCAATTCCCCATGTGGTCTCGTAACGGTAACTATATACACTCTAAGGGATCACTCAACAGAAATCCCCCTTATTTTCTCGCAACTTGATAAATATAACAGACACTCTAGGGAAGCCCTCAACATCAATTCCCCCTATGGTCCCACTACACCAGGTTCCCATAGCCCTGTGTAAAGAAATCATGCATAATAATATTCAATAGCCAAAGTAAACCTCAAATTACTACTTGACTAAAATTATACAAGGCATAATATGATCATGTCAGCTAATATCACTCCATCCTAACAACACTAGCCATGGAAAACAAATAATCCTAATAGGAAATTCTAGACCCAACAGCCAATATCAAATAAAACATGGGAAAACACATCCATAGAATAGAAAATAACTTTATTCACAATCAAAATCCCTAACTTAATCAAACAATCATAGAAGGAATCAACCGGGTTATATTCCCTAAACACACAATACCCTGAACTAGGATATCGGGACTTTTTTCACATATAATTCAAATAAAAACTATGGAAATCCACAAACCACCTAAATAGATGTTTTACGATTGATATAGTTGAATATTAGCCTTTAATTCGACCAAGAACATCATGGATATACAAAAACGTTAAAAACGTTCAACTAAGGATATCTCAAAAAAGATGAGAAATCAAGAGATGAGACTCTAGAAGAAGGAATAAATCACCGTAGTGATTCCAACACAATCAACGATAGTTGAATCGGAGAATGGGAGGGAAATCGGGGGCTCGAAGAAGAATCGATGATCTTCAATCACTCCAGGACTAGACAGAGCTAGAAGAAGGAAGATCTGGGGATTAGACACGACCCTGGTCAATTTAATCAATGAAAAAAAATATACACATTGTTTCCTTTAAAAGTACATGGTGTGTATATGCCTTTACCAAGCCCCACTTTAGGCAGTCTCTAAGTCACCCCACATGGCCATGTACTCAGTTGTCACACGGCCAGTACACGGCTACCCATGGAAACCTAGCACATGGCGTGTACTCCTAAGTACATGGTGTGTACTCCTTAAATTTCCAAAAACTCTCCTTTTTCTCAAAAACACCGAAAATCAAGATCCATACCTGAAATAAAGATTTGGGTTCTTACAAACTTCCACCCTTAAGGAAATTTATCCCCGAATTTCCCTAGCAAGGTAGGGGAAAAGAATTCTCAAACAGCTATATCCACTACAATTTCACATTGGCATCCCTCTCCCAAGTCTTGTCTTGTACTTGCCTATGCTTCCATAGCACCCATACTAGAGGAATGGACAGGCCATGAAGAACCTTGGTGTTGTGATCAAAAATCCATATAGGATGCTCCTCGAACAATGAGTCTACTTACAACTCAACCTCCTCAGGTTTAAAAACATGAATTGGGTCTGAGATGTAGCTCTACATCTGAGAAACGTGGAATACATCATGCATAGCCTGGTACCTCTAAAGTAACTACAACTGATAGGCAACCGGCCCAACTCTCTTCAAAATGTAAAATGGTCCAATGTATCTTGGTGAAAGCTTTCCCTGTCTCCAAATCCTCCTCTATCCCAACCTCGGTGTGACACATAGAAAAACCTTATCTCTGAACTCGAACTCCATAGGTTAATTATCTCCGTCGATCATCATAATACTTCTATCATGACTGTGTAGTATCCATACTCTTTCAAGTCAAATTCACCTTCTTAGTGGTCTCCTAGGCAAGATGAGGTCCTAGAATAGCTACCTCTCCTACCTCCAGCCAATATAGGGGTGATCGGCATGGCCTACCGTACAAATCCTCATATGGTTCCATCTGAATCGTCTCCTGAAAATTGTTATTGTAGGAAAACTTCACTCAAGGTATGTGCTTCTCCTAAGAACCTCCAAAATCTAGGATGTATGCTCGAATCATGTCCTCCAGCACCTGAATCGTGCACTCTGACTAGCCATCTGTCTGATTATGGTAAGTTGTACTCAAAAGTACCTATGTACCCAAAGCCCTCTATAGCCCTTGTCCGAAATGTGAAGTAAATCAGGTGTCCCTATTTGAGATGATAGTGTTCGAAACCCCGTACAACCATACAATCTCTCAGATGTACAACCTTCCAATATCATCAATACTGAAGGTCTCCTTGATCGGTAAGAAGTGTGCCACCTTGGTTATCTTGTTGATAACAACCCAAACTGTATCACTCTCTTGAGGCGACCTTGGTGATTCTATCAAGAAATCCATCGCAACATTATTCCACTTCCACTCGAGAATGTGTAACTATTGTATAATCCATACTGGTAGCAGATGCTCCACCTTCACCTGTTGATATGTGGATAACCTCATCACAAAATCAACAATATCTCTCTTCATACTTGGCCACCAATACTGATGGTGTAAATTATGATACATCTTGGTGACACCAGAATGAATTTCCTATGTTGAGGAATGAAATTATCACAATAGATCCTCACGTATGTCTACTAACACCCACACACACCCATGAAAATGAAAGACCTCGTCCTCAACTATGGTGCACCCAGGAGTAGGGTCCTCTCCTGACGCACTCTCCCTTAGAACTAGACCTTTATAATCTAATAGTTTTCTCATTCTCACTTGATCCAGTAGAGTAGAGGTAACAGCCACAGAAGAAAGAAACGTCTGCCCCTAAATGTCATGAACCTCCAAATGCATATTAGAGAGAAAATCCATAAGTTTCCACTCACAGATGGCCTCTTGAACTGTATTTATCTAATTCCTCCAACTCAATGAATCATCCACTGCATTGCCTTTCCCAAGTGTGTAGGCAATCTCAAAGTAAAAAGACTGAAGGTATTCAAACCACCTTTACTATCTCAAATTCAGATCATACTGAGTGAAGATGTACATGAGACTTTTGTGGTCAGTGAAAACTGCAAAATTCTCTCCCAACATATAATGCCTCCAACAACATAAATATTGAAGAACTTTAGCCAACTCGAGATTGTGCATTATGTAATTCCTCTCATGTGGCCTCAACTGTCGAGACCCATACGCAACGACTCCTTCCCCTTGTATAAGAACTGCTCCTAGCCCAATACTTGATGCATCACAGTAAATAGTATAGCTCTTTCCCGACTCTAGAATAACTAGTATCAGTGATTAATCCAACTTCCCTTTCAACTATTGAAAAGCTAACTCACAAGAATCTGACCACAGGTACTTCACACCCTTCTTAGTCAGGCCTGTCAGTGGAACTACTAATCATGAGAAGTCATGTATGAAATTTCAGTAGTAACCATCCATCCATAAGAAACTCCATACCTCAAAGACATTATTCAGATGCTCCCAGGAAACTACTGCTCTCACTTTCTCTGGGTCTACCAATACTCTTGTCTCTGAGAAAACATGACCAAAGAATTGAATCTAGTCCATCCAAAAGTGGAATTTTGAGATCTTAGCATATAACTGATGATATCTCAGTGTACTCAAAATGATCTCAAGATGTGTGGAATAGTTTTGTCAAGTGTGAGAGTACTCCAAGATATCATCCACAAAGACTACCACGAAAGAATCCAAGTAAGGATGGAACACTCAGTTCATCAGTTATATGAAAACTTCTGGTGTGTTCGTGAGACAAAGTGGAATAACCAAATAATCATATAGACCATTCCTACTATAAAAGTTTGTAAGAGGTATA
This sequence comes from Viscum album, assembly GCA_963277665.1. Taxonomy (NCBI): domain Eukaryota; kingdom Viridiplantae; phylum Streptophyta; class Magnoliopsida; order Santalales; family Viscaceae; genus Viscum; species Viscum album. The sequence goes on along the minus strand of OY728138.1, from coordinate 740,895,531 downwards.
TCAGATGGTCTAACACACAACTTAGGATAACTAGATCTCAAGTAAATCTTTGAGAACACATGGGATCCTTGAAGATGATCAAAGAGATCATAAATCCTCGGTAAGGGATATCAGTTCTTGACCGTCAAATAGTTAAACTGTAGATAATATACACAAAGTCTAAGGGGATTGTCCTCCTTCTTCGCAAACAGGATAGCTGAACCCCAAGGAGAAGTATTGGGTCAGATGAAACCCTTTTCTTATAACTCCTCTAACTGCTTCTTGAGATCCTGTAACTCTAGTGTAGCCATCCTATAAGGAGGAATGGACACTGGTGTCACTCCTAGCATAAGCTCAATAGAAAAATATACCTCTTGCTCTAGAGGTAAACCTGAAACGTAGTCTGGAAAGACATCCCTAAAATGATCCAACACTATAGGAAAATCTATCTATGAATTTCCATGGTCATCTAGATATAAAATAGAAATCTAGGGTGTAACTCCTCCCAACCCATGATGCTCGGGCCCCACTCTACTTGCATGGACATCCCATTCTTCCTTATGTAGAAACAATCTTCCCTTTGGTGACATAAAACTCACCATATGGAAATAGAAATATACAACAGCCTTGCCCCACTCTACTTGCCTGGACATTCCATTCTTCATTATGTAGAAACAATCTGCCCTCTGGTGACATAAAACTCACCATATGAAAATAGAAATAAAAAACATCCTTGAAGGAAACTAACCAGTACATTCTATAAATGAATTCATAGACCATAATCTCTAAGACATAAAGGTCCCATAAGAAGTGACACCCACCAACCTCAATGGGGCACTCCTTGAACTGATGTACACTAGCTGTTATAATCCCCAACTGTGTTTCCAGCATCATGATATCAGCAGAAGTGAAGATATAGAGTCCAAGGATATTAACAATTGGCACAGATATAAATCTATGGGAAGCCCCTATATCAAAAAGAGCAGAACATAAAACTAAGCCAACCAAGATTGTATATCAAACTATAGAGGGTCCGAGATCCTACTTCTGATGGGTCTGCTCCACTATAAAATTTTGGCATGTACCATGGCCCTGAGACCCTACTTGACCACCCTGAGTTGATTCACCCTATTGTCGTTGAATGCATAGCGACTCACTACCACAGCCACGACCTCCACCTCGGCCTGCACGGCTGGACGAACTCTAGTCCCCAGACTCATGAGAAACGGGTGGTCCTACTCTTGAATGCAGAGTCATTGAAGAACCTACTTCAATAACTCCAAGTGAGGAAAACTTACAGAAGCGCTGAAGATGGCCCATATTGCCACAATATTAGCACTCCACTGGGTCTCTCGGGCAATATGGCCTCGTATGCTTACCCTTCCCACACTGATATCATATCACCTGGCTACCTAAATGTGTATCTCGCCTACTTAGATCCCTATGTGTACACTCCCTACAGCGCTTTCTACTATTATCTAGAGAATCACCAACTCTGGATGTCGAACTACCCTGGCTCACATCTCCATAATACCTTAGTTTATGCTCTGTGATCAGCACCTAGTTGGTGATAGAATAAATGGAAGTCAACCAGAAGATGTTCACCTGAGATCGGATGTCATTCCTGAGACCATCCTCGAACTTCCACACTAGAAATAATTCCTTTCCCCCCACAATGGGTGTGAAATGCTACATCTCTATCAATAGAGAAGATTACTCCATGACTAAGTGAGTACCCTACTCCAAACTCATGAACTCTCGGGTTCGATCGGCCGTCAAATTCTCTAGGTAGAAGTAGTCGTAGAATGCATGTTGGAACTCATCCCATGCCATAACATGTTGTTTTCCCACCTGTGAGATCACATCCCACCATCTCTTGGTGGATTCCCAAAGAATATAAGTATCGAGCTTTACCCTCTTCTCTAGAGGCATCTCCAGATGCTTGAAGATAGATTTTCAACATGACTATGCAGCCTGAGGTCCTCCATCCACTGAGAAAGTGGGAGGATACTGCTACTGAAAACCCTGTGTTAACTCTACAATAGATGGGGTAAGAGACAGTGCTCCCTGGAAGGTCACCATAAACCTCATGAAGCCCTCTCGGAACTATGCATTGGCACATATTTTTGGGATAAAGGCTAGTTCCAAGATGGGCATGACTGGAGGATCTAATGGTATCCCCTGATCAGCCATGTCTAGTGTCTGATCATTGCCCTGTATCTGGCATACAAATGGAGGTTTTCTCAATAGAATAACTCTGCAAGGTCAAACGCACACCTTATTTCATGATTATTAAGTCTGAAAACTAGAATTGCAAGAAAGGAACCGGAGAAGTAAAGCATTCAAGTTTTCCAAAAATTGGATATATCACGTGTATGACCCATACACGGCATTTTTCTTTAAGCCTTCACATGGGTGTGTACTCCTACCAACCCTAGTCAAGTAACACACCAAACACACGGCTTGTTCCCCCAATACACGACATGTACTTGAATCATTTTCCCCTTCCCAAGTTATTCTACATGACTAAACCACACGGTTCTCCTAAAACTAGGCCACACTGCGTGTTTGACCTGAACACGGCATGTACCACTTAAGTTTCAACTCTCCATGTCATTAGACACACTGTTGGAGACACGATTGACTATACATGGTGTGTTTGTTCCATACATGCCGTATACTAGAAGGATTTCACCGACATGTGTCGTTAGTCACACGGTCCTTACAACATGGTTTGTATGTCCGATACACAGCGTGTTACTCCAAGGATTTCCCAACTCCGTGTCTATACCCACATAGGCAGCAACACGGTTAGAGACTACATGGCGTGTACCTAAAGTACACGGTGTGTACTTAAGAAAAACAGTTAATTCCCGAACATAAAGATGCATGGCATGTATTCTAGGTTTCTTTGGATAGTAAGCCTTAGAAACTACTCCGGAATCCCATAAAACACTGAAACTAAAATTAAAGTTCCAAATTCAGATCTGTGGGGGGGGACTTACTCTCTACGAATCAAATATTGGCATCTTCTTCATGCCATATACATGTATAATAGAGCAATGATCCACCAAATTTAGATCCATGAGAGCCCATAACACCTCAGGGATCAATGTTTGGCATCCATTAAAATGAAACCTTACACAATCCAATACCCTATAAAATAGTAGGTATTCTATCAAAGAATCAATTACAACAAAATTCATATATATCATAATATCTATCACAACAACATGCAATCGGTAATGCACCCTAAATGGAATGACAAGAATGCATGGCATGTGATCTCTAGCAAGTTCCTATATGATGCATGAGATGGAATACCCTCATCTCATAGGGTTGAAACAGAAATATAACCTCAACAATATCAACAATAACATCACAAAACATGTTAATCACCCTACAGTGAATTCAAATCAACTGTAAAATTTCAAAACTACAAAAAAAATGCAATATTCAAGGAAAATTAGATTTTCCCTATAAATGGGTTAGCTACTACCAGGGAAATCTTATTACTAACTATCTATTCCTTTCTATCCCTATCTATAGGCTCCAAATAGTAAGTCAAAAAGAAAATAAATCCTTTTATACCACTTTGTAGCATTTCGGTTCTGGGTTCCACCCAGAGACGCCCTATACCCGATTGGTCACATGGCCTCAATAGCATTTCTCGAAATGCCAGAGACTACCAACTAGCAGTGAGGGCCTTGGGTGTGATAGTGGGGAAACTATACCATCATTGGTAGAGTAACACAATGGAAACAAATAGATAACAATAGAGGAATCAATTATAATACCATACAATAGTAAAAATTGGAAGACTACAAGTAAATAAACAATTGGACCACATATATAAATGATGCATGATACATATGCCTAGAAAAACATCCAAACAAATCACAATGCTGAAATATAGTCCTACACCAAAGTACAAATAAAACAATTAAACCATTCAAACAGCATTGCAAGCCTCAGCTTGGCCCCATGCTCTCCAACTCCTTAGCAATCAAGTACCTGAAGTAGAAGGTTGTTTTCCCTTATCTATACCTGCAACAATATAATCTTTTTGGGCCCAAAAGCATGACCCAAACAGGGTGTGAGACGAATCCCAGTAGGAAACCACCCAAAGATATGTGCCTAACTATTAGTGAATATATATTTCAAGAAAATATGAAAAAATGAAGTAATAAACAAGGAAGTGCTTAGAAGTAAACAATCCTACAGTTTCAACAACATTCATTTAAATTTATCAATTATCCAACCAAACATTACCAAGCAACCCTCTGGGAATTTTTTCACAACCTATCCCCTCTGGTTCAACCAATCAATCTCTTGTAACCCTCTGGGTATGTTCTCACAGCCTAACCCCTCTGGTTCAACTTATACAAGGATATGATGAACTCCTTGGTAATCTCACATGGTCCAACCCCTTTGGTATCATGCAAACAAATAATCTCTGAGGAATCACTCACTGTAAATTCCCCTAGTATTCTTTTAACAATAAACTATAGACTCTATGAGGAACCACTCAACATCAATACCCCATGTGGTCTCGTAATGGTAACTATAGACACTCTGAGGGAGCACTCAATGTCAATCCCCCATATGGTCTCACAATGTGATAAATATAACAGAAACTATGGGGAGTCTCTCAATGTCAATTTCTCCTATGGTCTCACTACAGTAGGTTCCCACATCCCTCTATAAAGAAATCATGAACAACAATGTTTAGAAACCAAAGTAAACCTCAAAGTACTACTTAGCTAAAAATATACAAGTAATAACATGAGTGTGTCAGATAATACCACTCCATCCAAACAACACTGGGCATGGAAAACAAATTAGCCTAATAGGAAATTCTAGACCCAATGGCCAATATCAAATAAAACATGGGAAAACACATCCATAGCATGGCAGATAACCCTATTCACAATCAAAATCCCTAACTCAAGCAAACAAGCATGGAAGGCATCAACAAGGTTATATTCCCTAAACACATAATACCATGAACTAGGGTATCGCGAAATTTTTCACATATAATTCAAATAAAAACAATAAAAGGAATAAACCACCTACATGGACGTTGTATGATCAATATAGTTGAATCTTAGCCTTTGATTCGACCTATAACGTCATCGATATATAAAAACATCAAAAATGTTCAATCAAGTATATATCATTAAATAGGATTAATCACGATATGATACTATAGAAGAAGTAAGAACTCACCATAGAGATTCCAACACAATCAACGGTAGTTTAATCAGAGAAAAAATGTCCAATTGGGGGCTCAGAGAAGAATTGATGATCTTCGGTCGCTCCTAGATGAGATGAAGTTAGAAGAAGGAAGATATGGGGATTAGACATGATCTCGGTCTGTTTATTCAATTAAAAAAATACAAAATGTGTGTCCTTAAAAATTACATGGAGTGTATATTCCTTTACTGATCCCTTCTTTAGGCGGTCTCTAGGTCAACCCACATGTTCATGTACTCAGCTGTTACACGACCAGTACATGGCTACCCGCAGCAACCTAAAACATGGCGTGTACTCCTAAGTACAAGGAGTGTACTCCTAAGTACATGGCGTGTACTCCTTAAATTTCCAAAAACTCTCCTTTTTTCTCAAAAACACCTTAAATCAAGATCTATACCTGAAATGAAGATCTATGTTCATACAGCCTCAGAATACTTTGGACGACAATTCGAGTTTGGCCCCATGTTTCAAATATAGTTAGTAGTTGGACCTCGTTTGTTTGTTTCCTTATCAGGATAATGTGATGTGGGTGTTGTGATTTAAATATGGTCTGCATTTATCTCCCTTTGTCATGCCTCCCGCATTGTGTTTCGAATATTGGGAATGTGATTCACACTTTTCAACTCCCTTTTTCCGGACTTATTTCCACGCCCTTGGCGTTATCTCACCTGTGCACTAGTGCATAAGTGTAGGCCTCAATTATATACCTCAACCCACCAGTGATTTGGTATTCCCTCATGGCCAAACATGAGGAAGACATTATAGGAAGCATCATTGCATAAGCCCCATATCATATTTCTGCTCCTTACCAGCACCAGGAAGCTTCCATGCGTAATCCCGTTTCACCATTTTCGCTCCTTAGTGGCACCTGGGCAGCTTCCATGCATAAGACCCATTCACCATTCTTGTTCTATTGCGGCACCCAATTTGCTTCTATGTGTAACCTCATCCACCATTTTCTCTCCATAGCAGCACCTGGGAAGCTTCCATGGATATGCCCCTTTCACTATTTCCGCTTCATAGCGACACCCGGGAAGCTTCCATGCATATGCCCCATTCACCTTTTCCACTCCATAACAGAACCCAGGAAGCTTCCATGCATAATCCCCATTCACCAGTGTTGGTCCCTAGTGGAACCCGGGTAGCTTCAATGCGTAAGCCCCGTTCACCATTTTCACTCCTTAGCAGCACCTAGGAATCATCCATGCATAAGCCCCATTCTCTATTGTCACTCCTTAGCAATGTCTGGGCAACATCCATGCATAATCATCATCCACCATTTCCGCTCCTTAGTGGAACCTGGGAAACATCCATGTGTAATCCCCATCCACCATTACCGCTCCTTAGTGGTACCTGGGCATCTACCAAGTGTAAGACCCATTCACCATCCTTCATGGTTTCACCTTTTCACCATGAATGTCAGGTTTTTATTATCTCTTGTTTCTCACACTGAGCATGGATCACATGGTCTTAGAGTAAGCATAGACCAAAACACCCTTTTTGGTCGCCTTATCATGTAATCCCCATCCCTCACCTAACCAAACTACGTGGACTTTGATCTTTTCCCTTATAGGCAAGGTGTGTAGGAAGCCTCCCTGAGGTTCAAGCCCTTCATCTGTCAGTCCCAACCATCTTCATGTTGGTCCATCCTTTTCCTATATGACGTTAAATTGCATGCCCCTTTCGTCTTTCATGACACTAAACTGTGTTCTTCTGAACTACATTGGTTTTCATCCATGTATCTTAAATAGGGTACGTAGGAAGCCTCCCTAAGCTTCAACCCCCAACAATGGTAAACTTCAGTGTCCCCTTTTCTGGGACCCACATCCTTGGTTTGTCCCTTATTAGTGTTAGATCAACTCTCAGGATGCTAACCACGTGTAACCCCCAGCATGTTGTTAGGTCACTGTCCGATGCGTACACCCCAATTCTATGCCCCATCCTAAACTATGTGGACTTTGATTCCCTACCACAGTGATACATAGGAATCCTCTTAGAGTTTGAAACCCAACACTACTGTCATCTTTACATCGGTCCCATTATATTATTCTCATCCAATTCATTCAACCATCCATCATCCATCTTGATTCTTACTCGGGCCGCCACGTCTTGGTGGGATAATTCTATCCATTTGGGCAGTTAACCATGTGTAATACCTACATAATCCATAACCATCCAACCAAGAGTTTCTCTCTTTCTATGGGCCTCTATCCATGTGTAATCCCTAGCATGTCTCCAGGTTGTTGTCCTCTGTGTACACCCCAATTCATCACCCATTCAAACTATGTGGGTTTTGATCTCTATCTTCCATACAGGGTATGTAAGAATCCTCTCTGAGGTTCAATCCTAGCCAACGGTAAACCTTGGTGTCCCCTTTGTCGGGACCCAATCATCCTCTGGTATACCCTTTGAGTTTTCAAGATCAGACTTCATGGTGTGACATCATCTCTTTTTGGGACACACCATCCTGGGTCTGCTCTTATTGATTATTCCTTCCACCTGGTAAACACTCCAGGTACTCCCTTCTAGGGATGTATCAATCTGATCTACCTCTATGGTGTGTTCTGATCACTCTCATTCCATCTCTTCAAGATGTTAAACTCACGGCTAACCTCGTGTAAAACATGAGATTCCTAGGGGAAAACCTTGGGTGATACACCTTTGGCGTAACCATCTTTGTTATATCTTAAACTAGTGTAATACCCCATGTTAAGCATGGGAAGCTGATGGAAACCTCATAGAAAAGCCTCTATAAAAAGATACCTCACAATCGACATGGGATACCTTAGGTTCTACACCCTTGAGATTCCCTCTTATGAGTAAGAATACAAGTTCCCCAATGTCCATGCATCTAGAGATGCCCTGACATGCCTGATGTAGTCACCTACTCCGACCGAAGGTTGCTACCCTATCAAGACCCCCTGGAATGTCCATACATAAGCGTCATAATTAACCGGAATCCAAAAAGATATGGCACCAGGAATGAGATGCACAAAAAAACATCCTAATATTTAAGGAAGACCCAAACTAGGTGACAAATTCTAAGGATGAATCTACAGAAAGAGGAACTGACATCCCATCATCCTATTTTGATCAAGGAGAAAACGTCCTTGAACATGCGACAAATGTTTCTCGAATTTTGAAAGTGGGAATTTGGGGAAGCAGCGCAGCGTGTCCTTGACTGACGAATGCGCGCCCTAGAAAAAGCATCAGAAATAGTAGCCTTCATCCTATCAATAATTACTCAAATGATATCTATCATATTTTATACTAGTTTTGTCCCAAGAAATTATGCCTCTCCAAAACTCATCTATAACAATGGATAATAGAAATTTCCAACATACAAATCCTCGTATGGATCCATGTGAATGGTGGAGTATAGGCTATTATTGTAACCAAACTTAACCAAGGGCATGTGCCTCATCCAAGAACCTCCAAAATCCAGGATATAAGTGCATAACATTTCTTCAAGATTTTGGATAGTTTGATCTTTCTAACTATCTAACTAGAGATGAAAAGTATTTCTATGTCATAACTAAGAGAAAAAAAGCATATTAGAGACCTCTCCACACCCTATAAGTATAAAGAGAATCTCAATCTGAGATGATTGACATCAGGACTCCGTGAAGTTGCACCACCTCCTTTAGATAATGCCTCGAAAAAACCACCACTGAGCTTGACTCTATATTTTCTATAAAGTGTCATGATTTTGTCAAACGATCCACTATCACCCATATAGAATCATAAGCACCCTGATCTCAAGGTAAAACAATAATTAATTCCATCGATATTTCCTCCCACTTCCACTAGGGAGCATCTAATGGTTGTAGAAAACCACCAAAAACACATTTCTAGACCTTTACTTTCTAGAAGAACAAACATTGAGAGAAAAATGATGCAACTTCATACTTCAACACAGGAAACCAAAAATAACCACTCAAAATTTGGTGCATCTTTTTCACATTAGGATGTACCGCCAAAGGAAGACTATGGAACTCGCATTGATCTATCTCAATAATCACTAAAGGAATGAATATATTCCCTAGAACAACACTCGGTGTTGTCCATATTTTGACCAATCATTAGGGGCATCACTAAAAAAACTTGGTCCCTCTAAACCTCCACCTCAGAATCTCCCAACTATAACTCCTCCAACTGTTGTACTGAATATTATTTCCCTATCTTATGAAAAATTAAAACCTTTGACTCAAACCCCTCCCATATCTAGATGCATTGCTAAGATTTCTTCCATCTATCTCTAAGAATCATTAGATTTATACACATCATCTACAAAATTCCATTTTCCTGGAATATAAGAAATATCAAAGTCACAATCCTATAAGAATTACATCCACCATCACTGACATAAGTTCAAGTTATATGGAGAGAAGACATACCTCAGGATCTTATGGTCAATAGAAAACCTAAAATGACCATTGATGAGGTAATATAACCACAAATTCAAATCAAACACAACTAGTGCCAACTCAATATCATGGGTGTAATAGTTATGCTCCTAGAGATGTGACCACCAAAACCCATAAGAAACAACTAATGATTGCTGCATCAAAACACATCCCAAGCTAAGACATTAATCATCACAGAAAACCTAAAACTAAATTCCATACTCTATAAAACAAACTATTAGAGAATTGAATAACATCTCTTTCAGGTAATCAAAAGTTACCTCACACTATTCAGTCTAGAATCAACCTTGATCATTTGTGGGAAATTCCATCAAAGGAGTCATAACCTGAGATAAATTTCCTTTGAACCACCTATAATAGCCTAAAATACCAAGGAAACTCATCACCGATGAAATTTTCATGGTGTATTCCCAATATATAACCTCCTCTATCTTCAAAGGATCCACATATACTCCCTATTTGAACAAAAAAATCCCCAATAAATAGACTTTGTGATCCTAGAACTCACACTTAGAAAAATTCCCAAACAACTTCTCAGGATGAAGAACTCTCAAAACAGTGCATGGATACTTGGCATGATCTTCCTCATATATAGAGTACATAAGGATTTCATTGATGAAAACCACCATGAACTTATCCAATAACTCTATGAGCACTTCATTCATCAATACCATGAAAATAGCTGGAGTATTTTTCACACAAAATGGAATTACAATGAACTCATTATTCTCTTGATGGAAATGGAAACTAGTCTTCTAAATGTCCTCAAATTTCACCCGCATCAGATGATATACTGACCATAGATCGATGTTCAATAACCAATTTGCTCCTTTAATCTGAATTAATATATCATCATTCTTTATAATAGGATAATGGTTCTTCACTATTACTTTATTCAAATGATGATAATAAATATAAAGTTATAAATTCCATTACCCTTTTCCATGAAAAAATAGGTGCACCCCAAGGTGACATGCTTAGTTGAACAAAACGTTGCTGCAATAGATCATCAAGTTGTTCTTGAATCTCTCTAAACTCAGAAGGTGTCATCCCATACAGATAAATTCAGATATGAGACATGATGGGTTGTAGATCAATCCCAAACATGACCTTCTATTGAGGGGTAATGTTACAACCTCATATATAAAGAAATCATGGTAATCTTCCACAAACATAGGAAACACTAACTGTTGAACCACTAGTGATATCAACATTATCTTGTTTATTAAAGATGATAAGGACAGAACATGCCTCTGACCCATCTGATGGTCTCACTCACTAACAAACACTAATGGATCTCCATCATCATCATAGAATATAACATACCTCCTAAATCAATCAATAATAAACATAAATAATTACCATTAATCCATACCAATAATGATTTCATATAGATGTATCTAAAAACATAGGATGTATCTATAGATTCTGGGAACAGTGGAAGCATAGGATGGGCGTATACCCCACTTTTCAAATTGCCATGATCGATGATTAATCTGGGATCAATACGAGGATAACACTAGTATCCACAAAATGGAATGAAATAAAAAATAAAAAGGAGAGAACCCGGAACTAAGAAGAGTGGATTGACATATTTTGTTTATAATTAATTTAATTTAATTATTGAATTACATATATGGTGATTCTTTATTCATGGACGCATCTGACCATGGGTATGAGGTGCGTATTCATTGAGGTGTAGAATTCAAGGATAGGAATCCTTTAGCTGTGATCCACAGGTGCTCCATGTATCTCCAGATGTCACTGAAAAAGTCTCTTGGTGCTAGTGTGGAATATCCTTGCGCTTGCGATGTCTGCCTTCGATCGCCTTGATAATCACTTCCAAAGTGTTCTCCATGATCCTTTGGAGGAGGATCTACCTCGTTCTTAAGAGCATTCATGGAGAGGGAAGAGTTCTCTAGGCTTGAGATCTTTTCTCCAAGGATTTTGTGCACACAAAGATTGGTTAGCCAGCTGAATGACCCCTTATCTAATATAGAGAATAATAACATAATGGAGAATTTAATTCACCGGGTAATAATAAATAATTACCATATGTGTCATTACTTAATTTATTATTCCAAGTGAAACCCCATGTCAAATAATAATAGAAATTATTTTATTTCCATGACATGTGATTAAATTTCATGTTATATTTAAATATTATTTAATCAAATAATATTTAATACTATTTATCACCAGTCCCATAACTTGGTCCTCTAATCCTCTTCAATATTTACTAGGCCTTGAATAATGACTATGTATTTATTAAATAAATATAATTTCATTATTCAATGATAAATAAATATTCTTTCAATAATATATTCTCTCGAATAACTAGTGATGAAATAAATGTGATCAGGCATACTTGAATTAATATTAAACCACAAGTGGGGATAATATTTATTAAACTTGTTAAATAAATAATTTATTTAACTGAGAAATTGGCTACACTTATTGTGTGACCCTTTAGGACTCTTTTTCTCTAGCATTAGGTGGGATTTCCTAAAGTCTAAGATTACTATCTAGTAACAGGTCAAGGCACCCAAGAGAAATAAGTTCATGTTGCAATGACATGTCACCTCATATGAACACTTACCGTGTAATATAATCTCTTTGTCCTGATATCTCCATTCAAGCGGGCTGCATGCAAGTGCTATCAACCCCTATGCTCAATTTCTCATTTTTTGACTTCCCATAATTGAACATGACTAGAGAACACAATGGACATGGACTTAGTTAGGCTACATCATTTCTATTAAAGGGCCTGAGATATCTACTTCTATAGAAGTGACAAATCCTTTCTGACATTATTCATTAATGCAATATTACTCATGACACACCCAACATATCCTACCTCACCATGAAAATCTATCATCACAGTTTTCATCAATACATCTAAGTTCATGACTCATAATACCCATTAATAATAATCTTAAAGTCTAAGGGAAAATAAACACATCTACGGATAGGAACATCCAATGACACCTGTGAATGTGTATTTTCTATTGGTGGGTCTTGTTCACATAATATCCTTCTAGATATTACCAAGGGATCACACCATGAGAAGGTGACTCAAAGTTTCATGAGTCCCCACCCCTGATAGATTGTATCATTTGTGTCCATTTAAATTATATCATCCATCCATAGAACATATATTCATGAATAGTGTCATGACACTTTCAGGTTCTCATCATAGTAGGGATCTGATATGACCTTTTAATGCGACAGCTATTCTTAAGACATTATCATATACTATGTCATGTAGAATAGAAATAATGATGTGATAAGTAGTTTATTAATATTCATCCAATGAATAAATGTTTATCATGAAGTAAAAAGAAGTTGTTTTCTAGGGCACCAACTCCAACAGTCTCCCCAGGAGATGTGCTTCCACCGAACTAGATCAAAGTATCTACATACTTAATACAAGTCAACTCAACCTCAAATTGGTATAGTCAATACCAAGGGTAATAGAATTCTCTCTATATCAAGTCCCAATGCATGGATTAGGGTAGGTGATATAAAGAAGTTCATATCTTATAAATCAAACAAGGAATGCACCCATGTAGAAAATAGGAAAAATTTTCCTCAGATAATGTCTATATCACCTAGTACTGGACATGTAAAAGCATGAAGCTGACCATGATCTGCTTCATGGCCTATATAGCCCTACTGACAAACAGATCCATGATTGAACTCTTATCTATGAGGATGAGGAGCTTATCAAGGCTATACTCTTCTTGCCTCATCTCCCCTATATGATCCTCGACTAGAACACCCTACTATGGCTTTCTTAGATGAAATTGACTCGATGGAGGAACCTGAAGTGGAACACCATGCACACACCAACTACTCAGAAAGGTTGGGAACTCTAATCACTAATGATCCCAACCTTCAAAATAAACACACGCATTGGATTACTTATAAAAAGTATTAGAGAGACCACCTATATATAAATGATAATAGGAGGGTTGGGACCTACCCTCTGCTGATGAAAAACTATTAGGACTTGACTAATAGGAAACCCGTATGATATATTTTCTTCTTGGAAAATCCTGATTACTCCCCTATCATGATGACCTGGTTCTAGTCATATTCCTCTCTATAACCTCTGCTCCTTCTAGCACCTCGAGATACATCAGTATCATAAAATGGGTAACCTAATTCTAGGTCTCTAGATAAAAATACTTCTCAAAATTCATCTCCTTATCCACCTCATATGGAAACATGTTTATCATAGAAGGAATTTGAAACGGATCTCAAACTCTTACACACTGGATCACCATTGTCTAAGGGTAAGAAGAAATTGGATATTGGTCGCCTTTGCGGTCAAAGAAAGAAAATATGATCAGAATTGGTCTCAAAAATTCTCCCACAAGGAAAATAACTCCTTGTGATCCCCATGGAACAAAAACCATAACTTCCTTAATAATCCACACAACATATTCATAGAAAATGAAACCCAGTGCTCCTTATGATCATGGATCGAACTAAAAACTATCTCAACCTACTCCAACCAATCATCCCTGAGTGAATCTCAAACGGATACTACATACTTCTATAGACTCTAGTACTAAAACTCTCTAAGTGTCTTCCTCTAAGATTAGTAATCATTGACCTCTATTCTATAAATATTTGATGGAACATCCTACTGAACATATTTAGCATGAACCTAGTAAGGACATCAACCAAGATCCATACTTGAAAAAATAACAAAATGTTAGATCTCCTAAACTTGGAATATGAAATACTTAACATTAATTAATTATTCATTTTATTATCTTTCTAATATTTTAACCTATCCCAAGGTCTACCCATTTCAAACAAATTTTCAATGAATAATGATGCATAATCCTTTCCTAGGTCTCTACCCTGTAACCAGTATCACTTTATTTAGTAATCTCATTAAACTTAAAGGTCCATGCATCAAATAAAAGGGTTTCTAAATACCCATGTCCCAATATGTCTCTCATGTTTACATTGATTACTAAACTTAGATGAAACTATTTTCTTACAAACCCATTCAATCTCACATGTTCTTAAATCCAAACTCTATCTTATCCCTCATCTAGAACCTCATATACCACTCTGTCAGGACCCCCTCCCCATAAAGATATCACAATGAGGGAGAGAGATAGTGACTTCCTGAGTACCACCTCCATTAGGCCCTAGGTTGGTGACTAGCACTAAGGGTACAATAAAATTGTTTATGGGAAGCATTACCCTCTAAGAGAAACATGTGGAAGAGAGAGAGATAGTAATGATACACCAACAAACACCCTCTCAGACATATATATATATATATATATATATATATATCCTAAGTGAAACATGAAATTCTCTACAGCACTAAAAAAGTGAAAAAGGGAAACTACAAGTACCAAAATAGTAAATACGACAATGACCATGAATCCCAAATAGCTCCTAAAAAACCACAACCTATTAATATCCAGCTTGATATTTAACCTACTTCGGATGACCTGAAAATAGTTTATAAATATATATAGGGTGATCATAATAATATAATCAATAGGATCGTCCCCAGATCCTCTCATGAAAAATAAAAATAATACATGCTAAATCACATTGAACAATAGTGAAACTAACTCATCACCTAAATAGGTATACTTAGTTTCTAGCCTCACCATGGCTACCTATCACCAAGTATTACATATAATAAAGTATAATATATAGTAATGAAACATCAAGGGTACCCCACTTCTATTTCCACGCTGGTTTTCTACTCTTCCCCAACATCGCACTTTCTGATCCATCTCTCTCCAAAAGTAATCTAGCCAAAAGACACCTAGGAAAGGCGTCACAACATGCACCTCATGCAATAAATCATAAAATCATCTCATCCACATATCCATATATAGTAACCAAGTAGTTTTTAGGATCCAACACATCTCGTATGATGTATATCAAACATCAAGTATTATACCACATGCCATTATAGCTCATTCATCGAGTAAGGAACCACATGAAATCATAGCTTATACACATTATACCAAAAATAATACTTTGGACACTATATCTAGTAATAAATGTTTGTGAAATAACCACAATTCATCACAACACTCTACACAAATATATGTGAAAGCTAACTATTGTGCATACCAGCATAAGAAACTACTAGGAGAAGAGAGTGGGACCATAGGGGTAGTCATCTATCTATCCTCCCACTAAGATGTTGGGGAAAACACCCTCCCAGAGTCCACTAGCTGTCAATCTCCCAGACAGACATGGGTGGGGTAGCTTATGAAATAGCATAATATACAAGATATAATATAGATCACAACCATACTATGGGTATAACCTAGTATTAGACTCAACTACAACTAATTTCACTCGTACTCCCTACTACCACTATTAAGACCAGATATCCTATAAGAAATAAAGCATTTAAAAAAGCTACATTAATTAATTATTTTCATTTAATCATTTCCTTTCATTAATTAATTCATTACCCATTAATTACACATTAACATTATTCCACCTTAGATTATATTACATTATAATAAATTTCATTTCCTCTGGGCATAATTCAACCAAGTCTATGGTTTAAAAATATTAACATCTTTTATCATTTCCATTCCATCAACACAAACCTTATGTGTTAATAATTATTTTTTCATTGTTAACATCACTTCATAATCCAGGTACTCTAGGAAAACCATGCTAAGATACAACCAAGAGGAAACATGCAATCAAGCACCTCTAGATACCTCAATTAGTGGGGAAAGTAATTCAAATAAAACAAGCAACCCATCCATCAACCATCAAATAGATTCGTAAGCCAGCATACCATATCTAAGCATCACAACAATGGATAAGCCCACCTTTAACCGATTTTATTTTCTCTAATTCCATTCCCAACAACCACATGAATATCCTGATGCATCTCTCCATCACAGGAATCAACCACTGCCATATCATCTGAGTCTCCCTATCCATATCACCTCAGTCATCCCGATCTTATCCATATGAGGCTCACATCACCTCTAAGCCTCCTTGCCCCATATCATATCATCCATTCCAGTCTCTACCATACCATGCTCATAACACAAGGATCATATCTAGAGCACATCACAAAGTTAATAGGACAAAAATAGGCACAACCAGCAGGGAAATCTAGTCCCTAAAACAAGGAATATAGCCTTCACACATAAACGATCTCTCATGGCTCCAACACAAGTCACTTGACCTTCTCAAGAAAATAGTAAAATCAAACCCCAAAAATCATATTTATCACACAAGAGGTTTTTATTCAATCTTTAGTTAATAGATTCATTACTCATAGGTTCCAACTATGTACAACCTAATGCATCAAGCTACATCAAGATACTAAATTAATTAAACAATTAATTCAAACATGCTTCCAAAAATCCAACCATTCTCATTTATAATGTTTTTTCAATTATTATCAACAGGAATCATAAAAAAGATTCAAATTATTTATCAATTCCATCAATCATATAGAATATCACATTTACAATTATATAATTGCATTACATCAATTTTATTATCATCAAATTACATAAACCACCGGGTTTAAAACATGCCTCTTTATTAATTTATTAAGACAATTAATTATAAATTAATTCCATCTTTACATTCTTTACTAATTTCAACATGATACTCCAATAATAATAACATTCTAACCAAGAAAATTATAGATATCACACTATCTATCAAATCATGAGGTAAACCGATGTCATGGTAAAAAACAACAGCATCATCGAAATGTGATCACAACAAATTTCTTTAATCTGTTTAAATATTATTGGGTTAATTCTATTTCCATAAAAAGGTCTAAATCATGATAAATTTATGATTTCACATATATAAAAAAGAACCAATGAACCCCTACCTCAAAGGAATCAACATTATTTTCATGAGAACAGACCAACGTTACAGATACCCATCACAACTTCTATAAGAATATGCATCCATCCAATGAATCTATGGCACAATGTCACCAAATAATAACCAATAAAAAATATTTAAAAACATAGGGTATAAATATTATTAACATGGAGAGAATAAATTTTAGTAAATGAGACTTATCATGGAGAACCTGGTGTAAAAAAATAAGTAACAAACCTCAGATCAAATCAGATCACCACGGATCGAAGATAGGAAGCCAAGGATCAATCCCTGTCAAAGGGATTCCAAAATATTGAAGGTAGGAATATTTTATCTCTTGGTATTTGAGAGAATAAATAGGGTTTTGAAAAAACTTGAAACCTCCAATTACTTATGATACATACTGCACAGGGCATTTACATTACGTGTAAATCTTACATGTCAAGTAAATGTTGAATTTCATATCTCACAAAAAAATGTGTCTCCTTGATCATTTAAATATTTAATAAATACACATCAGGTAACACACCATGAACCATTTTAAAAAAATAACTTCAAATAAATTACATGAAACACATTAAAATGTTGTGTATTCTCCCTACCCCCATCTTTTAGCATCTAAACCTCTACAGACTTGCTCTAGGACTCCTACGATCACCACAAGCTTTAGAACATCAGAAAGGGATGGACTACAAGGACTAGGTCCCTTATAGAATATTTCTAGGGTATTTTGGTTTTTATCATAGGTTTATCAAGGAATTTTCAAAAATTATAAATCTCCAATGTTCACTACTATCCAAATATATGCCATTCCTTTTCTATGAAATTTGTTTGGAATATTTTGTTTTTCTTAAGGAAAAAATCACTTCATCACCCATCATTACTACCCTTTATTGGAAACATTCAATTGAACATATTTTTGATTCAATTGATGTGGTTATTGTATATTTTTTTAGATAAATGAGAGAAATAAAATTGCAAATAGTGTATTATGATAGCATGCTACTAGATAATGTTAAAAAGAACTACATCGATACTAAGAAATAGATATTGGCTATTGTTATTTCTATGGAGAATTTTAGGAAGTACCTTTTAGGTTTCAAATTCATAACTTTTACAGAACATGCCACCTTGAAATATATACTATTAAATAAATATGTCAAACCTAGAATCATTTGGTGGATATTTTGGCTTTAGTATTTTGATTAAGAGATTAGAGATAAATAAGGGACTGATAATATTGTTGGGGATCATTTTTCTTGGTTTTATAAATTACTCAGTGTGAAGATCCTTGGGATATTAATTCTTTTTTTCTTGATAAAAAGTTGCTCACTATTTTAGTTAAGAAGTCTAATTGGTATGCATGTTTTTGTAATTTCTTGGTAAAAGTGTCACCCTTCATGATTTTTCAAATAATAAAAAGAATAATTTTATCTCTAAACTTAAGTAATATTTTTTGGTATAACCCTTTTATTTTTAGGAGGTGTATGGATGTAATACTAAGTAGGTGTGTTCTGAAAGAAAAAATGCTTCTTATTCTGTAAATTTGTCACTTCTCACCTTTGGGAGGTCGTCGTGGTGGAGAAAGGATAGCCAAAAAAATCCCCTAAGATATATTTTACTAGAATACATTATTTAATTATGATATGAGTCTTTGTGGGGGCTATGATAGGTTTAATATATTAGAAAATATGGAAATAAATCATGATCTTCTTCAGAAATATATTTTAGATATTGTTATTTTTTATGTATATGGATTGATTTTTATGGGACCATTTTCATATTCTCATGGGAATAAGAACATAATAGTTTCTATATACTAAATTTACAAATGGGTTTCGATAGTGTAATTCCCCAATAATCAAGCTAATATGGTGATAAAATTAATTAAAAATAGCATCTTTTCATGATTTATAGTTCCAAAGGATTTCATAATAGAAAACAGCACACATTTTAAAAAATGTAAATTATAATCATTGATAGATATATATGGTTATGCTCATAAAACAGGAAATGTTTACCATCCACAATAAAGTGGATAGAAAATAATATGAAATAGAGAATTAAAAAATCATAGAAAAAAATTTTCAAGCTCTTAGAAGGACTATTCATTAAAACATGATGAGGCATTATGAGAATACAGAACTCAATTTAAATCTTACATAGGGATGACTCCATATAGACTTCTTTTTTGAAATACTTTTCATCTTCCTATCGAGGTTCAAAACAAATATTATTGGATTTGTAAGCCCTTAATTTCAATTTTTAAACTACTGGAGAACGAATAATACATGATTTGAGTGAGCTAGATGATATCATGAGAGATCCCAATAAAAATTCAAGGATTTACAAGGAGTGAAATAAATCTTATCATGATTATTTCATCCAAAATAAAGGTATTAGATCTAGAAAAAAAAGATCTTATTTTTGGTTCCATGTGTAGTCTTTTTTCTAGGAAGATCAAATCTAGGTGTTCAAAATGTTTCACCATTCTTAGAGTTATTTTAATTGGATTTGTTGATCTGGTATGAGAAGTTAACTAGATTTTCTTAGTGAATGGAAAAATAATTAAACATTACATTGAGGGGGGAAAGGGATTGGATTTCATATCATTCTTTAAAATTTTCAAAATATTTGAGTCTGGTTTTGGACTTTATAAATATCATTCAATTATAGGAAACATAGGATTTTATAGTTTTCTTATTTTATCTCCTTTTAAAATAAGTGATTATCACTTGGTTGTCTGTCTCAATGTGTTTCTAAACTAAAACTAAAAAAATTATTGGATCCTCTCACTAAGGATTTGTTTTAATTTTTGGTATGTGGTCGGGTATACTGATAATGAGGTGAATTTTTTTTGTAGAAGGTGAGGCTATTGTCACAAGTGGTCATGTGGTAGGTCAAGTTACTATGAAAATATAACATGGTCAGTTGTAAGATTTTATAAAAAACTATATATTGATTTTGGACTTCATTTTCAAAAGGAGCTGGTAGTTAGAGAATACTAGATAAATCTTCCCTCTACTCAACCTCTAGTTAATTTCAAATTATATAACTCATTGTGATCATTTTTTCTTGTAGGAGCCCAAACTTTTAAACCAGATTGTTATTTCAATTTCCTTAAGGGTGATGGATGTGTTTTACAACAATTTTAAAATATTCTATATTTATAAGGGATTAATCGTTTTTATATATTAATATTATTAATTCTATTTATTTTATTTGTTTTTTTGATGGTTTTTTTAATTATTATCAAGCCAAACTTTTCAATTTCTTAATATTCACTACCAAAGTTTTTAGTTGAACCTATATGAAATAATGTTGTCATTTCATGTTTTTTTGTTTCTTTGATATTCAGTCTGGAATTCATCTGTAACATGAAACATTTTAAAACTCTTTTTTTGTTCTAAAGATATTAGTAAGTGATAGTAGGAACCTCTACGGTGCTAGGGTTTTCTTATCGTATCCTTCCCACTTTCGTTCATCTATGGCTTCACCCCTTGGTTCTCAGCAATTTTGTGGCGTGCTCCTCTTGTTGTGGCGACGATGTGGTTTGATTCAAGTTTTCAGTGTCCTTGAGGTTCGAGTGTGTTGTTTCAAGGGTTTGTGGGTAATCTGGTGGTGGCATGGGTGGTTGTCAATATCTGGCCTCTGCAACGTCGAAGACTCGCGATCTTTTATGAGCTCAGATTTCATGGTGGTGTGATGAAGTCTATGGTTGAGTTCCAGTCTTCTTCAGTTTGAGGTTGCTGCTATGTGTCTCTCATGTGTGCTTTGGGTGGATATGCGGTCTCTTCGAGCATGGGTGGCGATGGGCTTTGGCTCGACTCATATATGGTAGGCTTCTTCTGGCAAGGATGTCTCTGTGTGTGGTTGTGGAGGTGACGTCTAGATCTGTGGCCTTCTTCCGGTGATATATGGTGATTCGGGAGGTTGATGTTCAGTGATGGCCTTTGGTTTTGTTCCCTTGAATGCATTTTTTGTCTTGTTATGTGGATGATTTGAATGGTTTGAGGTCAGAAGGTCGCTCTTCTCATGGTGTTTATGTCGTCGTGTGTCCTGCCCTAGTTCTGCTAGTTTCCCTCTAAAGGGTGGATTGAGGGTCTGGTGCGGCATGGTTTCCGGCTTGATCTTGGCGTCCTGGAGTTCCTGATGATTTTTGGTTTTGGTTTGTTGTCGTGTTTTCATGGTTTCATGGTGGTGTGATTTTGGTTTTTGGGCTTTGAGGTCCATGGTTCAAGGATTTTCATTCAGTTTGTCTTCAAGAGAATGCTCTGGATGAGGTTTAGGGCACCGAGTTTCCACTTTTACACTACTTTTCAAAATTGGATGATTGAGATGGTATGGCTTTGTCCATCGGTACCATGCCCATGCAACTTTGCACCAGTCAGCTTGTCATGTAGTGATGTGAATGTGGAAGCTGGGATGAATGTTTTTTGATGCCGAGAGGGGATTTTCTCTTTTATTTTGGATTATTTTGATCTTAGACTTTTGGAACTTTGAGACCTCTTTTTTGTCTAAGTCTTTAATGTCATTTTGGGATCTCCTCTTCCCTTAAAAAGGGAACTATTTTATTGAAAATAATATTTTTAAGTCAGTCAAGTGATATTAGGAACCTTTTATGCATGATTTTGTTTTATTTTAATGATGAGTGTTGTGGAAAATTATTTTTTGAGATTCCCTATCAACCCTAAAAAAATATTCTCAAGGATATTTTAAATCACTCTTTGAATCAAACTAATTAGATTGTGTCTCCTACTTTATGATTTAACAATGGGGAAATTTCATGATTTTAAGAGTGGGGGGATGGGTCTTTTAAATATTCCTTAACTATGCTTCAATATAGTTCACATCAAAGACCCCTAAATTTATTAAAAATTTATCTCACTCAAGCACCATTTCAGGATGGATGAAAAAATAATCCATGTTTGTAAATATGATTATTTATTTTGGAAAATAAAAAAATAATTTTTCATACCTTAGTGAAAATTGTATTTTTAATTAAGGGGTTTAATTGAGTCTGAAATTGCTATAATTTTATGATTTTTTAGTGAATGGTGTCTCATTATTTTATATAGAAATTCGGTTTAGGGACAAGGAATGGGAGTATAATAGGAGATAAATTTTTGGGATTGAGATTTTGACTTTAGAAAACTATAAATTTAAAATTCAACCTAGGTGACACGCCATTTTTTTGAACAAACACCTCATGGATCCAACTCAAATGATAATCATTTAAGTTCTTTGTAACTCGAGTAAAATAAGAAATTGAGATCCCATAGTGAATATATAAGACATTACATACTAGGTTGTGTGTAAGCCTACTATTCATTTTCAATAAGTGCCTTTATATAGTTCCTTTCTCATACATGGATGGGAAAAATTCAAAAAAAAATAGCAAGTGCCTAATAGTTAGAAATTAATTCATTAAGGTGAGTGGAATTTTGAACCTAGATTAAGAAGGGGGAAATTGACTTAATAAATAATAATTTGAAGTTTAATCAATGAAATTATATTTAAACTTTATTTTAGGAACCTAGGGGGAGTGATTAATTTAGGTGTATCTTGTTATAATTTTAGTTCCACTTCTATCAAATTTATTTCACTCCTAGAACTGGAACTCAAATTTTCATTTGAGATGAGACAATGATTAGATTACAAATTGTATGCATAATAATTTCAATAAAGGGAGGAATATTTTATTTTGTTTGATTTCGGTGTAATTTATAACATAAGTAGGATAATCATTTCTTTTTAAGAGTCCTTGTAAATAAATAAAAAACATATAATCAATTGAAAGTGAAATTGATTAAGTGTGGGGGAATTTGATGTGACTTTTACTTTATTTATTTTTCCACATCATTTATTTTAATTAATTGTGTTTTTATTAGTAAAATAATTTATTTTTTTGAATAACATACAATTTTTTTAATTTGGTATTAAATTTTTAAAACTATGTTTTTTTTTAAAGTATTTATTTTATTTTTTATTTTATTTATGTGGACAATTTTCAATTTAATAAGTAATTATTTTAAGCCACTATTTTGGTTCCTATGTATTCATTAAATTATGAATTGAAAATTTTTTAATTATTTTTTTACATTTTTTGAATTTCAAAACAATATTATTAGTTATTTAATGTCATTATTTTCTTACTTTTTTTTAATTTCATTTATATTAAAAAGAAAGTTAATTTAGGATTTAAATAAATTAATTTGATCTTTCTTTATTTATTTTATAAAAAATTTAATTTTTTATTTTATTTATTTTTGTGTTATGGATTTAATTTATTGAGTTTATTTATATTTCAGGTGAGAAGTTACTGCAAAATGTGTGACTGCTTCCTCCTACTTCCATAATCTACTCCTACCCTCCTACCATAATGGTTCATCTACCGCCATTATCAACCACCACCAATCTACCACCACCCTAATCTATAATATTGTTATAACCCATCAATATACTTCCACTACAACCATCCTTCTCCTAAAATCATACAACCACCAGCATATACTCTTACTCCCACTCATCTACCACTCCTGTATTTTTCATACCACCACATCTCTGCTACTGTCACCACTATCTACTATCACCCACACCTATCATCACTGCTATCTACCCCCATTACCAAATATATCTACCACCACAACCCTCCTCTATGATACCAACCTACCTCATGACACCATAAACACCACCCAACACCACCTTTAATGAACATTAATAAACTACCATCATTGAAGACTGACTAAATATGGCCACTTTCTTTTGAATAAGAATTCATTGTCGAACCCTGATGTGTGGAATTCTCTTTGCGTTCTAGATAAATGACTACCAATCGAGGCTTCTGGTAAATGAATCCTCACGGAGATCGATGTACTAAAACCATTATGAACCATGTATGAACCTTGGATCTACATCAAAAATGAGAATTTTGAGGAAAATCTAGGGAAATTTTGATGAATTGATTTGTGATATCAACTGACCGAAGTTTTGAAAATTGAATCCATTGTAATTTGAATCTTTTTTTTTGTTCTTTTTTTTTTGGTACTTGATTAAAGAAGGTAGTTCATGTGTCTCTCTTTCACTATGGAAATGAATTTATGGAATTGTGAATTTCAGGTGTCAAGGAAGACTAGGATTACAAAGTGAAGTTGATGAATTTAAAGGTGCGGAGTTTACGACTTTTAGAATATTCAGAGTTGATAATTTATGATATTAATTAGAGACACTTATATAAACTTATATAATGGGTGTGTTCGAAGATAAAATTATCAGAAAAATATTCTAGAAATCACTAAGAATGCTTAAAGAGATCGATTTGGGGTTTAATGTTGTTCATACAGAAATATTATGGAAATTGTTTAGGAATTGGAGATATACCCCTATGTGAGGGGTTCAAATAGTTGAAGGAACATTTCCCAATCCACCTGATGATGAAGTTTCATAGTGGAGTAATTACATGTAGAGAAGATTGAATGTGGTTACCAGAAAATAACTGTGAGAATAAAATTGAGATGCGTGTAAAGTTTTCTATTAAAAGGAGAAGAATTCATAGTGAAAGAGAGGACATATCGATCGAGAATAAACTAGAGGATCATCCATTTCATTCATTCAGATACTTTGGGGGAGACTTCTAAACATGAAATAGATCCAATAAAGGTGGTTTATCACATTTAGAAGATGGAAATCAAAGGGATACTCAACATCTTATTCTTTATTTTTATCATGATATATAATTTTACATTAATTTATTTCACAATTAATTCTAAAACACTTGTGTGAGGTATTTTAGGTTTCTCTAATTTATTATTATAACACATTTTTTGTGAAATCATTTATAAATTATAGTCAACTTCTTTTTCTTCTCAATTTAATGATTTTTGTAAGTAATGAACTATAGAATCATTTTATTAATGATCATTCTACCTGATTGAGATTTCAAATTTTTATTTTTAAATTTTTTATTTAATTAAAACTTCACAAATAGGAAATTATTTAACTGGTAAATAGAAATTTTCCCTGGGATTAATTATTATCTATACTCTACTCATTTTGTATTCCTTATTTTTCTTATTATATTAAAATAAAAATTCTTCAAACCAATCATTTGTTGCTTCTTAGTAGGTCGTTAATATCATAGTAATTAATTCATGCATGTTTTTTTAAAAAAAATTATTCATTTTCTTGGACCTACACCCACTATTCCATTTCTTGTTAGCATGGAACCCTATCTCACTACTATATAGTACTTTTAGGAATTTAATTTGAATTGTTAAATGACATGGACTACAAAATTTTTGAAAAAAATATATATATAAGAAAAGAGAAATGGAAAAAAATGGAAAGAAATGAATCTGAACATCAAAAAACTATCCTAGATTGTTAAGAATTAAATAGTTTAATGGGAATAATAAAAGAATGATAAATAATAAAATATTTCCTCTATTTAAAAATAGAATCCTCCAAGAACCACTTTTCGTAGAGGGGACTAAGGGAGGGACAAATAGGGGTTGGATCAGATGAAAATATTTCACTATGAACCCCTCACTCAACATAAAATTGAATCGTATGAACTATAAATTATAGGTCTTACCTAACTAAAAAAATAAAGAAGATGTATGGAAAAGGAATCACCCCCCTGTGTCCTAGAATGAGTTCCCTTAGATGGAGGGATCGATACCCCAAGAAACCACCATTATGGTGTGAACCGTACAGGTAATGGATTGATTTTATTTTTATCTAGGTGGGCCCAATATTCACCATAACTACCTCCTCCCCCATGGTGTGACCATAATTCCACCCCCATGACACATTCCCCATGATAGGATATCATGGAATTACCAAAGGGTCACAACGCGATGAGTCTATACTCCTTGAAAATAAAAAAGGAAAAAAAAGAAAACACACCACAATCACATTTGCATAGGTCACCATCACGGAATGACAATCAATTCATGGAATGATCCATTTCAAAAGGACTTTTCCCTTATCCAAAATCTATATAAAAGAAGTTGGCATTGGTTCTCTAGAAGAAAATTCTTGTGTACATTATGATAACTTTTATTCAGGGTTTTGAAAATTAATAAACTACTTATCACATCATGATTGTTCTTCTGCATGACATAGTATGTGATAATGTCTTAAGAGTATCTATTGCACTAAAAGTTCATATCAGTTCCACGCTATGATGACACCTGGAAGTGCTATGAAAATATTCTTTAATGTATATTCTATAGCCAGATGATATCCTTTGAGGGGCACAAATTATATAGGCTATTAGGGGTGGAGACTCATAGGACTTTGAGGCACCTTCTCATGGTGTATTCCATTAGTAATATCTAGTAGTATATTATTAGAATGAGACTCGCCAGTAGGAAATACACATTTATATGTGTCCCCATATGTTCCTATCTATGGATGTGTGTATTGGACCTTATACTTTATGATTATTATTAATTATTATTATGAGTCACACACTTATATGGCTTGATGAAAACCAGGACAATAGATGTTCATAGAGAGGTATGATACATTGGGTGTGTCATGATTAATATTGAATTAATGAATAATGTGAGAAAGTATTTATCCCTTATGTTCATTAATTGAATTTTATATCTCAGTTCCTCTAATGTAAATGATGTATTCTAAATAAATCCTTGGCCATGGTATTCTATAGGCAACTTCAATTTCTATAAATTCAAAGATATAGAAATTGATCACATAGGTTGATGGAACTATCATTCAACCTTCTTGATTAGAGATATTGAGATAAAGGGATTATATTACATGGTAAGCAGCTTTATAAGGTAACATGTTGTTGCGGAATTAACTTCTTTCTCTATGGGTCTTGGTGTGCTACTAGATTCCAACCTTTTATTTTAGGACACTTCTTCTAATGCCACTGAGAAAGAGGCCTAGTGGGTCACACACTAAGTGTGTCTAGAATCTAAGTTAAATAATATATTATTATTAATTATTTAATAGGTTAAGAAAATATTATTCCCATATGTGGTTCAATAATTATTCATGTATGCTTGATCGCATATAAATATTTATTTTAAATTTAGTGAATATAATATTTATTTATTTATTGGTGAATAATTTCACAATATTTATTTAATAAATAAATAGACATTATTCAAGGCCTGATAAATATTGTGGAGGAATGGTGGATTAAGTTTAATGGTCTGGTAAGAAATAATACATATTTAATATTATTTAATTAAGTAATATTTAATCTTAATTTTCAAGTTAATCGCATGTTGAGAAATGATAATATTACTATTATTATCATTTAACGTGGGGTTTTCCTAGGATTAAATAAATAATTATGGTCACTTGTGTAATTATTTTATTTTAACCCTGGTAATATAAATAACAAATTATGTTATTTTCTCAATAGAGTCAATTCATTTTTCATGGTTGTGCACAATGGATTTAGCGAGTCCTATCAATCCAAAAGAGATCCCTTCACCAAGAATTCTCTCAAGAATGGAGATAAATCCTCCTCCATTCGATCAAGGAGAACACTTTGAAAGTGATTCTCGAAGAGATCAAATATGGATGACAAAATTGAAAGGATCTTCCATGATAGAACCTATATATTCCTTCAGCGATGTCTGTATACTCATGAAACATGTGTGTATCACCACTAAAGAAAATATAAACTTGGATTCTACATCACAACGATGGTGGACCTTAGATCTATCATCAGATTCATCAACAAAGAAATAATTAAAACAATGGTAACTCTTTATTTAATTAAATTAATTATAAATAAAATTTGATGATCCTATCTCTCAGTTCCGACATAATTACCCATTTTATATTTCTTTGATTTAATTATGTTGATCACATCATTCATCGTCACATATATCTCAGATTGATCATTGATTATGGAAAAAATACAAGTTGGGCATTGTCAATCGCATGCTTCCACTGTGCTCGAAACCTCCAAGTGGTATCATAGGGGCCAAATAGCTATTTATAATTATTTAATGATTGTTTTTTAGTTACTTATTTATAATTTAGTTTTTCAATTCATGTTTAATCATTATTTTAATCCAAATTGTGATATCTTCTTCTTCCTCCTTAGTTTCTCATAGATCTAATCAAGACAAATAATTTTATGATAAAATAAAATTGAGGAACTTTTTCTAAGGTGTCATGGTTTATAGCAAGACAACACAGGACTAGATGTCGTGTAACTATATTTACACATCATGTAGTCATGTTCAATGCATTGGAATTAATTCAGAAATTAATTCAAGATTATCCATTAATTATACACTTTAATTGCCCCGAGTGTTGACTAGAACATAATGGCACACAGTCATCCATATTACATGTTATGTAGCCCATGTACATGGTGTGTATTCCCTTTGAGTCAAAGACAGGCTGTTTATTTCAATACATGTCCTACTTGAATGGTGATCGTGTAATTTATAGATCACATGGTGTGTATCCCATAGACATGTCATTTACTCCAGTTTTCAAGGTATGATTCGCACACTGAGTCCCTAGGAATGTACCTCATATAGAGAGTGAGGGATATACATGTCATGTAGCTCAAATACACATTCCGTGAACTTATACCAAGTTATGTATATTTAAAAAAAATTATTTTACTATATAAACCTTGGTACGTGTACTTGTATGCAGCTATAATGATAGGACACAGCATGTGATAGGTTTTAATATACATAAATATTGAAATATTTAATTAATATCTATATAATGTTCAGATCTACATATCATGTATGAGTTGTATTGCAATATTTTACTCTATATACATTTAATCATAACATGTCCCTAAATAATTATGTAATTCATGTAGCCATCTGTGAAGTACATGTTATGAAAGTCAGTGATAAATCGTGTATGCTATATGTCGCAAGAGTAGAGCGGTATATGAGTATAATACATGTTGGGAAGAATCAGATGAGTATTCACCATGTTGCCTCCAAGGTACATTTATGTACATGGTTAATTTTAAATAAATTAATTTAATTTGTTTAAAATTATAATGGATGAGAATCTCGTGGAAATTATGATGATAATTAAGATAAAATATTGATTAATTAAATATAATAATTAATTGATTTGAGCATGAATTATCTTAAATAAGAATTATTAAGAATTTAATGCTTGTTTTATTAAATGCCTAATTTTTTGCATGCATGTGGATGATCATGTACAATACTGGACCTTTGTATGTGATTGGTTTCATTTAATTTATTAATAAATTAAAATATTGGTTGGCATGCCTTCTCTCCTCTTATTATGTAGGGATTGTGTTCCCATGGTTTCTTTTATGTAAACCTCTTTCCCCCCTCACCTGCATGTAATTAAAAGGAATATGTAAAGAATGGGGCTCCCAAGCTAGTAGAGGTAGTTCAATTTCAGAGTCAAGGTGAAACCAATCCAAGGAGATGCATAGGTGGATGGGTGGAAAGCTATTACACAAACCTTAATCGATTTGAGGTGTTTATTCCCCTAGGTTAGCAGTTATTTTATCAACTTCTATATAATCTGAGAATGACTAAATCTCGGGATCATACCCTTTATTATTTTATTTCATTCAGTTTCATGGTTATTTCATTATGGATGTTTTTTTGTGATCACATAATTAATGAAATTAGAGAGCATGCAAGATAGAACTAAAATAAATTGGTTTATGCATAAATATTATCTAAGACATGATTATTCACTTATGTAAATCCACTTAACATTAATAAGCATGTGATAAAGATAATAATTGGAAATTTATGCATAAAAGGATAAAATCCTTCAATAAAATATTAATTCGGTATAGCCTTCCATTAATTCAGTTAAAATTGAACCATAGTTCAAAGTTCTTGACCAGCCAAAGTTGGCGTGATTTAAATTTTTGGGGTATTTTAACTTGAGGTTTTGGGTTGAATTAACTTGGTTCACATCAAGGGTTAACTTATAAAGTGGGAATTCATGTTAATGAGAGGAAAAGGTTGAGGAAATTCAATTTAAGGATTTTGGATTTTGGATTGGAGAGTCCACTCAGCAGATCAAGGAACTATGATATAATGCAGTTGGAATTTGTAATGCCTACATAAAACCATTCAAGTTTCTTGACCAACCGAAGTTAGGGTAATGAGAAGGGGAATATGGATCTTTTCCACTATGATTTCCAAGAAACAAGATATTCTGAATCCAATGGTAAGGGATATTGGGTTTTGATAAAATAGTGGGAGACTACTAAATATAATATTAATTTATTTGTCTAAATTTTATCAAAAAAATTGCTAAAATTATATTTATCTTATTTTATAGAAATATCATTAAAATAACATTAAAAATATCATTGAAATACATATATAAGAAGGATGTCCTTCTCACCAGCACAAATTTCTATGAATGGAAAAGGTTCATATGTGTCATGCTTTTCCATGAAAAGAAATTATATGCGCTAGAAGAACCTTTTCTAATTGCACTTTCTAATGAGGGATGTGATGAAAAGCTATCTCTCTATTAGAAACATCTAAATGATGCTAGAGATGTTCATTTTTTCATGATATCATCTATGTCCAATGAGTTTTTGAAGCAAAATAAGGACATGGATGCATATAGAATGATGTCTCACCTTTGGGATCTCAATCACGATATGGAGAGATAAGAGATTTATGATATATACAATGATTTATTTACAACTAATCTTGGAGATTTTGTGTCATTTGGGCCTCATTTAGTTATGATTATTGGATACATTGAACTCCTAGACATCTTAGGTATTAAATTCACATATGATTTGTGTACAGATCTCATACTTCCATCACTACCCAATACCTTCTCCAGTTTGTTAATTACAATATTATCTACAATGGGAAGATTATTTTGGAACTTGTTACTTTGATTTTCCAAGTGGATAAGGACATGGGACATGATAAACCCATGGTCCTTATGGTGAATAAGAAAAGGAAGAACAAGGAAAAGGGGACCAAGAATTATAAATAGTCTAAAGCTCCCAATCACTGTCATTATAAGAAGAAGAAGATGCAAAGGCAGGGAAAGAAAAAGGAAGTAGTATGTTTTTCATGTGGTAATCGAGGACACTGGAAGAGGAACGGGACCTAGAAGAAAGGGGAAGCTAAATGTGTGTTCGTTGTTGATTGAAATCTTTTCATGTCTACACATTGGGTATTAGATAAAACTCATGATTATCGTATCTGTATCCAAATACAGAAACCAAAAATATTCCAAAATATTTCTAAAGGATAGGTGGATCTAAGAGATGATAATGGTGCAAGGATAGATGATCTTTCCATTGGTTACTACCACATTTCATCGCCAATGTGAATGATTTTGGTTTTGAAAGATTGTTATTATATACCTATAGTTAATAAGAACATAATTTAAGTATCATTCCTAGATGGAGATGGATTTATTTTCATTTTTGGAAATGAAAGTTCTTACTTTTAAAAGGATAGAATATGTTATTGTAAGTCACATTTAAAAATAGTCTTTATGTATTAAATTATGAAAACCAAGTGTTTTCAATTTATAATGAATCATGTTAACATGAATCATATAACACCAAACCTTGGAATCACCGTGTTGATCATATAAATGAGAAGTGTTTGAAAAAGCTCTGTTAAGATGGTTATTTAGACTCTTTTGAGCTAAAACCACTTGAAATATTTTATGCTTTTTTACATGGAAAATAAACAAACCACAGTTTTGTGGATAGGTTTAAAGGGACTCAGAGGTTCTATGATTGGTACACATTGATGTGTGTGTAAAATTTCCATTATAAGTTATAGGTGGACATTCTTACTTCCTAACTTTTACTAATTACTTGATTATTTATGTCTATATCTACTTGATGAGGTATAAGTTTGAGTCCTATGAGAAATTCAATGAATTCAATAATTAATTAGATAATCAAATTGGTAAGAAGATAAATATGATTTTATCAGATTCAGGTGGAGAATATCTTAACCAAGAGTTTATCAACTTTCTACAGGAGTTTGGGATTCTATCTCAACTCACTCTAGCTTATACACCATAGTGTAATAGTGTTAGTGAAAGTAGGAATTATACCTTGTTAGATATGGTAAGTTCAATAATGATTCTTACTTATCTTTCATTATCCTTTTGGGGATATGTATTACAAAATATGGCATTCACTTTAAATTGAGTTTAAACTAAAGTAGAAAATGTAATTCCATTCGATTTATAGAGTGGAACAAAACTTTTTGTGTTGCATACATATGTATGGGGTTGTGAGGAATTTTTTATGGCCTTCTCAGGAAATAAACTAGCACTTTGGGAAATGAGGTGTATCTTTATAGGGTATTCCAAGGAAACAAGGGGACGCTACTTATACAAACCCTCGAACAAGAAAGTGAATGTCGCCAGACAGGCCATCTTTCTTAAAAGGGAGCGCATCCTCAAAAAGGATAGTGGGATAAATATTAAATTCAAAAAATTTGATGCACAATATACATCAGAGTTGAAACTATAATAAAATCCATAGGTCCCCATGGAAGAATTAGTTCCTGAAACACAAGTATTTCACATCAGTGTAAAAGATGTAAGAGAATGAGAGTGATATGGTTTTCTAGTCATTGAATATGTTGACTCATTATTAGTTTAAAATTATGAAACTATATCTTACAAGGAAGAAGTAGAGAGCACATAAGCTATAATATGGAATGAATCCATGAACTTTGAAATGGATTCCATGTATCAGAACCAAGTTTGGGTTCTGGTCAATGCGACAATTGATGTAAATCTTGTTAGATGAAAATGGGTATTCAAAAGGAAACTGGATATGGAAATTAAATTAAATACCTATAAAGAAAGGATAGCAGCTAAAGGGTTTAAATAGTGTCAGGGAATTAACTATGATGAAACCTTTTTTCCAATTTCCATGTTTAAGTCTATTAGAATTCTACTTTATATAGAAGCTTACCATGACTATGAGATTTGGTATATGGATATAAAAACTGAATTCCTTAATGGTAACCTTTAGGAAAATGTCTATATCACACAACCATAAGGTTTTGTGACTCCAGGTAAGGCCAAGAAGATTTAAAAGATTCAGATATCCATTTATGGATTGAAGCAAGCATCTAGTTCATGAAAAATTTGATTTCATGAAGCCATAAAAGAATTTGGTTTTATTAATAATGAATGTGATCAATGTGTTTACAAGACTTTAGTAGAAATGAAGTTTTTATCCTAGTAGTATATGTCGATTACATATTACTTATTGAAAACTACATACTAGTATTAGAGTCTGTTAAAGAATAGTTAAACAATTGTTTCTCTATAAAGGACTTAGGTGAAGCAGCCTATATTCTAGGGATCAACATCATTCGTGATAGATATAAGAGGCTTCTTGTACTAATTAAATGTATATATGTTGACCAAATACAAAATAGATTTAATATGTAACAATCAAATAGGGGATTGGTTCTAGTGTCACATGGTTTATATCTTTCAAAGAAAATGTGTCCTCAGACACAACAAGAGAAATAGAGAATGAGTAATATTCCATATGCTTTAGTGATAGAATCAGTCATTTATTCTATATTATGTACTAGACTTGATTTTTACTATTCACTGATCATAGTAGGTAGATATCAAGAAGATCTAGGAGAATATAATTTGACTACTGTAAAGGATATATTTAACTATATGAGAAGAACTAAGGATGTGTTCTTAGTGTATAAAGGAGATGAGGATCTGGTCATTATGGGTTATACTGATGCTAGTTTTTAGACATATTATAATGATCTAAAGTTACAGTTAGGATATGTTTTCTGTCTCAAAGGAGGATCTATGAGCTAGAATAGTTCAAAGCATCTAGTTGTCACTAATTCTACAGCGGATTTCGAGTTTATAACGACTTCTGATGAATCCAAGGAATCCATTTGGATTTTTAATTTTTTTTCTAGTATCTTGATGTTGTACCTAGTAGTAAAGATCCTATCACATTGTAATATGATTTTACTAAAGTTTTGGCTCTTGAAAAAGATCCAAGGTGACACCAACGGAAAAATTACATACTCTAGAAGTATCGCCTCTTGAGGTATTTCTATCATAGGGGTGAAGTTATACTAAGTAGAGTACCCACATAAGAGAATGTGGTAGGCCCCTTTACTAAAGTCTTATCTCAACAGAAGAATGAGTATCATGTGAGAGATAAAGGATTAAAGGTTTTTAGCAGTTAGCTCTAGTGAAAGTGGGAGTTTATTGGAGTTAGTTCCCTAGAACCAACTTCTTGGGTACTTTATAATAAATTGTATTCATGGTTTTGAAAATTAATTAACTACTTATCACATCATGATTTTCCTTCTTTGTGGCATAGTATGTGTTAATGTCCTAAGAGTATTCATCGTACTAAAAGGTCATAGAAGTTCCCCACTATGATGAGAACCTAGAAGTGAAACAACACTCTTCTTGATTGTATGATCTATAGCAGAATGATATCATTTTAGGGACACAAATGATACAAGATATCAGGGGTAGATACTCATAGGAATTAGAGGCACCTTCTCATAGTCTATGCCCTTGGTAATATCCAGTAGGAGAATGAAACATTCCATTAAGAAATCCACATTTATATTTTTCATTGGATGTTCCTATCTGTAGATGTGTGTATTGGTCCTTAGATTCTAATATTATCATTAATGATAATTATGAGTCACACATTTAGATGTATTGAAAAAAATTTGATGACATATTTTCATAGTGAGGTCGGATTAATTGGGTTCATCAAGATTAATATTTCATTAATGAATAATGTGAGAAAGGATTTATGCCTTTTGTTCATTAAAGGAGGTTTATATCTTAGTCCCTTTGAGGAAAATTATATATCTTAAATAAATCCATGTCCATGGTGTTCAAAAGTAAATTTCAATTTCCAAAAATTCAAATAAAGAGAAATCAAATACATAGGTTGATGGCACTAAAATACAATTCTCTTGATTAGAGATATCAAGATAAAGGGATTATATTACACAGTAAGCATATCTGTGAGGTAACATGTCATTGTAGCATTAAATTCAATTTGTATGGGTGTCCTGGTGTTTTTTTAGATGCTAACTTTGGAATTTAGGCTGCTTCACCTAATGCTGCTAAGAAAATGGCCTGGAGGTTCACACACTAAGTGTGTCTAGAATCTTAGTTAAATAATTTATTAATATTTATTATTTAATAGGTTGAATAAATTATATTCCCATACATGGTTTAATAATTATTCATGTATGATTGATTCCATATACGTATTTATTTTTTATTTAGATAATATAATATTTATTTATTTATTGGTAAATTATGGAGTGATATTTATTTAATAAATAAATAAACATTATTCAAGGCCCAATAAATATTGTAGAGTAATGGAAGACTGAGTTTAATGGTCCTGTAAGAAATAATAAATATTTAATATTAATTAATTAAATAATATTTAATCTTAATTCGAAAGTTAATAGAATGTTGAGAAATGATATTATTATTATTATTATTATTATTATTATTAATTGACATGAAGTTTTTATAGGATTAAATAATTAATTAAGGGTACTTGTGAAATTATTTTATTTAAACCCTATCAATATAAATACACAATTATGTTATTTTCTCAAAAGAGTCAATTCATTTGTCTTGGTTGTGTACAATGTATTTGGATAATCCTCTCATACCTATAGAGAACCCTTCTCCAATAATGCTCTAAGAATAGAGAGAAATCCTCCTCTACAGGATCAAGTAGGACACTTTGGAAGCGGTTCTTGAATCGATCAAAGGTAGATGATACAAGCGTAAGGATCTGTCATGCTAGCACTAAGAGATTCCGTTACTGATGTTTGGAGATTAATGGAACATGTGTGGATCACCGCTAGAGGATATATGCACTTGATTTCTATAATGAAACAATGGTGGATTTCAGATTTGTCACAAGATTCATCAATGAAGAAATAATTCCAACAAAGGTAATTATTTATTTAATTAAATTAATAGTAAATAATATGTGATGATCTTGTCTCTCAGTTCTAATGTAATTACCCATTGTCTATTTCACTAATTCAATTCTGTTGATCACGACAATTATCATTGCATAGATCTTTTATTGATCATTTAATATAGAAAAAATCCAAGTTTGGAATCACCCATCGCACACTTCCTTATGCCTAAAACCTCCAAAAATATTTAATGCCATAAATTGTTCAACTAAAGTGGTACTATCTTATTTTCAATACTCATCATGGTGTGACCCTCAATCTTCATGGAATAACAGTCCACATAAATCTAATATTTATTATCAGGGCCACCCAGGCCTAATTTTTACATTCACTCGAGCACCCAAAACACCTCCTCTCAATCCTTGATTCACACAAAAAAACATCTCATAATAATGTTCCAACCCTTGAAATTTTGATATGATCCTCAATTCTAAAAACATCTCCCACTATTGGACCAAAATTCAAATTCTCCTTAAATTTCATAACCCATAACAATGTGGGTTTTTATATTAATATCATTTTATAAATATGATCATAATTTTTATTAAGTGGCCTGTAATTTATTTTAAGAAGGTTCTAGGAATAATACATCCAACAAAGAGAAATAGATCACCCCTCTCACATCTAATTTGAATATTTTTTGTGAAAAATATATACAATGATTTTATTTTCTTGAATTTAAATATTTATATGTTAAATATTATATTTTTTATATATTAAAATATTTATTTATCACTTTATTAGATAGTTGAAGGGGATGGGGTGAAATGTTTCTTAGACTGATGTTTGGTAATATTTCAATACCTGATCTAATTTATATCCCATAATGAACCTAATAAATATGTTGGGGTATAAAATTTTATCTTTTTTCTTTTTGTTAATTTTTATTTTATAAAAAATGTAAATTATATTTGATTTTTAGTTAAAAAAGAGAGAATAGTGGGATTCCAATCCCATTTACTCCTCATAAAAACATCATCTCAAACACATAATATTATACCATTTTTCTCATGAAATCTATATAAATCACACACATAAATATAGAGTTCAAATGTGGTTAGTATATGGGATACATAATAAAATAGTTTTTAAATAAATTGAATCATCCCTTATTCTTATCCTTATAATATTCTCTTTGAGTTCATTAAACTATTATCACTGCATGGAATATTCTTAATATATAAATAAAAAATTGGTAATCCATAAATCTCAGTAAGGGGAAACATGGGTACGTATTATCTTAAACCCAGGTCATCCAACCATAAATCTCTTAGGTAGAGATCTATGTTATTCCTCACACTCACATGTAACCTTTCCCAAGGATAGGACATCTAATCCTTTTCTCTGATACCACTATTTATGCCCATTGCATGGTTGAACCACTGATAAGGGGAGGGGTTAAAATAGTGTTTATTTTATTTAAAATATTATTTTTCATCTAAGTTAGCCTCTAAAATGTTTTAGGATTTTATCATCAAAAAAATATAACTCAATCTTACCCGAATGAATTGACAAAAAATAACATAAAACACAGAAGTTTTTAAATGTTTTGGTCCAAGTGTTAGTTTCCACTTATTGTTGCATCCAGTTTTTATCCCATTCTATATATTTACCACTAATAATTAATCACTTATTATTAGTGGGTAGGGATATATAATTCATTTCCTAGATTTTTCCCCAGTATCTCATTGGTATTTTATACTCACTCCATCTAGTTATAGTGTGATCTAAATAGTATGAGAAAGATCACATCTAGATTTGTGTTTCTCTAGAAACAAATGTAGATCCTACTCTTCAAAACATCATAATTTCTAAGTATATATGTCAGGTTCATTAATAACGTTTACCTATGATACCTTTTATGGTAGACTCATATATATTTTCCTATCACAAAATTTATAGAATCAACTTTTTATCTACATGAAAATATTCTTCTTAGTCTTGAGTCACTGAATACTTGAGTTTATGAAAAAAAATTACTCTCTTTTTAACTCTAGAATTAATATTTTTTTCTCAACATTTCTCCATCTCAATGATACTATAGTCTCTCTCCAAGGGTCCTCTCTTTATTTAGGATAATTAAAATTTCTAGAATTATTTTTAATACTTAAAATCAATTAAATCCCAAATTCTATATAAATATCATAAATAATGGTATAATGATATCCCCAATGAATTTATATAATCAGATGACCATGTAGACATGTTTCCATGATCTTTGAATATTATTTTCTCTATTTATCCATTTTCAATAGTACAATACTAGAAATACCCATCTTGTATTTTCCCTTCATTTCAGTTGTTAAATAAAAATGATTAGGAATACTTATTTTGTTATCACCATCAAAAAAATCACAAATAAATACATTTTTGAATTACATAATTCTCTTATAATACTCTCTTACTATAATTTCAATAGTTCAATTTTGATTAAAATCATCTTTAATCTACTCAAGGCATAAAAAAATCATCACGGTGCATGACACTTGATTTCTCTTCTTGTATCATAGTATAGTGATTTTCATGTGAATTAATGAATGTAAGATAAACATCACATAATCCCATTTAAAATTAAAAACAATTTTCTAAAGTTTTTTTAATAACAGAATCAGTTTTTATCTAATATTTTTCATTCGGTTGCTCACATCATGTGATATTTTATTTCATGAAATACAGATCACAACCTCTTAATTTAGCTTGGATCACAATTCATTTTTGGTGTTTTAACTAATTAATAATATCATTAGAAGCATCTAATTTAATATCTTCATTAGAATATTTCTTATAGAAATTCTTAGATTTTTCAACCTTTAAAAATGTAGAAAAAATCATAAAGTAAAGTATCTCATGAGATCTCAATATCTTATATGTTTCATATATCTTATGTGTTTTATGTATCTTAAAAATTTCATGTATCTCATGTATTTTCTGAATATTTTATGTATACTAGATATCATATGTGATATTAGTGTCTTATGAAATAAAAAAATACAAATTATTTCTTATGTTTTCCTTTGTTGTAAAAATCACACTAGTCTCCTCAAACATCTTACTCACAAACATAAAATTGGAAGTATCTTAAAAAATCATAAGAATCTTATGAAAATGAAAATATCATAAAACATTGAATCAATATCTTACAAAGTTTCTCAAATTTTATGTGAAACTGAATATCTTACGAATTTCATAAGATATTGTACTTAGCCATTTTTTAGATAAAATTAAAGAATTCTAAAATTCATCAAATGGTCATAGAACCTCTTGAATTTGCCATTGGAAATATCTAAATGACTAAAATCAACCTTAAACATTAAAAAACATTCTCATAATCCTCAAATAAACTCAAAAACATTCTAAATACCTTCAACAACTTATAATCAACCTCCAATGATTCTCAAATAATTTTTTAGGGTTCTCCAATCTCCCTATGCATGATTAAAAACAAATAAAAATATTAAAATATTCTTTAGGGGTCATTAATATCTACCTTTATATTTTTTTTAAATTCTACTCACTTAATATTAATTCAATTATTTAA
The DNA here is from genome assembly GCA_963277665.1 of Viscum album. Taxonomy (NCBI): domain Eukaryota; kingdom Viridiplantae; phylum Streptophyta; class Magnoliopsida; order Santalales; family Viscaceae; genus Viscum; species Viscum album. Next base: position 740,855,455 of record OY728138.1, on the reverse strand, counting down.
AATATACTCATATTTTTTATAATAAATCCTTGATAAACATCAAAATCATCAAATCCTAACCTTTATCAGATGAGAAGAGTCCTGATAACACACTACTAGATTAGGTAATTTTTTGAGATAATTCCATATTTTATTGAGAAAAAAATTATGAATAATTGAATTATATGTTCTTACTTAATTTCACACATTCAAATATCCCTCATTTAGAAAAATAATATCTTCAAATTAAAAATAGATAAGAAAAGAGAACACTCTCCTTTGATAAAGAAACACACCCACTTTGTCTAATAATAATACTATAATTTATAAATAAGAGTTTTATAATTTTTATCACCCATTAAAAAATTATATAAATATTTGTGTGGAAAATTCCATATATCCTAAAGTGGTATTGAAAGTATAAACTTGAATTTTCAGCCTTAATTCTTCAAATCTCACTCTAGGTATGGCCTTTGAAAAATTATCAACAGTCTCATCTTTGGTGAAAATATATTCAACTTTCACATCACCATTTTCAACTTTGTATCTAATGAAATGAAATATGATATCAATATTCTTTAAAGATGGGTGTTTTATTAGGTTAATTTATTAACTAATAACATTCATATTATTAAAATAAATTTTTAGTGGCTTATAAACTTCAACTTTCAAATCTTACAACTGTATTTTTATCCATATCATATATATACATAAGAATGTGTTATTCAAATATAATATACCTCATTTATTCTCAATGAAACATAATTATACATCCTTATATGAAAAATTATATTTATCTCTATAATAAATAATGATCCATTAGATGTGAAATTTCTATTTGTATAATATTATGCCCATTCTGCATCTGTGTATCCCTGAAAGTTTAAACTTGATCTATTTTTATTTAGTATCCCATAGTTTTGAGTAACTTTGATATACCTCAAACTTATTTTATTTAATATAATATGAAACACTTAATTATCACTCTTAAACCATAAACAAAGAGTTATATAATAAATAATATCTTTCCTTGATTTGTTTAGATAGAGCAAATTGTTAATGATTATTCTAAAATATCTCTGATTCACATTGATTCCAAATTTATCTTTTCTCAGCTTAGTACCAACTAAAAGGGGTGTAAATATTTCTTTGTAATCCTCCATGCCAATTTAATTTAATAATTTTATAGAATATTTCTATTTATAAAAGAAAATAAAACTTCTTTTTGAGTAATCTGTTATACCCAAAAAAATTCATCTCACCCAACATTTATATCTCAAAGTTTCATTTCGTCTACTTTATAATTTCTTCATAGAGATCCACTTTTTCACTAGAAAATATAATTTCATAAACATACACAATGATAATTAGAGTACCTATGGATATCACTTTCACATATAGGTTGATATTAACCTTTCCTTTTGAGAATTTCATATCTCTTAAATAGCCATATAATTTTTAATACTAGGCTCTAGGGGCTTGTTTTAAACATAAAAAAAATTAACCTATAAATCATAATCCCATATTTTTATAAAATAAACCCTTGAGGTTTCTTAATGAAAAATTATTCTTCTAAGTCTCCATTTATGAAGGAAAAATTTATATCCATTTAATAAACCATGTAATTTCTATTTGTTTCCATTACCAAGAATAATATAATTTATTATACCATTTACATTAATTAAAATATATCTTATAAGTATATCCCTTAAATTGGTGAATAGACTTTTCATAGGAGTCCATTTTGTTTATTGACACCTCCCCTTTATTATTAAATAAGTTTCTAGAAAACCACTTGGTGCTAATTATATTTTTATTTTTTGGTCTTAGAACCAACTAAATAGTGGATTTACTCATAATTTAATCAATTAATTCATACATAGAATTAATCCATTACTCAGGATCAAATTCTTCTAGAACAGTTTGTGATTCTTTTTGAGAGATGAGAGCAATTTGATTTTCAAATCTTGGTATTATTATTATTTGAATTGGTTTCACTTGATTGTTAATAATAGTTTCAGAATCAACATACTTCTTAAATATTTTATTCCAAGGTATATAATTATTATTAGTGTTATATTCATCACATATTGGATTAAAAGTAATTTAAATAGAATTATACACCTATTTAGCTTCCTCATTGACCTATTTTTCATAAATTTGTATGATGTCGGCATCAATATTCTCAGTATTTTCTTCAACTTTGACTTCTATCTTAGAAAAAGTTTCAATAATTTTCACAAAAAAGTAATTATAAAGTTTATATAGAGTTTTATTCCATCAATTATTACAACTTTAATTGGATATTTATCCTATAAATATTCCTTCTTCAATCTTTCCTTAAATAGTTTTTTTATTTTTATGTAACAAAGGATTCCAAAAACATTGAAGTTATTTATAGTTGGATTTTTTTTAACATTCAATAAGGTGTCATATGTGTCTTAGGTCTGAGTATAAAACTATTATATATGTTTAAATTAGTACAAATAGCTTCTCTCTAAATAAATTTATAGATTTTGTTCTCAGTTAGCATTTTTTTCTATCTCAAATAAACTTCTATTATTTCTCTTTGATAATTTATTCCTATTTGGAATATAGGGTTAATTATATAGGTTATTTATTCCATGATTTTAAGGATAAATTTTAAAATAATTACATGTGAAATCCCTACCAATATTTGATCTTATATTTATGATGTAAACTCCCACCTCATTCTCAACTTTTCGTAAAAATATTTTGAACACGTCAACATCTTTTAAAATGTGATTAATAAACAAAACTCCATTCATTGTAATGTAATAATAAATTAAATTAATTAAGTATATATCACCTCTAAAATACTAATATCTTATAAGACCACAAAAAAAAGAATGTATTTGTTCTAGTTTCATAGTGTATTTAATGTCCACTCTTTTATAAGTTTCCAATACCATCACTCCCTTTTAGCATGTTTAAAAAATGGAATCTTTCTCTATTTTGATTTGTGGATGGCCTCCCACTACTTCATACTTTGATATTTTTCTCATGTTTCTTTTACCAATGTGACCATGTCTCATATTCCATAGTATATTCCCATATTTGGAAATTAAGTAGCATGAATTTTTTAGATAACCAATTTGAAATAGATTTTCACTTTTTCTCTCAAATTTTTTTATTAATTTTTCATTCCTTAATTTCGTGATGATGCAGGAATTATTCTTGAAGAAAATTTCATTCCCATCATCACACAATTGGGTTGTAATTAATAAATTTTATTTAAGTACTTATGTATAGAGGACATATTTTCACATGATATTCTTTGCTTCAATATCATAAAAACAAAGTCCTTTTATTGTTTGAGAATAGTCATTTCCAAATTTCACTAATCCTTCATTAGGTAATATGTTCATGAAAATTTTGGTATTACCAAAAATTTGTGACGAATATCCTCTAACAAGAATATATGGATTTTCTTTATTTCATGATTTCAATGAAACTTCAACAATAAGATAATTTTATCCTTAGTTCACCTTTTGAATTAATTTACATTTTCATTATAAGAAAGTTGTGTAGTGATATTTTCGGTTTATTCCTTAGAACAATGACATTATTTGTCACATTTTCCATGTATTTCATCCAAACACTCAAATATATTTTTTTATAGATTTGATGCTTCCTACTAACAATTTTATTCTTTTCTGAATATTTTATTATCTTCTCATAACCCCCTACTTTATTCCTTCTCTCTAGTAGTGACATATTATACCATCATGAATAGGATATGTGACCAAAAATACCATATCACTAGTAATACCCATTGAATCTGGATCATCAATGATAAAATTGATTTTTTCTAAAATATTGTTGTTACAAGAAAACCACGTGTTCTTCTTACTTTTTCCATAGGTAAGATGTTATTCTTAACATAATCCTTCCTTACTTTGAGGTGGAATATTATTTCTCACTATTTTTTATATCCCAAATTTTTCTATATTTTGAATTTTGACATTCAATGTTAGTCAAAAAATAATTACTTTGTCTCTTTTAAGGTATATATTTAACCTTATTCATTGAGTTCATTTTATCTACTAATTTTTATGACTTGGATTTTAATTTCATTACATTATTGTAGTCATTTATCATATTATTAAATTCGTTTTCATCTTTAATACATTTTTATTGTGTCTTTATTATCTCTTATTATTTTAGTATGAGTTTCTCTTTAGGATATTTCATCATATTTTCATACATGGTAGAATTAAAATTGTGTTTTTTAATTTCATCAAGGTATATGGTTTTATTCATAATAGGATCTCCCAAACCATTAGTTTTATTTTTAGGTTATTTCTTTAAAATATTTATTTATTTCTTGATATTAGTATTTTACTCAAGACATGATTCTAGAAATAATTTCATAATATGCTCCATGTAAGTTATTTCACCTTATTATTCATCATTACATGAAGAATCTTCAGTTTTCTCTACATAATCCACTAAATTAATTAATTTATCAATACCTTGTTCATTTTATTAGCTTCTTGAAGAGACGCCATCCTCTTCCTCCTTACTCATCAGACTTTTTCTTTTTCTTCTTAGAAACTTATTTTTATTAATAATAGATATTGAAATTTTTCTTCCATTCTTACCCCGTTTATTCATTTGAGGATTATCATATTGATCATCAATTATATACTCACAACTCTTATTTTTAGGATTGTTTATAGGATAGTTCCCAATACCACCACATTTTAAACACAGGATTGGGATTTTGACTTTGGATTTTTCCTTTCCTTTTCTAAATATTTTTAAGATAAGAGATATGATTCCCTTATAATCCTCATACTTTTATTTTTTAACATTATAATAACATGAATCTTCAACTTATTTATTTTTTATCTTGATTTTCCTCATATATTCAAATATCATTTCCTATTCAAATCTCTTTTTAATGGTAGGAGTTTTCATTATCTCATATGTAATGAGAATATTGTGAAGATAATAAAGCGTAAAATCATCTCTATCTTCAGTGCTAAAATTTTAAGATAAAACATGTCTATGAATTTTCTCTTCAACTTATTTATAATTTTAGATACTTATATTTTTTCTCCATATTATATAATATTACTATCAATTTCATTGATTCCTATAAATTAAACATCTATATTTTCATATTTAACTATCTTTATATCTTAAAATCTACTCATCCAAATCAGTAACTTTGTTCCTTTAACATTTAAATTTCCTTCAATGCATATTTAAAAATTTTCCCATATTTATTATGTATTTTAAATTCCCATAAACTTATTATAGGATTTTTATAATAAAGACATCATGATAGAATTCTAAGTTTCATGATAAACCAAAAAATTCTTCTAATCATCAAAGGAAACTTGTGTGCTACTTTTAGTTGGGGAAAATACCATAGTTGTGGCATCAATGTCTTCCAATCCAAGTGATAGAATATAGGTTAGTAATCTATTATTCTAAATAAAATACTTCATTCCATAAAAATTAGGTACACCCCTATTAAGTAGTGATTTAATATAATATATATAAAACTACATGAGGATCTGATATAGGGAACTTGGATGCTCTAAAACCACTTGATATGTTTATAATGAGGCATTAAGTGATACCTATCAAAGAACTCCATAATGGAAATATTTTTTGGCCAGAGTAAACTATAGGAAGGTAACATCCAAAACCTAGATAATCCAAACATTTAATACCTTAGTTGGTGTGTCAGGATTTAACTCACACTCAAACATGAGATTTCACAGGGATCATACTTATTGTCCTTAACTCAGATACCACTTGATATTCCCAAGGAATAGGAGATCCACTGAGAAGGGGTTAAATCAGTAGTGTCAGTATTTTAAAATCTCTCTCTCTTATAAATTATGCTCTATAATTGGTTATGATTTGAACCACTTATAAATATAAGTCAATCATACCTAATGAAATGAAAAATAAAAAGAATAAGGAACATAAGATTTTTCACATAGTTTGATCCTAATATGGGTGGCTATACTAGGTGTACCTCATTGATTTCCCAGTCCATAGATTTTTCACTAGTAATGTATCATTGATTACTAGTGGGTAGGTCAGTATATCCTCTAACAAGATTTTTCCACAAAATTTGATTGGTATTGTATGTTGAATCTAAAAATGTTTCACTATGATCCAGTTAGTATGAGAAAAATCCCAAGAATATAAGTATTTCAAAAATAATATATTTGGATCCACCACTTCGATGCCTCATAATGTAAAAGTATATATTCTCAATTATATAAGAATGTAAACCTATGACACCTTTAATGATAGACTTAGATCAATTGGTCTTAATCAAAATATATATACTCACTTTTTAATCTACTCCTCAATCTTCTTCATGATCTTGAATCAAAAAATAATCAGGCTCATGAAAATTTTCCTACCCTTTGTTGAAATCAAGATTAAGGCTCTATTTTCTAAAAATTTTCATATATCATTAATATCGTAGTCAATCTCTATCTCTCTTATACTACTCCCCTTATTTTGGAAAAATCAAAATTACAGAATTATTTTAAATTTCAAAATCAATTATAACTTTTCTTCTAGTGAAATATCATAACTAAATGGTGTAATAAGGTTCTTAAGGAATTTACTCAATCACCTGACCATGTAGTCATTTTCCCATGATCTCTAAATATTATATTCTTCATTTAATTATTGTATCCAATATAATTACTGAAATACCCTTCTTGAACTTTCTCTTCATTTCAAATTTCAAATGTTAAATTAAAATGATTAGGAATACTTATATTGTGATAAACATTAAAATAATTAAAAAATAAGTATATTTTTGAATTATGAAAGGTTCCTATAATGATGACTTTTATTCATTTCACTAGTTAAATTTTGGTTAACATTGTCTTCAATATACTCATGTCGTGACATAACTCATTGTTGATTAATACACTTAATAACTTAGAAACTTTATAAATAATCTTAAATAATAGAATAGTGGTTTTCATGTGAATTGATAAACATAAGATCAGTAATAAATTATGACATTATAAAAAACAATCATATGAAGTTTCACCCTTAACAAAATCAGATTAGATTAAATATTACTTATTTAGTTATTCTCATCATGTGACCTTGTTTTAATGTAATGTATATCATTACCTCTTCATCCAACTTAAATTTTAATTAATTTGTGGTGTTTAAACCATTTAAGAATAGAACATTCATCATATTATTTTTAGAATATTTTTTCTGCCAATGATTAGATATTTCATCCTTTATAAATCTCAAAAAAAATCAAAGAAATGTATCTTATGAAATATTAATAACTTATGAATGTCATATATCTTGTGTGTATTGTGTATATTAAATGTTTCATTTATATTAATTGTTTCAGGTATCATCTGTGTTTTTCAAAAATATTAAGGAGACTCGATACCTTTCTTGATCTCAATATCTCATGAAATCATAAGAATATTAAAATTTTCAAAACATAATTTCCTTTTTGACAAAAACTACACTAGTATACCCAAACATTTTACTCAAAAGAATATTATAAGAAGTATTTTATGAAATCGTAATTATCTTATGAAAAAATTATCTTGTGAAATCAATTAAATATCTTATGCATTTCCTAAAATTTCTTATGAAAACCAAATATCATACGAATTTTGTAAGATATTGTACTTAGTAATTTTTGAAACTGCAATTCTAGAATTCTATAATTTATAAAATGATCACAAAACCTATTTAATTCACCAATATACATCTCCAAATAGCTCAAATCCACCACAAACATTTATAAAACATTATCAATGGTATCAAATTAACTCAGAAACATTCTAATAATCTTCAAAAACATATTAGAAGCCTCCAATGAATCAAAAAAAATCAGTGTTATTTAATTCTGTATACATGGTTGATAATAAAGGAAAACTTTTAATAATTCTTAATGAATTTTAAAATATGATAAATATGGGGTGAGAAATTCATAAGATTCGGTAATCATAACATGGAATCAATAAAGGTTGGGATCACAAATTATCAATTATAAATATAAAATAAGATAAAATATGTTAGATGCTCATTTTATTCATGTGAAATATAAGAATATAGGACAAATAGAAAATTTTCATCATAAAAATGAGTCAAGTATCATTGTAAATATAATAAAACATAGTTTTATAGGCTCACTACCTATGAAATATACATAGTATCTCATGAGATGTAAGTATTACCTAATTGATTGGGGTTTGTATAATGTTAATCCCACCCATCACATCAAAATATGTCAAGCCTATGTGTTTCATTTAGAAAATAAACAAAAATAAATCATAAACATGAAATAAACCCATTAAAAAGAAATGTGTTACAAAATGGTGTCAAAATGATTAGTTAAATAAAAAATAATATAAATACCCAAAATAGTAGAGGAGCGTATATCATATTGGATGATAAAAGTTAAAAAAATATTATATAATAAAATTTTGTATACCAATAATGAAAGAATAAAGGTAGAGTAACAACATAATGATAATTCGGAAAAGAAGAAACAAACTAAAAAACAACTCTTATAGGATTCATAGGGTTTAACTTAAAGAAAAATTAGAAAGGGAAACAAACAAGGAATGAAAATACCTATAAAATGGATGAAAAAATAAGCATATAGGACTTAAAGGAAGTATGTGATAAAGATAAAAATATGAATTGAAAGAGATAGTGTAACAAACCAAACATGGATTTATACGGGTCATAGTTTAGTATTAAAGAATTATTTAACTTGATTATTTAAATTTAATGAATTTGAGACAAATTATTTTAAATAATCTTCATGGATAGTATATAGGTTATAATTTTCTATGAAAATTTAAAGAAAACACCTAGACACAACATTAAAATAAAATAAAATGGATGAAATCACCATTATATTTATAAAAATAAAATAATAACCAAATCTATATATAAACATGAAACTAGAGTTAAGTATAACTAAATGGAACTAATTTAATAAATTAGAAAAGGTGATGTACCAAAAGTGATCCCCTACTAAGAATTTCACCCATTCTTTAAAGAGTTCAATGACCCAAACAGCTCCTAAAATTTTTTACATCAAATGAACATAGATATTCAACACCTAACCATATACCTTTGTTTATTTGAAAATCGATAAGTTGAGTCACATTTCCACTAAAGTATCTATTCAATTTTTTCATATAAATTATCAATAGGGAACCATTAGTAGTGTCTCAACACAATAGTTAATATCCAAGTGTATTAATTTATAAAAACCTAGTACCCACACTCCCAGATACTATGTTGAAATCATAAACTTTAAATTTTTAGATTTGATACTGATAATTATAACCCAATTTTTCCTCATCCAAACCTTACAACATATAAAATAAAAATAGGATCACCTACATTCTCAAGGACCTTTTAGGTTTATAGTTTTATAGAATTAGGAAAAACTCCTATAACAACACACCCATGTAAATAAATTATAATTTCTCCCACTTAACCCTTTTTTTCTTATTCAACATTAAGTCAACATAATCATCCATATGAAATATTTTCAAGAAATATTTGTTTCAACCTCATTATTTATAACCAGGGGGAAAGTAAACATAATAATCATAATCTAAAATTCTCAGTAACATTACACATAAGCATTAGCAATTTATTTTCATCAATGAGCATAAGAAGTCCATAAGGGTATGACAACAAAATTAGAGTGCCTGAGTGAATCATAAAATAACTCTTACCCATCAATACCTGGATCATAAAATATGAAACATTGAAAATAAAAGTCATTATAATCACTAATAATGAGTCATGTGATATCAATATTGATCATAACAAACATTATAACCCCATAATAATCAATTAAAACCCTTTTTGGAATATTGGAACATCATATTCCTAAAATCCTTTAAAAAATTTAATTGGAATAATCATATGGATGAATTCCAATATAATCTTTACCCAATGAATTTGAGTGCTATCTGGGTACACCCATCATATAAACTATAACGGGCTCACCCAATGTTATTTGACTTGTTCCATCATATATGATTTAATAGGCTCACCTAGTGCTATTTGGTCCAATCCATCATATAAGTTATAACGTGATCACCTAGTGTAATATAGGTCACTCCATTGTATAAAATATAACAGGATCACCCAAAACTATCTAGGCCACCCCATCATATATGATGTAAAATAACCACAACATGAATAAAATACATAGAGATTTCATCATAAAACTCATCAAAACAGTCATTATAGTTTTATAACCCAATTAAACCATGGAAAATAAATTATTTTCATGTAAATATCTTTGAAACATGATTAAACCATGGAAAAGAAATATATTCCAAATAATTCTCTTTGAAACGTGCCTAACCCATGAAAAAGAAATGTGTTCTATGAAATATCTTTGAAACTACCTTAATCTATCCAAATAAAGAATAAGGATGGTATCATTACAAAATATATCAAAGGGATAATAAGTAAAAAAAAGGTTTTTATGTTGATGTATTTAAATACCATTAAAATATTATTAAAAATGTTCTTGAGGAAAATATTCTTTTCATTTTGAAAATCAACTTTAAAAGAGTAAAACATTTCTAAAATACTTTTCTTTGAAAACAACTTTTAAAAACGACGAATTTATAGAATTTTAATAATTTTTTTCCTTAAAAATAACCTTGAAATTTTTAAAAGTAATCTTTAAAAAAATTATGGTCATGTCGGAAGGTAATTTCGTACATGTTTTAAAGAGCATTCCTTTTTCATAGTAAAATGTTAGAAAAGTACCTTGATCGGAAAGCAATAAGAAGATTCCTTTTAAAACCCTTTATTTAAAGAAAAATTGGAAAAAAATATATTTGATAAATTATTTTAAAAATGTTAAAACATTTTTGAAGAAAAATTTATAAAAAAAATGGTTTTCAAAGAAAACAGATTTCTGATCGAACTGAGAAATAATGTTAGATTTTCTTAAAAACATTTTCTGTAATATTTTATATAAAAAATAGTGGAAAATTATATTATTTTATGAAAATTTCATGAATAACCAGATGATAAAAAAATTAATTAGAATTATAAGATTTCAAAATCATATACTTAATCATACACATTCTCTATAAATAATGAGATTATAAAAAAGACTCTTAATACTTTGGTAACTTTGAATCGTAATCCCTGTGAAGAAATAAATTAAATGAAACATATAATATCTTGAAATTAAAAAGTTTCAGGATATAACATGTGAAAATATCTTTATGTATACACATAATAAAATAATATAGGTTTATAACATAAACATCATCTCAAATAATGCAAATTGTGATAAAATTTCTTTACCACTTTGATAACTTTGAAACCGTAAACACTATAAAGGATATATAATAAAATGGATACGTAAATCCCCATAATTTTAAGTATAATAATCATATAAAAATTCATTTGAATTATATAAACTACAAAATGACAATAAGTGGTGAATATTTCATATATATCACTGAAATAAATGTGATATGATAAAAACTCTTACCTTTTGTTTCCTTTTGGTTGAGCATGCTTTAACCTCCTATTCTTTGGGAAACACCTTTTGGTTTGCACAAAAGGCCATTATTGGTTTGATTTATTCCAAAACTAATGATTATAGGATTATTGGAAGGAATTTTGGAAGTTATTTGGGTAGGGATTAACTAAACCAAAGTGGTTTGAAGGTCTTAAGATAGGAAGAGAGGGTTGGCCTTTTATAAGTGAAGTGAGTGGCACATTTGTGCTTTTTTTTTAATGAGTGAATTCCACCCATGTATTTTTCATTTCACCAGGACCCAATAATGATAAAAATAAATAATATAAGGTATAATGATGATATTTTTCATCCAATAGGTGTTTTACAAGTGTTGGGTAATTTTTACACCTTATATTATAAGTTTAACCATAAAGTAAATTCATTTTTACCCAAATCATTGTAATTAATTTTAACTATTTTTAGTAAAAATAATATGGAAAAAAATTAATTTGGACTTATTATAAATTATTATTATCCTAAATATTTAATATATTTTCCCAAATTCAATTCATAGAAGTAGAAAATTTTAATTTAATATTAATCCTATAGACACGGCGAGACAATGAGTTTTTAAGAAGATTATTTTATTAGAGAAATATTATCTTATATTAACTCTATAACTAATAATTATAATTGAATTACACTCAATTAATATTTAATGATATATATTCAATAAATTTCATGTAAAAATTTCCCATTCGGTGTTATTTTAATTAATTAAAAAGGAGAAACATTATGCAATTTAAGACAGTTTTTAGAAAAACTCATTTTAAAACCCAAAAAAAAACTTATACTAAAAACCAATATAATATTGATTAAAAGTAATTAAGTGGATTAAATGTAAAATATGTTACATAAAATCATATTCGAAACATATTTAAACATTTAAATTACTTAATTTATTGAAAATAAAATACTTTTTTATAGAAAACTCTGTATTTTTCACAAGTCACTGAAAAATCAGAATTTTCTAAAAAAATCCAAAAATTTCACCCAATGATAATTTTTAAATTATACTTACAAAAATGAAGACTATTTTTTAAAATATTTTTTATAAAAATTTTAACAATTATTTTTAAAATAAGTGTGCTATACAAAGCCGACAAAATTGTTTTTTGAAAAATATACAGTTTTAAGCATAAAAATGGATTTATTTTTATATCATATCTAGAAAACAAAGAGGTTGAATGTTAAAAATTGTATTTAATATATTATATATATTTATTTAATATAATAAAAAAGTGTGATTTTTTTAATTAATTGTTATAAAACAAACTTGTGCACATTAAAATAGTTTTTCAGAAAAATATTTTCTTTTATTTTCAAAAGGTGTTTTATTTTTATTTATAATTAATTGGTCACCAAATAATTAATTATATATACATTTTTAAGCCATATTATTATAATTTGGTTAATCTTATTCATACCATCCATTACAATGGCTAGGTTATAATAGAAGTATATATCATGGGTCTTTTAATTTTGTTGTTACGGGTTGAATACACTATTAAACATAAAAATGTTGGGGTTGCATATAAAACAAGTTAAATTAGGTGTTGTGTGTAATGAAATAAAATTTATGTATTTCATGTCCTTTTCACTACCAAATATAATTTTTCTTAAATCTTGGGGTGTTATATCCCCCCTTGAAAAAATCACATCCTTCCAATTTGAACTTTATCTTGGTAATCAAAGGTTGGACTTTGAAAATAATTTTGTTGTAAAATCACATAATAAAAAGGTTTAATAAAACATCCTCTTAATAAGAGAGAAAAGTAAATATGAAGTTTATCTGTAATAACACATAACTAGGTTTCCAAATAGAATAACATATATTGGAATGGAGGAAAATCCTAAATAATTATAGAGAGCGATTGAGATTATTGATCACAAGCAAGTGAATGATCAATGAAAATTTAAGGGCCTCAAAACCATAAATTTTTTATGACAGAAAATACCATAGTTTCATAATAATTGATGTTTCTAAGATAATAATTTTGTTCCAAGATCCTTTTCTTAGAGTTTAGTAATTTTATCACCAACTAGAGTGAGAGAATATGAGACTATACTAACATGTTGAGTGAAATTTCATCCACTAATCTGTTTTCACCACAATCTCATATTTTCCTCCAATTATGTGTATTAAGGATTAATTTGTCATGCCTAAAGAATAAAAATAAACTTTTAATGGACTATATAACCCCCAAAATCATAACAAGATATTTATCCTATCTTTAGACATTAACCAAAACCAAAATTGTTATCATATAGAAAGATAATTCCATAAATGAATAAACTTATATATGCTTCATTAATATCCAAAATTATATAGTAAAACCTAAGGTTGAAACTAAATCATTCCATAAATAAATGTCCTTAAAATTCTTCGAACATTTCCAGACTAATTTTGAAACCCAATGATCTGAAGGATTAAATCGTATATTCTTCCAAGATAAATCAACCATTATTCCTCAAATAAAATCCCATATGTTTCTGAAATAAACTTAATCATTACCTGGAAAAAATCATACTAACCAAGATATCATATAGGTTAGTCTTAGGCATGAATCCATTATTATCCTTTGTTCATGGGTCTAAGCCTCACCTTCTTACTGGATGTGATGGGTTGTCACCTAGCATATGGGTTGTCCTCTTTTTGTTAAAACATGAAAAATAATTTCTCCCTAAATAAAACTTCATGTTGATCCTAGGGTTTACAAATACCTCAGACCACTAAAATGTATCCCAGAATTTCATTAATAACCTCAAAAAATTTACTACTTGAAACTCTCAAATTGGGTGTCATGAATTTAAACTTATGTTAAACCTTAAAGTTATATACCTATGATGGTATCCATAACTCTTAAGATAACCTCACATGAAAACATCCTAGTATCTAAAGTTATCTAAACCAGCCTCTATTACCAAGTATAAAAACCTTAGACCCGCACTCTTAGATCCTATGTTGAAATCATAAACTTTATATTTTTGGATTTGATATTGATAATTGTGACCCATTTTTTTACTATCCAAACCTTATAACATAAAAAGAAAAATAGTATCACTTACAATATTAGGGAAATTTTATGTTTAGAGTAATATATAATTGGGTAAAACTCCAAAAAAACAATACCAAAGATGTTAAATGAGAATTTCTTCCACTTAACATAGCCTTTCTTATTCCACATTAATTCATAATCATCATACATATTAAATCTCTTCTTGACATGTTTCATTAAACCTTATTATTTATAACATAAGTGAAAATAAAACATAAGAAGGGTGAGCTCAAATGATCAGTAAGGGTAAACCTAAAAATTAGCATTTTAATATCATAAATGAGCATAAGAAGTGTATAAGGGTGTAACAACATAATCAGAGTTCATGAGAAAATCATAAAATAACTCAAATTCATCAATACATGGATCATAAAATATGAAATATGGAAAATTCAAAAGTTTTATAAATCAATAATCACAAGTCATCTGATATAATCTTGATCATAAGAAACATTATAAACCCATAAAAAATAAATTAAAACCCTTTTTGGTAGCATGGAGAAATATATTCATAAAACTCATTAAAAACTATTTTTATTGGAATAACCATACGGTTAACTTCTAATATAATAATTACCCAAATAATTGGATAACCATCTAGGTAAACTCATTGTATAGACTATAACAGGATCACCCTATGATATGTGGGCCATTGCATCATATAAGATGTAACAGGATCACCCGACACAATCTAGGCCACCCCATAATATAATATATAATGGTCTCACCTAGTGCTATCTAGGCTTCCCCATCATATAATATGTCCAAGAACCATAACCTGAATAAATAATATAGATATTTCATCATAAAACCCATAGAAACAAACATTATAATTTTATAACCTGATTAATCCATGGAAAAATGGGTTTTAGGTCAATATATTTGAAACCTAATCGACCTATTAAAAATAAAAGGGTTTCATAACAATCTATTGGAAACATGGTTAACACATGGAAAAGAAATTTGTTCCATAATAATCTCTTTAAAACAATCTTAATCCATACAGATAAATAATGATGATGGTATCATTAAAAAATATACCCATGGGAGCATAAGTAACAACAAGTATTATTGATGTTGATTAATGTAATTTCCATTAAAATTTCATTAAAACATTCATTAGGAAAATATTTTTTTTATTTTTAAACTCAACTTTTAAGTAATAAAACATTTTGAAAATACTTTTATTTGAAAACCACTTTTAAAAACTATAAATTTATAGAATATTAGGAAATTATTTTCTTTAAAAATAACCTTGTAAACATTAAAAGTAATATTCAAAGAAATTATGGTCTTGTTGGTAGGTAATTATACACATATCATAAATAACATTCCTTTTTCATGGTAAAAAGATTAGAAAAGTTCCTTGATAGGAAATAAATAAGAATATTCCTTTGAAACACCTTTTTTGGAAAAGTTGGGTAACAAATTACTTTAATAAATCATTTTAAAAAAGTTAAAACATTTTCAAAACATTTTTTGAAAACATTATTTTTAAATAATATAGATTTCTGAATGAAGAGAGAAACAATGTTTTATTTTCTTAAAAACATTTTCATAATTATTCTAAGTACCAAAGACTTTAAAAATGGTACTCTTACATAAAAATATCATTAATAAAAAGAGTAGAATATAATTCATGATACTTATACTATTTAAACATTATATACTTAATAATACAAAATCTTGATAAATAATGATATTGTAACAAAAGTATCTTACCACTTTGTAACTTTGAATCATAATCCCCATGAAGGAATAACAATAACTGAGACTTATAATATCATGAAAAAAAATTCATTCATGATGTAACATGTCAAAGGGTCTTCAAATATACACCTCATAAAAAATATAGTTGTATAACATAACAAAAATCTCAAAGAAGGAAAATTGTGACAAAATTCCTTTACAGCCTTAGTAACTTTGAAACTATAAACCCCGTAAAGGATAGATCATAAAATTGATATGTAAATTCCCATATGTTTAAGTATAAAAATCATAAAATACATCAATTAGAATTATATACACCATACAATAACAATAAGTAGTGAATATTTCATATTTATCACAGAAATAAAAGTGATATGAGAAAAACTCTAACCTCTTTCTTACTTTTGGTAGAACATTTTTTAACCTCCTCTTTTTGGGGTAATTCCTTTTGTTTTTTACAAAAATAACTTTCTTGTTCGGATTTATTACCAAAATAATTATTTTAATACTATGGGAGGGAATTTTTAAAGTGATTTTGGTAGGGATTGGCTAAATCAAAGTGGTTTGAAGGTATGAAAAGAGGATGAGAGGGGGTGTCCTTTTATAAGTGACATGAGTGGCACACTTGTAATTTTTTTGAAAGAGTGAATTACACCCAAGTTTTTTCACATAATATGGCCCTTATAATGAACCAAACTATATTATTGAATTTATAAGGTTTAAATATGTCCATCCAATGGGTTTTGGAAAAGTTTTGGGTCATTTTCACAAATTATATTCTATGCTTAACCATTAAGTAAGGAAGCTTTTACCCTAATCACTGTAATTAATTTTAACTATTTTCACTAATCATTATGATAAAAAATTAATGTTACCTTATTATAAATTTTTAATTATTATTATTCCAAATATTAAATACCTTTTTCTAAATTCAATTTACAGAAGTGGAAAATTTTAATTTAATATTAATCAGGCGGACGTGGTGCGGCAATGGGTTTTTTAGAAGAGTATTTTTTTTAGAAAAAGATGATCCTATATTAAATTTATGACTAATAATAATAATTTTATGAAACTAAATTAATTTTTAATGATATATTTTATATAAGTTTTATTTAAAATATTCCCTATTAGATATTATTTTAATTAATTAAAAATGGGAAACATTTTGCATTTTGAAATAATTTTTAGAAAAATCGGTTTTAAAACCGAAAAATAGACTTATAATAAAAATAAATATAAAGTTAATTAAATGTAATTAATAGGATTAAATATAAATTATGTTACTTTAAAACATATTCATAACTTTTTGGGAAATTTAAATTGTTTAATTTATTGAATGGAAAATATTTTTTTACAAAAAACAGTATTTTTCACAATTCACTGAAAAATCAATATTTTCCAAAAAGTCCCAAAATGTCACCCAAATTTAATTTTGATATTAAACTTATAAAAAATTAATCTTATTTTTTCAAATATATTTTATAAAAGTGTCAAAAATTAGTTTTATAATAAGTGTTCCATAAAAAGGTGACAAAACTGGTTTTTGAAAAATATACAGTTTTAAGCATAAAAATTATATTTTTTTACATCATGTCTAGAAAATACATATCATGAATGTTAAAAATTATATATAATATATTATATATATATTTTATTAATATATTCTGATTATATTTATTTTTTAAAATTATTAGTATAAAACACACTTGTGCGCATTAAAATGGTTTTTAAGAAAAATATTTCCTTTTATTTCTAAAAGGGGTTTTGTTTTCATTTATAATTAATTGGTCACTAAATAATTCATTATATATACATGTTAAAACCATGTTTTCATAATTTAGTTAATCATATACATTCCTACTATTCTAAAGACTATGTTATAATGGTAATATATTTCATGGGTCATTTAAGTTTGGTGTTGCGTGGTGAATACACTATCCGACATAAAAATCTCAGGTTTTTATGTAACACAAGATAAATAGGGTGTTTTTTGTTATGAAATATGAAATGTGTGTTTCTTGTCCTTTATGTTATCAAATATAATTTTATTCATTTAAAATATCGGGTGCCACATCATTAACATGTGTGATCATTTACATAAATATCATAGAACATCTTTAAAGGTAATTAATAAAATGAAATAATAGGTAGATTACATCATAAAAACTATACAAACTATAATAATTAAATTTCTATACTGATATAGACCATACCTCTTTTGATCCTAGAGATAGGTATTAGAGGTAAACTAGTCGGGGAAACCATGATGCCCATACTAGATAACTGAGGACAAGGTAGTCAAGGTATAAAACTCATCCCATGAAAAGGGGAAGGTATATATAAGTATCGAGGAACTATCAGAAAATCCTATGGGAAAGGAAAGGTTTATAATCAAATAAGGCACAAAAACTCATCGCATCTAATTTTCCTACATTAAAATTTTATAATAATAAAAAATATAGTATTATATAACCAGACCCATATATAAAAAATGTCATTATATAAAATTAATAATAGCCTTGGGATATCAAATTAGTGAGCATTATCAAGAAATAATTCCATCTTAGTTACTATTACACTCAATGAAAAAAATAAACATACTTTTTAGGCCACTTTAACAAACATTTCAATGTAACTAAATTTAATGTTCAATAAAACATATTATTTAACATGAGAAATCCATAGAAACTATATTATAAAAACATTATAATTATAAATTTATTAATATAAATAAGAAATAATCATTTAATAAGAATACCTTATTCTATATTAAAGTTATTAAAAGTGAGGAAACAAGTATTAATAATATGATAACCAAATTGAATTCATTACTATCGTAAAAAATATTTTTTAGGTTACCTAAATACAAATTTAGGATGATCAAATAGAGTGGTTGAATTTATTAGTTTAGTAAAAATTTCACTTGAATAAAATAATTTATTAGAAAACAAATTTCACATTAGTAGATATTTGTTTAAGTGAAAAAATAAGAACATTTCGAAAGAAAATAATGTTTGAATGAAAAAAACTTGTTCAAAAACATGTGAAACTAACACTTTTAGAATCCTATTAAAACAAGGAAAAGATTATTTAAAAACCCATTTTAAATTATAGAAATATAATTTTCCAAATAAAGTGTTTATACAGTAAAGGTATTAAAGGTAATGGTATCTGTATAAGTTAAGCCTAAAATCTAACAATTTTAAAATGTATTTGGTTTTCATATAAAGTTCTGTGTTATCCTTTATGAAAAATTATTATGTAGGCCCAAACCATTTCCCCCCACTTGGATAACCCAACCATTGCCTGATATTGATTTATTCACTTAATTAAAGTATAATCATGGATCATGACTTTCATTTCATTCGGTTTAATGTTGGAAGAAATTATATCTTTTACAAATCATTAAAAAAACTTATTAAAGTTTTCATATATAAGGTAAAAAAACATAATACTAATTCGGTTTAATGTGGGAAGAGATTATATATTTTTCAAAGTATGACCAAAAACTTATTAAATTATTCATATCCAAGTTAAAATAATATAACATTAATTTTTTAGGGATTGGATTCAGGTTTCTAGTTTTCATAAATTAATATAGCTTAAGGGACACCACTAACAAATAGAGACACTTGATTGGGATACATGTTTATACTAAACTATGTCTGAGATGACAAGATATGATCTACTTTCTTTCAAAAATAAAATGAGTACAAAACTATATATTTATTATGTTATGAATTATTTTTACATGATGTTCAGTATAATCTATTAGTGGCATTCTTAACAATAAATACTATAAAAGCACCCACAATAATCATTTACATTGAAAATCATAAAATAAACATCACTAATAAATGAAAGAGTGAATTAATACTAAGAAAAAGCTCAAATGAAAATTCATTGAGAATACTTGAATTGTTATACCAAAATACCTTTGAAACATCATTTCTTTATAATTTCTAAAAAAATTATTTATTATTAGTTTGTGAAATACATGGAAACAATATCTTGGGCATAGATAGAGGGGTCAAGACCACTTACATTAATTATTAAATAGATTTAACACTTAAAAAAATTAAATGGAATTCTTTGAAAGCCCTTAGTAGACCATATATATCAATAAACAATATCCTATAAACAAAGATACCTAATATCAAAATTCCTGTAATCAAAGAATCATAAAACTTTAAGGAAACCCTAAAATATAAACCCTACAATTCATTTGATAATATAATGAGAAAAAATCTGTATTTAATCTACCAAATACATCCTTAAATTTAATCCTAAAATTAATAAATACATCAAATAAATCATACCCTAATAATCTTATATAAAATAGTGATAAATGGATGGAAACCCACCTAGGATCCTCATTGAATCAAAAGAAGAAGAATCCCCAGTTCATAAATTTATCCTAATATGTTTTAGTTATATAATAGCACCAAATCCCCAACCAAATAGAAAGAAAATATATGAGAAATAAGTAAGAGGAGATGAGAGAATAAATGGAGAATCCCTACTATAAACTGATGATATAACTCTCCTTAAAGAACTCTTAATCCATAATAAATAGGTAGGAGGACAAGTATAGGAGGATATATCATATATAAAAAAAGAACTATATTAAATGAGGTTTAAGGGTCCAAAATTCGGTTTTAATTTAATTTGGCGTAAAATATTATTTTCCCACTTAAAAATCTACATTCAACCCATAAAACTCTAATGGGATCAACTAGAACATTTGTGGTAGCCTAGTGAACTACTAGATAGTCTACTAGACTTTAAATAGGACCCACCAGAACATTTTTTGGAATAATTTTTTCACATTTAATTTGAGTTTCTTATATTAAACACGCCAAAATATAAAAGTATCCCCATGAAGATCCTATGAATCCCCACACTATATCCTAAAACACCTAAAATTTCATCTCTTAGTGTCCAAATTCATCACTAGATATAAAAATGAAAATCAACCCATGATACAAAATCCAAATTTAAATAATCCATTAGCTCCAAAACATAAAATCCTTAATTAAATCCAAATTCTACACTTAAATAAATCCACTGGGACACCGTTTATTACAACGCCGCCACCGTAAAAAAAATTCTCACAGAAAATTCAAATCGTCTATTATTTAAAAATAACATAAAATAACTAAATTTCAAAATTATTGAAAATTATCTAACATATTACCAAAGAATAAAAAAATATAAACTATATATCCAATGTGATTTCTATAAACTAATACACATCACCTAATTCTAAAAGATTCTTATAACAAAAAGTCTTACTCTCAACTAACACTCTGGTATGTATACCAAATCACTCATCACACTCTCGATGATTGAATCAAAAAATTAAAGTTACTCAATAAAATAAATATAAGATCTATCACTCATAAGACATGTTAATTATAAAACTCTAATAAATATCATAAACATTCACCCAATATCATATAGAAAATCTATAAAATCTATACAAACCCCTATTTGCCTCAAATGTTAGATGTAAAAAAGGCTTACTAAACATACTAAAATCCTTAAGACATCACTTTCTTAATATAACTATTACACATAAATTTCTCCTTGATAAAATAAACCTTATAAGTTTTTATTTAACTCTTCCATACCACCAAGTTCTCGTTTTTAAAAAATTTATACTTATTAAAATGGTTTTTACATAAAACCAATCTTTGCTTCATAATCAAGGGTAAAATTCATTTATAAAAATTTCCAAATTATAAATCTAGAACATATTAAACATTAAATTTAGGAATAAATCCTAATTTATCCCACACATTAAAATTGAAATTGATTTTTTACAAACCAAATTTTCTAATTTTTGGGATTTCATGCTGGAATAATTTTCAAAACTCTAAATTTTTCATAATTATTTCACTTTACAATCTGGGTTAGGAAAATAGTTTCTCCATTAATTATATGAAAATATATTTATTTCAAAAACTTATTACCTTTTATGCAATAGTTTATTTAAATTATGAGTTTATAACACAATTTCATCCATTTAAAAAACATCTATTGGTTTCAAAAAAAATATCCATGTGTGGAAGCACACATTTACCATAAAAATATGATAGAGAAAAAAACATGAAGCATGTTTAGAAATAAAATTCTTATTATAATATTATTAGTATTTATAAAAAGAAAATAGTAACAAGTAAACAATTGTGATTATTAATAATTTAATGCTAAATAGAATACAGAAAATATACTAAAGAAATGAAATATTAAATAAATTCAAAATTACATTACTGAATAAAAAAATATTAACACAAGTATATATATGAGTGCCTTTAATTAATTATATAACACTTAATAACATATTTGATTAAATTTTAATCATTTTATTAGCTTTAATTAATTAATTAAGTCTATTAACATACGGTAATAATAATTTTAATGAAATTAAAATTTTTAATTTTCTATATCAAATATTATATAAGAAAAAATATAAGGAGTGTCTCCCAATAAAACCCTAAAGCATTCTTCCAAAAAAATATCAATTCTATCCTAATATCATTGACATAATAACTCTAATGTAACTATGATTCCAAGATTTTACACCCAAACATCCCTTGATAACTTTGTCTTCCACCAAGTCCATGTTTTCTATAAATTCACAAAGTATACCCCCTAAGTCCCAACACCCCATCTCTTGTCTAAACCTCAAAATCATAGATCCCAAATAACCTCAAAACATCACTCTGATAGCATTTTGTAATAAAATTGACCCAAATACCCAAAAAATACCTAAATTAAGTCATCAATATCCCCAATTTGTTCCCTTATCCCTAGGGGGTAGTGACTAGAACTATAGGTCTTGGTTTTTCATTGGGGAAAGATTTACCCTCATTGATTAAATTAAGATAATTTAAGACCATATCTTCTAAGTAATTAACACAGATAGCATACAGGTTTAACTTATCAAAGAAAAATTCAATAAAACACCCATCCATAATAATAAAAAATATATGATATCACCATTATATGTATGAAATAAAAAAAATAGATATATAGGTAAACATACTACCATAGAAATATATAACTAAATAGACCCGATGTAAAAAAATGAAAATGTGATGTGCCAAAAGAGATCCTCTGTCAAACATATCCCCTATGCTCCAAATCATTGAATGGCCCAATCCAAGATCAAATATCCATGGATATAAAATAGTTAATCAAATACCTACCTGTACTTGAAATGAAACAAATAGAGCTAAATTTCCATTGAATTGTCTATGTAGGGTGGGAGCATAAATACTCAGTAGAGTACCACCAATGGTATCTTAACACAACAATTAATGGTTAGATATATACATGAACATTTCATATTATTTATGTAACTATAGTAAAATAAAATATTAAGTAATAAATAGAATATGGAAACAATATGTAGGTTACATAACATAAAAATTTACTAACTAAAATAATTAAATCCATATATCGAGATGGTCCATACTTATACTAACCTGTTTTGATCCTAGAGATTGGGGTCTGAGATAACCTAATCAGGGGATCCAAATTTACCATCACAGATAACCTATGACATTGAATTCATAGGATCAAAATGTTGGAGTTGGTTCCTTAGAACTAACTTATGTATACTGTATAATAACATATATTGATAGTTTTGAATATTAATAAACTCTTTATCACATCATGATTTTTCTTCTATATAACATAGTATCTGATAATGTTCTAAGAGTATCTGTCATTCTAAAAGGTCATAGTAGTTCCTTGTTATGATGATAATACAAAAGTGCTACAAAACTATTCTTAAATATATGTTCTATATCTTGATGATATCATTTTAGGGACTCAAATGATTCAATATATCAGGGATGGAGACTCATAGGACTTTAAGTCACCTTCTCATGGTGTACACCCTTGGTAATATCCATTGGAGGATATTATGAGAATGATACTCGCCAATAGGAAATTCATATTTATATATTTCATTAGATGTTCCTATCTTCGAATGTGTGTATTGATCATTAGAGATTAATATTATTATTAATGATTATTATGATTCATGTACATTGATGTATTGATGAAAACTGTGATGACATATATTCATGGTGAAGTAGGATATATTGGGTGTGTCACGAGTAATATTGCATTAATAAATAATGTGAGGAATGATTTTTACCTTTTGTTATTTAATTGAAATTGATATATTATTTTCTTTGATGAAAATGATATAGCCTAAATAAATTTATTTCCATGGTGTTCTATAAGAAAGTTCAATTTTTAGAGATTCAAAGAAAGATACATTGAGTACATTGGTTGATGGGACCAGCATGAAAACTTTTTGATTAAAGATATCATGATAAATGGATTATATTACACAGTAAGCACCTTTATGAGGTATTATGTCATTTTGGAAACAACTTCTTTCTCTATGGGTTCCTTGGTGGGTTTCTAGAAGATAACCTTGGACTTTGGGATGCTTTGCCTAATGCCACTAAGAAATAGGCCTAAAGGTTCACACACTAAGTGTATCCAGAGTATCAGTTAAATAATATATTATTATTTATCAAATTGAATAAATATTATTCGCACATGTGGTTTAATAATTATTCTTTTATTCTTGATATCATATATTTCATCACCATTTATTTGATAGAATATTTTGTGAGTGGAATATTTAATAAATATTTAATATATATTTAGTGAATATGTTATTTATTTATTTATTAGTGAATAATGCAGGGATAATTATTTAATAAATAAATAGTCATTATTTAAGGCCTAATAAATATTTATAAGGAATGGTGGACCATGTTTAATGGTCTAATAATAAATAATATATATTTAATATTATTTGAATAAATAATATTAAATTTTAATTCGCATGTTAAGCGCATGTCGAGAAATAATAATAATATTATTATTATTATAGACATGGGGTTCTACAAGGGATTAAATAAATAATAAGAGTCACATATGCAATTATTTATTTCCAAAACTAGTGATATATAAACCCAACTATACAATTTTCAAAGTGAGTCAATTCATTTGTGTGGTTGTGCACAACAAATTTGGAGAATCCTCTCAAGACCTAGAGAGCTCCCTTATCCATGAACGCTCCCAAGAATAGAGAGCGATCTTCCTCTACCATTATCCCTCAAGTCAAGAGATATCAAGGAAAATGATTTGGAATCAATTCATAGAGATGTCAAAGGAAAATGACACAAGAAATAGGATCTGATACGCTAGGACCGAGAGATTCATATGGAAACTTTTGAATATTTGTGGAATGCATGTGGATCACCGCTAGAGAGAATATTCTCTTGATTCCTACAATGCAACGATGGTAAAAGGTAAATCTATTGTCTTACTCATCAATGAGAAAAGAATTCCAAAAAGGTAATTCTTTAGTTGTTTAAATTAATTATAAATAATATGTGATGATCCTTTCTCCAGTTATAGAATTTTATTGATTATCTATTTTCTTTGATTCAATTTCATTGATCACGATGATTATTGATGTGTAAATCTCAGATAAATCATCGATCATGAAAAAACTAAATTTGGGCATTACCCATCACATGCTTATTCTATGTTGGGAACCTAAAATTGGTATCATAGTGGACATATAATTATTTATAATCATTTAATTATCTTTGATTGATTTATACATTTTTCATTTAGTTTTCAATTTAAGTTTAATTTTCATTTTAACTTGAATTAAGAGATATGGTTCTCCCCCCTTTGTTTCCCATAGATCTAATAAAAAATATTAATTTTATGAATGAAATAAAATATAAGAACTCATCCAGAGGCCTTGAGGGATCTAGCTGGATAACATAAGATTACACACTGTGTGACCATATTTACATATCGTGTACTTGAGTTCAATACACTAAGAATTAATTTTGAATTAATTTAAACCATGTGCATTGATTACACGTGGTGCATTTAAAATATTACATCATGTGTTGATCGGGCCAACCTAGCACACAGTCATCTAGAGTGCACACCGTGTATCCAAGGTACATGACATGTAATAATTTAAGTCACATATGGGCCATATATTTCAATACATGGCCTACCTGATTGGTGACCATGTAATTCGGAGACCACACATCATGTACCCATTGTACACATCATGTACTCAATTTTTTCCCAAGTCATGGTTTATGATAAAATGCAATTTTATTGAATTTTTTATTGATAATAAATGATATAATTTATTCACATTATGCTAAATATGATCAATTATGAAATATTTTGGATTAGATCATTCATTTTCAAATTTGATGAAAAAACCAGTTTTAACCTTTTAAAATTCACTGTAGTATTTCAGGCATAAATATTATTATGTAAAATATTTTGACTTAAAATTTTGTAACTGTGTTCCTGAATTAATGGGATACAAATTATATTTATGACATAGAAGTTTGATCGTGCATTTTAGTGGAGTAACTAGGCCATGAAGACAAAGTTGGACAGAACCATCCAGATTGGACACCACTTCACTATTGGACTGTATCTTCTTCTTTCGGACTTGGATTGAGCCTGAATTTGAAGGGAATCTTGGGGAAATAATTAGGAACAAATAATCCTTCTAGATGGCCGACCAATTCACAAGTTTTGGAAGACAAATATGTGGTGAAACTTGGAATAAAATATTTGTCTGAGTTTTCTTTTCACACTTAAAAAGGTTATGTAACTCTAGCCCTAAAAAAATCTATTTCAAGGGGGGTTTCACTCTTTTGGAGGGCTGGTTGAGTATTTTTGAAGGTTTTTCTGAAAGTGTTTCTCTTGGGATCCCCTCACAATTCTTAGAATAATTAAGGCTTTGTGCAAACATCTCTTCCAAAAAGGCTCTCCTCTCCCACCTCCTCTTTGTATTTCTTTTCTTTTATGTTTGTATCTTGAATTTTTATTCAATTAATATTCTGTGTTATTACCTTTTATTCTTCCATTAATATTCCTAATTATGTTTGAATCATTATTGGAGAAGATATTGGGTTCTACCCTTTCAATCCTTGCTCATGCAAAACGTCTCCACAATGACCACAACACCTATGGAAGAGTAATTTTCTTAGTGACTGGTTTATCTTCTACCCTCTTCATTTAATTATTTTAAATCATTGAGCTAATGTGACTCACTTAATATGATCCATGAACTGTGTTTTTAAATTATAAGAAACTAATCAAGCAATTTAACAATTAACACAAAAACACATGAGGTCGATATTTTGTGTAAATTGTGAGAGCGCGATCTTAATTGGTAATACAAGACCACATGGGATAAACTCGTAGAGTTAAAATATAATCCCTAAAGAAAATTCATCCTCATTTCCATAATATATATATTCAATAATTAACCACTGGCCATAAGCTAATCCTAAAACAACAATCAAAGCAGGGTGTTGTGATTTTGTGTTCCGAAGCTAGCCTAGGGTTTAAGTAATTTCATCTTTGTGGTTAAGTTAACTCTCGTAGGGTTTGAGGTTAACACATTAGAGGATAATAATTAAGTGGATATTGATTTAAATGATAATTATTAATAATTAAATGAAGAGGTAGAGTTATATCGATTATTCCTTTTATAATATTTTCTAAAAAAACATCTTCTTGTAGCGTCCTTTTAATCAAAGTTCATTTCAAAATTAAAAACAAAAAAAAATGAAATCTTCTTCCAGCAAACTTCTTCAAGTTTTTTAAACGATAAAAAACACCCCCCATCCTTTCAAGTGGTGTTTTAATTCTATTCTATTTTATTTTCATAATACCTTTAAGAAGTTTTTTTAATTTACTTCCTCCTTTGAGAGATGACCTTGGTCAGCCACTCTGATGCACCTAAGTGCCCAAAAACCACTAATCATTTGTGGGCACTCATGACAGCACCTTTCTAATTGGTGCCATTTATAGGTAGGAAAGTAATTATTTCAACCAATTAGAGGTATTTATTTTATTTTACATTTTATTCTCTTCCTCTCTTCTTTCTTCCTTCTTTACCCAATCTGAATTTTTTTTCTTGTCCTTTTATTTTCTTCTACTTCTTTTTGGACCATCAAATCAAACTTATAATTTTTATTTTAATATGGTCCAATTTCCTTATTATCATTTTTTATTTTTTTTTATAACACGAACTAATCCCAAATATCTCTTAGATCTTGACCCTGAGATTGAACATGGCCTTAGGGCTCGAATCAGACATTCTCAGTCTATGGGAAGTTTCAACATTCAAACTGTTAGAGAATTTCTCCACTCCAAGAACATTGAAATTGGAAAAACTTATAATTACAACATAAAAAAGGAACCAATGGCTGAAAATAATGGAAATGAACTTAATATAACTATTCGAGAATTGGCTGCACTGGATATTACCTATCAACTAAATTGTTTTGCATACCCAAATCTCGAATCGGACTTTGAACTGAAATCTGGGTTAATTCATCTTCTTCCAAAGTTTCATAGATTATCTGGTGAGGATCCAAACAAAAATTTGAAAGAATATAATGTGGTTTTCTCAACACTTAAACCCAGAAATGTTTCTGAAGGTCAAATCAAACTAAGAGAATTCCCATTCTCACTTGATGGAGCTACGAAAGACTGGATGTATTATTTACAACCATAATATGTAACTTGTTGGAATGATTTGAAACATCTTTTCTTGTATATATTTTTTCTATCATCAAGGACCACTTCCATTTGTAAGAAGATATCAAGGATTAAGAAATCCCAAGGAGATTCAATGTATGAGTACTGGGAGTGATTCAAGAAGTTTCGCGCAAGCTACCCACATCACCAAATCAGTGAGAAACTCCATGTCAAATACTTCTATGAATGACTCACACCTATGGAGAGTAGCATGGTGGATTTTGTGGCTAGAGGATCATTGGTGTATAAGAGACCAGTAGCTACACGTGCATTGATCTAAAAAATGGTCCAAAACTCCCAGCAATTTGGCGATCGAGGTACACCATATGTTAGGGGATTATATCAGGTAAGTCCATCTCTCTTGAGAGTCATTTGATTGATACCAAGTTATAATAATTGAAAATTATGGTGAGGTAGATTGATTTGGCACAAAATACATCCCAACCCCCTCCTTCAAGGCCTTGTGGAATTTTCACTGAGATAAGCCACCCAACTGACTCTTTCCCAAAACTACAAGAGACAGAGGATTGTGCAGCAGTATTCCTAGGGAGACCATATTAGCAGAAACAACAAACATACCTCCAAAATAATTTTGATTCATTTTATCAAACATACAACCATGGGTGGAAGGATCAATCAGATATGAGGTATGGCTCTAGACAACAACAAAGTCCCCCTTTTCAACAAAACTTCTAGCATCCTCTACCTTACCAGTAGTTTTTCCAACAACCCCAAAGGAGATTTGAAGCCCAAGCATCAACAAGCCAGAAAAAAAGGATTCCCCCACCCAAGGTAGATTCTAACACTGATGACCTTTTGATCAAAATTGTTCTTAATCAATAGAATGAGTTGAAGAGTCAAGGTTCGAAGCATAGGGAGTAGAAGACTCAAATGATCCAGATTGCCACTTCCCTCCATGAACTGGTAAGTAAGAATTATGGAAATCTACCATCCCAACCTACTCCAAATCCCAAGGGGAATGTTAGTTCCATCGAATTGAGAAGTGGGAAGCAAACAACTGATACATCTGTACCTATTGGTCCACCTGGATTCACCTCAAATCTGGATAAGCTGCATTCCATACCAACTGAGGAGAAATCCAAGGAGAAAGATAAAGGTAAGAAAAAGATTGATGGTGTTCCTCCTAAACCCCTTCCATTTCCAAATAGATTTGTACAAACCAAGTAGATGGATAAAGAGGAGATGCAAAAAAGAATTTTTGGATACATTCAAGTGTGTAGAGATCAACATCCCTTTACTTGAATCCATCAAGAAAATCCCAAGGTATGCGAAATTCTTAAAAGAAATTTGTACCAATCGAAGAGGGATCAAGGGAAATGAGAGGATCAGTCTTGGAAGTAATGTGTCAGCACTCATTACACCAACTCTACAGATGCTGACAAAGTGCAAGGATCCAGGTACATTCACCATCCCATGAACCATAGAGGAGTTGCACTTTTCTGATGCACTTTGTGATTTGGTAGCTTCCATAAATGTGATGTCTCACTCTATATTATCTTCTTTACAGGTTGGTGATCTGAAACCGACAAGAGTAGTGGTTAAGTTGGAAAATAGAGCTACAACATATCTAGTGGGAGTCCTTGAGGATACATGTTCGGGTAAGAGACATGATCTTTCCAGAGATTTTTGCGTTCTTAACATGGAGGATGGTCAGGTAAGTTCTCATTCTCCCATTATCTTAGGTAGACTCTTCCTCAAAACTGAAAAAACTATCCTAAATGTCAATTAGGGTACACTTTACTTGTAATTTGGGGATGAAGTTGTGATATTTAATGTTATGGATTCTATAAAGTACCCCTCATAGGATCATTCTGCAGTTTTTATCTCTCATTTTGAACCACCAAATACAAACCCCATGGAATTTTATTGTTCTATTCTTTGGGAGATTATGAGTATTGGCTCTATTTTGATGTCTAAGAGTACTTCCATGCCTATTTATAATGCACAGGACTCTCTTAGATTTGATTTTGAAATGGAATCATATTCTGATTTTGATCATGTGAACTCTAATTATGACATGGTTGTTGAGTATGCTGATGGATTTGATGATTTATTCTCTGATTTTGATGATTTATATTCTAATAATGATGATCTTTGGGCACATATTTCATTTCCTTCTATGTCTCCATCCATACCCCCCCCCCCCCCCCCCCCGCCGCCCTACACTGGAACTCAAGCCATTTCCAACAAATCTCAAAAACTCATACTTGTTAAGTGGTGAGAAATCACCTGTTATCATTGCTAAAAATATTCCTTTTGAACATTAAGAAAAACTTTTGAATATTTTAAGGGATAAAATCAAGGAAATTGGGTGGGTTTACATATCAGGTATTGGCCCATTCATTTTCATGCATAAGATTCTTTTGGAGGATGGGGATAAACCGGTTAGGCAGCCACAAAGAATACTCAATCCAACACTTTTAGAGGTTCTTAAAAAAGTGGTTGAAAATTTTCTCGGTGCAGGTATAATCTATCCCATTTTAGATTCCTAGTGGGTGAGTCCTATTCAGGTTGTGCCTAAGAAAAGTGGTGTTACAGTTGTAAAAAATGATAAAGTGGAGTTAGTTCTGATGAGGTTAAAAAAATACTTGGTTTGTGTGTATCGATTATAGGAAACTAAACCAGTCCACTCGCAAAGACCATTTCCCCCTCCCATTTATTGATCAGGTGCTTGAGAGACTAGCTGAGAAGACACAATATTGTTTCTTAGATGGATTTTCGGGATATTTTTAGGTTTTATAGCTCTCAAGTGTCAGGATAAGATTACATTCACCAGTCCCTTTGTCACATTTGCCTACCAAAAGATGCAATTTGGACTTTGCAACTCCCCGGGTACCTTCCAGAGATGCATGGTGAGTATTTTTTTATTTTATTGAGACCTGCATGGAGGTATTCATGGATGATTTTATAGTGTATGGGTCTTCATTTGATGAATGTTTAAGTATTTTGGGAAAGGTTTTGAATCATTGTATTGAGAAGAATCTCATCTTGAACTTTGGAAAGTGTCATTTCATGGTAGAGCATGGAATTGTCTTAGGGCATGTAGTGTCAAAACATGGGATAGAGGTTGATAGATCTAAGGTATATATTATTTCATCCTTACCATATCCATCATGTGTGCATGAAGTTAGATCTTTCCTAGGGCATGCAGGATTTTATCGGTGCTTCATAAAATATTTTAGTAAGATTTCTCTTCCTATGTCATGATTACTTCAAAAGGATTATGATTTTGTGTTTGATGATTCTTGAAGAACTTTCTTTGATGAGCTAAAGAAGTGTCTAACCACTCCACTGATCATACATTCCCCATAGTGGGAGCTTCCTTTTGAGCTTATGTGTGACGCCTCCAACTTCGCGGTTGGAGTTGTCTTATCTTAGTGGGTGGAGGGACGTTCACATCTGATTTCCTATGTATTGAGAACACTGGATTCAGCCCAATAAAACTACACAACCATGTAAAAGAAGTTTCTTGATGTTATATTCACTTTAGATAAATTCCATTCATATTTATTGGGCTCTAAAGTAGTTGTTTTTTCTGACCATGCAGATTTGAGATACCTCTTGAAGAAGCCAGACGCAAAGCCCAGGCTAATCCGATGGATTATCCTTCTTCAGGAATTTGAAATTGAGATAAAGGAAAAAAAGGGGTCAGAAAACTTGGTGGAGGACCACATGAGTAGGCTTACTCACACATAAGAGGATGACACCTTGGACCAGGTACCACTTTGGGACACTTTCCTCGATGTGCGTCTTTATTCCATCTCAGGTACACATCCTTGGTATGTATATTTATTTAACTACCTTATTGCCTTTAAAATCCCTGCAAATTTAAAGAAACAAAAAGTTCAAAAATTAAATATTAAATCAAGATTTTATGTTTGGGATGATCCATACTTATGGTGCAAGTATAGTGACCAAGATATTAGGAGGTGTGTTCCTGATCATGAGTTTGAGTCTGTTCTACAATTCTGTCATACATTTGCTTGTGGTAGACGCTTTGGACCTCAACAGACAACTAGGAAAGTTTTAGAATCTGGATTATATTGGTCTATCTTATTCCATGATGTTCATGTGTTATGTAAGTTATGCTCATGTTTCCAACACACTGTAAACATTTCTAGAACACACAAGATTCCCCAAAAACCCATACTATTGTGTAAAATTTTTTATGTATGGGGCATCGATTTTATGGGTCCTTTTTCTAGTTCATTTGGTTTCCTATATATTTTGGTTTTGTTGATTATTTGAGTAAATGGGTGGAGGCTAAGGCCACCAGGACTGATGATTCTCATGTTGTTGTGGGCTTTGTCAAAGAGAAGATTTTTTAAATGTTTGGAGTACTGAAGGCCATCATCAGTGACCAAGGGACACACTTCTACAATCAGAATTTGGATTCCCTCCTTCACGAGTATGGGGTGACATACAAAACATCAACACCATACCACTGCCAAACAAATGGCCAGGCTGAGGTTTCAAATCATGAGTTGAAATAGATTTTAGATAAAATTGTGCAGCCAAATAGGAAGGATTAGAGAAAGTGCTTAGATGATACGCTATGGGAATATATGATAGCATACAAAACTCCCATTGGTATGTCCCCATTTTGGATTGTTTTTGGGAAAGCATTCCATCTCCCTGTGGAAGTTGAGTATCGGGCTTATTGGGTTATAAAGAAATGCAACATGGATTTGGACCAAGCTAGAATCTAAAGGAAGTTGCAAATTCAAGAGCTTGAGGAGATTCGATTATCTTCATATGAGAACTCAAGGATCTATAAGGAAATATACAAAGCATCTAATGACAAAATGATCCAACAAAAGGTAGTTTCATGTTGGAGAGAAAGTCCTTCTCTACAATTCATGACTAAAGTCGATGCCTAGTAAGTTGCATTCCAGGTGGTTAGGTCCTTATGTTGTGACTAATGTTTTTTCTTATGGTGCAGTGGATATCACACAAGAGGGCACATGAAGGAGCTTTACAGTAAATGGGAAATGTTTGAAGAGATAAATTGAGGGATTTCCTACTGATGTAGTGGATTTTATCACACTGCATAACCCCATCATCACTTGAGCATATCAGGATATTCCTAACCCTTTAACTTTTTTATTCTTTTTTTCTATTTAAAATTATATATTTCATGCACATATATCATCTCATGGGTTCACATTTAAGACAATGAAATATTTTAAGTGTGGGGGAGGGAACCTTTTAGTTTAGTAATTTCAATTGTTTTCCTGTTTCTAAAAAAACAAAACAAAAAAAATGTGTGTTTTTCAAATTTTGAGTGTTTATTTTTCAATTTTTTGTGTGTTTTTGAAACTTTTGAGCTGAAATTATTCTCATCTCCATTTTTGAATTCCATATCAATAAGTGAAAAAATTTGTCCCTTGAAACTAATCTTAAATGAATGTTGAAAATGACTTTGTTTCAAGTTCAAATATTTATTAATTTCATGAAAATTACACTAAATTTTGAATCCCATGAGACATCTCACTATCTTTATATTTGAAATCAATTTCCTGTGAGGATTCTGAACCATTATTTTCATATTCTTTACATTTAACTCACTTCTTGATAGAACCAAACCGTGATTTATTTAACCATAATTTGATTTATTCCTATCAAAACTTGAGGGTTTGAGGTACTTATGTTTAAATGATTAAGGAATTTGTTTTGTATTAAAGCCTCTATTTCAAATAATACTTTTTTTATAATGTCCTACCTTGAACATTTAATCCTTGTATCCCTTAGAATCCATGAACAACCTATTAGGTTAGCCACATTACAAGCCAATTTTCTATATCCAACAAACTCTTGAAGTGAAATTGCATAATCTAGTTAAACATAAGTGTGGGGGAAGCTGTCTTGTGTTGTGCTACCAAATTCTGTGATAATTTGGGTGGAAAATTAAATTCTGAAGAGATGTGTTTGTTGCTAAAGAAAATCATCATATTGAAAGTTTTTCCTTTTCTTGAGCTTTCATGATAAGTGAATTTGTTCCTTTCTAGAGCTTCTAATAGACATAGAAAGTTGTGTCTATCTGGGGATTTCAAGAAAATCATGTTTGAGAATATTAAAATTTTTACTACTGAAATATTGAATGGTGTGCACATCCCTTTATTTTTCATGATAATGAACATGAATCTATGCTATGGGGATTGAGTAGGAGACCATATTAAAGTGAAAATTAGATTATTTTAATTTTTATTCAAAAAGATTTCATCCCTCCTCATTTAGCCTCAGAATTTTTCACATCTAAATCCTACCAACCAAAAGCCACAGAAAAACCCTAAAAAGTCCTCATGATAAACATATGTCCTTGACTCACATTAGGTAGCGATGTAATAATTTATCAAGCCTATGGTGACCCTTTTATGAGTTTGTATGAGAAAGACATTGCTAAAAATTGACATTTATGTGATAAGAGAAAATTCAATTGAGGTAAGTGTTTTGTGCGTGGGAGGATAAATAAAGTGGAAATATATTGAATGATATAAATGGAGAACTTGAAATAATGGTTTTTTATGAGTCATGATATCTTTTTTTTCTTGTTGTGGAATTATTGGATCTCAAGGATATGTGTTTTAAAAAATATTTTGATTTGATATTGATGTTTACTTGATATGAGGTTTTTCCCAGGAGTGCAGAAGGGTAAGTATGGGGGAGTTGATAAAACACAATTTTATTGAATATTTTTTGATAATAAATGATATAATTTTCTTAAATTATTCTAAATATGATCAATTATGAAATATTTGAGATTTGATCATTCATTTTTAAATTTGACGAAAAAAACCTGTTTTACCCTTTAAAAATTTACTGTAGTATTTTAGGAATAAATATTGTTATGTAAAATATTTTGACTTAAAATATTGTAACTGTATTTATGACTTAATTATCTAAATAATTTATTCAGGACATGGGAGCATGATCATGCATTTGAGTGGAGTAAATGGGCCATGAAGACAAAGTTGGACAGAACCATCCAGATTGGACACCACTTCACTATTTGGGTCGTATATTCTTCATCCGGACTTGGATTGAGCCCAAATTTAAAATATAGATAAGGAAAATAAATAATAACAAATCATAATTCTATAAGGCTAGAAAATTCTCGTTTTTTTAAGGTCAACTATGTGGTGAAACTTGAAACAAAACATTTGTCTGAGTTTTCATTTCACACTTAAAAAAGTTATGTAACCCTGGCCCTCACAAACTCTATTTAAAGGGGGTTTTCAATCCTTGGGAGGTATGGTAGAGTATTTGGGAAGGTTTTTAAGAAATTTTATCTCTTGATAGTCTCTCAAAATTCTTGGAAAAAGTAAGGCATTGTGCAAGCATCTCTTCCAAAATGGATCTCCTCTCCCACATTCTCTTTGTATTTTTTCTTTCATGTTTGTATATTGAATTCTTATTCAATTAATCTATTATGTTCTTCCCTTTTATTATTATATTAATATTACTAATTGGGTTGGAGTCAATAGTGGAGACAAGATTAGGTTCTACCCTTTCAATCCTTTCTCATGCAAAACGTATCCATGATAACCACACCTCCCACGAAAGAGTAGTTTTCTTAGTGATTGATCTATCTTATACCCTATTAATTTAATTATTTTGAATCATTGAGATACTATAATTCACATAATATGATACATGAATTGTGTTTTTAAATTATAAGAAACTAATCAAGCAATTGAAAAATTAACACAAAAATACGCATGGTCAAGATTTTGTGTAAATTGTGAGAGCGCGATCTTAATCTGTAATACAAGACCACACGGGATAAATTTGTGGAGTTAAAATATAATACCTAAACACAATTCATAATAATTTCCATAATTTATATGTGCACTAACTAAAAACTGACCATAACCTAACCCTAGAACAAGAATCAAAGTAGGGTGTTGTGATTGTGTGTTTCGAAGCTAGCCTAGGGTTTAAGTAATTTATCTTTGTGGTTAAGTTAACTCTTGTAGGGTTAGAAGGTTAACAAATTAGGGGATCATAATTAAGTGTATATTTATTTAAATGAAAATTATTAATAAGTAAATGAATAGGTAGAGTTAGATTGATTATGCCTTTTAAAATATTTTCTAAAAAAATATCTTCTTGTTGTGTTTTTTTAATCAAAATTCATTTCAAAATTAAAAACAAAAAAATGAAATCTTATTCTATCAAACTTCTTCAAATTTTATAATTGATAAACAACCCCCCATCCTTTCAAGTAGTTTTTTAATTATATTCTATTTTATTTTTAGAATACCTTTAAGAAGTTGTTTTAATTTACTTCCTCCTTTGAGAGACGACCTTGGTCAGCCACTCTGCTGCACCTAAGTACTCAAAAACCACTAATCATTTGAGGGCGCCCATGATAGCACCTTTCAGTTTACATGTCGAGTACCTATGTGTGTGCCTCGAATAGAAGGTTAGAGACATACATTCTATGAATATCACTTGTACACGCTGTGTACTTATACAAAATTACATAGAATTAAAATCAATATATTATACAGTGTAAACCTTATCGATATGTGCTTAAGTTTGGTCATTAAGTTGATATGATATGCCATGTGATGGGTTTTAATATATATATATGTGTGTGTGTGTGTGTGTGTGTGTTTAATTAATTTCTTCATGATGTTCATATCTTAATATCATGTATGAGTTTTATGACTGATATTACTCTACATATATTGAAGCATAACATATTACATAAAAATCATGTAATTTGTGTAATCATTAAGTTAATAGTACACATCATGAAAGTACATGATAAGTGGTGTATGACATATGTCACAAGAGTAAACTATATACAAATATAAAACATACTGGGTATATTTGGATGTGAATTCACCATGTTTCCTCCAAGGTACATTTATGTATATATTAACTTTTAAATAAATTTATTTAATTTGTTTAAAATTATGATGGATCGGAATCTCAAGAAAATTTGGATGAGAATTAAGATAAAATAATTGATTAATAAAATAATATAATCAATTGATTCGAGTGCGATTTATATTAAATAATAAATTTTAATAATAGAATTCAAGTTTTATTAAATGTGAAATTCATTTCATGTACGTGGATGGTCATCAGCATAGGTCAGGCCTTTTATGTGATTGCTTTCATTAAATTTTTTATTAAATTAAATTGTTGTCATGTGTGCCTTCTCTCCTCTTATTATGTAAGGGTCTTTAGGACCATGGTTTCTTTTAGGTAAACCCCTTATTTTCCTCACCTATGTGTGAGTAAAATCATATGTAATGGATGGAGCTCCCAAGCTAGTGGAGGCAGTTCAAGTTTGGAGCCGAGTCAAAACCAAACCAACAGAGATACATAGGTGAACATGTAGAAATCTATAACACAAACCTTAATTGGTTCAAGGTGTTTTTCTCATAGGTAAATAGTTAGTATATAAACCACTAGATAAACTAAACATTAGTATAGGATCATGATCATAACTCTTTATTATTTTATTTCTATCAAGTTTCACGGTTATATCATTATGGATGTTTTGTTGCGTTCACTTGAATTAATGAAATTAATGAGAATATAAGATATAAATAAAATAAATTGGATTATGTATAAATATTATCTAACACATTGTTAATCACTTAAGTATATCAACTTAATATTAACAAGAAATTTATATAGATAATAATTGTAAATTTTGTCAAAAAAAGGATAAAATCCATCATTGATGTATATTAACTCGTTGTAGCCTTCTACTACCTCAATTAAAATCAAACCATCATTC
Source organism: Viscum album (assembly GCA_963277665.1). Taxonomy (NCBI): domain Eukaryota; kingdom Viridiplantae; phylum Streptophyta; class Magnoliopsida; order Santalales; family Viscaceae; genus Viscum; species Viscum album. The sequence continues at coordinate 740,816,715 of OY728138.1, read as the reverse complement.
AAAGTGCTTGACCAACCAAATTTGGGGTGATTTCAATTATCAAGGAATTATAACTTGAATTTTTGGGTTGAATTAACATACTTCACATCAAGGGTTAACTTTAAAACAAGGACAGGGTGTAATTGAGAGGTTAGTATTGAGGAAATCCAATTTAAGGATTTTATGATTGTGGAGTCCACTCAGTAGGTCAAGGAACTGTGAGTTAATGCAGTTGGAATTTAAAATACCTACCTAAAACCATTCAAGTTTCTTGACCAACCAAAGTTGGGGTAATGAGAAGGTAAATATTGATCCTTGCCACTAGAATGTCAAAGAAATAGGATATTCAGAAGCCAATGGTGAGGGATATTGGGTTTCAATAAAATAGTAGGATATTAATAAATATAATATTTATTTATTTGTACAAATTTTATCAAATAAAGTATTAAACTTATTCAAATATTATTTTATAGAAATGGTATTAAAATGAATTCAAACATATCACTGTGATCCATAATTGAGAAGGATAACCTTCTCACCTACACAAATTTCTAAAAGTGGAAAAAGTTCTTATGCATTATCCTTTGTCATGAAAGGAAAGTATATGTGTTGGAAGAAGCTACTCCTAATGCATTTGGTAATGAGGAAAGTGAAAAAGAGTTGTCATTCTATGAGAAACATTTGAATGATTCCATATATGTTCAATGTTCCATGATATCATCAATATCCAATGATCTTTTGAAGCCACATAAGGACATGGATACATATATCATTATGTATCACCTTTAGGATCTTTATAAAGAGAAGGTGAGATAAGAGAGGTATGATATCTCCAATTATTTGTTTACAACTAATTGTGGAGATTTTGCACCAGCTGGGCCTCATGTATTCAAGCTTATTGGATATATTAAATGCTTAGACATCTTAGGTATTGAGTTCTCAGATGAGTTGCGTACAGATCGCATACTTTCATCTCTTCCCATGACCTTCTCCAGTTTTATTATTAATCATAATATGATAAATAATGAGAAGAGTCTTTTGGAACTTCTTAATTTGATTCTCCAAGTGGATAAGGACATGGTGTGTGATAAACATGTGGTCCTTATGGTGAATAAGAAAAGGAATAACAAGGAAAAGTGTCACAATACTCACAAAATTTCTAAATCTCCCAAGAACCTTCCTTCAAAAAATAATAAGATCCAGAGGTAGGGTAAGGAAAAGGAGGCAGTATGTCTTTCATGTAGCAAGCTAGGCTACTGGAAGAGTAACTACACCTAGAAGAAAGGGGAAGCTAAAGGTGTATTCATTATCAAGTGTAATCATCCAATATATACACATTGGGTATTAGATATATCTTGTGACACTCACATATGTATCCAAATGAATGAACCAAGTATATTCTGAAATATTTCTAGAGGAGAGAAGGATCTGAGAGATTTTAATGGTGTGATACTAGATTCCCTAGCCATTGGTGAGTGTCACCTTTCATTTCCAAAAATAATGATTTTGGTTTTATAAGATTGTTATTATGTACTGACAGTTACCAAGAAAAAAAAATTGTATCATCCTAGATACAGATAGGTTCATTTTCATGTTTGGAAAAAAATTATTTTATAGGCACAACATATGTTATGGTATGGAATATTTTAATAATGGTCTTTTTGTATTAAATTATTAAAACCAATTATTGAAAACTGATAAAAAATCATGTTCGCATGAATCATATAACACCCAGCTATGACATCATCATCTTGGTAATATAAATTTGAAGAATTTGACAATGCTCGGTCAAGATGGTTATTTAGACTCATCTAAGATAAAACCACTTGAAATATGTCGTGCTTATTTACACAGAAAACTGACTAAACCATCATTTGGTGAATAGGTTGAAAGGTTCACAAAGCTTCAAGATTGGTACACACTGATGTGTGTGGAACATTTCCAGTTGAATCTGGAAGTGGGTATTCTTACTTCATAACTTTTACTGATTACTTGAGTATATATGGTTATGTCCACTTGATGAGGTATAAGTATTATTCCTTTGAGAAATTCATGGTATTAAATAATTAAGTGAATAATAATCTTGTAATGATGATAAATAAAATTTGATCGAATCAAGTTGGTGAATATCTTAACCAATAGTTTATCGACTTCTTATAGGATTTTTGGATTCTATGTCAACTCAAACAGCCTTGTACACCATAATAGAATGGTGTTAGTGAAATAAAGAACCATAACTTGTTATACATGGTGAGTTTGATAATGATTCATGCAGATCTTCCATCATCCTTTTGGGGATATTCATTAAAAACTATAGTATAAACATTAAACTGAGTACCAACTAAAGAAAAATATAGAATTCTCTTAGAGTTATGAAGTGAAAAGAAACTCGTTTTATCACATACACATGTTTGAGGTTATGAGGCATTTGTTAAGGCCTTCTCATTCAATAAACTAGCACCTTGGGGCACAATATGTATCTTTATAGGGTATCATAAGGAAAAAAAGGGATGCTACCTATACAACCCCCCAAATAAGAAAATTATTGTTTATAGGAAATCCTTCTTTCTTGAGATGGAGAACATCCTCAAAAAAAGATATTGGTAGTAAGATTGACTTTGATGAAGTTGATACTCAAGATACACAAGATTTGGTACATGAATAGGTTCCATAGGTCCCCATGGAAGGATTAGTTCCTGAAACACAAGCACTGCATAGGATAACAAGAGGGGTAAGATAACCATAGTAATATGGTTTTATAGTCACTAAATATAGTGACTCATTATTGGTTGAAAATGATGAAATAAACTCCAAAAAATAGGCAGTAGCGAGCTCATAAGGTGCAATATGGAAATAATTCATGAATTCTAAAATGGATTCTATGTATCAGAACCAATTTTTGGTTTTAGACGATGTTCCAGTTGATGTAAATCCATAGGATGAAAATGGGTATTCAAGGGGAAAGTGGACATGGAAGGTAAAGTAAATACCTATAAAGTAAGGCTAGTGGGTAAAGGGTTTAAACAACATAAATGAATTGACTATGATAAAACCTTTTAACCATTTTTCATGTTTAAATCCATCAGATTTATACTTTCTATAATAGTTTACCATAACTATGATATTTTTTATATGGATTTAAAAGCTTCATTACTTAATTCGAACCTTCAGGAATATGTATGTATGATACAAATAGAAGGGATTCTGACTCTAGGTGATACCAAAAGGATTTTCAAGTTTCATAGATCCATTTATGGATTGAAGCAAGCATCCATGTCATGGGACATTTGATTCAATGAAGCTATAAAAAAAATTTCATTAAAAATGAAAGTTATCCATGTGTTTATAAAAGGTATAGTGGAAATTGAGTTGTTATCATAGTAGTATATATAGATTACATATTACTTATTGGAAATGACATATCAGTTTTACAGTCTATTAAGGACTGGTTAAACATGTGTTTCCCCAGGAAGGAATTAGGTGAAGCAGCTTATATTATAGGGATTAAGATCATTTGTAATAGATCCATGAGGCTAATTTGACTAAGTCAAAGTACATATGTTGACCATATACTAAATATATTTAGTATATAACAATCCAAGAGGAGATTGGTTCTAGTGTCACATGGTTTACATATTTCTAAGAAAATGTGTCCTCGACACAACATGAGAAAGATAGAATGAGTAATATAACATACACTATGGTGATAATATCAATCATGTATTCCATTTTATATACTATAAATTATGTTTTCTATGCATTGAGCATGGTAGGAAGATATCATGTTGATCCAAGAGAATAGAATTGGTCTACTATTCAGGTTATCCTTAAGTATCTAATAAAAACTAACGATATGTTCTCAGTGTATAGAGGATATGAAGAGTTGTTCATCAGGGGTTATAATGATGCAAGTTTTCAAACAGATTAGAAATATTTGAGTCACAGTAAGGATATGTTTTCTATCTCAATGGAGAAGCTATGAGTTAGAAGATTTCAAAGCAACCAGTTTTCACTGATTCTGTAGTGGAGTTTGAGTATATAGTGGATTATGATGCATCCAAGAAATCCATTTTCATATGAAACAATTTATAGGAACTTGATGTGGTACCTATAAGTAAAGACCCTATCACATTATATTATGATAATAATGCAATGGGGATCTTTAAAAATATCCAAGGTCACACCAAGAATAGATATTTATAGAACACATGTGGATAAAAGGTGAATAATTCAAGTGATAGGATCTATCATGCTAGTAATAAAATATTCCTACAGAGACATTCAGATATTTATGGAAAACATGTGGATCACTTATATAAGGAATCTGCTCTTGATTCCTACAACGCAACAATGGTACAACATGGGTCTATTATCAGACTCATCAATGAGAAAATAATTCCAAAAATGTAATTCTTTAATTAGTAAAATTAATTATAAATAATATGTGATGATCCTCTCTCTCATTCTGGTGTTTTTTCCATTGTTTGTTTTCTTTTATTCAATTTTGTTTGACCATGATGTTTGTCACTGTTTAAATCTTGAATTGATCATCGAACATGAAAAAAAAGTTGAAATGACCCATCACACGCTTCCACTACACCTGAAGCCTACTTAAAACACATCCTATGGAAAGAGAAAGGTGTATAAAATAATCCAGGAACTTCTTCCCAATCTCATGGGAAGGGGAATGTGTAGGCTCAATAAAGGCACAAAAAATATCCTAGAAGATATACATACTTTTATAATTCATAAAAATATCAATTAGAAATAATATAACCAATGACACACAACAACGAGATAATTTCATAAAAACAATAATAGGCTCAACATATCAAATAAGTGATCATTCTCATGCAGAAATACTATCATAGAAACTATCATACTCAAATAAATAAGATAAACATGATTATTAGGACACATTAACTAATATATAAATATAATTAGATTTAATTTTCAATAAAACATGGAATATAACATGTGAAATATATAGGTACTATATTAAGAAAACTAAACAAGTATAAAATTTACAATCCAAGTATAGTGAAATTAGTGTATAAGAAACACTTATTCTACATTAAGGGTACTATGGGTAAATAAATAGGTAAGGATGAGATCTTAACCAAAGTGAATTCATCATTATACAACAAATAATTTATAGGTAACCTAGATAACAATTTAAGATATCCATATAGAGAATTTAAAGTTCATAGTTTATTAAAATTTTTACTTAAATAAACTCATTTAAAGGAAAACGTTTTGTGCATTGGAAGAATTTTTTTAAGGGAAAAACATGATAATATTTAAAAAGAAATACATGTTTTAAGGAAAACCCTTATTTGAAAACATATGAAATAAATACATTTATAATCATATTAAAATAAGTAAAAAATATTAATAGAAACTTTTTACATAAGGAAAATTTTATTTTCTAAAGAAAGTGTCTACATAAAGAATGTTTTCATGGTAATGGTCTCCACATAAGCTAACTATGAGCTCTTCCTTTCACAAAATTTATTTAGTTTTTTGTATAAATATTTATTTTACCCTTTATGAAAAACAAATATTATTTAGTAGCATACCATTTCTCCTCACTTAGCTGACCTAGAAATTATTTTCCATTAATGTATTTACTTAAAAAAAATTAAGCATAGATCTTGACTTGTAATTCATTCAGTTTAATGTGGGAAAAAATAATCTCTTATTACAAATCAAGATAAAAAACTCATGAAATTATTATTGTCCAATGTAAAATAAACTAAAATTAATTTTTTTTTAGAGATTAGCTCTAGGTTTCTAGTAAAACCTATGTAACTTAAGTAAAAGAACACCACTACCCAATAGAGATGCAAGATTAGGATTTATGTTTATACTAAATTGTAGATGACGTAACAAGATATGTTTAAATTTATATAAAAATAGAAATAGATATAAGACTTCATATGTATGAAGTTAATAATGATTAATCTATGAATATAAATACAATTAGTTAATGGAATTATTAAAAATAATCCCTATACTAGTACCTAAAAAAATTATACTAAAAACTATATAACAAAGTTCACTAAGAAAGGAATGAGTGGAATAATGCTAAGACGTATCTGATATAAAAACTCATTGACCATACTTTACTTATTATACTAAAATAATTTTGAAGTTTCATTCCTTCATAATTTCTAAAAATAAATTTTATAATTTATTATTACTATAGTACTTAAGTGCCAATCTTTCCCCCATGAATGTATTTAAAATTCAACAGAGGGGTCAAGACCACCTACCAAACTTATTAGTGAACTTAAAAACATACCAAAATAACTAAAGTGTACTCTAAATGAACTATTATCCCCTTTATATCAATAAATAATATCACATATACAAGGAGACATAATACCAAAATCACCATAATCAAAGAATAATAAATATCCATTGAAACCCTAATAGATAACCCCTAAAATTCAACCTATAATAAAATGAACAATATTCCTAATTTAATCTACCAAACACGTTGCTAAATTTTACACCCTACATCAATAAATACATAAAATAAATCATAATATATTCTTTTTTATGTCAAATAGGTGTTAAATTTTTGTAAAACAACCCCTATGTTCCCCCTTGAACCAAAATAAAAAGAATTACTAGGCTAAAAGATTATTTCCCCATGTTTTTTAAAATCATATCACCAAATACCCAGTTAAAGAGAAATAAAATAGATAAAAATAAGGAATATGTAAATGGAGAAGAAAGGGATATGCCTGACCTTAAATTGGTGGAATAAATATCCTTTAAGTACCCTTGATCCATAAGAAAAAAGTGAGTAAAAATAGAAGGACAAGGGGAGATCTCCTAGGTTCATGAACGAACAAGAGGAAATGAGATCCAAGTTTCTGTAAATGATATTTTTAATTAATTTGGGTCCAAAATAAAATTTTCTTAGTTTTAAAAAAACTTCTTGGAACTCATTGTAACTCTAGTGAATCTTTTAGAACTCTAGTGGGATCCATCAAAACTCTGATGAAAATCCTATGATCTATTGGATAGTCCACTAGACTTACAATGGGAACCATTAGAACTGTAATTTTAACACAAAAAATCTAGTGGCATAATGATGATGGATAATTTATTACATTACTATAAAAGGAAAAGATCACAGAATCCAATAGTTTAGTTGTCTTGAGAAACAAGATACATAATTGAACATTACATTAAAATAAAAACTAATATATATCATATGAAAACTTGAAAACTTTATTATTTCTCCTTGGAAATATATATGTCACATATAGTAATCTTAATGGTTTCCTAGGGAAGAGGTGAGCACATACACTTAGTAAGGGGTAGTGTATAGTAGAATCTAACAAAGTATAAGCATGGAAAACATAATATGAAAGGAATAAATAATAAAAAAATCCATATTAATGTTAACATAATCGTAATATATCCATGGATAATATAACGGTGTGATATAAATCAAATAGATAATAATAATTAACCTCGTAGTGATGAAATAAATAATTCTACACATCATAAACATATCATCAAGGCCTTGTTCCATGACATAATACATAAACGGGTAACACATACAGCAAATACCCATGCTAGTTTATCTCATGAGATCTACCACTGCAACGAGGGGCTGTATAATTTTGAGTCCCACCCATCACATAATAATTATAGTGCATCTATAATATTAAGAGAATTGATAAATAATACATATCAAAATTTTCCATAAGAAACCTCTTACATAATTATGTTTTTTAATCAATATTTATTCATATATAAATATAGGATATACAGAATGTCAATATTTCCATATTCAATTGAATAATATATATATCTAGGTGAATATTAGACAATAAACTTTGAAACTATAGTATTTTAACAATATAATGGAAAGTAAAATTATCAATGGAATGGTAATTTTATTGTACAAGGATATTAATAGTAAATAATAATTTATTTTAATAGTTTTAAATAGTAGGAGACCAAATAAATGATAAAAAAATTCCCCTTATAACCACACTTTCATATCTAGTGCAACAATTACATACTTTAGATACATAAATTGAAAATTCATTCCAAAACCATAAAAATATATTCAAATACTTCATTATGGTTTGAAAAGAACATGTGAACCAAACAAAGAATATACGCTGGGAGTGTCAAGCTAGGTGTGCAGTTAGTCCCACTTATTGTGCATAGATTCAAGATCAAGTTAATATCTAACTAACATTTTTATAGGTTATTACCCATATGTGAACTTAAGTAAAATACTATATCAACTTACAGAATCCATAAATGTATTTAATTTATATAAAACCAAATATTACTTGTTTTATCAAAATTTTAAAATGCTTTCCTATATTTAGATTTATCACTTGGGTTTTAACTAATGCTAGAGAATTATAATGTCTTGTAAAGGTAGTTTAATGAGAGGGAGTAGTGATATACCATTAAAATATATAATAATAAATTTATAATGATTAATCATAATAATATTTCACATTGAAATGAAAAGAAATTTAAAGGGATTACACAAATATTATATAGAAAGGGATTAGAAACCCTTACTTGAGTATAATAACTACTTAGGTAAATGATATAATAAGAATAAATAAGTAATATAATATTAACAATATATCAAATTCATGATAATACCATAGAATTGAGATCATATAAATATATTAAGAGGTAGTTAAAAATATATTATAACAAAAATATTATAATTGGAAATTAAATAGGAGGATTGTGAACACTTACTTCAACATAATAACAGCTTAGGAAAAGGCTATAATGATAAGAAATAAGTAATCTCCTATTAAAAATGCATAAATTTTATGAAAATACTATGGAATTAAAATCATTTAAATATATGAATAAGTGTTTAAAAATATATTATAACAAAATTATTGTAATTGGAAAGGAAATAGGAGGTTTGGTAACCTTTACTTAGTCATAATAAATCATAGGAAAAGGTTATAATAAGAGTTAATAATAAATATCCCTTTAATATATATATATATATATAATAGATGAAAATAACATGTAATTATAATCATGTAAATATATTTATACATATTTGAAATTATATTATAACAAAAATATTACAATTGAAAATGAAATAGGAGAATTTCAAATACTTTCCTTCTAGGGTAGCATCTTAATGCTTCATAATAACACCTTATATCTAATAATACCATGTAGGGATTATTTATAGAGTAAATGTGAGGAAAAATATGACCACTAATTTTGGACTGAAGATGAATGGTAGGATGAGTGTGTATTTAAATTAAATGAGGGATAGTTGTTTATTAATTTCTAAATATGGGACTATAAAATATAGGTTGTGAAAAATAAACAAAAATTGGATTACCCATGATTTTAGATCATTTTTTTTGACATATAATTCATAGTTCATGATTTTTTTGAGTTTGAGAACCAAAATCCATTTATTTATATTACCTTTTCAATGGGAATATAATTTTTTCACAAAAATATCATTTTTTAAACCTTAACTCCCATTTTAGACTTTGGAAATTTATTTCTCGATTTGGAAAATAATTTAAAAGAATTAAAATGATTTATATTAATAAAAAACTTATTTTTTTAATTTTTTTACTTATATTAAGTATTAAATAATTTTTACATAATTATCATATCATAATAATTACCAAATATTCTTACTCTATTTTATTATTTAGAGAAAATTTTGACGGTCTCAGAAAATTATGAAAAATTCACCATTGGATAGTTTTTATGTGCTAATTCCAAATTTAAATTCATTTTTATGGAAATAATATTATATATATTAAAGTTTTACTTTGTAAATATAACATTTATTGTATTTCAAAATCATTTGTTTAGAACTAAACAAATTAAAAACCCTTTCTTCTAGTAAATCATATTTTTTTTATAAGTTATATGTGTATAATTATATTACAATTAATTAATATAATTTGTTAATAATTATTAACTATATTATTATCAATTTATTTTAATCATTTTAATAAATGATTGATGGAATATTGGTTGCATTACTATTAAAATAGTCAGATTCCCAACGATTATATTCCGATAGTTAGATTGATATGGTCATATTAGCCTTTATATATACACTTCATTTTAATATCCTAAGATCATTCTTATCCTTATCTTAGTTTTTATACCACGTCTATTACATTTCTTATTGTTTTCTTAATACTAGAAATATATCTCATATAATTTTTATTCTTTTTTAGAGTATGATTCTTTAGATTTCAAGATTATTGTGTTGTAACATATTGTTACTTGTTTTATAGTACTATTTTACCTATTATTTTTAAGGAAATTTTATAGTTTTCTATTGAATTGCTATATATTGTACCATTATTATAAAATAATAGAATATAAATTTTTCATAGGTTTTTTTGATGAAATTTTTATTTACTATATTATAATATCAATTGTTATATTCTCTTCCCCATAAATATTTTTTTCCTAAAAATTTAAAAATTAAATCAATCTATAAAAAAATATAGTTAATTATTTCTCATTCTTTCTTAAGCTCCAATGTTACTTCCTCTAACTTGTGATTCCTCTAAATTATTTTCACTATTCAGGTTGTCCAATTCTATAACACTTGTTCTCTAATGTCAAGATTTTGGATAGACTCTTCATTATATGACACGTCAATAAATAGTTATATTTCCCTAATAGTTAGTACATATGTTGGGTTTTTCAGGTAAATTATCAACATAAAAATATGTAATATATTATTAATTTTAGATATGTTTAGTGGAAAATCCAAATGATAATCCATGCCTCTAATTTTATCTAAAATCTTAAGTCCTGATGTTCTTTGGACTTAACTTCCCCTTATTACCAAACTTTATAACCATCTTACATTGTGATAATTGCAAGAAGACATGGTCCCATAATTGAAATTACAAGTCCTTATTTTGATTATCAGTATAGAGTTTTTATCTACTTTGAGTTACTTTTATATGATTCTAAATATCCCATGTTTTCTCAGTTGTCTCCTCAATAAGTTTTGGACCTCATGGATTTACTTTCCCAACTTTATCCCAAAATATTAGTGTTATACATATTTCCCCATTCAACTCCTTGTATGATTCCATTTATATGATTTAATAGAAGATATTGTTGTATAGAAATTCCCCCAAAGGTATTTAATGGTCTCATGTTTTTTGGAAACCAAGTGAAAATTACCTCAGTATGTCCACTAAGGTTTGAATTGTCCTTTTAAACTTCCCATCAGTTTGAGGAAGATAGGTGGTACCCAAATTCATATTAGTGTTAAAATACTTTTAAATAATCCTCTAAAATTTTGATGTGAATTGAGGTTCATGATCAGATAAAATTGATAAATATTCCCCATAAAGTCTCAAAAACATCCTTGATATAGCTTCATGTAAGTTTTTCAATGAGAAAATCCTCCCTAATTGCTAAGAAATTTATAGACATGGTAAGGAAATCCATAATGACCCATATAGAATCAATCCTCTTATATGTATTGGGTTTCCTTGTTACTAAATCAATTGTGATATTATCAAATTTCCACATTATTATAGGGAGAGGTTTCATAACACCCTTTGGATGTTTCCTCTCAAATTTTATATATTAACACAACAAGAATCTTAATAAATAGTCTATAATTTCTTAATTCATGTTTTCCAATCAAAATTTCTCCCTTATATCCCTATACATATTGGTACTACCTTGGTGTATATATAATTTTGATATATGATATTCATTTAGAAATTCCCTCTTTATCTTGGGTGATGAGGGTAAACATAGTCTTTCTCTAAACTTCAATAAAACATCCTTATAGATTAATTCTATCAATATCACATATTTTTTGGATTTTATCTTATTTTTTACACATTTATCTTCTAATTAAACTTATTTTATCTTATCTAATAAATATTTATGGGAAATTACTTATAAATGGAATGATATTTTATTTTCTATAAAAATTTCCATATCCAACATTACTACATCCATAAATATTGAGTCCTTGTCTATCATCATCATGGATAGATGTAACACCCCAGAATTATAAAGGGTTAAATGACTAAATGATATGAATCATTTCAATAAGGTGCACCTTCTTTTTTCGGATCCTATCAGATTAGAACTCCATAGTTAAGCATGCTTGGCCTAGAGTAGTGATCAGGATGGGTCACCTTCAGGGAAGTTTCTCAGGGTGTGTGTGAATGAGGAAAAGCACACTAGAAAGTACATGTGTTGTCCTGTGGAGACTTTCATTAGTTAGATGACCCGTTCGGGCACGTGGGTGGGCCCCAGGGTGGGGACCGCGTGTTTGCAGGGCAACTGGTGGTACCTGGCAGGCCAGGACTCGAAAACCATGTTAGGGCGAGGTGTATGTGCTGTCATTGGGTCCCAATTGTCACAATAAAACACCATCATCCTTCTTAATCAATGCATCAACCACCATTTTCCTTCTCAGGGTGGTAGTTTATTTCACAGTCATAATACTTAATTAGTTTTATCCATCTCCTTTCCTCATGTTAATATATTTTTATGTGAATATATACTTCAAAAATTTTATCAGTATATTTCATGCCTTTTACCTTAAATATAGTGTCTCTATATCTTCAAAAAAATATTACATATCTCATATCAAAATCAAGAGTTGGGAATTTTTTCTAATGGGTCTTCAACTACCTCAATGCATAAGAAATAACTCTATCATTTTTCATAAGGAAACTCCCTAGTCCTTTCTTTGATATGTCATTGTATATAAAAAATCCTTCTATTCCTGATGGTAATGTTAATATTGATGCATTGATTAATCACTTTTTTATTTCCTCAAATATTTCTTAAAATTCCTTTTTCCAAGTGAATTTAACACCTTTATGTGTCATCTTGGATAATAGATTAGATAATTAACTAAAATATTCAAAAAATCACTGATAGTAACCAGCTAAACCAAGGAAAATATATATCTTAAGTATATTTATTCCTGTGGTATATTCATTAATAACATTTTCATTTATAGTGTTAACCAATATTCCATATTTGGATATAATATGGAGAATAAAAAAATATTTTTGATGCTAAAATTCACACCTACTAAATTTACTTTATGGATCCTCCTTTAGAGTCTCAAGGACAATCTATAAATGATATTCAATCTCTTCAAATCACTTAAAGTATATCAAGATATCATAAATAAAAAAGTATGAAAAAATTATCATGATAATACTTGAATAGTATATTCATTAGATCCATAAACATCAGAGTTTCATTAGTTAACCTAAATGTCATTATAATGAATTTATAAATTTCTTTTATGGATCCTCCTTTAGAGTACCAGGACAATATATAAATGATATTCAATCTCTTTAAATCACTTAATTTATATCAAGATATCATAAATAAAAAAACTATGAAAAAGTTATCATGATAATCTTTGAATAGTATATTCATTAGATCCATAAACATAAGAGTTTCATTAGTTAAACTAAATTTCATTACAATGAATTCATAATTCTCATGACTTCTGTGAAATTTGTTTTTGGTATATCATCATTTTTTACTTTTAATTGATGATAACCAAAACAAAGATCAGTCTTTGAGAAGTAATAATACCCTTGGGGTTTATAAAATAGATCATCAATATGAGATAAATGATACTTCTTAATAGTAATGTTATTTATTTTCCTCTATTCATTGAATAACTTCATAAACCTGTCATTCTTATTCATAGATAATATAGGTGTTCCCCAAGGTGAAACATTATGGAATATAAATCCCTTATCAAAAAACTCTAGTAGTTGTTTCTTTAATTTCACTAATTCCACCAGAAACATTAGGGTTATATATGTTATTTTTCTTACGGAAAAAATAAATAAAGAATTCAAATTTAATATAGGGTGGATATCTAATTAATTCTTCAGTAAATAACTTAATATAATCCCACAAAATAGATACATCCAATATTCTTAGGATATTATCCTACTTCATTGATTCATACTCTCTAATAATTCCATTATGATGAACCACTAGATTCAATTCTAGATGAGAATTTGATAATGAAATATCTTCTATAAAAACTGTGTATTCTCTTATTTCCATAGAGATTGTAATCTCTTTTTATCGAAAATAAATTCTTACATTAGACGTTGAGAGATAATCTATCCCAAGGAATATTTCAAATACAATCATTGGTATAATAATCTTGTTTACATATAAGTAACTTCCATGAATTTTAATATAGATAGACCAATATAATTTCATTACTATAATATATCTACTAGGGGTTTTAACTAACAACTATTTTTTAATGCTTCAGAGGATGGTTTAATGTTCTTAGAAATCCCTACACTGATTATGGGTATTGACATGCTTTTTTTCCTTTTATTAGCTATCATTTCAAAAAAAATGAATATACTTAATTAGTTCATGAATAAAACTATGAATTAAAAAACATAGAATATAATTCATATGAATTTATTAAAAATTCATGTCATGTAATCTAGAAATATTTCTATAATATCTTAAGAGTCTTTTATAATGTTATGTTCTTTAAGAAAAATTCTTCAAAATATACTTCCTAAAGTTTATAACAAACTTGTTGTGATACCAATTGTAACACCCCAGCTCCTATAACCTAGATCCAGTGGCTATTTTATTACATTGTCACAAAATACATAGATCATGGGATCCAATAGTTTAGTAGTCTCAAAAAACTAAATGCATATATGAACATTACATTAAGTTTAAAACTAAATATATATCATATGAAAAAATGAAAATTTTATTATTTCCCCTTGAAAATCCATATGTTATGCATAATAATATTCTTGGTTACATGAGGAATTGGAAAACAAGACAAACGTTTGAGATCAAATTCTTAGTATAGGGTACTGTAATGTGGAATCTAATATATTTTAATCATGGAAAACATAATTTTTAAGGAATAAATAACCAAATTAAATCAATATGAATGATAACATGATCATAATATATCCATGGATAATGTAATAGTAGAATATAAATCACATAGATAAAAATAACTGATCTCATAGTGATGTAATTAATAATTTAAAACATCATAAACATATCATTAAGGTCTCATTCCAAGATATCATTCATAAACGGGTAACAAAAACACCAAATTATCAAGATAGTTTGTCTCATGAAACATATCAATGCATCAAGGGACTATATAATTCATGGTCCCACCTATCACATAATAAGACCAATACATCCATAATATGAAGAGAATGGCTATACAATACAAATAATAATATTCCCTAGTAAACCTCATACATAATCATGGCTATGTAATCAATAATTATCTATATAGAAAAAAAATGATATCTAAAATGTTAATATTTCCCCACTCAATAGAATAATATTTAAATCTAGGTGAATATCCAATAATCAACTTAGGAACTATAGTATAGTCATAATTTAATAGAAAATAACTTTATCAATGTAATGGTAATTTCATGGTACAAGGATATCAATAGTAAATGGTTATTGAGTTTAATAGTTTTCAATGGTAGGGTACCAATGAAATTACAGAAAAATCACCCCCATAACTACACTTCTGGATCTGGTGCAACATTCAAAAACTTTAGATATATTAATTTAAAATTCATTACAAAACCATAAAAATATATTAAAATCTTTCATTAGGGTTCACAAATAACATTTTAATCATCCAAAGCATACCCCTAGGAGTTTCAATCCATTTATATAGTTAATCCCACTTGTTTTACACTGAGTTATGATCGATTTTACCCCATCTAACCTTCTATATATGAATATCTACATGGTATAATATGTAGAACTTATAAATGTTGGGATAAAGTTAATAAATGGAATTTTATTGGAACCAAACTTGTATAATATATAATAGATAAGGTTTAAGCCATTGAGAAACACATTAAAGCTTCTCAAAGTTGATAAAATATCAACATTGATTATCATTGAAGATACATATAGTTTGAAATTGGAAACAAATTATTACTTATAATATAACCCTAGAAGATTTCCATGATGTTTGGAAAAAAGGGAAAGCTCAACTCTATGTACATTATCCCCTTTTAGATCCTTGATAATATAAGCCTTGTTTCATAATGAATAAACATTCCACCAAACTTGGATCAATTTCACGATTTATTTCACATATATATATAGAGGAATTAAATACTCAATACATCAAATGTACTAAAACTAGAGGTGGTACAACTAAAGTATAACCTCTCCTATAAGGAGAAATTGGTGAAGATCTTGGACTGTAGAGACAGATTTATACATAAAAACAACTCACCCTATCAAAATACTTTTGTGAATTCATAAGTATGAAGAGAAAACATTGGAACCTAAGGAAGCAATAAATAAAATTACCCTCATATATTATCAACTGAGGATATGAGTAAAATTTCAAAGATAAAATTTCTAGTTTGGGATAATGTAATGACTCATACTTTTATATATATAATTCTCCTTATGAATAAATATTTTTGTTAAATTTAGGAATATAGAATAGAATAAAACACATGAACCACATAATATAAATGACCAATACTTTATTATATTAATTTTTAATATTATATTTTCATAATAAATATACTCCATAAAATTGAAAATAATAAAATGGGAAAATAAAAACAAAAAAAATAAAACAACTAGAATAAAAAAATTGGATCATTTTGATCTGCTAAAATTATCACACATGTAAACAGAACTTTTTAAAAACAAAACATTAAAATTTTAGTATTAATTTTGAAATTGAATAATATATAATGTTGGACCCTCTATGATAATGTAGTTTTCATAATCACAAATAATTTCAATATACAGATTCTACACTTTCATTCCATTTTAATATCTCTAAGTAAATCATTTATGTCATACTAAAAAATATACTTAAATAAGTCAATAACCTATATTCATGAAGAAATATGTTTACAAGTGTATTTATACATGTACTTTTGGATAACACTTAGTCTTTTAATGATTTGTGTAAGACAGACCGATGTTCGACACACTGAATTTGACACACCGAAGTCGACACACCAATGTTTGACACACCGAAGTTGAAAAACCAAAGATGACACACCACAGTTGACACAGCGATGTTCAACACACCGAAGTCGACACACTGAAGACAACACACCTAAGTTGACAGACCAATGTTCGACACACCAAAGTCGACACACTGAAGTCGACACACTGATGTTCGACACACCGAAGTCGACACACCGAAGTTGACAGACCGATGCTACCAAACCAAAGACAACACACTGAAGATGAGTCACCGATAGTCATAAAAAAATCTATTTCATTAATACAAATTTATTTCTAACAGTCATATTTATAAAAATTAATATTTCTGACATTATTTAATGTTTTCTGTAGAACTATCTGTAGACAAGTACGAGGTACATGAACGTGTGAAAATATTTATGCCTAGTAGACCTTGAAGTATAAAAGGTCTTCAATCAGATCTCAATATGAGATGGAGAAGGAGACATGAAGATACACAAATACACACAGATCCTGGATAACATGCTGAAATACAGACTGTGCGAACTCAAAATATTGAAAAAGAGAAAAACTCGAAGCTTGGGTTCACCTAGAAACTATCTACTAAAGCTTGTTGAACATCCTCACAAATAAGAGCTGAAAACTTTCACAAGAAACTATGACACTATATTCTAAATCCAAATTTGAGAAGAGGAATAAAATAACATTTCCTCTACATCCATTGAATCCATAGCATTACTACACAACACACAGATAACTGTAAACCCTATTCTCTTTCATAACTCTGTTTTTTTCTTATCATTACTTTTTTGAGAAGTGTTTATATTTGTTTGAATATCACACACTGTCTCATAATCTAAAATGTAGGATAAAAAATATCCTCACTCTCAATCTCTTGTTACACTTGCATCCCACATAGAACTGTGGAAGAGACCCTGTGAGATCTGTTTATTTTTTTCCCACGAATTATTGTGGTAGAGGTCAAGTGTGACGTGGATAGCCTCTGTGCTATTGTAAACCCTGGTCTAGGGTGTGGATTATAATATTATTAATATAAACTTCTTGGTGGTGTTTGATCACCAATTGGAGAGGACTAAGTCTCTACTTGAGACTAAACCTCTTGTTTTATCCTTTGTACTGTTATTTTTTATCTGTCATGTGTTTTTGGCATTAAGATAAACTGAACTTTGATAGTTAGTTTAGCAATTTTTTATATCTGTTTTGAATCAGTAGGTTTGTTTCAAAAAATTTACTAATCATTAGTTTGGGAAAGCTGAGAACTAATCAATCATCAGAGAACCAAATTGAACCTTCAATACTTTTATAAATTCACTAAAAACTGTCTTTGTGTTGATTTTCATAAGGGGGTATTATTTTGTAAAGAACCCTTTTTTAATAGAAATTTTTATAGATACTCAATTCACCCCCCCCCCCCTCTTGAGTCATCTACTATGATAAACATTTGGTATCATAGGTATTTTGAAAGTTACTATTAGTTTTTTGAATCATGACAGCTGGGATTTTAAAAGTTACAGTTAGTTTTTTAAATCGTGTCAAATGAGATTTTGAATGTTACTGTTAGTTTTTCAAATTGTGTCAACTGTGATTATAGTTGTGTTTCAAAGATCTTCAAATTTCTGTTATTTCTAAATTTTTATCTCTTTGAAATTATTTTTAAAACATTATCATGGAATATAGATTGTAAGGGGTTGCAACTAATCGACCACCTTTCTTTAATGGAACTAACTATGCTCAGTGGAAGCATAAAATGAAAATACATCCAGAAAGTATGGGATTTGAAATCTGGACTGTTATTGATTGTAAATATTTTATTCCTAAAACTGATAGAAATACTTGGGATGAACCTACCAAGACTGCCTATAACAATAATTTTAAATCAGTGAATGCTCTGTACTATGCCCTAGGAGATGAAGAGTTTAACAATATTTATGCTTTTAAAACTGCACATGAAATTTGGGACACTCTCTCTATTTCTTATGAAGGAACATATAATGTTAAAGAAATACAATTGAATACTTTTACTATAAAATATGATAACTTTATAATGAAGGATGATGAGTCAATTTCTGATATGTATCTCAGGTTCAATGAAATTCTGAATACCATGATTTCTCTAGGAAGAGAATTAACTGCCAAAGAGCATATCATACGGATTCTGCGATGCCTGCCAAAAAGATGGCATGGAACATCTGTGTCTATCATAGAATCATGTGATATTGATAAAATGCCAGTAAAGGAATTGATTGTAAAATTAATGATATATGAAGAAGAATTGAAGGTAAATCAATAGTAGGATGAACCAAAACGAAATTTTTTAGCCTTCAAGACAACTACATCCAAAAGTAAAGATAAGGAGACAATTCAAGATGTTATCAAAAGCTCAAGAAGTGATGAAGTTGCTTTAGACAGTGATGAAGAAATGGCCCAGTTGTCTAGACGATTCAAGAAATTATATAGGAAAAAGAAGTTCTTCAAAAATCCCAATTACAAAGGAAAGTACGAAAATAAGGGCAATTGGAAAAAGGATTGGAAGAAAAATGATAAATAAAAAGAGATAATCTGTTATGAATGTAAAAGGAAATTACATGTCAAGGCTGAATTCCCAAAGATAAAATATAAGAAAAAGTATGAAAATAAGAATATAAGGTATAAGAAGGCAATGAAGGCCACCTAGAGTGCCTCCGAGGATAGCTCAAGTGAATCTGGCTCTTCTTAAAATGAGAAATATATGGATAATATGTGTTTCATAACAAACACAACTGAGGTAACCTTAGACTCTCCTACACACAATTCTTATTATTCTGAAAGTGAGTCTAAAAATATGACAAATGATGAACTATTTGAATATTGCAAAATATTAGAGGAATCCTATAATGATTTGAAAGATAAATATAAATATTTGAAGAAACAACATGCTCTTACTATGACTACTAGATCTGAACATACTACTTAAAATGATAAAATTGCTCAACTGCTCAAAGAGAACAATGAGTTAAAAATGTCTAATGAAAAATTGAAGAAAAATACTTAGAAAAGTTTACTAATGGAAAAAAAATATTCTTAATAAAATTATTGGTAAAAAATAGATCCTAAGTATAATTCTGGGATTGGATATCAACTAGGTTAAAGGAATTTATCCAAATCACATTTTGTACCCAAATCTGGAAAATATGTTACCTGTTTCAAAAACCAGAGTTGTACTGCAAGTTCCAGTTCCACAAATTCATTTACTATATCCAATTATTCAGGACCGAATAAAGTTTATTTTTCAAACACTCTATATTATACGTATTTGAAACCCATAAGATTATTGTGGGTTCCTAAGGCTTACATTACTAATGTATGTTGAACTAGACAAATATGGGTAGCAAATTCATTTATTGGTTAAACTATTTCATAGTTAAACTGCCTAAAGAGTTCCTGTAAAAAGTTGTGGTACTTGAACAGTGGGTGTTCAAGACATATAATAGGGTATTTTTCAAGATTTAAAATTCTTATCAATATTGATGGAGCACATGTCACATTTAGTGGTGATGGTAAAGGAAAAATCATCAGCCTAGGTCAGATTGGTAACCCTGACTCTATTTCAATTTCTAGAGTACTGTATGTTGATGGACTGAAGTATAACCTACTCAATATATCTCAACTGTGTGATGATGGATTTAATTTTAAATTCAAAAATGATCCATTCCATGTTTTTTATGCCAAGAATAATTTAGTATTTACTGCTTTTAGAAATGATAATGTATATGCTATAAATCTAGACACACTAGCCTCACAGAATGTCTCTGGTCTAAATGCATTTCACAAATAGTCTTGGATCTGTAATAGAATACTTGGACATTGTAATATAAACTCTCTTAGGGAGTTAACTAGAAAATGATTAGTTAGAGACTTACTGAGATTAGATTTTCTAAACAACAAAGTATGTAATCCTTGTCAAAAGTGAAAGCAACCTAAAATCTCATTCAAACCAAAGAAAGAAGTAACTACTTCTCAACCTTTAGAGTTGGTTCACATGTAATTTTTTAGACCATCTAGAGTTTCAAGTCTCAATGGGAAGCACTGTGTTTATGTTCTTGTAGATGATTTCTCTAGGTATACCTGGACCTTTTTCCTAGACCATAAAAGTGAATTATGTTCACACTTTACCAAGTATTCTAGGATGGTAGAAAATATCGGTGTATTTTAGATTAAATCCTTAAGAAGTGATCATGGTCGTGAGTTTTAGAATCAATATTCTGAAGATTTTTGCTCAAAAAATGGCTATAATCATAACTTCTCTACACCTAGGACACCTCAACAGAATGGTGTAGTATAAAGAAGAAATAGAACCTTACAATAAATTTCTCGGACTACGCTTAATGAATATGATTTACCCATTTATTTTTGGGATGAAGCTATTAATACAGCTTGCTACATAATAAACAGAGTCTTAATTAGACCCATTCTTAAGAAAACTCCTTACGAGTTGTGGAATAATATGAAACCCAAAGTAGGTTATTTTAAAGTTTTTGGATGTAAATTCTATATTCTAAACACTAAAAATAATTTAGATAAATTTTCCTCTAAACGTAATGAAGGAATATTTCTTGGATATTCTACATCAAGTAAAGCTTATAGAGTCTTTAATAAGAAAACCAAATGTGTGGAGGAATCTGTACACATCAAATTTGATGAAGAAGATCCACATGATCCCAAGACTTAACTAGAAAATGTTAAAGAGGATATGTCCAATATTGACATTAATGATACAACCTCAAATCATCATGTGAAGGAATTTGTGAAAACTTACAGTTCTAGAAATTTTCCACATTATAACTATAGTGAACCAGATCAACCTAACCAACCTGAAATATCAAGTCCTACTTTCTCTAGACTAACTAAAACCCTCAATAATCATCCCTTAGATGTTGTTGTTGGAGATTTAGATAGAGGAACACATACCAAAGTTTCCTTGAGAAACCAGGTTCAACATCAAGCCTTCTTGTCACAACTTGAACCTAAAAATATCAATGATGCAATGAATGATGAATTTTGGGTAATAGTCATGCAAGAAGAACTTAATCAGTTTGAAATAAATGAATTTTGAAAACTTGTAGATAGACCTAAGGATACTTTGACCATAGGAACCGAATGGGTGTTTAGAAATAAGGTTTATGAAGTTGTAAATATAGTTATAAATAAATCTAGACTAGTTTCACAAGGATATAATCAAGAATAGGGAATTGATTATGAAGAGAATTTTGCACTAGTATCTAGACTAGAGGAAATTAGGATCTTACTTGCCTATGCAGAACACTAGGATTTTAAACTTTATCAAATGGATGTCAAAATTTCATTCCTAAATGGTTATATAATTGAGGATTTTTTTGTTGAACAACCCCCTGATTTTAAAAATCCACATTTTCCAAATCATGTGTTCAAATTTTTGGATGCTTTATATGGTTTGAAACAAGATCCAAGAGCATGGTATGAAAGGTTATTTAATTTTATTATTTCTAAAGATTTTACAAAAGGACTTGCAGATCCTACTTTATTTATAAAAATAGTTTCAAAAGAAGTTTTAATAGCCCAAATATATGTATATGATATTATCTTTGGATCTTCTAAAAATTCTTTATGTAATGATTTTTCAAACATAATGCAAAGTGAGTTTGAAATGAGTTTAATGGGTGAACTTAAATATATTCTTGGATTTCAAATATTTTAAAATAAATAAGGTATTATTTTAAATAAAAGTAATTACAAAAAAGATCTTTTGAAAAGATATGGTTTTGATAGAATTAAGAGCAGTGAAACTCCTATGATTTCTACATGTAAGTTAGATCTTGATGAAAATAGAAAATCAGTTGATTAAACTACTTATAGAGGAATAATAGGGATTTTGATATACTTAACAGCTAGTAGGCTAGATATTATGTTTAGTGTATGTATGTGTGCGATATTTCAAGAAAATACCAAAGGAGTTACACCTAAATGTTGTTAAAATAATTTTAAAATACCTCAAGTATACAACTAACTTAGGATCGTTCTATCCAAAAGGACAACCTTTTGATTTAGTTAGCTATTCAGATGCTGATTTTGGTGGATGTAAGTTAGATAGAAAGAGTACCTCTAGAACATGTCACTTTTTTGGAAAGTCACTAATCTCATGGTGTAGTAAAAAGAAAAATTCAGTTGCATTATCAACTGCTGAAGCAGAATACATTGCCGCAGGTAGTTGTTGTGCACAAATTGTTTGGATGAAACACATCTTATTATACTATGGATTTCAATTTAGACATATCCCCATAAACTGTGACAACAAAAGTTCTATTAACATTTCTAAAAATCCAATTTCTCATTCTAGAACAAAGAATATTGATGTAATACATCACTTTTTGAGAGATCATTATCAAAAAGATGATATAACTCTTGAGTTTATTGGGACAGAACATAAACTTGCTGATATATTCACTAAGCCCTTAAGTTATGAGTGAATGAATTACATAAAACATGAAATAGGAATGATAAATCAGTAGTATCTCCTTGAAACTGATCTCCTTAAAACTAATCTTCTTCAAACCAATCTTCTTGAAACCGGTCTTCTTGAAACTGATATCCTTGAAACCGATATCCTTGAAACTGATCTTCTTGAAACTGATCTTCTTGAAACTGATCTTCTTGAAATCGATATTCTTGAAACTGATATCCTTGAAACTGATATCCTTGAAACTGATCTTCTTGAACCCAATCTTCTTGAAACTGATCTTCTTGAAACCGATATCCTTAAAAGTGATATCCTGGAAACTGATCTTCTTGAAACTGATCCTTGAAACCGATATCCTTGAAACTGATCTCTTTGAAACTGATCTTCTTGAAACCGATCCTTGAAACCAATATTCTTGAAAAATATCTTCTTGAAACCGATCCTTGAAACGGATATCCTTGAAATCGATATGGTATCCCTCCTTTTTATTACATAACTTTACATTACATTTTACATACATAGAATCTTTAAAGTCTAGTGTCTCGGAAATCAGGAAAAATGAAACTTGAATAAAACATAAAACATTCTTATAATCAACTTGTAAAGCTGCATTATAAGTTCATCCTAAGTAAAATTACTGCATCTCATAACCTGGAGGCATACATTCAAAGGAAAGGGTGAGCAGAATGCCCAGTAAGGGTAAGCAAGGGAATAAGTTTACTTGTGATATCAAAACAGACTTGAATAAAACATAAAGATAGGAACAATGAAATAATAGGAATATAATAATGAAAATGACTTGAATAATAACTTGAATATGTGGCTACAACATTTCATTTAGACATTCATGAACATATCACCAAGTTCCATCCTCAAGGTGTCATAAAAAATACCAAGGTTATTCACCAAGATATCGTGAAACTTATCATCTCTAGAGATTAATTATTTACCCAATTCATTGGAGTGATATCAATGATCACCATTAATATTTCTTTATTTACATGTGAACCACATATATCATAATCAAACATTTCATAAATAACCCATATAGAACAAAATAAATGGGTTTCATTTCAAACTCGCGTCCTTTTAAAAGTTCTAAAAAATAAGATCATTATGTCATTTATAACCCTTGGAAAGGGAGTGAGGGTTACATGTATGTCAATTACAGAATCAAAATATATCATTTTTTGTATCAATGAACACCCATATAAACGAAATAGGTATGGGTATTCACATAAATAAAACAAGATAATTCCTTGAGAAAAAGAGAGAGAAATTTTTGAGACGAAATTTCTGTAGCATAACGGCTATATAACATGGTTTTAAAAAATAATATAAAGAGAGGTTACAAGGGTCTCCCATCCATAAATGGATAATTTTGTAGTGTAGTTATATAATAAAAAGAAATAAGATCATGGTGTGGATATTTTAATGACACACCACATGAATAGGAAACTTGAAAAGAAAAAGAAAGCACGGTTTCTTTTATGAAAATTCAGCATCCTAACGACATCACTTAAAAATTCATAAAATCAATTGATGAGAGTAGAAAGGGTCTCTCATAATTTGGAAATAAAATGGACAGTAGTAAAGATATATATAATCAATCCCTCATATAATAAAATGGGACTATAAGACATAACATAAAGGAAGTCGTGACTTAAAAGAGGAGGGTGAAAGGTTCCCTTACCGATTTGGTGACTTTCGAAATGTACACCCCAAGAAAGATGTATCATGTAAAGAATATGTAAATACCCACAAATTAAATTATATTACACAAAGAGTACAATCATGTGTAGTACATACACCACACAATAGGAAATAGTGGCAAATATACCCTGAATCTCACAGGAATAAGAAGTGAGATGGAAATCCCGTACCACGTTGTACTCAATCGAATCGTATGACCATTAATTACTAACCACCAAAAGAATCACAGGATACCATGAATATAAAAGGAATATTGATAATATATATCCAATGGCAGTACACAATACACCAAATTCTATAAATAAGTGGCGAATAATGGAAATCTCATGGAATTAAAAGTGAGATAAGAATCCCTTACCTTGAAGAGTAACTTCAAAAGATTGAAGGTCGGGACCTTGGGAGGATTGAGGGAACCTTTGGAGAATTTATTGGGAGGTAATAAGACCATAACTTCGTTTAGGTGGATTTTGGAATGAAATGTATGAGGTAATGGCTTGGTATTTATAGGGGAAGTGAGGGAACAAATCATTAATTGCCAAGGGACACCTCATCGGTGGTTTTGGAAAAACCATGGGCTTGCCCATGGTATTTTCCCATAGTATTGGACACTTGGGACACATCAAAGAATATCTCAGTATTCATAAGTCGACCAGAAATATTACATAATTATAACATCATTAAAGATGTCATTAAACACCCGAAACAAAAAACTATATTTTCACTATTCACTGAAAATTCAACTTTTTCAGAAAAATACCAAAAAATCACCTTAACCTAATATCGATGCTCTGAATTGAAAAATGAACTCAATTTTATAAAAATATTTTTATAAATATTTTTAATTTAATTTTTAAATAAAAAACACTATTCACCCAAAAAAACTAATACTTAACCAATAATTTCTGAAACAGTTATTTACCTATTTTATTGAATCACATTAATTAATCAAGGTTCTCAAATTATATTAATACTTTCTTAAGTGAGGTTACTTAATCCATTTGGTCACATTACTAATCATAAGCGTAAAATCGCTATTCATAATTTACTATTCACCAAAAATTAAGTTGATCTTACTAGACTCTAAATTTCTTAATGAACACAACTATAGAAGACCATTTTTAAAAATCATTACACGTTTTTAATTATTTAAGGTTTATATAAATATTTTAAAATATCCTTTTTTTTAAAATTCATCAATAATATACATCCTATATTTATCCGGACATTTGAAAATTCACAAACTTCACCATAAGAAGAAATCAAAATTTTTATGTATATCAAAGGATTAGATAAAGCGGCTAAGGTCTCATTATATATCCCCTTATAACACTAGCATAGGACCTAAGGGTATGGTCTGCTAAGGTGATGGAATCTTGGGGCAGCTCAGCCAACATTGCCTGAATGGTAATTTTTATCAGCTTGAACTACTCCCGAAGGAAATTTCGTTCTAACTTCACATGATGAATTTCGGCTTGGGTTTGGTCCAGAGAAAAGTCCAGTGGTGCTACCTCCTTCCCAAGTTCCATCATATGGGCTTCAAACGGCCCGAGTCTACTAGAGGAGGCCATAAAATATTTTTTCTGTATTAATTAACCAAGATCACTTGTATTTATAAACAATAATTGTAATGTTAAGAGTTTAGTTTCTAACAGTTATATTGACCAATGGTCATATAACAGCCAAAACCCAATAGTATCATTTAATTATACTCACTTTGTTATTTAAAGAATATAGTTTTCTTGAGTATAAAATAAAATAACACACGAAATTAGAAAACAAAAATTATTCATAATTTCGGGTCATTACATTCTTCCCCCATTAAGAAATTTCATCCCCAAAATTTTAACTCATACCCTAAGAAGAGAAAAGGTGTGGCTACTTCTTCCTCATATACTCCTCTGGTTCCCATGTGGCTTGTTCATATTTTTGGTTCCTCCACAACACCTTAACAAGGTGGGTAGTCTTGTTGCATAGAACCTTGTCTCAACGATCCAAGCTCCCCACCGGTTTCTCCTCATAAGAGAGGTCATGTTCCAGTTGTACCACCTCTGGGTTTAGTACATGTGAAGGTTCAGGTATGTACTTCCTCAAGAGGGATACGTGGAAGACATCATGAACTTGTGATATATTTAGAGAAATTTCAATCCAATAGGCCACTGCTCCCACGCAATCATGGATTTCATAGGGGCCAATGTACCTATGGCTGAGCTTCCCTTTCTTCCCAAAGCTCATAACTCTCTTCCAAGGTGAAATTAGAAGGAAGACCTTGTCACCAACATCAAACTCCAAGTCCCTTCGATGGTTTTTGGCATATTTATTTTGCCGACTCTGAGTAGCCTTAATGTGTTGTTGGATAGCATGGGATTTTTCTGTCATCTCTTGCACAAGATCAGGCCCAAGAATCTTTCTCTCACCAGCTTCATCCCAACAAGTAGTAGTTCTACATCACTTCCCATATTGAGCTTCATAGGGTGCCATTTGAATGCTCGAGTGGGTGCTATTGTTGTAAGAGAACTCAACTAAATGGATATGTTGATCCCATCCACATTTAAATTCCATTGAGCATGTTCTCAGCATGTCCTTGAGTGTTTGAATAGTTCTTTCAGATTGGCCATCAGTTTGGGGGTGATAAGATGTACTAAAATTCAATTCAGTGATCAAAGCATGTTGACGACTTCTCCAGAATTTTGATGTGAACCTTGGATCACGATCAAATAGGATAGAAAGTGGAACTCCATACAGCCTTACCACATCCTTCACGTAAATCCTGGAAAGTTGATCAAGATAGGAATCTTCCCGAATGGAGATAAAATGGGAAGTCTTGGTGAGACGGTCCACAATAACCCATATCGCATTGTTTCCTTTGGAAGTTCTCATAAGTACACTGACGAAGTACATAGTGATATTGTCCCACTTCCATGTTGGTATGGGTAGTGGTTACAATACCCCTTTAGGAAGTTGTCATTCTTCCTTCACTTTCTAATATACTAGGCACCTTGAAGTGTAGTCAGCAATCTCCCTTTTCATATTATCCCACCAATAATGATCACGAAGGTACCTATACATTTTTTTGCTTCCAGGATGTATAGAGAATGTAGAGATATGAGCTTTATCTATCAGTTCCTTCTTTATTTCTGGAATATATGGAACACATAGTCTTGTACAAAATTTCAGTACACCTTCTTGATCAATATTAAACTCAGGAAAATTCACATTTTTTATAGCCTCAAACTTCTTCTATAACAAAGGATCTTCTTTCTGAGCTAACTTGATCATCTCTAGTAATGATGGTTGAGAAATCATTTGGGTTACGGTTTATGATGTCCCTTCCCTTATAATTCCCATGTCTAGCTTTACAAGGTCATTAATCAAAGGATCTCTTTGAATCCTTATCATGGAGAGAAAAACAGGGTCTTTCCTACTTAATGCATCAGCAACTTTGTTTTCTCTTCCAGGATGATAATTAATTGAACAATAATAGTCTTTAAGAAGTTCCAACCATCTCCTTTTTCTCATGTTCAATTCCTTTTGTGTGAAAATATACTTCAAACTTCGATGGTCTGTGTATATATCACATTTCTCCCCATAAATATAGTGCCTCCATATCTTCAGAGCAAAAACGACCGCAGCCATCTCCATATCATGTGTAGGATAATTCTACTCATGAGTCTTAAACTGTCGAGATGCATAAGCAATGAATTTTTCATTTTTCATGAGGACGCACCCAGGCCCTTTTAGAGATGCATCGCTAAAAATAATGAATCCTTCTCTACTTGAGGGAAGAGTTAACACGGGTGCAGTAACTAATCTATTCTTCAGCTCTTGAAGACTTTCTTCACACTCCTTTGTCCAGATGAACTTGAATCCTTTTCGAGTTAACTTGGTTAACGAATTAGAAAGTCGTAAAAAAAATTTCACAAACCTTTTATATTATCTGGATACTCCAAGGAAACTTCGAATCTCAGTTATTGTTGTAGGTTGAGGCCACTCATCTACAAATTTTTTCTTTGCAATGTCAACTATGATTCCTTCATTGGTAATAATGTGCCCCAAGAAAGCGACTTGTTGTAACCAAAATTCACATTTACTAAACTTTCCAAAAAACCTCTCCTTCCATAGAGTTTTCAAAATAGCCCTTATATGATCCTCATGATCCTCATGATTTTTGGAATATATTAGAATATCATCAATAAAAACTACCATAAAATTATCTAGATAGTTCTTAAAGACTCTATTCCTCATATCCATAAAAATGGAAGGTGAATTAATCAGTCTGAAGGGAATAATAACAAACTCATAATAACCATATCTTGATCGGAAGTCAGTTTTTGGAATATCTTCTTTGTTTACCCTCAATTGATGATAACTAGATCGAAGATCAGACTTAGATAATAATTGATTCCCATGAATTTCTTCAAATAAGTCATCAATTCTTGGAAGAGGATTTTTTTTCACTCTAATCCCATTTATTTCTCTATAATCAATGCATAGCCACATCGATCCATCTTTCTTCTTCACATAGAGAACTGGTGCTCCCCGAGGAGACACACTCGGTCGGATAAAACCATTCTCCAAAAGATCTTGGAGTTGTTTCTTTAATTCCTCCAGCTCCACATTTTCCATCCTATAGGGGGTCTTTGATATTGGTTGAGATCCAGGTACGAGTTCAATAGATAACTCTACCTCTCTTTCTGGGGGAGGTCCAGGCAACTCCTCAGGAAATACATCAATATATTCTTGGACTATGGAGACACTTTATATCCTTAAACTCTCATATCCTTCTTTTTATTTACCAATCAACTCCATAAATAAGGATATAGGGGGTTATTATAGACAAATATCAGGTTGATATATCTCTCCTTGGAAGATAACTGTAGGTTTTCCATTCAAGATTACTGAGATTTACTTGCTTCTGCATTTGATCTTAGCATTATACTTTGTGAGCAGTCCATCCCTAGTATAATGTTGAATTCCATCATGGGAATAACTACTATATTTTCAATAATATTGTGCTCACCAAAGTTAATACTGGAGTTTCTAAACACCAACGATGCTTGGATAATCCCACCAGGATTCTTGACTAATAACTCTACTTTTAGAAAATCGGGGTTTGATTCTAATTTTTTTGAAAACTTGTAGTAAATAAATGAATACGTTGAACCAGAATCAAACAAATTATTTGTTATCTTTGATAGGACAATAAGAGTACCTGATACCACATCATTTGAAGCTTAAACTTCAGATTTCATGATAGAAAAAACACGTCCTTGATCCCTTAGACTTTGTTGAGGCAGATGGTGGTTCCCTCCACTACCCTCAGATTTGGACAGTGATTGGCAAAGTGCCCATGTTTTCCACACTTAAAGCACTATACATTAGGTATTTCCTGCACCATCTTCCCCTTTTGTTTGTATTTGGAAGTTGAGGTTTCACCTCACTAAGACAATTCCACACAATATAGCCATCTCTTCCACACTTGTAGCATTTCCCGCTCCTGAGTAGGTAGTTCCTCGAATGCTTCTTCCCACATTTATTACACATGGGAAGTTGCACTTGCTTGCCTCCTCTTCCCTAATCAAACATCCTCCCTAAGCTGGGCTCCATCGATCTCTTCTTGTCATTGGATTTATGATACCACTATGTCTCACCAAACTCCATCTCGACTTTCATCGCACTCCGCACGATCTCCTCATAGCTATCATAGTCTTGGTTGGCTAGATTATTCTGTCGATGAGGTCTTAGTCCACCGAAGAATCTATCAACCTTAACATTTTTATCCATGACAAATATAGATGTGTAACATGAAATCCTTATGGATTTCATCTCGTAGCTTCCCATAGATTCATTCTCCTTCTACTTTAGCTCGAGAAACTCCTTCTTCATTCTTGTTCTCATGGAATGAGGGAAATATTTACTGAAAAAGGTCCTTCTGAACTCTTCCCACTCCATAGCTTCAAATTATACTCTTTTCCTTATGTTTTTAATTAGTTCCCACCACTGATCATCTTCTCCTTATAATTTATAGATATCCAGAGTGACCTTCTCTTGCTCTAAATAGTGGATCACAAAAAATATCTTCTCGATGGAGCTTATCCACTGCTCCACAATCAATGGGTCAGTCGATCCACTGAAGTTTTATGGTCATTGACGCATAAAGGAATCAATATAATGTTGTTACCTTCACTATTATATTGATCTCTCATCTTGATTCAAGTTATTTTATATAACTTGAGTCAGTTGGTTCATCATTCGCATGAATGTTTCCATTCCAAATTCCATCAGAGGGCCATCAGTGCATGGTCCATTGTGGTCACCATTTGCATAGTTCCTCCTATTACCCACCATTTTCTAAGAGAATAAAACCTTTGTGAGAAACTTATTTGATTTAAGAAACTATAAAGGATTTTATTTCCTAAAACTACATGATTTAAACAATTACATTTTTCTATAAATCCTTCACAATGATTCATAAAACGCTTATAATTAACCAAAAATATCCCCCGGGAGTGTCGTAACCAGGAGTACAGCAAGGCCCATTTTCATGCACCAGTTCCTGTTCGAGTCTAGCTCAAAATGGTGTTTTTGGGTTTTACCCCTATGTACATCTGTTCCAGAGCCGCCTCTACCTGCTTGTATCCAGACAGGGATGTATTTGTTTGATAAACCACTAACTCAATACTCACCAAAATACCTGGAAGTTTTACTATATTTAAAATTTTCTATAAGATTATTCCTAAATTTTCTATAGCCTAATTTCAATAAATAACTAAATAGTCATTTGATACCAACTATGGCATCCTATATTTTTATTACATAACTTTACATTACATTTTACATACATAGAATCTTTAAAGTCTAGTGTCTTGGAAATCAGGAACAATAAAACTTTAATACAACATAAAAAATTCTTCTAATACAATTTTAAGGCTTCATCATATGTTCATCCTAAGTATAATTACTTCATCTCATAACCTTTTGGCATACATTCAAAGGAAAGGGTGAGCAGAAGGCCCAGTAAGGGTAAGCAAGGGAATCAGTTTACTTGTGATATCAATACGGACTTGAATAAAACATAAAGACAAGAACAATGAAAGAATAGGAATATCATAATGAAAATTACTTGAATCTTAAATTTAATTTGTGGCTAAAACATTTCATTTATACATTCATGAACATATCACCAAGTTCCATCCTCAAGGTGTCATAAAAATTACCAAGGTTATTCACCAATGTTTCGTGAAACTTTTCATCTCTAAAGATTAATTCTTTACCCAATGAATTGGAGTGCTATCAGGGCGTACCCTTAATATGTATTTATTTACATGTGAAACACATAGATAATAATCAAACATTTCATAAATAACCCATATAGAACAAAAGAACTGGTTTTCATTTCAAAATCATGTCATTTTAAAAGTTCTTAAAAATAAGATCATTATGTCATTTATAACCCATGGAAAAGGAGTGAGGGTTACATGTATGTCAATTCCAGAATCAGATATATCATTTTTTTGTATCTATGAACAACCATATAAATTAAATAGGTCTGGGTATTCACATAAATAAAAAAATAGAATTCCTTGAGAAAAATAGAGAGAAATTTTTTAGACGAAATTTTTGTAGCATAACGGCTATATAACATGGTTTTAGAAAATAATATAAAGAGAGGGTACAAGGGTCTCCCATCCATAAATGGATAATTTTGAAATATAGGGACATAATTAAAAAATCAGATCATGGTGTGGATATTTTAATGACACACCACATGAATATGAAACTTGAAAAGAAAGAGAAAGCATGATTTCTTTTATGAAAATTCGGCAGCCTAACGACGTCACTTAAAAATTAAGAAAATAAATTGATGAGAGAAGAAAGGGTCTATCATAATTTGGAAAGGAAATGGAAAGTAGTAAATATATATAAGAACAATCCCCCACATAATAAAATAGAACTATAAGAAAAAACATAAAGGAAGTCATGACTTAAAAGAGGAGGGTGAAAGGTTCCCTTACCGATATGGTAACTTTCAAAACGTACACCCCATGAAATAAGGATCATTTAAAGAATATGTAAATACACAAAAATTAAAGTATATTACAAAAATATTACAATAATGGGTAGTAAATACACCACACAAAAGGAAATAGTGGCAAATATACCATGAATCTCACAGGAATAAGAACAGAGATGGAAATCCATTACCACGTTGTATTCAATCGAATCGTGTGACCAAAAATTACTAACCACCAAAATAATCATAAAATACCATGAATACAAAGATAATATTGATAATATATATCCAATTTCAGTTCACAATACACCACATGCTATAAATAAGTGGTGAACAATGGAAATATCATGGAATTAAAAGTGAGATAAGAATCTCTTACCTTGAAGAGTAACTTTGAAAGCTTGAAGGTCGGAACCTTGGGAGGCTTGAGGGAACCTTGGGAGGACTCCTTTGGAGGTAATAAGACCAGAAATTAGTTGAGGAGGATTTTTGAATGAAATGGATGAGGGAATGGCTTGGTATTTATAGGGGAAGTGAGGGAACAAATCATTAATTGCCAAGGGACACCTCATCGGTGGTTTTCACAAAACCATGGGCTTGACCAAGGTATTTGCCCATGGTATTGACCACTTGGGACACCTAAAAGAATATATCACAATTCATAAGTCTACCAGAAATATTACATAATTATAACATCATTGAATATGTCATTAAACACCCAAAACTATAAACTGTATTTTCACTATTCACCGAAAATTCAAATTTTTCAAAAAAATCCCCAAAAAACACCTTAACCTAATATTGATGGTCTGAAATCAAAAATTAACTTAGTTTTATAAAAATAATTTTCTATATATTTTTAATTTAATTTTTAAATAAAAAACACTATTCACCTAAAAAGCTAACACTTAACCAATAATTTCTGAAACAGTTATTTACCTATTTATTGAATCAAATTACTTAATCAAGGTTCCTAAATTACATTAATACTTTCTTAAGTGAGGTTACTTAATCCATTTGGTCACATTACTAATCATAAGCGTAAAATCACTATTCATAATTCACTATTCACCAAAAATTAAGTTGATCTTATTAGACTCTAAATTTCTTACCAAACACAACTATAAAAGACCATTTTTTGAAAATCATTACACATTATTAATTATTTAAGGTTTACATAAATATTTTAAAATATCTTTTTTTTCAAAATTCATCAATATTATACATCCTATATTTATCCGGACATTTGAAAATTCACAAACTTCACCATAAAAAGAAATAACAATTTTTATTTATATCAAAGGATTACAAAAAGAAGTTAAGGTCTCGTTAGATAGCCCCTTATAACACCAACATAGGACCAAAGTGTAAGGTGTGCTAAGGTGATAGAATCTTAGGGCGGCTCATCCAACATTGCCCGAGTGGTAATTTCTATCAGCTTGAACTTCTCCCGAAGGAGATTATGTTCAAGCTTCACACGATGAAGTTCGGCTTGGGTTTGGTCCAGACCAAAGCCTAGTGGTTCTACCTCCTTCCCAAGTTCCATCAGATGGGCTTCGAATGGCCTGAGTCTACTAGAGGAGGCCATCAAATCTTTTTTCTATATTAATTAACCAAGATCACTTGTATTTATAAACAATAATTGTAATGTTAAGAGTTTAGTTTCTTACGATAATATTGACCAATGGTCATATAATAGTCGAAACCCAATAGTATCATTTAATTATACTCATTTTTTTATTTAAAGAATATATTTTTGTTGAGTATAAAATAAAATAACACATGAAATTAGGAAACAAAAATTATTCATAATTTTGTGTTATTACATTCTTCCCCCCTTAAGAAATTTCATCCCGGAAATTTTAACTCAAACCCTAAGAAGAGAAAAGGTGTGGATAATTCTTCCTAATAGACTCATCTGGTTCCCACATGGCTTCTTCATATTTTTGGTTCCTCCACAACACCTTAATAAGGTGGGTAGTATTTTTGCGTAGAACCTTGTCTCTACGATCCAAGATCTCCACCGGTTGCTCCTCATAAGAGAGGTCATGTTCCAGTTGTACCACCTCTGGGTTTAGTACATTTGAAGGGTC
This sequence comes from Viscum album, assembly GCA_963277665.1. Classification (NCBI taxonomy): domain Eukaryota; kingdom Viridiplantae; phylum Streptophyta; class Magnoliopsida; order Santalales; family Viscaceae; genus Viscum; species Viscum album. Next base: position 740,781,404 of record OY728138.1, on the reverse strand, counting down.
AGGTATGTACTTCCTTGGGAGGGATACATGGAAGACATCGTGAATTGTTCAATATTTGTAGAAAGTGAAAGTCGATAAGCCACTGCTCCCACGTGATCAAGGATTTCATAGGGGGCAATGTACCTAAGGTTGAGCTTCCCTTTCTTCCCAAATCTCATGACTCTCTTCCAAGGGGAAATTCAAGTAAAGACATTGTCACCAACATAAAACTACAAGTCCCTTCGATGATTGTTGGCATAGCTCTTTTTCCGACTATGAGCAGCCTTAATGTGTTGTTGGATGGCAGGGGATTTTTCTGTCATCTCTTGCCCAAGATCAGGCCCAAGATTCTTTCTATCACCAACTTCATCCCAACAAGTAGAATTTCTACATCACTTCCTTTATTGAGCTTTATAGGGTCCCATTTGAATGCTTGATTGGATGCTATTGTTGTAAGAGAACTCAACTAAAGGGTGATTTTGATCCCATCCACCTTTAAATTCTATTGAGCATGTTCTCAGCATGTCCTCGAGTGTTTGAATAGTTATTTCAGATTGGACATTAGTTTGGGGGTGATAGGATATACTAAAATTCAATTAAGTTCTCAAAGCATGTTGAAGACTTCTCCAGAATTTTGATGTGAACCTTGGATCATGATCAGATATGATAGAATGTGGAACTCCATACAGCCTTACCACTTCCTTCACGTAAATCCTGGCAAGTTGATCAAGGGATCAATCTTTCTGAATGGAGATAAAATGGGCAGTCTTGGTGAGATGGTCCACAATGACCCATATCGCATTGTTCCCTTTGGAAGTTCTCATAAGACCAGTGACAAAGTCCATAGTGATATTGTCACACTTCCATGCTGGTATGGGTAGTGGTTACAATACCCCTTTAGGAAGTTGTCGCTCTGCCTTCACTTTCTGACATACTGGGTACCTTGAAGTGTTGTCAACAATATCCCTTTTCATATTATCCCACCAATAATGATCATGAAGGTCCCTATACATTTTTCTGCTTCTAGGATGTATATAGAAAGCAGATCTATGAGCTTCATCCATCAGTTCCTTCTTTATTTCTGGAATAGATAGAACACATAGTCTTGTATGAAATTTCAGAACACCTTCTTGATCAATATTAAACATAGGAAACTTCCCATCCTTTATAGCCTCAAACTTCTTTTGTAACAAAGGATATTCTTTCTGAGCTACCTTGATCTTCTCTAGTAATGATGGTTGAGAAATAATTTGGCTTATGGTTGATGATGTCCCTTCCCTTATAATTCCCATGTCCAACATTACTAGGTCATTAATCAAAGGATCTCTTTGAATGATCATCATGGAAGGAACAACTGGGTATTTCCTGCTTAATGCATCAGCAATATTGTTTTCTCTTCCAGGATGATAATGAATTAAACAATCATAGTCTTTGAGAAGTTCCAACCATCTCTTTTGTCTCATGTTCAATTCCTTTTGTGTGAAAATATACTTCAAATTTTGATGGTCTGTGTATATATCATATTTCTCCCCATAAATATAGTGCCTCTATATCTTCAGATCAAAAATGATTGTAGCCAGCTCTAAATCATGTGTAGGATAATTCTTCTCATGAGTATTCAACTATCGAGATGCATAAGAAATGAATTTTTCATTTTTCATGAGGATGTACCCAATCCCTTTTAGATATGCATCGCTAAAAATAATGAATCCTTCTCTACTTGAGGGAAGAGTTAACACAGGTGCAGTAACTAATATCTTCTTCAGCTCTTGGAAACATTCCTCACACTCCTTTGTCCAGATTAACTTGACCCCTTTTCGAGTTAACTTGGTTAACGGATTAGAAAGTCGTGAAAAGTTTTTCACAAACCTTCTATAATATCCTGCTAATTCAAGGAAACTTAGAATCTCAGTTATTGTTGTAGGTTGAGGCCACTCCTCTACAACTTTTGTCTTTGCAAGGTCAACTGTGATTCCTTCATTGGTAATAATGTACCCCAGGAAAGTGACTTGTTGTAACCAGAATTCACATTTACTGAACTTTCCAAAAAACCTCTCCTTCCACAGAGTTTGAAAAATAGCCCTTAGATGATCCTCATGCTCATCATGATTTTTGGAATATATTAGAATATCGTCAATAAAAAATACCACAAAATTATCAAGATAGTCCTTAAAAACTATATTCATCAAATCCATAAAAATAACAGGTGCATTAGTCAGTCTGAAGGGCATAACAACAAACTCATAATGACCATATCGTGATCATAAGTTAGTTTCTGGACTATCTTCTTTTATCACCATCAATTGATGATAACCAGATAAAAGATCAATCTTAGAGAAGAATTGATCCCCACAATGTTGATCAAATAAGTCATCAATTTTTGGAAGAGGGTATTTTTTTCACTGTGATATCATTCAGTTCTCTATAATCAATGCATAGTCGCATAGATCCATATTTCTTCAACAAAAAGAGAACCGGCGCTCCCCAAGGAGACACACTTGGTCAGATAGACCCCTTCTCCAAAATATCTTGGAGTTGTTTCTTTAATTCCTCATGCTCTATATTTTCCATCCTATAGGGGGTCTTTGATATCGGATGAGATCTAGGTACGAGTTCAATAGAGAACTCTACCTCTCTTTCTGTGGGAGGTCCAGGAAACTCCATAGGAAATACATCAACGTATTCCTGGATGATGGGGACACTTTATATCCTTAAACTCTCATCTAATTCTTCTTCTTCATCGATCAACTCCATAGAGAAGGATATAGGGATTCTTCTAGACAAAGATCATGTTGAGATATCTCTCCTTGGAAGATAACTATAGGTTTTTCATTCAATACTACTGAGATTTCCATGCTTCTGCATTTGATCTTAGCATTATACTTTGAGAGCTAGTCCATCCCTAGTATAACGTCAAATTCTATCATGGTAATGACTAATAGATTTGCGATAATATTGTGCTTAAGAAATTAAATACTGAAGTTTCTAAACATTGACGAAGCTTGGATAATCCCACAAGGAGTCTTGACTAATAACTCTACTTTTAGAAAATTGGGGGTTGATTCTAAATTCTTTGCAAACTTGGAGGAAATAAAAAAATTCTTAGAACCAGAATCAAACAAAGTATTTACAAGCTTTGAGAGGACAACAAGAGTACCTACTACCACATCATTTGGAGCTTCAACTTTAGCTATCGTGATATAAAAAACATGGTCTTGATCCGTTGGCCTTTTCTGAGGCAGATAGTGGTTCCCATCCACTGCCCTCAGATTTGGAAAGTGATTGGAAAATTTCCCACATTGTCCACACTTAAAGAACTAGACATTAGATAGGTCCTGTAACAACCCGAGATTTTATGAAAAATATTCTTTTTATTTCACTAATGTCTTGTGTTGTACGCTACACCAAAAGGAGCTTGCACAACACTCATCCTTGACTTTCCTTACATTACACGCAATCGCGACCTTCCACGATAGCGTGTGTTGTACGCAACACCGAGTTTCGCTAAACAACGATATGCTATTAAGATATTATTAAAACTAGCCGTTATGAATAGTAATAAACACTTTTTGAAATTTTGTAAATTTTATTTTTCAAAATGGAATTCATTTTTGGATTCGTAATATCGAAATTAGCTTAGGGTGAAATTTTGGTACTTTTCGGATAACTTTCATATTCTGATGAATAGTGAAAATTACTAAATTATAATTAAAAAAAACTTTTTTAATCAAAATAATTAATAGTGATAAATTATTAATTTGAGTGGTTTTAAAGTATATTTAGAATATATTTTTACAATTTAATACAATGTAGGTCATTGGATGTAATTTCACATTTAAACCAGTTATAAACTAGTGGCAATCTTTTGATAGTTATTATCTCTTAAAAACACGCTATTTGTTTTGACGACGAGAATTAATTTTTAAATTAGTTAATGAAACTGATATGTTTTGAATTTGGTAAAATAGACATCATTTTTGAGTTCATAATATCAAATATAGATTAGGCCTAATTTTTGGTATTTTTCTGAAAACATTCAATTTTTGATGAATAGTGAAACCACTAAGTGGTAGGTTAAAAACTGAATTTTTCATAAAACTTAATTTTACCGCTTCTGTGAATGGAATTTCGAAAATCCGACAGACACGGTTGATATCAGTAAGTAAAATGTGGTTCAATGAGATAAAAATAAATTTTTGGTGAATAGTAACTTTTTACTTTTTTTACCGCGATTAATAGTAAATAGGGTAACTAAGGGTAAATATGATATTACTATTACCCTAACACATGTCCTAATTCTATTGGACAAGTGTAATTCGACCAAAAACAAGCTTAGGAATAAAATATGACCATTTAGGCCCACTTGGATTAGATTAGGACATTTATTATTATTTAATTCAAAGAAGAGTTAAAAGAGTCAAAATCAAAGTTTATTTACTAAAACATTTTTAATATAGGGTTGTACATAAGATAAATTCGATTTTAAATATTCATTAGAAAGATAAAAAGATTTCCTACATAATGATATTTTATTTATAATTTTTAGACTTTAAATAAATTAATTTATTTATGACACAACGATGATGCAGTAATTACCCTTTTAAGGAAATATTAACATAATTGATGTTATAAATGCTCAAATGAATGTAATTTGAGACTTTTTATGAATTCCACTAATTTTCTAGGTTACTATGATATATTAGTGTTGCTTTAATCAACTTGGTTCGAACATATAATTCTGTTATGACTTTCACAAAAATCATATATCAAATAGTGTCAAAATTGACACAAAATAGTTTTAAAATCAAATATTATATTATTAATTGTTATTTTATTCCTAAAAATATAAGGTTCGGCAAAATGACTTAGATAAGGATATATGTATTAGTAATAAACAATTTGGGGTTCGTTTGGCATGTTATAGTAAGTGTATTAACCATATAGTGAAAGAAAACAAAAATACACGGTAAAAGTTAAATTATTTAACTTAGAGTTAAATCTAATTGATAAGGTTAAAATAATATCATAAACTTGTCTAAATCCTATTGGTTTATAGGATTTCGACCCATACCCACATTAGCTTCGAAATAAGACCCTTTGGAACCATTATAAACTGATTTTGTCATTAATGTAAAATAATATTTTGAGATATTCCTAAAGTGCCCCTCTCCTCCCTTATAAAAGGGTACCTCCTCCCCCTCCTCCTCACACCAATTTGAGCACTCAAGCTTGGCCAAACCCTGCCAAAATCTCTTCTCCACTTCCCTAGCAACATCCTAGAGGTTCTGGTCTTCCTCAAAGGCCAATTTTAGTGCCCTAAGAGGAGGTCTCAAAGAGGCGCTTCAAAGAAGAGGTAATTACCGTTACCAATTCTTTCATCTTTATTTCTTCTTCCACTTCTTCTTATTAGGTTGTTTCATTATGAAGTAATAACATCAGTATCACTCATATACTGATATGTTATTATAAGTATGAAACAACCCTATTTCACCATCTATCCATCCTACGGAAAAAGAAATCACCGCGCATGTGTACGTACGGAATACCGTCTCCACGCCGTGGTGTAATCTATTTTCCACCACCACCTAACATGGATGGGTATAATGGTGTAAAGAATAACTATACATAGTTATTACAACATCATATTGATTCTTATATATTGTATAATCCACTCCACTCCAATTCAATATTTATGGAAATGATATCATCGCTCGTGCGTACATACGGACTACCGTCTTCACGACGCGATGAGATTCATTCTCCATGTTAACCATTTAAGAATGATTATAAAGTATATATAAGACATAATAATGAAATATATGACATTATAAAGCTACTGGATTTATTTATATATATTTATGTCATCTACTTACTTTCATTTCAAGACAATAAGGAAAGGAAAACAGCGTTCATGCGTACGTACGGACTACCGTCTCCATGAACGGTGTTTTTCATTTTATTTATCTATCTATTATATATATATATACTGAATATATATGTTATATAAATCATGTTTTATATTCTGGAAGTAAGTAAATCATGATATAAGTAATAATGATTTCAAGAACAACATGTCAAAACACCTACGATAAATGAAACGATTTTACCCAAAACACTTCTTTAACATGGAATTTACAAAAGAACGGGTAATATAATGTCATAAGTGAACCATATATGATATCATAACAATGAATATGATTATATAATAAGTAAATGACATTATTTAAATCATTATACAGGAGGTTCGGACACATACGAAGCAAATCGGACCTAAGGTAAGGGAAATATCACAATCTCATTTTATCCGAGATTGTTTATTCGTAAGTATTTACTGGGGTGTATTTTATCATCCACATCCATGTTTCATCAATATGTAATATTATTTCCATCCACCTACAATTGTTTAAATCCATTTTTACCCTTCGGTGAGTTTTTAGTAATATGTATGAAAGGAATCTTTTGTCGTTTTTCGTACGAGGTACTTTTTGACTTTTCCGACAAAAGTACGAAGACTATTTTTTTAACTTATACGGCACAAACGGATTTTTACGGTTTTATAAAGCCTTCCTTTCATGAAGATTCCTCCAAAATATTTCATGACTATTTTCAATAAAATCTCTTTCTTTTAAAATTGAATGATGTTTTGTGAAAAGAAATTGATTTTGAAGAAGAAAGGATATTTTCCTCAAGAATTCATTTCAAGTGTTTTATCAAAATTATTTACCATCTAAGATAATAAAGGGTTCTGTTTCTATTCATATTTTTACATTGATTTGACTATGTTGTAATGGAATTATGTTTATGAATTCCTTTATCTTTTATGAATGTTTTTATGATGTCATGTTGTTTAAGAATCCCATTTTTATTACTTGGGTTATGCTATGATGTATGGTTTATGATTTTGTGGCACACATAAGAATGGTATCATTATGAGATGGGTGGGACCTATATCTACCTCCAATGCATTGGGTAATGATTTTATATCTCATGAGATAGACAGGGCTGGAACGGTAGGTTATACCGGTTCAGTGAAACAGGACTGAAACGAGGGTTACCCGATTCAGAAAGGGACTTTGTCCACTAAGATAGTCTTGGAAATTAGTCTTGACTAACAAGAAATGATTATCTATGATTATGTGTGTATTCCACAAAGTTTCATGTTTTAAGTTATGATTATTGGGATTACTTTTTCACTGCCATGATTTATCCCATGATTATGAAATTATGCTCTCTTTTGCAGGTTATGATTTCCAAAATGTTATGTTCTTATGAATAGGATGTGATTGATATTTATTTTGTTTACCCTTACTGAGCATTTGAGCTCACCCTTTAATGTTTTCTTTTCCCCAGGATATAAAGAAAGGTTTTAGGTAAAAAAAAGGAAGATCTTTATGGGAGATTTTGAAGATCTTTCACCACGATTAGAAGATTATAGTCCAAGTTTCCAAAGACACTAAACTATTACGGTCCTTGTGTGTGTGTGTTTTTTAATGTACTAAGTATTCCGCAAAAGTAATGTAATGTCAATGTACGTCAAGATACGAGTCTCTACAGTTGGTATCAGAGGAAAGTTTTAGTCAACCTTTGGAAACTAGGATGCGAAAACGTTAGTGAGATCCCTAGAGATATTTCTAAGGTATGTCTAGGGATGTCTCTAAGGTTAAGTATACGTATAGGTTATAGTCCTAGAATTGCTCTAACGATCTTAGAATTTAACCTAAGATGTTAGATATTGAGGGTACTACCCCTTTATTATGTTGTTTTCCCTAGCATTATTTTTTCCTCTCACACTATTCTTTTGGGGTTTTAGACGATGGCCGGAACCCGAAGGAACCGTGTTGATCAATGCAATGGACAATGCAATGATTGTCTCCCTGAGCAACCAAACGATATGGGAGCTGGAATGAAAAATCTTGTAGCCATGCTCACACAACTTTCTCAAGCTATGAATCATGCAGGACATCCAAACGAGCAAAGGAAGGAGCAACATTCTGTTGAATCCTTCATGAGGCAGCGTCCGCCTTCTTTCAGTGGGTCTACTAATACATTAGTTGCTGAACAATGGATTAGTACTACTGGAAAGATATTTTCAGTTCTTCAATGTTCTGAACATGATAAAGTCATCTTAGCAGTATATCGTTTGGAAGGTGAAGCTGATCAATGGTGGAATCTTATCAAGAATACGAGGCAAAGAGATGAAATTGATTCCATGGAATGGGACGAGTTCAAGAACTTGTTTTTCAGTAAGTACTTCCCTCGTATTCTTCGAACGAAGATGGAGAAGGAGTTTCTTGAACTAAAGAAAAAGGATGATGAATCTTTTGGTATATACGAAGCGAATTTTACAAGACTTGCAAGGTATGCATCTGGCATTATCATCCAACCTGAAAGTAAAGTTGATCGATTTTTCAGTGGCTTAAAACCAAGTCTTCGAAGGGCATTAGCTATAAGAGACTTCAGTAGCTATGAAGAAATTGTGCGTTGTGCTATCAAGGTAGAAATGGAAGTTGGTGTTACATATCCATCTCATGGTTTTGACAAAAAACAAAAGATGGAGTTCAAGGAGAAATCTCAGAATAATGGTGAAAAGAAGATGAATGTTTACTTATGCACAAAGTGTGGAAAGAAGCATGGTGGAGATTGTCTTAAAGGGACTAGAAAATGTTTTAAGTGTGGAAAAGAAGGTCATCGAGCAGCTGAGTGTCGAAGTAATGGAAAAAGGGTTTCTAATGATGTGAATAAAGCAAACACTGCAGAGAACGCACCACCAACACTTCAATGCTTCAAGTGCAAGGAAATGGGGCATTATGCTAATAAATGCCCTAATTCAAGGGTTAGTGATGATCAACATGAGCAACCACTGAAGGCAAAGGACAAAGGGAAGTCACATGCGATCACTATTAGCAATGTTGAATATGACAACGATGTGGTGGAATGATTAAGTGTTTATGTAATGGGATTTCGAAATAATGTTGTATCATTGAGTATTGCAATATTTATTGATGTGGTATTCAAAGTGATTGATATATTTTGGAAATAAGATGATATGCGCATAATGAAGGGAAAACGAGAAAATGAAATGTTTAATAGTATTCATGAGCTCATGATTAATATAAGGACTAAGTGATATCATGGTTTGAGTATATACAATTTTGAGGATTTTGGTATGTGGAAGGTGTTAACTTTTAACTACATTCAAGTTTTCACTATGGTTCAATGGGTATTCAAGAGAGTACAAGATTAAGGCCTTTGAATGTTTGGAATGTGTCCAACAAGATATATCTTATGATATATGGGGATCAACGATGGTATTAAATCTCTGGTAATCGTTTTCACTATGTTATGAGAATGGACTGCAGTATTATGGATAGGACTAAAGATTGGAATGGATTATGTTGGACATAAGTTAGTATTGTTTAAGGATAGAAGTTTTTTTTGATATTATGGGATGTTATAGTAATATAGTTTTAGAAAAAGGACAACCTGCAGGACGGGCGACAGCCCATCGCTTCGGACAAGGCTGTGGGAATCGAACCCACAACCAAAGTGCGACTGGCCTTTATCGCCTACCACTGGCCTACAGGAAGTCCTTGTTTAGTAGAAACTAGTTTTATTATATTAAGCAGTATGATATATGAAGTATGAGTCCATTTTAGGAACCATATATGATTAATCTCACTATAGACCGACTTATGTATATAATTTTTGCTAGCCATTTGTTTGAGACAGATGGAATGACCCGTCGTTCTATCACATAATCTGCTAACACTTCATGAATAACAAATTCAACTTCATTTATTTAAGAGATGAAGTAGAAATTGTTCAAGGCACAAACAACAGTGAGATTGTACCAAAATAAAGTAAGTATTTATTCTAATTCAAATTTTCAACTTTAGGGAAATGATCTTGAAAACCAAAAATGTTGTCCTAGTGATCTTATACCTGATGAATCAGATGGTACCTTATATCATCACAAATCTATGGATTTGTGATTACTGGCTTTTCCATAGCCATGTCCTCTACCACTCTCCATCAGAACATGATGGTTAGATTTCTCTTCCATATCCATATTTTTACCTATGTGGAAACCCAGCGATTAGTTTATTTGGGTAATCGTTACATTTCATACTTTAGTTTTTAAAGCCAAGTTTTGGTATTCCTTTTTACGATGTGGGATTCTATTAAAGAAACTTTCGAATAGTAAACCATTTATAACCCCGACGAATTTCGAGGGCGAAATTCATTTTAAGGGGGGTAGAATGTAACAACCCGAGATTTTATGAAAAATATTCTTTTTATTTCACTAATGTCTTGTGTTGTACGCTACACCAAAAGGAGCTTGCACAACACGCATCCTTGACTTGCCTTGCATTACACGCAATCGCGACCTTCCACGATAGCGTGTGTTGTACGCAACACCGAGTTTCGCTAAACAACGATATGCTATTAAGATATTATTAAAACTAGCCGTTATGAATAGTAATAAACACTTTTTGAAATTTTGTAAATTTTATTTTTCAAAATGGAATTCATTTTTGGATTCGTAATATCGAAATTAGCTTAGGGTGAAATTTTGGTACTTTTCGGATAACTTTCATATTCTGATGAATAGTGAAAAGTACTAAATTATAATTAAAAACAACTTTTTTAATCAAAATAATTAATAGTGATAAATTATTAATTTGAGTGGTTTTAAAGTATATTTAGAATATATTTTTACAATTTAATACAATGTAGGTCATTGGATGTAATTTCACATTTAAACCAGTTATAAACTAGTGTCAATCTTTTGATAGTTATTATCTCTTAAAAACACGCTATTTGTTTTGACGATGAGAATTAATTTTTAAATTAGTTAATGCAACTGATATGTTTTGAATTTGGTAAAATAGACATCATTTTTGAGTTCATAATATCAAATATAGCTTAGGCCTAATTTTTGGTATTTTTCTGAAAACTTTCAATTTTTGATGAATAGTGAAACCACTAAGTGGTAGGTTAAAAACTGAATTTTTCATAAAACTTAATTTTACCGCTTCTGTAAATGGAATTTAGAAAATCCGATAGACACGGTTGATATCAGTAAGTAAAATTTGGTTTAATGAGATAAAAATAATTTTTTGGTGAATAGTAACTTTTTACTTTCTTTTACCGCGGTTAATAGTAAATAGGGTAACTAAGGGTAAATATGATATTACTATTATCCTAACACATGTCCTAATTCTATTGGACAAGTGTAATTCGACCAAAAACAATCTTAGGAATAAAATATGACCATTTAGGCCCACTTGGATTAGATTAGGACATTTATTATTATTTAATTCAAAGAAGAGTTAAAAGAGTCAAAATCAAAGTTTATTTACTAAAACATTTTTAATATAGGGTTGTACATAAGATAAATTAGATTGTAAATATTCATTAGAAAGATAAAAAGATTTCCTACATAATGATATTTTATTTATAATTTTTAGACTTTAAATAAATTAATTTATTTATGACACAACGATGATGCAGTAATTACCCTTTTAAGGAAATATTAACATAATTGATGTTATAAATGCTCAAATGAATGTAATTTGAGACTTTTTATGAATTCCACTAATTTTCTAGGTTACTATGATATATTAGTGTTGATTTAATCAACTTGGTTCGAACATATAATTCTGTTATGACTTTCACAAAAATCATATATCAAATAGTGTCAAAATTGACACAAAATAGTTTTTAAATAAAATATTATATTATTAATTGTTATTTTATTCCTAAAAATATAAGGTTTGTCCAAATGATTTAGATAAGGATATATGTATTAGTAATAAACAATTTGGGGTTCGTTTGGCATGTTATAGTAAGTGTATTAACCATATAGTGAAAGAAAACAAAAAGACACGGTAAAAGTTAAATTATTTAACTTAGAGTTAAATCTAATTGATAAGGTTAAAATAATATCATAAACTTGTCTAAATCCTATTGGTTGATATTATTTCGACCCATCCCCACATTAGCTTCGAAATAAGACCCTTTGGAACCATTATAAACTGATTTTGACTTTAATGTAAAATAATATTTTGAGATATTCCTAAAGTGCCCCTCTCCTCCCTTATAAAAGGGTACCTCCTCCCCCTCCTCCTCACACCAATTTGAGCACTCAAGCTCGTCCAAACCCTGCCAAAATCTCTTCTCCACTTCCCTAGAAACATCCTAGAGGTTCTGGTCTTCCTCAAAGGCCAATTTTAGTGCCCTAAGAGGAGGTCTCAAAGAGGCGCTTCAAAGAAGAGGTAATTACCGTTACCAATTCTTTCATCTTTATTTCTTCTTCCACTTCTTCTTCTTAGGTTGTTTCATTATGAAGTAATAACATCAGTATCACTCATATACTGATATGTTATTATAAGTATTAAACAACCCTATTTCACCATCTATCCATCCTACGGAAAAAGAAATCACCGCGCGTGCGTACGTACGGAATACCGTCTCCACGTCGTGGTGTAATCTATTTTCCACCACCACCTTACATGGATGGGTATAATGGTGTAAAGAATAACTATACATAGTTATTACAAAATCATATTTATTCTGATATATTGTATAATCCACTCCACTCCAATTCAATATTTATGGAAATGATATCATCGCTCGTGCGTACGTACGGACTACCGTCTCCACGACGCGATGAGATTCATTCTCCATGTTAACCATTTAAGAATGATTATAAAGTATATATAAGACATAATAATGAAATATATGACATTATAAAGCTACTGGATTTATGTATATATATTTATGTCATCTACTTACTTTCATTTCAAGACAATAAGGAAAGGAAAACAGCGTTCATGCGTACGTACGGACTACCGTCTCCATGAACGGTGTTTTTCATTTTATTTATCTATCTATTATATATATATATATACTGAATATATATGTTATATAAATCATGTTTTATATTCTGGAAGTAAGTAAATCATGATATAAGTAATAATGATGTCAAGAACAACATGTCAAAACACCTACGATAAATGAAACGATTTTACCCAAAACGCTTCTTTAACATGGAATTTACAAAAGAACGGGTAATATAATGTCATAAGTGAACCATATATGATATAATAACAATGAATATGATTATATAATAAGTCAATGACATTATTTAAATCATTATACAGGAGGTTCGGACACATACGAAGCAAATCGGACCTAAGGTAAGGGAAATATCACAATCTCATTTTATCCGAGATTGTTTATTCGTAAGTATTTACTGGGGTGTATTTTATCATCCACATCCATGTTTCATCAATATGTAATATTATTTTTATCCACCTACAATTGTTTAAATCCATTTTTACCCTTCGGTGAGTTTTTAGTAATATGTATGAAAGGAATCTTTTGTCGTTTTTCGTATGAGGTCCTTTTTGACTTTTCCGACAAAAGTACGAAGACTGTTTTTTTAACTTATACGGCACGAACGGATTTTTACGGTTTTATAAAGCCTTCCTTTCATGAAGATTCCTCCAAAATATTTCATGAATATTTTCAATAAAATATCTTTCTTTTAAAATTGAATGATGTTTTGTGAAAAGAAATTGATTTTGAAGAAGAAATGATATTTTCCTCAAGAATTCATTTCAAGTGTTTTATCAAAATTATTTACCATCTAAGATAATAAAGGGTTCTGTTTCTATTCATATTTTTAAATTGATTTGACTATGTTGTAATGGAATTATGTTTATGAATTCCTTTATCTTTTATGAATGTATTTATGATGTCATGTTGTTTAAGAATCCCATTTTTATTACTTGGGTTATGCTATGATGTATGGTTTATGATTTTGTGGCACACATAAGAATGGTATCATTATGAGATGGGTGGGACCTATATCTCCCTCCAATGCATTGGGTAATGATTTTATATCTCATGAGATAGACAGGGCTGGAACGGTAGGTTATACCGGTTCAGTGAAACAGGACTGAAACGAGGGTTACTCGATTCAGAAAGGGACTTTGTCCACTAATATAGTCTTGGCAATTAGTCTTGACTAACAAGAAATGATTATCTATGATTATGTGTGTATGCCACAAAGTTTCATGTTTTAAGTTATGATTATTGGGATTACTTTTTCACTGCCATGATTTATCCCATGATTATGAAATTATGCTCTCTTTTGCAGGTTATGATTTCCAAAATGTTATGTTCTTATGAATAGGATGTGATTGATATTTATTTTGTTTACCCTTACTGAGAATTTGAGCTCACCCTTTTATGTTTTCTTTTCCCCAGGATATAAAGAAAGGTTTTAGGTAAAAAAAAAGGAAGATCTTTATGGGAGATTTTGAAGATCTTTCACCACGATTAGAAGATTATAGTCCGAGTTTCCAAAGACACTAAACTATTACGGTCCTTGTGTGTGTGTTTTTTTAATGTACTAAGTATTCCGCAAAAGTAATGTAATGTCAATGTACGTCAAGATACGGGTCTCTACAGGTCCTGCACCATCTTCCCCTTGTTGTTTGTGTTTGGAAGTTAAGGTTTCACCTCACTATGACAATTCCACACAATATGTCCATCTCTTCCACAATTTTATCATTTCCCGCTCCCGAGCAGGCAGTTCCCCGAATGCTTCTTCCCAAATTTGTTACATGTGGGAAGTTTCACTTGCTTTCCTCCTCTTCCCTGGTTGAAGGTCCTCCCTAAGCTGGCCTCTATCGATCTCTTCTTGTCATTGGATTTATTAGACCAATGTTTCTCACCAAACTCCAACTCAACTTTCATCGTACTCCTCACGATCTTCTCATGGATATCATAGTCTCGGTTGGCTAGATTCTTCCACATATGTGGTCTCAGTCCACTGAAGAATCTATCAACCTTACCATTTGGATCCATGAAAAAGCTAGATGTGTAACGTGAAAGCCTTGTGGAGTTTATATCATAGCTTCCCACAGATTCATTCTCCTTCTACTACAGCTCTAGAAACTCCTTCTCCAATCCTGTTCTCATGGAACGAGGGATATATTTACTGAAAAGCGTCCTTGTGAACTCTTCCCACTCCATAGCTTCAACTTCCACTCTTGTCCTTGTGTTTTTAATCAGTTCCCACCACTGATCAGCTTCTCCTTCTAAGTGATAGATAGCCAGGGTGACCTTCTCTTGCTCTAAACAGCGGAGCACAGAAAAGATCTTCTCAATGGAGCTGATCCACTGCTCCGCAATCAATGGGTCAGTCGATCCACTAAATCTTGGTGGTCTTTGACTCATAAAGGACTCAATATAATGTTTTTCTCTTCACGGTGAGATCAATCTCTCATCTTGATTCAAGTTATTTTCCATGACTTGAGTCAGTTGGTTCATCATTCGCATGAATGTTTCCATTCCAGCTTCCATCAGAGGGACGTCAGTGCCTGGTCCATTGCGGTCACCATTTGCACAGTTCCTCCTATTACCTGCCATTTTCTAAAATAATAAAACCTTTTTGAGAAACTTATTTGATTTAAGAATCTTTTAACTATGAAGTATTTTATGTCCAAAAACTTCATGCTTTAAACAATTACATTTCTCTATAAATCCTTCACAACGATTCATAAAAAGCTTATGATTAACCAAACATATCCCTCAGGAGTGTTGTAACAAAGAGTTCAGAAAGGCCCGTTGTCATGCACCAGTTCCTGTTCGAGTCTAGTTCAAAGTGGTGTTTTTAGTTTTTACCCCTATGTACATCTGTTCTAGATCCGCCTCTACCTGCTCGTATCCAGACAGGGATGTATTTGTTTGATAAACCACTTACTCAATACTCACAAAAATACCAGGAAGTTTCCTATATTAAAACTTTTCTATAGGATTATTACTAAAGTTTCCATATCCTAATTTCCATAAATAACTAAACTATTTTTTGATACCAACTATGGCATCCCGCCTTTTTATTACATAACTTTACATTACATTTTACATACATATAATCTTTAAAGTATAGTGTCTTGGAAATCAGGAACAATAAAACTTGAATAAAAAATAAAATATTATTCTAATCCACTTGTAAGGCTTCATCATAAGTTCATACTAATTTCAATTACTGCATCTCATAACTTGGAGGCATACATTCAAAGGAAAGGGTGATCAGAATCCCCAGTAAGGGTAAGTAAGGGAATCAGTTTACTTGTGATATCAATACGGACTTGAATCAAACAGAAAGACAAGAGAAATAAAATCATAGAAATATCATAATGAAAATAACTTGAATCATAACTTGAATATGTGACTAAAACATTTAATTTATATATTCATGAACATATCACCAAGGTCTATCCCCAAGGTCTCATAAAAATTACCAAGGTTATTCACCAAGTTATCGTGAAACTTGTCATATCTAGAGATTAATTATTTACCCAATGCATTGGAGCGTTGTCAGGGCACACCCTTAATATGTATTTATTTACATGTGATCCAGATATATCATAATAAAACATTTCATAAATAACCCATAGAGAACAAAAGAAATGGGTTTCATTTCAAAATCGTTTCGTTTTAAAAGTTCTTAAAAATAAGATCGTAATATCATTTATAACCCATGGAAAGGGAGTGAGGGTTACATGTATGTCAATTCCAGAATAAAATATATCATTTTTTTGTATCTATTAACACACATAGAAACAAAATAGTTATGGGTATTCACATAAATAAAACAAGATAATTCTTTGAGAAAAAGAGAGAAAAAAAATTTTAGACCAAATTTCTGCAGCATAACGGCTATATAACATGGTTTTAGAAAATAATATAAAGAGAGGGTACAAGGGTATCCCATCCATAAATGGATAATTTTGAAGTAGAGGGACAGAATAAAAATAAATAAGGTCATGGCGTGGATATTTGACTGACACACCACATGAATAGGAAACTTGAAAAGAAAGAGAAAACGTGATTTCTTTTACAAAA
Organism: Viscum album; assembly: GCA_963277665.1. Classification (NCBI taxonomy): domain Eukaryota; kingdom Viridiplantae; phylum Streptophyta; class Magnoliopsida; order Santalales; family Viscaceae; genus Viscum; species Viscum album. Next base: position 740,764,502 of record OY728138.1, on the reverse strand, counting down.
AATCAGCAGTCTAACGACGTCACTTAAAAATTCAGAAAATCAATTGATGATAGCAGAAAGGGTCTCTAATCATTTGGAAATGAAATTTAAATTAGTGAATATATAGAAGAACAATCCCCTACATAATAAAATGGAACTATAAGACATAACATAATGGCAGTCATGACTTAAAAGAGGAGGGTGAAAGGATCCCTTACCGATTTGGTAACTTTTGAAACGTACACCCCATGAAAGAAGGATCATGTAAATAATATGTAAATAATCACAAATTAAAATATATTACACAAAGAGTACAATAATGGGGAGTAAATACACCACACAAAAGGAAATAGTGGCAAATATACCATGAATCTCACAGGAATAAGAAGTGAGATGGAAATCCCTTACCACGTTGTATTCAATCGAATCGTATGACCAAAAATTACTAACCACCAAAATAATCACACAATACCATGAATATAAAGATAATACTGATAATATATATTCAATGTCAGTACAAAATACATCACATTCTATAAATAAGTGGCGAACAATGGAAATCTCACAGAATTAAAAGTGAGATAAGAATCCCTTACTTTGAAGAGTAACTTCGAAAGCCTGAAGGTCGAGACCTTGGGAGGCTTAAGGGAACCTTGGGAGGACTCCTTTGGAGATAAGGATACCAGAAAATCGTTAAGGATTATTTTATAATGAAATGGATGAGTGAATGGTTTGGTATTTATAGGGGAAGTGAGGGAACAAATCATTAATTACCAAGGGACACCTCATCGGTGGTTTTGGAAAAACCATGGGCTTGCCCATGGTATTTTCCCCAGGTATTAGTAAATTGGGAAACCTCAAAGAATATATCACTATTAATAAGTCGACCAGAAATATTACAAAATTATAACAACATTAAAGATGTCATTAAACACTCAAAACTAAAAACTATATTTTCACTATTCACCGAAAATTCAACTTTTTCAGAAAAATCCCCAAAAATCGCCTTAACCTAATATCAATGATCTGAATTCAAAAATGAAATCCATTTTATATAAATAATTTTTTAAATATTTTTAATTTAATTTTTAAATAAAAACACTATTCACCTGAAAAAACTAATACTTAACCAATAATTTCTGAAACAGTTATTCACCTATTTTATTGAATCACATTACTTAATCAAGGTTCTTAAATTATATTAATACTTTCTTAAGTGAGGTTACTTAATTAATTTAGTCACATTACTAATCATTAGCATAAAATCACTATTCATAATTTACTATTCACCAAAAATTAAGTTGATCTTATTAGACTCTAAATTTCTTACTGAACACAACTATAGAAGAACATTTTTTAAAAATCATTAAATATTATTAATTATTTAAGGTTTTCATAAATATTTTAAAATATCCTTTTTTCAAAATTCATCAATAATATACATCCTATATTTATCTGGACATTTAAAAATTCACAAACTTCACCATAAGAAGAAATCACAATTTTTATTTATATCAATGGATTACATAAAGTATCTAAGGTCTCATTACATAGGCCCTTATAACACCAGCATAGGAACTAAGTGTAAGGTGTTCTAAGGTGATAGAATCTTAGGGAGGCTCGGCCAACATTGCCCGAGTGGTAATTTATATCAGCTTGAACTTCTCCCAAAGGTGATTCTGTTCCAGTTTCACATGATGAAGTTTGGCTTGAGTTTGGTCCAGAGAAAAGCCCAGCAGTGCTACTCCTTCCCAAGTTCCGTCAGATGGGCTTTGAACTGCCTGAGTCTTCTAGAGGAGGCCATCAAATCTCATTTCTGTATTAATTAACCAAGATCACTTGTATTTATATACAATAATTGTAATGTTAAGATTTTAGTTTTCAATGGTCATATTGACCAACAGTCATATAACAGTCAAAACCCAATAGACTCATTTAATTATACTCACTTTTTTATTTAAATAATATAGTTTTTTTGAGTATAAAATAAAATAACACATAAAATTAGGGAACAAAAATTATTCATAATTTTGTGTCATTACAACAGATCTTCTTGAAACCGATATTTTTTAAACCAATATCCTTGAAACCAATATTCTTGAAACTGATCTTCTTGAAACCGATCTCTTGAAATTGATATTCTTGAAATCGATCTTCTTGAAATTGATCCCTTGAAACCGGTCTTTTGAAACTGATCCCTGAAACTGATTTATTTCCGCCAATGTATTTAAGGATTGTTTTTTAAATTTTGCCTATTTTAAATAAAATTTCGTTGTTTTACTCTCATTTTGTCACATTTAAATTTTATGTTTTATGATTTAGAATCCCTAAATGATATATCTAGTTCAATCCATCCCGACCTTTCACCTTCTCCTCTGCCGTAAAGCCTTCTTCCTTTGGTCACTCTTCTTCTCAACTCTCGACCTTTCAACATTGTTGAAATATGAAGCCTTGTCATGGCGAGGACCAAACGTGCAATGGAAGAACCTAGAAAATATCCTTATGCTAAATGTCAGAAAAGTGAGTCCAGTGGGACTGTGAAATCAAGCTTGGAAAGCTGAGTGGTTATGGCTGAAAAGGAGGTGTCTTTTGAGTGGCTTCTATCAACTAAATCCTTTTTGTTGAAAATACTGGAATCTCAAGGATGGATCAGTTGGTTCTCCAACAATAAAATACCCTATTATCCCTAGCTAGTGCATGAGTTCTATCACCATTTGAGGATATCCCTGGATGAAGCTGAGGCAGCAAAGATGAAGTCTGTGGTAAAGGGAAAGAAGATAGATTTCTCATCTAAGGAATGGGTTGAATGCTTAGAAATGCCTCATGAAGGTGTCTATGCTGACTATCCTAGTAATATTTCACCTTCCTCAAATTTTTTCTCTTATAAAGATGCTCTAAAGGAGATGAATATAAATGGAGAATCCAGGAGGGCTGTTGCAAATGAATTCAAAGGTGAAGTAAGACTGCTTTTTAAGTTCATACAACATCAAATCTTCCCAAGGAATGAAGATTTCTCTTCTGCTAAAGTATTAGGATGTTTTATTGATATTTTTGTTGAAACATGGGATATACATGAACCTGTGTAGGTATCTAATGGTGCATATCTCTAATCTAATTAATCCATTCAATAAGGAAACCTGCTTGTACTATCTGAGGATGATTTCTATCATATTAAAAAGGTTAGGTTATGTGGAAGATGGAGATGAAGTAGTAAATTCCTGTAGTGATTTTTTTCATCAAAAAGAAATTTGTAAGAGGATGAAAATATTATGGAACACATGGAAGAGATGTTGGGTAGGATATGTGGAGAGGCTATATGAGTATTTCAATCTAGTTGATCACCCTTCTAGACCAAAGGACCAAGTTGATTCAGGTCTCAAACTAGAAGAGGTTCGTGTTTATTCTGATGAGGAAGATGAGCCTGAAGTGCCAAGGGAAGAAGGATCTCCTTTTGATGATAGGATTGACCCTGATATTGCTGAATTTCCCAAAGATATGTCTTATGGACCTGCTAGTCCATATTTGGACTTACCCTCAAGAGAACCTTTATTAGGTGATGAGGATGCAGAAGAAACTGAAGTTACTGTAGTTAAAGTATATGTTAGTAAATCTAATGAGGAATCATATGATGATGATGGTGGTGGTGGTGGTGGTGATAATGGAGGAAATGATGAGCATGTGAGTGACTCTCTAAAAATTGTACAACAAGTGGTTGATAGATCCAGTGAGGAATCTATACATGGAGCTGGTGAGGGTGTTGATCATGTTGAACAACAGGTTGTTGGTCATAAAGATGTTGAACAAGAGGACATATCACCCCTTCCTAATGATGAAAATCAAGATATCATTAAGTAATTGAATGATCTTATGGTTTCTAGCCAAGAGGAAGATGATGTGGTTCTAGTGCCTCAAATTGAGGAAGTACATGGTGAAGCTGAAGTAGCTCAACCACAACCAGAACCTGAATTTTGGTTGGTTCCTGTTCCCAGAAAATTTATTATGGCCAGAAACGAGAATTAAGAAGTTGATTTTGATGATATTGTTCCTGAGCCTCAGGGAAGAAGGATTAGAATTGATACTATTGAGCCAAGAGACTGGACCTATGCTAGAGAGTGGAATAATGATCTAGGATACATTCTTTTTGGTTTAGAATATGACTCGGATGAGGATAGGGTACCTCCTCCTTCTGATCCACAAGTCCGGGCTGAACCAGAACATATTGCATCTGTTCCACCAAATTCACCTCCACCAGTAGAACCTGTAGCTCAGTCAGTGCCCAGTGACTATGTCACTAAGGCTGATTTGGAGAAAATCAAAAATGATATATGTGATTCTATGATAGCTTCACAGGGATCCATAAGTTCAGGCTCCACCTCTATAGGTATCTCATATACTGATGCAGCAAATATTACAAGAATAGTGATCCAGGAGATTCAATTTAATCTCATTACTACAGCATAAACCATTATTAGACACAATACCTTGCTGATAGAAGAAGTAAGAAAGATGAGAAATGAGTTAAATTATTTAACCTATGACTTCAAGACCTCCTTTAGTGGTTTTCTGGAAGTTCTTAGGAACTTTTTAACTCATCTAATCAGTGTAGACTTAAAGAAGTTTAAAGAAGAGCTTGGGAAAAAGTTGAATGGACCATCCAGTTCCAGGTGTGGGAAAAGTGATGTTGCTGATTTGAGTCTCTCAAGGTTGTGATACGAGAGGAACTTCAAAAACTTCAGAGTGTTTCAGACAAAGAAACCCTTGGTAAGGTACATTGAAATATATACCTTGTCTACAATATGGTTAGGCAGTGCACAAATGAAGCCTCTACATCTCAGAAAGAAATTTGGGAAAAGGTGGATAAGTGTTTCACTAAGATTTATACCAAGCATGATCTCATCAATAGCTTCAATTTTCTCACAAAAAATCTTAGAATTACTCCAATCACAGAAGCATTCAATAATAAAGTCCTTCATATGAAGGAGTTTACACCTTCTCTGAGTAAATTTATGGAAAATAAGGATGACTTTGAGAAGGCGATGCAATATGGTGGTGAAATCATTAATGATTTCATCAATCTCCTTAAGCCTTATATGCATGTTCAGGACGAGGCTATTGTGGTCCCTACAGCTACTTCAATTGGTACTGTCTCTCGGCCTCCTTCTCCAATGACTATCTCTCAGGACTTTTCCTAGATTCGATCGATCATCATATAGATAACTCCAAGTAGAGTGTTGTTATAAAGGTGGCCTACCCTTGTAGCTACTGTTCCTATAGGTGTTTCCCTGCCTGGTGTTATCTTCAGACCACCTCATCCCTCTACCACTACCAAACCTTCTCCTTATCCCTCGAATCCTTCAGCCAAAGGAAAATATCCTCAGCATCCAAACCCTTAGTTATGTATTGTTTCTTTTTTATAGGGATTTGGTATTTTTTTTCTTGTACTTTTCTACCTATTAATGGAAATATTTATGGTGTCTTTCTTTTTTGATTATTTCTCCTTTCTGATTTTTATTTTTGCTAAACCCAAAAATGGGTGAATATAAGGCATACATTATTTATCTAAGGGGTAGATTTTCTAGTTCAGGACACATGGCATGCACTCACCTTAATCCATTTACTGAGGGGAGGCTTTGTTTTAAAATTTCAAGCAAAGAACAAAACTTTAGTTATATTTGAAAATTACATTCAATGTAGTATGTTAAGTCAAGATATCATTATTATATATATTTTTTCATGTATTCTATAATTTTTTATTATCAAAAAGGGAGAGATTTTTGGACCCTCTATGATAATGTAGTTTTCATAATGACAAATAATTTCAATGTACAGATTCTACTCTTTCAATCCATTTTAATATCTCTAAGTAAATCAATTATGTCATACATAAAAATATACTTAAATAAGTAAATAACCTATAGTCATGAATAAATTTGTTTACAAGTTTATTTATACATGTACTTTTGGATAACACTTAGTCTTGTAATGATTTGTGTAAGACAGACCGATGTTCGACACACCGAAGTCGACACACCGAAGTCAACACACCGATGTTCAACACACCGAAGTCGATACACCAAAGTCGACACACCTAAGTTTACAGACTGATGTTCGACACACCGAAGTCGACACAACAAAGTTGACACACTGATGTTCAACACACCGAAGTTGACACACTGAAGTCAACACACCGAAGTTGACAGACCGATGTTACCAAACCGAAGACAACACACCAAAGATGACTCACAGATATTCATAAATAACTGTTTCGATTTTATTAATTCATATTTATTTCTAATGGTAATATTTAGACAAATTAATATTTTTGACATTATTTAATGTTGTCTGTAGGACTATCCATAGACAAGTACAAGTTACATTCATGTGCGAAGATATTTATGCCTAGTAGACCTTGAAGTATAAAAGGTCTTCAATCAGAGCTCAATATGAGACGGAGAAGGAGACACAGAGATATACAAATACACATAGAGCTTGGAGAACATGCTGAAATACAGACTGTGCGAACTCAAAATATTGAAAAAGAGAAAAACTCCAAGCTTGGGCTCACTTAGCAACTACCTACAGGAGCTTACTGAACATCCTCACAAAGAAGAGCTGAACACTTTCACAAGAAACTACGACACTCTGTTCTGAAGACAACTTTGAGAAGAGGACTCAAATAACATTTCCTCTACATCTGTTGAATCCAGAGCACTACTACACTACACACAGATAACTCTAAACCCTATTCTCTTTCATAACTCTGTTGTGTTCTTATCATTACTTTTTTTGAGCAGTGTGTATATCTGTTTGAATATCACACACTGTCTCCTACGCTAAACTGAAAGATAAAAAAATATTCTCACTCTCAATCTCTTGTTACACTTGTATCCCATGTAGAACTATGGAAGAGATCCTGTGAGATCTATTTATTTATTTTTCCCATGAATTATTGTGGTAGAGGTCAAGTGTGACCTAGACAGCCAATGTGCTGTTGTAAACCCCGATCCAGGGTGTGTATCAGAAGTTTATTAATATAAACTGCTTGGTGGCAGGTGATCACCAAGTGGAAAGGACAAAGTCTCTACTTGAGTCTGAACCTCTTGTTTTATCTGTTGTGTTGTTTTTTTTATCTGTCATGTATTTTTGGCATTAAGATAAACTGAACATTGAGAGTTAGTTTAGTAAGTGTTTATATATGTTTTGAATCAGTATATTTTTTTCAAAATTTTTACTAATCTCTAGATTGGTAAAGCTGAGAACTAATCAATCTTCAGAGAACCAAATTGATCCTCCAAGACTTTTATAAATTCACTACAAATAGATTTTTTTTTATTTTCATAGGGGGTATTATTTTGTAAAGAACCCTTTTTAATAGAAATTTTTATAGATACTCAATTCACCCCCCCCCCCCACCTTGAGTCATCTACTCTGACCAACATAGAATATTGAGATTAATTTAATTAAATGATAAATAAAGGAAATATGAGGTATTTATAGTAGGTATAAGACCAATATGACAATTATAATAGTAAACTGGTCATTAGTAATAGTAACATGACCATTAAGAATAGTAAACTATCTATTAAGACTAAAAATTGTCTATTAAAAATTTAAAATTAATTTTAAATAATATTTAATATGAATAATATAATTAAATATATATATATATATATATTATAGTTCTATAAAATAAATATTCAAATTAAAAAACTCAAATAAATTATAAATTCATTTTTTACAAGGTGTATTTTAACTTATTATATAAAAACCATAATTTTTAGGTTAATAAATATAATTAACTATGTTAAAAATTATAATTATAAAATCAATTTCATTTTTTGAATCATCTCATCGAAATTATCAAAAGGTTTATTTTTAGTAGTTTTTTGAAAAACTTTAATTTTTTAGTGAATAGTAAATGGCACACGTTTTACAATATAGTTATGTTAAAATAATGAAATAAAAATACTAAAATTTTTATATTGACCCAAAATTGATTTTAAAAGATAAATGAATCATTTAAATACATTAAAATTAATTTTAAAACCTAAAAAATAATTTCCAAAGTCAAAAATATAAAGTATAAAATAAAAAACAATTTTCATTTTTTTCTTGTTTCCTTTTGTATAAACTAATAAATTTGGTGTATAAATTATTTTAAGGTCCTGAAATAGATATTTTTAATCAAATATATTTCATAATTTATAAATTACAACTAATGAAAGTTTTACATTGTAAATAATAATTTATTCAATATTTTAACCCAAAAAATGCATCTTCCTTCAAGTATAAATACCTTATATCCCTTCCCTTGGAAAATAACTTCTTATCCACTTCTAAAAACATAATATCTACCCAATTTCCACTTCTTAACTCTCTTAAAAACCTTATGGATGTTCTAGTTTCATTTAACCTCAATCCCTAAGGCTTTAGTTCCATAGAAAAACAGTAATCCTTAAATGAAGAGGTAACCCTGTAATCCTATTTTTTCATTCTTTTTCTTTCAACTCTCCTAATATAATATTTTCTTCCTTACTAAAATATTTAATTCACAATTATATAAAATAATGATGTTATTATAATATGTTTATAACTATTTTAATCCATATAAAATCTCTCGCCCCCATATTTTAACACATCTCATTAATGGTCAGTTTCATCCACCTATGAGGAAATTGTCAATGCTTTTATTATCACTTCCTACATGAATCATCAGTGTAGAATATATATTATACTTATTTTATTTATTTATTTTTTATTTTTGATATTCTAGATTTAATTTTAAAAAAAATATAAATTATAAAGAATAAAAATGAAAAAACTGAAATGAAAAAAGGATAATTCAAAGAAAACATGTCATCAAACCACTTCATATTTAACCAAAAAAGATTAAAAACTAAATTATAATGGTTATAATTGATCGAGAATAATATAAATGAATTGAATACACTTTTATATTATTGGTTTAATAAATATAATTTTATTATATAGGAGACATAAATGTGATGAAATGAAACCAGACCTAAGGTAATAGGATTCTTGAACCTAAGTCTTCTTTTGGGTTTATCTTCTATTATTATTTATTTTCATCATGATTATTATAAAAAATTATTATAAATGTATTTATATTTTCTTTATATTTTTTTATTATAGGTATATTCATGTTTATATATAGTTGAAATTCATTCTTAGTTACCTTCCTGATTTTTGATAATTCCCTTTTATTTAAACCTCCCATTTATTCTTCTTATGTTTATTCTTATTATCTCCAAGAAATGTGATCTATTATTTTATAATTATAAGGTTTTATGACCAAAATAATTTTTTCCCTCATATTTGAGTAATATACAATTATATTATTTGAAATATTCTTTATACTAACACTATGGACCCCATTATTTTAGCATGGGTTCATAACATGTTTATGATTGATGTATGTTTATCTTTCCATGTGTAATGCATGATTATGAACATATTATAATATGAAATGTGGGATTGGAATTATATATAACTCCATTGAATTGGATAAGGTGTAATATCTCATGATATTATGATTATGCATGGATAGAATTCTATCTTTGTTCACAATTTAGAAATTGATGATGTATACGTATATTTTATGCATGAACATGATGCTGGCATTGTTCAAAATGTTATGATTTTTTTTCTTAATCATATGGCACATTCCATTACTCTTTAAAATTATTCATAAATTCTTATAATTATTATTATATACTTATGATATGATGGTTATTATTATACTCACCCGTATTCTTACATTTATTCATATCTCGTGTTCTTTCCTATTATCACTCACCTTACTAGGATTTTAGAACACCCTTTAATTTATGTATGTCCTTAGGTGATTACATGTATAAAATAGAATATGAAATATTTATGAGTAAAATGGAGAAGTATTTAAATGATGTTTCAAATTTCATATATACTCAGTTTTTTGACCAAATTTTCGAAATATACTAGAACTTTTAATTTCATAATTTATTATTGTTATGTTGTTTTTATAAAAAAAATATTGTAATAATCGTGTATGAATGCTATGGATCACTATACTTTATTCATTTATGATTTATCCTATTTATTGGGTGTTAAAATCATGAGAATTTATCACAAACTATAAATATCACCCTAGTATTCCAATGAAGAAATGAATCTCAGTTACAGATGATTGTATGGACCATTCATCAATCACCTTAGTTTTTTTCGGATCCACAAATATCATTTCGCATGTGATCACATGCCCCAAGAATATGAATCTATTCTTAATGAAGAAACATTTAATTCACTTTTTATATAATTTTTCCATTTAAAAAAATTAACACAACACTCAGATACTCTTTTTTAACTTCCTTTCTTTTGGAATATATGAGAATATAATTTATAAAGACTATTAAATATTTATCAAGGTAATATCCAAAGACTCTATTCATTAATTCCATGAATATTTATGAATATTAGTGAGTCAAAACTAAATAAATATAAACTTATATTATCCATATCTTATCTTAAAGTTGGGCTTGGGAATATCCTTTTTTTCACCTTCAATTTATGATAATCTAATAGAAGGTTAAACTTTAAAGAGTATTGAGACCCATGTAGTTAGTCACAAAATTTTTCAATCCATGAGGGTGGATAATTTTTCATTATTTTTATCTTGTTAATATCCCAATAATAAATAAAAATACACATTGACCCATCCTTATTTTTGAAAAATGTGAATGGGGTACCCCATGGAGAAGCACTATGGTGTATAAAACCCTTGTCTAAGTTTCCTTACAGCTTCTTTTTTAACTCTTCTAATTCAATAGGGTACATTTTAAAGGGATGTATGGATAGAGAATGACCTACAAAAATAATTTCTAAAGAGAAATAAGCCTATTTATTAAGAGGAAGAACAGGTAACTATTTAGGGAATACATCAGAATACTCTAAATCAATGGGAATGTATTTAAGGATAACCCTTTCCTTTATCTCAATAATTTGAGAAACATTTTCTTTCTCATAAGGAATTAATATCTATACTAAAGAAGGATTTTACAAAAGAGATTCAAAATTATTCTTACACTTTTATATAATTTTAGAATGGTTTAAGAGATTGAAATTAAATTACCTTTCTTGGAAATTGATATTTTCTCTATATAAGGATAACCAATCCATAATAAGAATAGAATTGAATTTTGTTAAAGGTTGAGTAATTTGGTTCTGTGAAATATGTTTTCATAAATATTATTATCTACTATTTTTTTATTTGGTGTATATAAATTAGTTGGGTTATATTTTAATTTATTGGTGTATATATTAAATTACTACATGTATATAAATCTTCTTTTATTTATATCTATGTTAGGGATATTTTAACTAAATTAATTTTTTCACTTCATTTGCTCATGGTGGTTTAAACCACTCCCAAATATAGTCAATATTTATTAGTAGTTTAAGAAACCACTAAATAAGAAATTTTTTAGTGGCTGTTTAAATTTATATGAAATATTTTAAATATTTCATAGTAATTTAATCTAACTCTATTTATCAATCCAAAATGAAAATAAAAAACCATTATGACATATATAAGAGCCATAAAAATATGTATTCTATGAAAATTTTATAAAATCTATATACAATGAGAAAAATAATTATAAAATATTCCATAAAACCAAATTTTAATTTAGTTTAATAAAACTAATTCCAAAACCAAATAAACCATCATAAGTGCCCCATTTTCCTGTAATAATACCCTCGAAGGGAGGAATTTTTTGGATACTTCTCTTTGATCACTATTAGGATCATGTGGGCAATCTTGGATGGATATAATCATCTGATAAAAGGTATTTTAATCCAAATTTATTTTATCTAGTCCAAATTAATGGTTATATGATGTAAAATAATTGGATTTGTCTTATGTTTTCCATAGCCTTCATACAGTGTTTGACACTCCAAAACTTAATAGTGGTATCAAATCCACTTCCATATTTTTTGTATTGAGTTTTTAGATAGATGAAGAAATAACAAAATGTAATTTTATAGAACCAAAATTTGTTTTGAAAAAAATAATAATGTTTCTTGAATTATCCTATACCATGAAAAGTTTAATGTAAAAAATGACCATGTTTTTATAAATGTTATAAAACCATGTTGTAGTTTTTGAAAAATATCCATAGAAAAGTTTCAAAAAAATAGAGCATCATAAATATGATAAATTATTCCATGGTTTACCTATAAAATGATTATGTTTAGAAATATGAGTTCCTTAAGAAAACCACAACATAGCCAAGATAAACCATGATATGGTTTCTGAAGTAAAACTTATATAGGATTGACATGAATCAAATTCACCTAGTAAAATGGATGTGGATTTCTCTTAGAAACGTTTGTCACCGAGGATAAACTACATCATGGTTTATATATAAAATGGTTATGATTTCCCATTGAAAGATCTTCCACCTGGAAAACAAATATTTCATGGTCTAAATAAAAAATCATCATGGTTTTTCTAATTTTAAAGAAATATGGTTTTTATTAAAATTCTTAAAATCAGACCCATACTAAATTAAATAAGGTCTGTAAACCAAACCAAAAAAATTGGTTGATATGATCAAGATTTAAAGTTTTTTTACATGGTGTATTAACTTATAAAGTGTTTATAAATTATAAAATAAGGCTATATATAAAAGTTCATATAATTATTTATTAATATTTCATAAATGATAATATGAAATGTTCATATTAAAAGCCTTATTCTATAAAATTATTTAGACCATACCAAAAAAAGATTTATTGATTTGATAAAAGTTTCAAATATATTAAAATATTTGATATTTTCTTTATATAAAATGTTTATATAAATTTTTAAATATTTATATGATTATAATTTTTTCAAAATTATCACAAATTTTGGAATATAAAATATTTCATATTAAATACCATATAAATTAATAATATGAAAGATTTTACATTGAAAAAATTATGAAATGTATGTGTTTATTTTTTTATATAATGTTCACAAATCAAGATAAATTTTACAATGCTTATAGTTACTTTTTTATGAAATGTTAAGAAATATTAATTGTGTGTTAAAGTTTATGTATTTTTTATTTATTTAGTTTATTCATTGATTTATAATTCATTAATATAAATTTCATATTATAAAAAAAGTTTTATTCTTGATTTTAAATTGTTAAACTACCTCCTATGAATGTCATATCATGAATTTAAGGAGATACATGGTAGGTATGACATAATATTTAGTTATATTAAACCATGACTATAGTTTTTTATGAGTTGTGAACTTAAAATAAATTTTTTCTATTATTAAAATATATTTATGGTTATTATTTTATTTTAATTTAGGTCTCTCTTGGGTATTTGTAACACATTTCATTTTTATTACATGAATATATTGAATAACTTGTTTCACACACAACATCTAATTAAATAAAAAAATTATATTTTATGAATATAAAACATTAAAATACAAGATAAAAATTAACACATTATGATATTTCAATATGAAACATTATTATAAAAATTATAAGAGGAATAAAACTATAAGTAAATAAAAAACTATGAAATTGAAATCTTCATCCTCATGGTTTTCCTTGGAGATTATACCCCCAATAATAAATATATAAAGAAGGAAAAGTATTAGAAATATGATATATATTATAATAAATAAATGAAATTATAAGATAAGTGAGTTTTTTAGAAATATATAAGGTTATATATAAGAGTAAAAATGGGTAATTTTACTATTCTATGACCATTGAAAATATATATGATTATCAGGAATATAGCTAACCAATAGGTATATTAAAAATGTTTTAATGGGAATATAATAATTTTATATAAATTAATAATGTATTATAAATAATATATTTAACAAAAATAATAAATAACTAATACCCATTAAAAAAATAAGGTATGACAACAAATCAAAATATAATCATTCATTAAATAAGGCATTGCTTTTATTCAAGAAAATTTATTTTTCTAAATTATTATAACATTTTATTTAAAATTTAAATTTAACATATTTATATATTTAATTTTATAAAATTTATTTCATATTTTTAATTGGAGCATCTAAATTAGGTGATAGGTTCAATTTTATTTTTGGTGAAAAAATAATTTGTCGGGTGAATAGTGAATGCCATTTGTAAATTGTAAAAATGGTAAAATATAGTATATGGTTAAAATGAAGTGTATAATTTATAAAAATAAACATAAATTTTAATAATTATGGTAATATAAAACGAAATTGGTTCTTTCACATATGGGACACTTTTCAGGATAAAATGACCTCCCTTAACCACTAAGGAATGAAAAATTGAAAATATATCACTCAAAATAATCTTTAAAATGACCTTGAATATAAACACACTAAAACACTTATATACATAAGTTTAATATTTAATACATTCCAAAATTTTATATCCTAAACTCCTCTTTCACATTACATAGATTTCAGTTCCAAGAAGTATGCCTAAATCCTTCACTATGAAGGAAGACGTTATGAGAAGAAATGATTCCATAAAAGTAACAATTTATTATTCATATCTTACATTTATCTCCTTATATAAATGATTATTAAACCCTATAAAACACTATAATTATGTGATATTAAAATTATTATGATTTTATAAAAATTATTTCACTTTAATATAGCTCTATACTCTTACTTGTTCATTATTATAATATGTTCTATTTAAGTCGGTTCAACCACCAGTATAAACAATGTTATAAATTTTTCATCATTTTCGTCTTGTATTAGTATTAATACATTAATACTGGTAATATATGATATTAATTATTAATATATTTCATGATTATGTTTCTAAAATTGCACAATCCAAGCGAATGATCATCAAAAAGTAACTCATTAATATTGGTAATGTTACCCCAAACATGCACATTGTGAATTCCATTCTTACAAACCATACCTATATCTTCCATAAAATTAATGAGAAAATTTATAAATCATTATAATTTTATGATTAAAATACCTTGAATAATCTAGTAATGATGACTTAATAAAATTCAATGACGATCAAAACCATCATAGTGAAACATGATTTGTATAATCAAAACTAATAAGATATAATGATTAAAATAACTATAACTAACTTATATATATGTAATAAATTCATATTAAAAGTTAATATAAGTGGTATTAAATATAAATAAATTTATTAAATATTATATTAATATTTCCATTTTGATTATATTGGGGTTTAGAATGAGTCTATGGAAGTTAAAAGTAACGGTAATGATTTCTCTCTCAATCTCTCTTCTTATTTAAAATGACTAATACATAAAATTATATTAGGAAAATTTTTATTAAATTTACATTTAAATCCCAATTTTTTATTATCATATTTTTATTTTTTATGTCTTTCTATCGTTTCTTTCTCATTGATTCACACTTCACCTATAACAATATCTGTAAGGTAAATTGCCTTTATCTTGTTTTTTGGTTTCTATCATTATTTTTTATATCCATATTTTTTATAATGTTTCATAGTTTTATTTTGTTTTCTTTTAATATATTTATATGTTTTATTATGGTATATTTATAATGTTTTTTATTTATTTAAAATAGTGGGAATAGAATCATTTTAGCATTCTTTATTTATATTTTTTGCTCGTTCATTTTCTTCCACCATGTTTTTATATTTTCATTATAAAGATTCCATTTAAATTTCTAATTTTCAATGATTATTTAAATTTTTTTATTTCATTTATACTTTTTTTGAACTATATATTCATTATATCTTTTTTTTAAATAAAAATGTTTAAAATCTAATGATATTTCAACTTGACTTTTATACAATTTCTTATCCTCCACTAAAGAATTTTATATCTATGTTAATAACCTTATATGTTTTAATCATTTGATTTTTATTATATTTTCTCTATAAATGTGATTCCATTGAATCATCCAATTTATTCCTCTAAGTGATTTATTTTTATGGATTATAAAATTTTTATGAAACCAATTACTATATCATGATTTAATTATGTCATGATGAATTTCTGAAAGATTTCAAGATTATATGGAACACGTATGTATGGTTTATCATTATGTAACAAGTGGATATAAAATTATATAGAATTATCATGCATTTTTTAATTCTCTATATTTCATTAGATTAATATTTTATAGGACATAGGTGTTTAGACTAGTCTATTATATTATAGGACAAAGGTGGTTATCCTAGTACACTATGATATGAATATCTTGATGGTTAACCTTCACATAAATTATGATTTTCTATAATTATGTATGTGAAAAATTTATTACATAATACCAAATCTATATTTCATTCCTCAAATTTATGTTATGATTCATTTTATGATCCATGGTTCTTACTTATTTGAGAGTGATTTTATGATTATTTACTCATGCCTGCATGTTAGTTTTATGCTTATACCTTTATAATCCTCATCATGATCACCTATGTTGATTTTATTAACATATCTTATATTATACCCCTTAATGAGTATCTAATCACACATTTTTATTATGTTTCCATTCATAGGGTAATGAATAAGAATATTACATATGATATGTATAAAAATGAGTCAAGTGTGATCTATAAGTGGAAGAAATGTTCAATATGCTTTAAAATAAGTCATTTATATAATTAATATTTAAAGACACTAAACCTTTGGGTTTTGGGGGTGTGATTTTTTATGATTTATAATGTACAATCATGTGTAATGATATAATATGTATGTATGTTATGATTGATTCATCTCAGTATTGATCCATAAGTATTATGAATTTGGATCAGATTTCTCACTGGACTTGGAGATTAGGCTTGGTCTAGAAAAGTGGGGCTTGGATATCCATCATGCCATGATTTATATTATGTAAAGTTTTATTATTTGTTATTATAATCCTTTAAAAGAAGTGTTTAAAATATCTTATACAATGGATTCATTCTGATATGTCTGAATATAATTGGATTTTATTTTTAGGCAAAATTAATCATGAGTTATATAAAATGTTATACATTATATGTTTTAAACCTATTAATTTGGTTGAATGTATAGGATATTATAACTAAATTATTATAATAATTTATATATTAAATAAATACATGATATAATATTGTGAGGTTTTAGACCCCATTCAAAAATAATGATTTTTGTATTCTTCTAAAAGCAAGAACCTGTCAAGACCTCAATCATCTAACTAGGTAAGTAATGAAAAACTTGGGTTCCCATGAATTATATTATGTGAGGATATAAGGTTATGGGTGACCCCAATAGAATTAGGTACCCATATCTAGATTAAAATTTCGATTATAATTATCTTGAAAACCTTAATTGGATTAGGATACCATATGGATAGAGCTAAGATAATATTCCATATAATTGATTGAGAAATTATTTTTACACTAAAATATCCATGATTTATATGTGATATGATTGATCTTATAGTCTACAAAAATAGTTTAAAATTTAAAGAAACACCAAAGAACCCAAAATATTAGTAAAATATGGGATCTTAGGCCACTAATGGATATGATGTAATTAAAAGGGGTCATCATTTTAGTAGGAACACATTTAATAAAATTTCTTATTTAATTAATGTGAACCATGATACTCATCTGAAAAAAAAAAGATTCTATTATAGATATTAATGGAATCATTATCATTCAATTTGAATTTGAAATAAATTCTAGAGAAAGAAAAACTTAATAGATGAAATTTTATGGACTAGTTTAGAAACTTAATATTTTTTCTTAAAGAAGAAGGAAAATTATATGTGTTAGAGAAAATCATTCTTGATTAACTTATTATTAAATTTATTAAACAACCATAATTATATAATTAATAAAAGAATAAATGGATACACTAGATGGATTCAAAATAATTTTTAGATACAAGTTGAAAAAAGGAACTTATGCCTCCACTCTTGAACTCAATATGATTGAGTGCATCAATGACTTGGGATAGGGTTTCCTTTATGAATTAATTTGGCTATAGAATTTATTCTGCAATCATTTTTTTTAAGTTTTAGCCAATATGAATGAGTTATAAAAAATTTTACCCAATATTCATAATGTATTGAGGATTTATGAGTAGGCCATGAGATGTCAAATATATAATGTTATGATGACAGTAAAAATAAAAAAATGTCTGATCCAGAAGAAGAAGATTGGATGGTAAAATTATCAACCTAGGTTATTAAAACCAAAATGATTTATCGAGATATAGAGGTATATTTTCTATTAGAGATAGAATTTTCTAGGATACTGGAAGGAGTTTGAGAAACTCTATAGAGGGTCCACATCAGATATTAATGTTATAGAATTTAATTCATTTATTTTCAAAGGTACATCATACCAAATTTATATTATAATAGTGTTGAAAATGTTTACATGAGTTCAAAACTAAATAGAGATTAATAATTAGATATTTATGTATGCATTCAATTTATTGATCCAATTGTTTCCACATCAACGAGTTGTATGCAAAGGATTACATAAAATATCTAGTAGATCAAAATAAATATTATGTTTTTTCATCTTGATTTACTCTTATGTGATATAATTAATTATAATAAAAATATTACTAATAAATTATTTTATGGTTTCAATATACATGGTTATGATTTATCCAATTATATAACATTTTTCAAAAGGAGATAAGGATAAAAGGATTTTTATTTAGAATAAAAGTGTTTTATCCAAATTATTAGCTAAAATATGGTGGAAGGAGTTACCACTACTCAATAGTGGGATATTTTAAAGAATAAAATATTCTTTTCAAAATATTTTTCCAAATAAATTGAATGAAATATAAGATATGGTTGTTAATTTTTTATTTGAAAATATTCCTAGAAAATAAATAATTTTTTTCTAATATAAAATATTATGGGTCTTAGGAATATATTTTATAGAAAATAAAATTTATAATAGATTATTGGGAGTGTGTTTGGACTTAGAGAAGTTCAAAATATAGAAAATAAAGTATTTTACCAATCTAATTAAAAGTGAATATAACTTTATATCCTAAACTAGTTTAGATAATGTTGGAAAAGAATGATCTTAATATAAATAGTTACATTTAAAATTTATTACAAAATTATTTAATATATATTTTTAGTGAAATTGTTCAAATATTATGATGATTATATTACACATATTTTTAAGTAAATAAAAAATTTATTAACATTATAACATTAGATGTGTTGAAGTAATGAATTTTGAATATTTTGTTTAAAGATATGAATATAAGGATTATGAATCCAATATTAGTATTATTAAAATAATATTTTTTCATATATCTTACCCAGTATAAGAGTTTGGTGGGAATATTTTATTATATGGTCACATAGATATATGGTATTAATTAAATATAAAATTTATTATTTTAACAAAACACTAAAAGTATAGAAAATATACAGCCTATATATTGTTCTATCATATAATATATGACTTGATGAGCAATTATATATGAATTTTTTAGTATTATAAAAAACTAATAATGTAAAACATATCATTTTATATAAAAGGAAGACTCCCCTTTATCATTTTTTCATGTTTTATACATATATTCATGAAGTGAAATGTAAATTAACCTCTCATAGTATGAATTTGAGTTATTACTAATCTATGGTCATTCTATATTATGATAGGTTGTGATGAGAAGTCAATATTATCATGGGTTGGGTTTTATATAGACATTAAAAATTCACTAATAAGGAAATTAACAAGTTTTTTATGTTGGATGGCTCACTATGTATACCACATGGAGTTCTATAAACTATGTGTTTTGTATACTAGAGATTCATGATTCATATTTAATCTCAAAACATAAGGATAAAAAGATTCCTAGTATGTGAACCTTTATGATTTGATATCTTTATTATTATATCCTTGAGGCTGATTTAAATAGGGGTGGTTTGGTATGTTGTTGATAATGATGATAATTGAGTTTTAACCAATATTAGATTTTTATTATCATATGACAGGTGTGACATTTGGGCCCCCAACTGAGATAGACTGAAGAAGTGTATAGACATACCCTGTTACGGCACATGTGATGTCCTTATCTATTTGTATTAGTGGAACTTTTTGTGCTCATGCACCTAAGTGAATGGAATATAATGTGTTCATCTGTCTATTAAGTCTATACTCAAAAAATCAAGAATGTATGAGTTTGACATATAGGATAGACATGATATGTTTCATATAGTCACTATATGTTTTAAATAAAGAGATTATATGATTATTTATACTTTTATTTGATATAATTTGTGTTCATAGGTATATAGATACATGTCTTTCATATAGATCTCATAAAATTCATTTATATCTTAAGTAGCATTGAATATTTTATAGAGGCCACTATTTTCTTTAAATTATAAACTGGGGAATTCATAATTCTTTTCAATGCTAAAAAATCCCATGGGATCACACTTAATGGGTGTGTGAATGAGTGTTATATTTTGTTAAAATATGTTTATATAAATCATTGAGAGTAATATTGAAAGAGTTTTAGAGTATATACAAAATAATTTTTGGATATGTTTTCACAAGTTGTTACATATGGTGTAACATATGTTAAAAATTAATGATATCCTTTCTAAAATGAGTCTTGGGTGTAATCCAAAATAATTTTTGGATATAGTTTCAAAATTTGTTTCATATGATGTTACAAAAATGGAAAGTTCATTGATTTTTCAATGATTTAGTGCAAGTAATAGATTAATTAAAATACGTACTAAAGGTAAAAACATAGCCTGTAAGTCTTAACCATGTCATAGTTTATACTGGGTGAAATCATGTTGTGGTGAGATTCACTATTCCATGGTTCTATTCATGGAATTATATTTATTATATGATAATTTTTGTTATTTTATCCATATCCATATAAGTTATCATGTTAGTTTAATTATCATATGATTATAATTTATAAGAGTTTTAATGATGGGATATGAAAGGTTTTGGGAGTTAAATGCTTCATTATTTAGGGTTAGACGTTATAAATGGTTTGTAATAGGATTTATTATTCAAATGTTTTTAATAATGAAACAGCCTTCAAGGAGTGTCCTTAAAGCCTGTATAAGGACACTACTAGAAAAATGACCTATATTAATGGTTCTATAGCTAAATTTGGTAGAACTATGGTCATAGGTTTTCTAATGTCCATAGAATAATATTTAAGATATCCATAAGGATTATACTACCATGATAAAAGTCACACATGGCCATAGGTTAACCTACGAAACAAATTTAAAGCATGGGAATAGAACAATAATAAGTTGAGAATAACCTAAGACTATGGAACATGTATCCTGTGGACATAGGTGATTGTAGTAAATAATTTTCAGTGTAATAATGGTGTAATAACACATTGGGAAGAGACTACAGTAATATTAAAATTCAAACATGGTGCTAGACTCATGTGGTAGTTACACTACCACCATCGGTGGATTTTATCAAGGTGGTAGACCCTCCTATCCCCATGGTCATGTAAAATTGTTGTATTACCATCCCCCTATCACTAAGATAAAATTATCCCATGGTGTTAAACCCCACTATAAACACCTAATGCCATGGGTAGCTTTTCCCATGGTGGTAAACCCAACTACTGACCTCCTACCATGATAGGAAACTTTGCTCATGGAGATAGAATCTACCATCGACCCCTACCACCATAGGAAATAATTACCATGGAGATAGACCACACTATTGAACACTACCACTATGTATACGTCAGATCATGGTGTACTAACCTCCAACCACAATGTGAAGGTGTTCCCATGGCAGTAGTTCCCTCCTGGGAAACCCTATGTCCATGCGTTAGTGTCTCATAACCCTAGGTCCCGACCAAAATATTATAACTATCATAATAATTATTTAATAATTATTATATATATTAAATTAAGTGTATTAAAGTGTTATAAGTCTTTATAAAATATCCCAGAGGTCCCAAGATCAAATTTTGATATTTAAATTTTATAAAAAAAATTACATTAACTATAACCATAGGTAAATGCCTAGGAATATTGGCATGGTTGGATACTACTTCATGATATATGTCCATAGGAAATTATTGTGACTATATCCATCATATTTATCACCATGGTAAGTTCTCATATCTATATTCATGGTATGTTACTACCAAATGATCTATAGCTATGAGAAAATCACATGTCCAAATCTATCTTTCATATCACTACGGGCAGTGCCCATGGCCATAGTTCATATCGTCATAGTCCATTCCCATGGGTATAGTAAGTAATACCAAGATACATTCCCATAGAAAAAGTCATCAATGGATACTACCACTATATCTATATCTATAATAAATTCTCATGGTTATAGACCATGGGGTTATATCCACTTCTATATTTTCCACGAGAGGGATGTGCATGCCTGTATCCCTTTCTCTAGTAGTGGGAGACCAATGCCATGAGATGTGAGTAGTGGTTTTCCTATATTATAACTCTAAAAAATTAAAATCTATCTCACTCTTTTTGTATTCAACTCCAATGTTCTAAAAAATTGTTTAGAAGAGAGAATTATTCTTAATCATTGTAATATTTGAACAACCCATGGATACACGGAGAGAAACGGTTTCATTGGATACTTATTAATAATCATTATCAATCTCATGTGGACAATATCAGATAGATTGGGTCATTGAGGAAAAGTTATTATATTATTTATTTATTTTATTCTACAGAATCCCGCCTTTTATTACATAAATTTTCATTGCATGGTACAAACAGAGGATATTTTAAGTTTAGTTTCTTGGAAATAAGGTACATAATACATTAATACATGAAAAATTATTCTAAAAACACTTAAAATAAATCTTCATGGTTTCACCCAAAGTTACATTTACTACATCTCATAACCTGGGGACATACATCAAAGGAAAGTGGTGAGTATAAATCCTAGTAAGGGAATAAACAAGTGAGACATATAACATGTGATCTTGTGATGTATCAATAAGAACATGAGGCATTTAGATAAGGAATGAGAAATAGGCATATAATAATAATAATAAAATTAATAATAATATGGAAATATAGATACAACATTTAAATGATACATTAATAAGAATATCACAAAGGTTTAACACCAAGGTGTCGTAAATGAAAATTACCAAGGTTATTCACCAAGGTATCGTAAAATATGTCATCTATAGAGATTAAATTATTTACCCAATGAATTGAAGTGATATCAGGGAATAACATTCATATGTATTATTTCAAGTGATCCACGTAGATCATAATAAATAATTTTATTAATAACCCATGGAGAAATAAAAATGGGTTTTTTATCAAAATTATGTTATTCAAGAGAGTATAAACACATGATCATTATTTCATTTTTAACCCATAAAAGGAAATGTGGGTTTTATATATATAAATACCCAAATAAAAAGTCATTTTTAAATCCTTTTTCATTCCCATATAAAATAAAATAGGTTTTTGAATTCAAATAAAAAGGAAAATATAATTTCTCATGTAAAATAGAGAAATTTGGGTAGTAAATTTGGCAACATGATGGGTATAAAACATGGTTTTATAAAAGGGTAAATTGAGAGAGAAAAAGGGTATCTAATTGATAAATCATTATTTTTTAAGTAAGGTTATGATCAAAAGGGTAATAAAATAGAGTATCCATAATATTTAGAAGACATATACAAAAAGTGGTTCTTGAATTAAAGAGAAAGGAAGAATAATTCCCTTACCATGAAGATTTGATCCTAAAACTTGAGGATGGGACCTTGGGGGCTTGAGAACACCTTGGGGTGGACTCCTTAGGAGGAATAAATACCATAACTTCATGAAGTATGGATTGGTAGTGAATAATAGAGGTTAAATTGGTGGGTATTTATAGAAAAAGTGGAGGATTTGTTTAATAATTTCCAAATATAGGCCTTGGAAATCTAGGTTGTGGAAAATGAAAAATAATTGTCTTACCCATGGATTTTACCAATGATTTTAAAAATTTGGGACAAATTTTATATTATTTTAATCCACCAAAACTGAGCATATTTTTTTATTACTTATTTTGTAATGGAAAAGTAACGATTCCATAAAGTAATGTTTTTAAAGTCAATGTTCCCATTTTAGAGTTTGGAAAGTCACTTATAGGTTTTATAAATTGATTAAAATATATTAAAATACTTAATATTAATAAAATAAAATAAAATTAGTTTGTTTATTTTGGATAATTTATTATTAAATCATTATTACATAAACATGAAGTCATTAAACATACCAAAAAACTAAAACTGTATTTTCTACTATTCATGAAAAAATAATGTATTTTAGAAAATTATCATAAATTCACCCAACATAATTTCAAGGTGATGATTTAAATAATGATGTTTATTTTATCAGAAATAATATTTAAATATGATATTTTAACTTTTAAATATAAAAATCCTTATTTATTTAAAAATAAATTTTTTTAGGAATAGTTGAATTTATAAAACTTATAAAAACTTCTGTAGGCCCATATAAAATCATTTTATAATTAATTATTAAAATAATATTGTTTTAAAATAATATTTGATTAAAAAATACTATTTATACTAACTTGGTTTATTATAAAAATTATATATTTTTTCTATAAAAATATAATTATGTTTTATTTACATCCAAAAATCAAATTATAAAATTCATCTCAATTAAACATATATTTTATTAAGAAAAAATATTATTAAGAGGAATTTATGGAATAAAAATTTTACTTATACAAAGTAAGTTATGATTTAAGTAACTAAGGTTTGGACACATAACCCCTTATTACATATTCATACGCCCTAAGGGTAATGTGGGTGATGGTGGTAATTTCATGGGGTGGCATGGTTAACATCGACAGAGTGGTAATATCTAGGAATTTGAAATTATTACATAGTTTATTTCATTCAAGATTCACTTTCTGAAGCTCGTCTTTTAATTTTTCAGTGGAAATCCCTAGTGACAATACCTCCCTCCCAAGTTTTGAAAAAATGGATTCAAATGGCACGACTCTACTGGTTGAGTCCATCGATTCTCCTTTCTGTACCAATTATCCTTTGTCATTACTAATTATAAAAACAAATTATAATGGTAAAATTATCAATCAATGTTATAGTTTCTATTGGTCAAATTGACCAACAGTAATATAACGGTTGAATCTCAATGGTCACATTTCCCTTTATACCCAATAAATATCACTTTATTCTTTCATTCAAAATTCACTACAATTTCTCCCTAATGTTGTATTTTCATTTCTTAAGATGTTTATTGGTTTAATAATATTTTTTTATTTATATATCATATATAGTGGGGGATATTATTATAGAAGATTAGTGAAATCCTTATTTTCCCATTTTAGCTATTCTATTTTATATTTTTTTGTCCAGTTGTAATGTTTTGCATTTTAATTGGTTTCATAGTTGACTAATGTAATGATAATTGTTAATGAGATAAAATTTTATTGGTTTCTCTTTATTTTTCATGTGTATAATATTATATAATATGTAAAAAATAGTTATTCAAGAAACAAATGTCATTTAAAAAAGTCTATTTCATTACATTCTCCCCCTTAAAAAATTCATCACTAGAATTTCAACTCATTTCCTCAGTTTAGAAAAAGTGAGAGTAATTATATCTCGTTATCTCCTATGGTTCTCACATAGATTCTTCATATTTATGGTTTACCTGCAACACTTTAATGAGTTAGTTAGTATTTTTTATAGAACCTTGTCTCTACAATCCAAGATCTCCACCAGCTACTCTTCGTAAGAGAGGTCATGTTCTGATTGTACCACGTCTGAATTTAGTACATGTGAGGGATTAGGTATGTATTTACTCAATATATATATATGGAATAAATCATGAAATTGAGGCATATTTGGTGGAAGTTCTAGTTGATAGGCTACTACTTCTATGTGACCAAGGATCTCAAAGGGGCCAATGTACCTAGGGTTAAGCTTCCCTTTCTTTACAAATCAAATGACTCTCTTCCAGGGTGATATCTAGAGGAAAACTCTTTCTCCAAAATCAAACTCCAAGTCCCATATATGGTTGTTATCATAGCTCTTCTTTAAAATTTGAGAAGGTTTTATATGTTGTTCGATTGCATAAACCTTTTCTGTCATCTCTTGAACAAGATCGTGCCCAAACAATTTCCCCTCACCAACTTAATCCTAACAAGTAGAAGTTATACATCACTTTCCATGTCTAGATTCATATGGTTCTATTTTAATATTCAAGTAGAGGTTTTTGTTCTATGAGAACTCAACTAATAGGGGATGTTGATCCCATCCACCTTTAAATTATATTGATCATCTTATCAATGTGTCCTAAAGTGTCTAAAATAGTCCTTTTAGATTGGTCATCAGTTTGATGGTGATAGGTCATACTAAAATTCAATTCAGTATTCATAGCATGTTAAAGACTTCTATAGAATTTAGATTTGAAACTTAGATCATGATAAAAAATGATGGAAATTTTAACCCCATTAAACCTCACCACTTCCTTTACATATATCTTAGAAAGTAGGTCAATAGATAAATATTCAAGAATAGTAATAGAATGGGTAGTTTAGGTGAGTCGATCCACTATAACCCATATCGTATTGTTTCCTTTAGATGTTATTGGGAGACTAGTGATAAATCCCATAGTGATATTGTCCCACTTCCATGTTGGTATGGGTAGTGGTTATAATACCACTTTAGGAAGTTGTTGCACCACCTTCACTTGCTGACACACCAAGAACCTTTTATTGTAGTCAGAAATCTCCCATTATATATTATACCACAAATAATGATCACAAAGGTACCTATAAATTTTAGTGCTTCTGATATTTATAAATAATTTAGATTTATTAGATTCATATATATGCTCCTTCTTTATTTCTAGTATAGATAGAACACATATCCTTGAATGAAATTTAAATACACCTTCTTGATCAATATTTAACTCAGGAAACTTCCAATTCTTCATAACCTTTATCTTCATTGCTAACAAAGGATATTCTATTTGATATTTCTTGATCTTCACTAGTAATTATGGTTGAGATATCATTTGGGATAGGGTTTATTATGTACCTTCCCTTAATATTTCCATGTATAACTTTACTAGGTCCTTCATCAATGCATCTCATTGAATCCTCATGATTTACATCACAACAAGGTCTTTCCTACTTAATGTAGTAGTGACTTTGTTTTCTCTTCTTGGGTGATAATGAATTGAGAAGTCATAGTCTTTAAGAATTTACAAACATATACTTTGTCTCGTGTTCAATTACTTTTTCATGAAAATACACTTCAAACATTGGTGTTCTATGTATATATCACATTTATCCTCATCAAGATAGTGCCTCCATATTTTCAGAGAAAAAATAACCACATCTAACTCTAGGTCATGTGTAGGAAAATTCTACTCATGAGGCTTTAACTATAAATATACATAATCAATCACCTTGTCATTTTTTATTAAGATGTTCCCAAGACCTTTGAGAGATGCATCACTATAAATAATGAATCCTTATCCGATAGAGGGTAGAGTTAACATAGGTTCAGTAACCAATATCTTCTTCAGTTCTTGGAAACTTTCTTCACACTCCCTTATCCAGATAAACTTGGTACCTTTCTGGGTTAAGTTGGTAAGTATATTAAAAATTCATGTATTTTTTTTCAAAACCTCTTATAATATCCATCTAAACTAAGGAAACTATGAATGTTATTTACTATTGTAGGATGAGGTCAGTACTCTATAGCCTTTTTCTTCATAGGGTAAACCGATATTCCTTCATTGGTTACAATGTTCCCCAAGAATGAAACTTATTGTAATCAAAATTCTCATTTTCTTGTTTTCCAAAAATATTCTACTTCCTCAAAGATCCCAAAATAAACCTTAGATTATCCTCATGTTCTTTGAAACTTTTGGAATATATTATAATATCATCAATAAAAACTACTAGAAAATTATCAAGGTAGTCCTTAAATACTCCATTCCTCAAATCCATTAATATAGTAGGAGAATTATTCAAGCTGGAGGGAATAATAATAAACTCATAATACCCATATCTTGTTCAGAAGGAAGTATTTAGAATATCTTCTTTCTTCACCCTCAATTTATGATACCCAGATCGAAGGCCAATCTTAGAGAATAATTGAGACCAATTAAGCTGATCAAATAAATCATCAATCCTTAGAAGAGGGTACTTGTTATTCAATATGGTCCTATTAGGTTCTCTATAATAAATTCATAACTGCATTGATCCATCCTTCTTCTTCACAAATAGAAAAATTTCTCCCTAGGGAGACGCACTTGGTTGGATAAATCCATTCTTCAAAACATCTTGAAGTTATTTTTTAATTTCTATAACTACACATTTTCTATTCGATATGGGTTCTTTGATATCATCTTGGATCTATGTATGATTTCAATAAAGAACTCTGACTCTCTTTTTGGGGGAGTTTCAAGTAACTCTTTGTAAAATACGTCAATGTATTTCTTAACTATTGGAACATTCTCTATCTTTATATGTTCATTTTTTCTCCCTCTTCAATTATCATCTCTATAAAGAAGGAAACAGGGGGTTATTTTAGAAAAATCTTAAGTCAAGATATCTCTCCTTTGAAAATGATTATAGGTTGTATGTTCAAGACTACAAAAATTTCATTTCTTCTGTAGTTGATCTTAGAATTATACATTGAGAGTCAGTCCATCCTAGTATATTTTTGAATTCCACTATGAAAATTACTACTAGATTTGTGATGAGATTGTACTCTCCAAATTTAATACTATAGTTTCAATACACTTTTTATTCTAGGATAATCCCTCTAGGAGTCTTGATTGATAACTCTACTTCTAGCAGTTCAGGGATTGATTCTATATTCTTTTAAAACTTGGATGAAATAAAGGAATACATAAAACTAGAATTAAACAAAGTACTTTCTATATTTGAGAGAACAATGAGTATACTAACCACCAAATCATTTGTATCCTCTACATCATATATAGTGATAGGAAATACTTGACCTTTCTCCCTTGGCCTATACTAAGGTTGATGGTGGTTCCTCTCCATTATCTTATAATTTGGAAATTGATTGGAAAAGTGCCCATGGTGTCCACACTTGAAGCATTGAACTTCCATTTGGTCCTGAATCATTATCCATTTTTCATTGGTGTTGAAATTATAAGGCTTCACCTCACTACAAAAGTTCTAAAATATATGGCCATCTCTTTTGCAGTTGTATCACTTTTCACTCCCAAGTAAATAGTTTCTTGAATATTTCTTCCCATATTTATTTCTCGTTGTAAGTTTCACTTTCTTTCCTCCTCTTCCTTGATCAAAGCTCATCCCTGGTTTTGGATCTATTGATTACATCCTTTAATTTGATCTATGTGAGAATTTCCCCTTTTAAAACTCTAATTAAACCTTCATATCAATCCACACTATCTTCTCATAGTTTTAATAGTCTCTATTTTCTATATTCCTCCACAGATGTGGTCTCAGTACACTAAAAATCTATTATCCTTTCGCTTAGAATCCATAAAAAAGCTAGAGGTGTACCGATAAATTATTATAAAGTTCATCTCATAGCTTCCCAACGATTTATTGTCCTTATTCTTTAGCTCTAGGAATTCCTTCTACATTTTTGTTTTCATTGTACGGGGAAAATATTTATTGAAAAATATTTCCCTAGACTCTTACCACTCTATATCATCAATCTCCCTTACTGGATTTATGTTTTTAATTAGTGTCCACCACTAATTAGCTTCTCCTTATAAGTGGTATACTGATAGGCTAACTTTATCTTACTCTAAACAATAGAGTACAGAAAATATCTTTTCTATAGAGCTTATCCATTGTTCAGTAATCAATGGGTCAGTAAAACCACTAAAAGAAGGTGTTCATTGATGCATCAAGGACTCAATAGAAATTTTTTCCCTTTGAGGTGAATCTGGTCTCTTGACTTGATTCAAGTTATTTTTTGTAACTTGAATTAGTTTATTCATCATCCTCATGAAGTTTTTCATTCCATCTCCCATCTAAACACCATCAGTACATCGTCTGTTGCACTCATCATTGACGTGGTTCCTCTTATTCCCCGCCATTTTTTTAAAAGAAGAAAATATTAGTGAGAAAGATGTTAATTGTATGAATCTTGTAATTCTAAAGGGATTTTATGTAATTTCCCATCCTTAAACATTAATTAATCACGAGTTAAGTCAATAATTTGACTTTCATTTACATTAATAATCTTTTCAGGTTTACATATTTAAAGAATTAGGACATAAATCATACATAACAACTTGAATATTACAAATCATACACTTATACTCACTATCCATTTTTTTATAAAAAACATTTAAAAAGAAACATATTTTTGTTTCATGTTTAAACTTCATAACTTTTCCTTTATCCATCCTTAATAATATTCTTATTTAAATACTATGAAAAAACATTTCAAAACTTGGGATGAGCATAAAAATCTCAGTAAGGGATACAAAAAGAAGGAAACTTCTAGTCTTTTAAAAACATGAATACTATGAATACTTTATCATAAAGTAATAATTTTCACCTTTAATAAGTACTAAATACACTTCACTAAATATAAGCTCATTTCTTACCCTTTTTTGTAATCAATAGATTACCTTAAAACTCATAGAAAGAAAAATGTAACATATAAATATAACTTGGAACACAATCATACTTAAATGGAATAACCATACAATTTATTTCCACAAATACCACTAAATGGAATAGTCATACAGATGACTTTTATACCCAATGCATTATAGGTTATAACGTAACCACCCGTCCTTGGTTTATCATAGAACTACTCGTCTTTAGTTTATCATGTAACCACCCGTCTTTGGTTTATCACATATCCACTCGTCAAATTTCCAAGTATCATTATATAATCATAACACATAAAATATTTCAATTTTCAACATTTCACTCATAAAATTTCATTTTCAATTATAATAAATCATTTCAAGATATTGAAATATTAAATCCATTTACAAAACCATTTAAAACATTTAATAAACATACTTTCAAATCAAAGTGTCACATAACATGTTGAAACATTAAAAAGAAATTAAAATTTTAAAAAAATTATTTAAATATAAATAAATTTATAAATACCATTTTGAAAACATGGACATGAAATAAAAGGTTTTAGAAGAATAAATATTTAAAAAAATTAAAACGATGTTTTAGTTAAAGATTTTTTTACCACTATAGAAACACTTCAATGAAAATAATTAAGTGATAACATTAAATAAAACTTTAAATATCATTATAATATACTAATTCATGATATAATGTGTCAAAATGGTTGTATATACACCTTATAGTATAACAGAGGTTCATAACATCAATATATTCCTCAATGAAAGATTAAGGATAAATCAATGAAATAATTATGTGTGAAAAATATAAATACGCCCAATATTATCAGATATTCAGTGTAAAACAATCATAGGTCATTCACACATATTCTTGTAAAAACAAACCCAATGACATGTATATTTAACTCAATGAATGGATATTGAGTTAAAAATTCCCTTACCTTAAGTCTGACTTGTCTTATACGTTCTTTATTTTCCTGAATAATAAAATTATGTTAATTTATACTTTATTGAAAAACTTTTTCAATTTTAATATTTTTTTATATCACTTATTACCATGTTATAAAAATTACATAACTATTTAAGTTCATATCAGACATTTTGTCGATATTCGGTACATGAGTTAAAAATGAACTTGTTTTGATGTAAATTTTCCATGTAGTCAAAATTACATCATTTCTAGAGTAGTATTCATGATTTAAATATCATATATATCTATTATATATGTATTTATAATAATCCATAATATTTGAAGATAACAAATGAAATTCGCCGTTTATGGAGATGGTAGGTCGTACGTACTCATGAATGCTACTTTCATCTCTTTTTCATATTAAAAGAATAATAATTAAATAATATAAATGTATATTATAATACCAATATTATATTAATTTTATATATTACTCATAGGTTTAATAAAACAATCCTTTATACATTCCATGTATATCGAGAATGAGTCATATCGCTTTGAGGGGGTGGTAGTCCACACTTCCTTAAACAAAATTATCATATTTACACAACATGGAAAGAATAAAGTTATGTTATAAATAAAAATTACTAAAGAATAGAGAAAATATAAATATAATATATATCATATGTAAAAATATTTTCCATTATAATGTCCACCATGATATGTGGTAGGGGAAATTGAATAGTCATTTTTTCGGGACGCAGTAGTTCACCGTACACAGAAATTGTATCTTTGTTACCCATTAAATGGAGGTGCGTGTAAGTGTAGATAGAAACCTTAGCATAAAAACATCCTAGTATATTTATTATACTTTTTTTTTATTTAATCATATAATAATAATAATTTAGGGAGTGGATAATGGAAATGAGACTAGAAAGCATGAGAGAAGTAAATAGCTCTTAGTCAGGTAACTTCTTTTGGTTTATACCAAAAGGCTTCCTTCGGAGGATTTCTACCCTAAGGGAGGATTCTAGGATGATGGGGGGTTCTAGGAAGAATTTTGGTCAGGTATTGTTCAAACCAAAGGGTTATTTTAGTGTGATTATTAGATAATCGATGGTACCTTTTTATAGGAAAGGGAAGGGGCACCCTTGGAAACTCTTAAATTATTAAATTAATATAAATTAATTTTTTAATTTAAATGGCTCCAACTTGAGATATGTTGAAGATAATATGAGTATAGTTCTAAATAATCTCATCAAATAATTTTTATCCATATATTAATTTTATTTTAAACCTTATCTTTTTGGTTTACCCTTGATAATTCTCTTTTAATTTTAATTGTGGTAACAAGATTTTAATTATTAAAAGGATATTTATTTTATTTATATGAGGTAAATTTCCCATAATTGGAAACTTAATTATATTTTTGACCTTATCATAGTAACTTTGTGATTTTAAAATATATTTAGTATTTTTAAATAATTTAATAAATTACTATTTTTATAAAACATCAATTATGTCAATTTTTTTACACTATTCATTTTATTGAATTTATATAAAATATAAAAAGAGAGATAACTTAAAAAAACAATTTAATAGTATTATAACATATCATATTCACCTAAAAATATTTTTTATTACATAAATTATGTCAAATAATATTTATTTTAATATTTATAATATCATTTATTTGATTCCTTCATTAATAAGTCTATTATTCCATCATCATTGTGTCATAATTAAATTAAATTATTTAATGTCTAAAAATTATAAAAAAATACCATGATGTAGGAAATATTTTTATATTTCTAATTATTATTTATAGTCTAAGATATCACTTATATAAACCTATATTAAAATTGTTTTAGTAAGAAGATATATGTTTATAACATATTTTCCTTTACTTTAAATTAAAAGGTATAAGTGTCAAAATCACACCCAAGTGGCTTAAAAAGACCAAATTTTCCTCCCAATGGTTTTATTGTTCGTAAACTTCTCATAAAATTGGATTAGGACAAGTTTTAGGGTATTTTTATATTATTATAATATTATTTTTACCCTTATTTACCCGATTTACCCTTTAACCATGGTAAATAAAAATAATTACTAAAGTTACTATTCATAATGTCCAAAAATAAAAGGGACATATTTAAATAATTTGGACCCTCTGATTACACATATTGAATCCATTTTTCCAAATTCAAAACACATAATTGGCATAAATTAATTTAAAATTAATCCTCATTGTCAAAATGTGAAAATGGGTTTTTTAAAAGTAAAAACCATCAAAAGATTGACATGCTATCTAATTTCAATATGAAATTTCTTACAATGAACAACATTGAAATAAATTATAAAAAATTAATCTAATTATAATTTAAAACCAATTAAATATATGATCTAATAATATAAATAACTTAGATGAAAAAGCAGTTTTGAATTAAAATGCAGTATTTTTCACTATTCATTAAAATGTGAATTTTATCCGAAAAATACCAAAATTTCAACCAAAATAAATTTTTATGTCCCACTTAGAAAGTACAATTTTATTTTAATATAACTTATAAAAGAGTCAAAAACTAGATTTAAAATTTTTTCTCCATCAAAAGGTGGTAAAAATGAGTTTTTTGAAAAATACTTTTTTATGCTTAAAATTGATTTTATTCTTATATATTGTCTAGAAAAAATTTGATATAAATTTTAAACATAAAATTAAGTTTATATTTAATTAATATAATCCAATAATAGTGATATTATTTTATAAACATAATTATTCTCATTTAAATATGGTTTCATAAAAGCACATAATTTATATTCAATTGGTTTTTATTTCCATTTCTAATAAATTTTGTTACCAAATAGTCATTATACAAACATGTGTAAACCATATTTTCATAATTTAGTTAATATAGTTCATTCCCAGCATTCCAAAAGCTATTTTATAATGGTAACATTTAAATAATAATATTTAGGTGTTCTTTTAACCTTGATGTAGTGTATCATGTATGTTATTGAACATAGTGTTTTTTCTTCAAACTCAGGATGTTACATTTTATGTATTAAAACAATATTCTTAAATATGTTAATAATCTCATATAATAACAATTAAATTTTCTATATCCTTCTTAATGATTCTTAAAAATCTTTTCATTAACCAAACATATCCCTAGGGATTGTCAAACTATATGTACAAAAAGTTCCATTGTTGTGAAATAGTTCCCATTCAAGTCTATCTCAAAGCGATGTTTTCAGGTGCTACCCCTATATACATCTATGCCAGATACACATCCACTTGTAGTATCTAGATAGGGATGTATTAGTTTAGAAACCACTTACTTAATACTAACCAAAATACTAGGATTTTTTCCTATATCTAGACTTGTTCCTAGGGTTCTTCCTAAAGTTTTCAAATCATAATTTCCACAAATAACTAAACCGTCCTTTGATACCAACTAGGGAATACTACCTTTTTATTATATAAATTTTTATTACATGGTACAAAAAGATGATCTTTTAAGTTTATTTTCTTGGAAATATGTTGTGTAATACATGAAAACATAAAACAATCTTCTAAACCCACTTGAAATACATATTTATGGGTTCACCCTAAGTTACATTTACTATATCTCATAACTTAGGGACAAACGTCATAGGAAAGGGATGAGAATGCTTTTCAGTAATAGAATTAACAAGAGAGACATATAACAAGTTATCTTGAGACATATCAATAAGAACATGAGAAAGAGTCATATCATAATAATAACATGAATCATAACATGTTAATATGGATACAAAATTTAAATGATACATTCATAATCACACCACCAAGGTTTATCACCAAGGGGTTGTAAATTAAAATTGCCAAAGTTATTCACCAAGGTATCATAAAACATGTCTCTAGAGATTAAATTTTTTACCCAATTCATTTGAGAGATATAATAGAAAACCCTTAATATATATTAATTTCTTGTGATTCACATAGATAATAATAAATCATTTTATTAATAACCCATGGAGAAATAAAGAATAGGTTTCTTATCAAAATCTTGGCCTACAAAAGATCTTAAAGACATGATCATTACGTAATTTTTAACCCATGAAATGAAATTTTGGTTTAATATATATGTAAATACACAAATAAAAAGTAATTTTTAAATATAGTTGAATACCCATTCAAAAGAAAAGAGGTTTTGGTATTCAAATAAAAATAAAAATATGATTTCTCATCTAAAAGAGGGAAATTTGAGAATTAAATTCAGTAGCATGATAAGTATAAAATATGCTTCTAGAAAAGGTTAGATTAATATGGGATAATGGGATATCATTAATAAATCATAACTGGGTAGTAATGGTATGATAAAAAGGGTAAAAATAGATTAACCATAAAATTTATAATACATATACAAATATAGGTTTTTGAATTGAAGATAAAGGAAGCATAATTCCCTTACATTGAAGAGTTGATCCTAAAACTTGAGGATGGAACCTTTGGGGATTGAGGACACCTTGGGATACTCCTTGGGATAAAAAACACAATAAATTCATGAAGGATGGATTGGGGGTGAATGGGAGAGGTGAAATCGGTGGGTATTTATAAAAAAGGAGGGTATGTGTTTAATAATTTCTAGATAGAGTCCTTGGAAATATAGGTAATGGAAAATGAAAAATCATTGTATTGACCACGGTTTTTTACCATTATTTTAGATATTTGGAACACATTTTATGTTATTTTAATAAAAAAACCTAAAATATTTTTTTACTACTTCTTTTGGCATGGAAAAGTAAGGATTACACAAAGTAATGTTTTTAAAGTCAAAGTTTTCATTTTATACTTTAGAAAGTCACTTATAGGTTTTGGAAATTGATTAAAATCTATTAAAATACTTAATATTAATAAAATTACATATTTTAGGTTGTGTATTGTAGTTAACTAATTATTACATCATTATGAAATAAATATTAAGTCATTAAATATATTGAAAACCTAAAAATGTATTTTTTTTTACTATTCATAAAAAAATAAAGTATTTTTTAAAATTATGATAAATTCACCCTAACCTAATTTCAATGTGATGATTTAAAAAACGATGTTTATTTTATCATAAAAATTCTCTAAATATGAGAATTTTAACTTTTAAATATAAAAATATTTATTTATTTAAAATTTTAAGTTTTTAAAGCGTAGTCAAATTTCTGACACTTATAAACAAATTCCATGGCCATTATAAAATTATTTTATCATTTATTATTTGAATAAAATTGTTTTAAATTTCTCTATCATTATAATAAAAACTATTCAAAATACCTTGGTTTGTTATAAAAATTGTATATATTTTCTATAAAAATACAATTATGCTTTATTTGCATCAAAAAATCAAATTATCAAATTCATCTCAACTAAACATGTATTTTATTAAGAAAAAATATTATTAAGAGGAATTGATGGAATAAAAAATTATTTATATAATTGAATTTAAACTTTAAGTAACTAAGTTGTGTACATGTAACCCCTTATTAAACTAGCATACGGCCTAAGGGTAAGGTGTACGATGGTGGTAGTTTTGTGGGGTGGATCAGCTAACATTGATCGAGTAGTAATATCTACTAATTTGAACTTCTCCTATAGGTGATTTTGTTCAATATTCACTTGTTGAATATCATCTTGGGATTAGTCAAGTGAAAACCCTAGTGACGATGCCTCCCACCCAAGTTCTTACAAAAGGGATTCAAACAACACAGCTCTACAGGTTGAGGCCATCAATTCTCTTTTTTGTACCAATTATCCTTTACCATTACTACTTATAAAAACTAATTATAATGTTAAAATTATCAATCAATTGTATAGTTACTAAAATTCATATAATGGTTGAATCCCAATGTTCACATTTCCCTTTATACCTTATAAATACCATTTCATTATTTCATTCAAAATTCACTACAATTTCTCTCTAAGGTTATATTTTAATTTATTAAGATGTTGATTGGTTTACTAATATTTTATTTTTTTTCTATATCTTTTTTAGTGGGGAGATAATTATACCAGATTAGGGAGATCCTTTTTTTATAATTTTAGTTATTCTATTTTATATTTTTTTGTCCAGTTGTAATGTTTAGAAATTAATTTAGTCATATAGTTGATTAATGTAATGATCATTGTTAATGACATAAAAATTTGTTGGTTTATCTCTATTTCTTATGTCTCTAATATTATATAAGATCTATAAAACATTTATTCAGGAAAAAATATCATTTAAAAAAGTATGTGTCATATATTATATTCAAATTAATGGGTAGATCCTATTATTTAATTAGTTTTAGTTGAGGTTTTATGCTGCCTTTAGACAAGTTTTATCCTCTATAAATATACAACACTTTATATTTTAGACCCAATCCAAAAACACCAATATGATTCTCTTTTATTTCTATATAAATATTTGAAAATGGGATAAAAATTATTAATCTTTACCAAGTCCATAAAATTTCAATATTATACAAAAATTTTATTCCCAAAAAAACATTTAAATATTAGGATTTTATAAGAAATATATAAGACTCAAACTAGATATTCCATTATAAAAAGTATCTTTTAATAGAAAAATATGACATCTTTATCTCCTATAAAGTAGGGACATATAAACATGTCAAAGTTCATAAGCTTATGTTTTTTATTTAAATATCATTCTTAACACTTATTTTTCACTCTATGTGGTTTAAGTTGATGTAATTCAGATGTCCAAACTTGTAATCTTTAGTTAATATTTGTATTTTAAAATTTAAATATACCTTTTTAGAATTTTTATTATTTATTATTATTATTATACAATTATGTTTATCAAATAATCAATAAAATATTATTTCTTTTGTTTTACCTTGGAATAAAAATGCTCTCAACTTACATGATCAGTTTCATGCTTGTTCATCCAAGTTATGTTGGTTATTATATCCCTAAGAAAATAGTGATGAGTATACATGTTTAAGTGGTCATGTTATTCTTTATAAAAAATACCTTAACCTTTATTCTTCTTTAATCCCCTCACCCCAACCTTAATTTTAATCTCCCACCCGAAACCCTAAAACCACTACTTCCCTACTCATCACCTACCATTTCCTTATTCACCACCTATTTTTACACTTATCAATAAATTTCATTGCACATATCACTTGAAAACTCACCATCCATCACCATGCTTCTCACCTCCCCTTCATACCCCATGCTTATAATTTTTTCCCCTAATTACATGTTGGTGACCCCTTCCCCGAACCCTACTCTATTTCTCCTTCAGTGACCCCTATTAGTGGCCTAATCCTAGGTCTGATCACCCCTTTATTTATTTATTTTTAATTTGATATTTATTTCTTTATTTTTATTTAATTTTTTTGTTTTATATAGATAAGAAATATCCAGTCACATATGAAAAAGTGTAAATCATTAAAACATAAAAATAAATTTAAATAATTTTTTAAGGAATAGAGACTTTCTCTTAATAAATGACCCTCTATCTTGATGTAGTTCTCTTAACTTTAGGATTTTTCCTTAATAAATTTTTTATGAATTGATCTCCTCTCCTTAAGATGATTGGTAGTTCCATCTCTGATTCTAGGGTTTTCTTTTATTAAAGGGTATCCCTACTCTCACTTCTGCATAGTTTCTTTAGGTGTATGTTTATTCTATATTTTTTCATGGTTCCATACTGATTACCTCTTCATATCACTTACCAGTTTGCATTGATCCTTATTTATTAATTTTTCAAGCTATTGTTTCTTCATGAATCAGTAGTATATTATTTCCTTATTTCTCCTATTGGTTTAATAGAAAGACCATGATGGAAAAAATTGTGTTGGGTTGTCTTAGTGGTCATCCTTGATGGTCCCCTAAGGTGTTTATGGAATTCCTTCTAACACTATATAGAATTAGACTAACCCCTTTAACTAAGCGAGTACTAGGAGATTCTGAAAGTGATTCTAGTGGTGGAGTGTGTAATTTTTTTTAGTTCCCATTTATTCTATCTTGCATTTGGTTTCATTTTTTTTAGTGTTACATGATCATGATCTAATCCTATAATTTTTTTATTAGGATATTATATGGTCTCATGGCCATGTACAAAGATCAAAGTGTTGGTTTTGTTTTTCATTAACTATATTTCTTTTATACAATTCCATTTTTATTTCTTTTCTAATCTACTTTTAGGGTAGCTATATAGAAAGGAATTTATGGTAGTTTTCTTTAGTTTAGGTGAGACTCTAATGGAATGGTAGAGAAAAACTAATGGATAAAACACTGTTTAATGGCATGTTGGTTCTATAATGAGAGGTGTTTTCTCTAATGACCTTAATATATTATCATTGTATCAATTTTTAGTTTTGGCATTGGTTATAATGTCTTTGAATTTTTTATAGATATTTTTATTGATAGGTCCTTTATGATAGCTTCTAGTGTTGAATTTTATACATTATTTGTTTATTTCTAATTGGAACTACCTAATTAGAGATGGTATATTATTTGACTGGAAATAATCAGCTATAGTCTCTATGTGCTTGGTGGTGAAACTAGGCGTAGTGGTGGGTAGTTCGGTGATTGGGGTGTGGTGCACCTGATAATGATGATCTTAAAGTTATGGTTGGTGTATATGGGTTGAGTTAAGAAAGTTTGGGTTTAGATTCATGTTTAAGTATTTAGCTCAAGTTCATAAGTGTTGACATGCCTTCCTAGATTTCCTTCCAACTCATCCATTTTTGAATTTTTTTTTTATGGTTGGAAATTTTGATGGGTATACTACATTAGGATGATGATGATGTTTGGGTTCCCACTTAACCCTTAAAATTTATAATTATAAAAATTAAAAAAATGATATTGGAGAGATAGAGAGGGGAGTGAGAGTTGTGGCATCAAATTTGAAACCATTATACATGAAAATTTACTCTCTCGAAAAGAAATTTGATTTATCTTTTACAATTATACATATATTTATAATTTTGTGGTAAATGAAATTCTTTTCATTATTGGTTAATACATTGTAAAAGGGTTGAGTTTTCATTATTAATTTGAAACTAGAATAACTATTTTAATGATATTTCTTTTTTTTTCTTCTCTTATGTTGGGTATAGAAATAAAGGTGGTGAAAAGAGTGACTACAAGGGTGAGGAAGGAAACACTAGTGTGGCAAAGGGATTACATTATCGCTATAACTCATCATGTAAAATCTTGTATTTTCATTTTCTTTATAGTCATTAAAGTGTTTCTATGTAATTGTTTCTATATTGATTATTGAAAGTGTTTTTCTATAATTTATTTAAGTAATTTTCTTCAAAAAAAACTAAGTGTTAAGTATTATTTTAATAAATAGAACAAACACTACTTATTTATACATATATTTATGATAAAAATAATTTTTATAACTAGTTTTACATTAAAATTATTGAAAATCGTGTATAACACTTTTGAATACATGATTTTGTATAAGTATCTAAATTGATGATTAAAATGGTGTGTTTATTTAAATTTAATTAATTTTTTCCTCTTATAAATTATTTTTAATAGCTATTTTCAAACATATATTAATAGAATATTAACATATTTTTATTTCAATTTAAGGGAAGTTATTTGATATAGATTTTATTGAGTTAGGGTTAAGGGAAAGGAGTTGATATATATTATATTAATCTTGATTTTTTTTAATTAATAAATTATGAGATGTTAACAATGTAAATGTTAAAAATTAACCAATGTTCATCATCATTAGTAGATACCAAATATCTAAGGTTGAGGTAATAAGCTAAAATATCCTTGTGAATTAAAACTAAATGTTTTGAATGCAATGTTCAAGACTTTTTGTGTCTTAAATATTTATTTTGAAACTTAACATATGTTCAGCATGCATATTTATACGAGAATAATGATTTAATTTTATATCTCTTTTATATTTATAATTTACTTTATATTTTTATATGAATAATGGATAGAGTTTTAATGTTTTCCTATCATTTTCTCAGAAGTTTTACATGTTTTTGGATTTTTGGAAGGTGTATCCAGACAAATATGGTTGTTGTAACTCTTTGACTTGACCCACCTAAAAGGTAACCAATCTAGTGATGTATAAAACCTCATGATCACATCCTTTTATATTAAAGGATAGCAACTCGCAATGATGGGAAGAAATTGTGAAGATATTTTGGCCCCCAAATAAAACCTCAACGGTCATAACTAAGTCTATCAAGATTCTTCATGAATCATATATATAACAGACATACCCAAAACCTGTAGACATAAAATATGA
The DNA here is from genome assembly GCA_963277665.1 of Viscum album. Lineage (NCBI taxonomy): Eukaryota > Viridiplantae > Streptophyta > Magnoliopsida > Santalales > Viscaceae > Viscum > Viscum album. Next base: position 740,722,705 of record OY728138.1, on the reverse strand, counting down.
ATGAAAAGAAGCCCCTGAAAACTATAATATAAAGTAAAAAATAGCCCATGTGATGCATCAACAGTAAACATAGCGGCAGTAGAAGATATACATGACAAGCATTAAAATAAAGATATATAATATAGTAAAATAGGTACTTACGTCAATACATATGCAGTGAAACTAAAAAGTAAATATACAATGAACTATAAACCAACTCCTGTTGAATCCTCAACATATGGAATCATTTTTATCCTGATCCATGTATCCAACTAGGAGAATATAACTATTCTTAAAAAGAAACATAAGTTATTCCTATGTACATCTAAAAATAGGGGGTGAGTCTAACAACCCGGTAGGTTTCCCCGCTTTCACTAACACACTAAGTGTGGTTGTGATCAAGTGGATGTGAATGAAAGTACTGGGAGAGTTAAAGTGAGTTCTTAGTAAAAATGACCCAACTAGAAACATAACACAACATTCACATACAATCATACATGTGCCCATGTGGATAAGAGATACATGCACCTTGAAGTATCACACTGTAACTGACCAATATTAGAACTGGACCCACCTACCTTTAGTAGATAATATGCATGTCATTGTAACTCAAAGAGGAATACCACGTTCCAATAGAATCTAAAAGATTCATAATCTAATGGTTGAATTATATCATCTACAAAACTTTCTTAATAGAGTCCATCCTGACTTCATCGGTCATTAAAATTCCCATAGACAACATAAAAAGTAGTATTGAGGTGGATGTAATACAACCACACTCTTGGTAAAATCAACCAATACTCTATAAATCAGTGTGAGGTCCATAATAAAGTCCCATACCAACACCATATCACTCAGGGTTAGGGCCCCTAACCAAGACTTATACCAATACCCTGCCACATGGGATGAGGTCTCATAATCATATCTCACACCAACACCGTATCACTCGTGGTGAGGTATCATAACCATGTCTTGTATCATGAAACTATCACTCAAGGTGAGTTCTCTTAACCATGTATCATACCAACAACCTATCACTCAGGGTAAGTTTTCATAACCACATATCAATACTACACATCCTAACTAGGAAAATCAATAATTCATGTTCCCACAAAATAATAAAACATGTGATTCTCGATCCAAATTTTGATCTCAAATGTCAACCTATATATCACCTCCCTCGATGTTTACACTCCATATCGAGGTTTATAACATAAGGAATGCAACCTCTTAAGCTACATATCAAGTCATTCTATCTCACATGGAATAAGCTAGTGTCAGTCGAGAGGGGACTCACTATCTTTCTCGGAACAACACAGAGGATGTATCTCACATATTCTTCACTTTTATATAGATCATTACCAAGGATTTTCATGTATCTAGGAACACCACATAAGAACTCAGCCTAATTCATCAATCGAGAACATAGATAATAACACCCACCTCAATGACTAAGTCTTTCACATGAGGATCTACCACAATAAACTTAGGATCAAAACTAACAAAAATGTAATATCAATAATTACTCAAAGTTCATTAGTGAACATCTCACCCCCTCAATATTTACATCATAGTATGTCATTCCCAATAAAAGAGTATCTAAGGGTTCCTATGGGTCAATGAAAAAAAATAAACCTAACCAACATCCCAACTAGACTAGACAACCCATTACCTAAGGTAATATTCCTTTGATGGATTCTATTACATCTTGAATCACAATTCACCCATATATAACATACAAAGAAATAATAAACAAGAATAACATACTCAATCATACAAACTTCATAAAATATATCATCATCCATGTTTTATAAAATATAACAAACCTAGTCTCAAATAAGATCTTTTTATTACCTTTAAAAAATAATTCAAAATCCTATTTTTTTAGTTTGAAATACCAATTATAATAAATAAATTAAATTTCATATTTCTTTTAAAAACTCCATCTCAAAATCACTCCCTTTTTAAAACCCATTTTCCAAAATCCAACCAATTTAAATCAATATTTAAAAGTAAAAACTTTCATAAAATGCATCATATATCATATTTACTCAAATTGGTCCCTTGACCAAAATCCTAATGATAATTTTATTTGGAAACCCCTCATTGTTTTTGAAATACAAATTTAAATTAATTTCTTAAAATATCCATTTTTTCCTTGAAATCATGTTATAAACCACACTCCTTTTTAATAACATTTAAAAATTAAAACATGTTAATTTTTAAATTATAAAATGAACCATATAATGAACCATAAAATGGGACACCTAAAATCATTCAACCAAGGAGGCACCAATAAAACATTTGGCATGCAATACAATCCTTGTTAACTATAAGGATGATGTGAGCTACACCCATTTATGGGTTGAGATCATGAAATTCATTCAACAAAATAGAAATAATTATAATGATAACTAAATAAGTAAGAGACATAGTTATGTAAAGTCTATCTACCTCAATCAATGGTCTATAGAAATCATCCAAGCTCATATCATCTTCCATGAGGTCATAATCATCTATCTCAACTATAAAACTCATCAAATTAAACCAAAGACTGTTCAATATATATAAAAAGATCCAGTAACCCAGAGTTGGTTTTTACTTTATTACATTGGTATAAGATATAAGGGATCATAACAGAGAGTATTGATCATTTTAGTAGTCTTAGTAGACTATATATATATAATATTTCCAATGTACATTGGAAAAATAAAATATAGCATGAAAAACTTTATTGTATCCTTGAAGTTCATTATAGGATTCCTTATTTATATCCTATGGAAAGGAAACATAATAAAGGGTCAACTCAAATTCCCAGTTAGTAAAAGTGTATAATGGAGGATATCATGAGTAAATAAGGAATAATAATATATAAGAGTTAATAATAAATACAAATTCCATTTAATTAATAATTTGATCATGAATTATATCCAATAATGAAAGTAAACACATGGATAATTATAACTGAATTATCACTAATGGAAATGAATAATGTTAGAAATTAATAATATTATCACCAAGTACTTATTCCAAGACATCATTAATCTTACTTTTAAGGCCTTAATCCAAGACACTTTCAGTAATTGGGTAAGCATACACCAAATACCCAACTAATAAGTTATGCCAACTTGTTTGTCTCATGAAATCTTCCAAGGAATCTAATGGACATCTATAACTATGAACCACCTATTACTTACATTTTTTCAATTAATTACTCATATATTTAATCAAAAATATAAAACATAATCAAAACTCCTTATTAATCAATAAATATTTAAATTGAATCAATAATATAGAACATTAATATTTACCTAGTAAATTAAATAAATTTCTTAATAAGATTCCATTATGTATTGATATTGTATATAGTTAAGATAATATCAAATTAATATAAATGATATAGAAAATATGTGCATTAAAAATAAAAATAATATCCAATGAATAATGCAGCGTGAGAGAAACATGATCATAAGATAGTGAATGGTCTCAAAACAAGGTATAATCCATAAATTAGTAAAGGATAATAGAAGACCATTGATTCAACAAAAAATGAATATTTGTAATAAAATAAATTATTTTGATAATTATAGAGGAAATGAAATTGAAACATTCAAAACAAATATTGTTAAATTTTTTGTAATTTTTTTGTAAAAATGAAGTTATAAATCATTTTGATGATTCTTTTCAAACTTTTAGAAAGTAATGCCTCTTTTATTTTAATAAAAAAATATATAAATAATGGAAAAGGTATTATCATCAAATAATCATGGAAAATTTTAGAGGAATATAAATATTGAATAGCATTCATGGAGGTGGGAAAATATTTTCACATAATATATGCTAAAAAGAACATTCCTTTCACACTTTTGTAAAAAAAATGTCAAAAAATACTTGTTAGAAAATTTTAAAAAATATATCTCTTTTAAAAATTTGTAAATAAAGATAAAATTATTAGAAAAATACCTTTATCAAAAATTTAATTATTTGAAAAAATTCCAAAAAATTGATGAAAATTTATATGTAAGAAAAATATTACTAGGTTAAAAGAGGAAATAAGGTCGGTTTTTCATACAATGCATTCTTTCAGTATTTGAGTACCAAAGAGAGAATTAGTTGGAATAAAAACATGGAAACCCCAGAAATAACCATAGGAGAAGAAAATATATAGGTTTTAAGAATATAAAGACTATGTAATTCTTCTAATGTAAATTTAAATATGAACAATCCTAAATAAGAGTGAGATTATAAAATAAACCTTTATAGCTTTAATAAATTTTGAATCAAAACCCCATAAAAATTAATATTGATTTTAAAATTAAAATCACATGAATAAAGAGTGATTAATGATATAATATTTCAAATTTATAGTTTATACATGATATAGAATAAATTAGTTTCATGATATGAAATATTTCATAATGGAGTAAAATTGAGATGAAAAACCCATACCTTGGATTATTTCCTGGTCGGATGCATTATATCCACCTAAATAATGAATTTAAATTTATTTAATAATTTATTGAGAAAATATTTCATATATTTTATATTTTTTAAGGTCCTTTTATAATCATTTTAAACCCATTCATTGTATAGTCCTTTTTTACGTTAACCACTTAAGTTTGTTTAGTCAATTTATCCAAAACTAATTCAGTATGTTGACCATGGTCAAAGGTGTTATGAAATGGTTTTATCATATAAATATTTTTAATAATTACATGAATATATTTTTTATTATTTCTATATAATTTTATAATCATTCATTCATGGTGGTAATTGAAAAATAAGTTGCATCACTTCATGGAGGTGGTAGTCCACATGTACACACGAGCAACGTTATCATTTTTCAATGGATGGAAGGGTAAGAAGATAGATAATAAATTGTATTTATAGAATATTAATTATGTAATAAATATCATATATATTTATTAATTTCATATTTATGTCCAACCAAGTGAGGTGATGATGAAAAATTAATTACATCGCTACATGGAGACGGTGGGTCGTACGTACGCACGAGCGATGTTTTAATTTTTTTTATAAGATAGAATGGAGATATAAAATGAATATAACATTAATATATAAATATATTAGTATGTTTAATATAATTATGTAATTATTTTAAGATTGTTGTTGAATATTTTAAGGAGGCTTAAAAATAAAATAACTTAGAAAAGATCAGTGTGAACATATACCTCTTTATTCGGTAATTACCTTTGGTTTACATCTTAAGCCATCTTGAAGTGGTCTTTTGGTTATAACAGGATATCTAGGTTGAGAAAAATAAAGTTTTGAAGTTATTTTGGTAGGTATTGGTTGATCAAAGGGTCTTAATAAGTGTATATAAGATAGTATTTTATGTTCCCTTCTATAAGTTAAATGGAAAAACTTATAAATACTTGAAACTTTATTATATAATATATGTTTTACTCAAGTTAAGTAGCTAAAAATGTCATATATTATAATATGATAAGGTTAAGGATGAAATAAAACCAGAAATAATATTTAATAAATGATTTTTTGTTATCTTTAAGCCCTATCCCTTTATTTTAACCCTATTGACTCATTTTACCCTAAACCGAAGTGATAAATATTTTCCATGGTTATTATTCATTATGACCAAAAAATAAGTTAAAATTATTGCATAATATTAATTATTATTACTAAAAATATTTAATACATTTTATAATATTAAGTTTCTATAAGTGGTAAAAATTACTTTTAATATATGTTCTCTAAATGGGATGATAACCGTTTTTAGAAAGATACGTTTTTTAAGCATAAAAATGATTTTATAGTAAAATAAAGTATAATATTGATTAATATGTAATTAATTGGATTATGTTAAATAAAAAAAGACTTATTTTATTTTAAAATGAAACAAAAACCAAAATTAACCTTTTTAATACTTTATTAAAAGAGAACAACCAAAAACGGTTTTTATTTGAATAAAAACATTACTTAGATTTCCAAAATATTAAACATAGATTAATAAGTTCAATATTATATTTTTAAATGAATTATATTGATTATTAAATATATATTTTTTCTATAAAAATTTTTTCATAAACATTAAATTCATTCTTATATCCTAATAATTTCATAAAAGTGAAAGTATTTGTAAAATTGGTATTTTCCACTATTCACATGAAAGTTAATTACTTCTAAAAAATATCAAAAAATCACCCTAATTTAATTTTTACATGATAAATTAAAAAATTAAATTCATTTAATTAAATTATAATTAAAAAATGGTAATTTATTTTTTAATCATTCTCTTGAATAAGGATATCCGCATTATCCTATAGTTACTTTAGAAAGAAAATCTTACTTGTTATAATTAAAGATCAGGTGTTACATTCTTACCCCCTTCAAAAATTTCATCCTAAAAATTTACAAAATATGAAATCATGAATATATGTGGGTATTTATTAATTATAACTTATTCATTTTCCCATGTTTCCAATTTTATATTATGTTTTCTCCAAATTACCTTTACCATCCAAGTTGTATGATTCCTCGTCACTTTCTCTCTAGTGTCAAGAATATACACACTCTATTCCCAATATAATAGATTTATTTCTAATTGAATTTATTCATAGGTGAGTACATGTGTTGGTTCTAGCATATACTTCCTAAATAATGAGATATGGAACACATTATACACTTTAGATCAGTTTGGTGTCATTGTCAAATGGTAAGATACAGCTCCAATTATTTCCAAAATATCAAAAGGACTTATATATCTTGGTCTTAGTTTCCATTTCTTTACAAACCTTATAACTCCCTTCCATGGATATACCTTCAAGTAAACATGATCCCCTACTTAAAATTCTAGATCCTTCGGTTATCAGCATAAATATTTTTCCTTCTTGGAGTTTCCTTGATATGACTCTGAATAGTTCTCGATTTTATCATTGTATCCTTGATATGTTTCGTCCCTAAAAGATTCCTTTCAAAATATCCATCCTAATAAGTTGGTGTATAAAATATTTTCTTATAAAACACATACTATGGTGCCATATGAATTATTTAATGGAAGCTATTATTCCACCGAAGGTAAAAACTGACCTCACATACCTTGAAAGTCAAGGAAGCATGACCTTAGCATATCTTATAATGTTTGAATAATACTTTCAAACTATCCATTTATTAGAGGATGATAAGTATTTCTCAAATATTTCTCAGTGTTGAGATCCTTATTAATAATTTTCAATAATTTCATTGTAAATCAATGTCCATGATTAGATACAATTGAAATAGTTGCACCATGAAGTATCAAAACTTCATTTATATAGAGTTTTGTGAGGCTCTTAAGAGGTATATCATCCCTTATAGTGAGTAAATGTGAAGACCTAGTAAATCTATCAATAATAACACATATGGAATCATTTATTTTAGGATTATCTGTAAATCCGATGATAAATTATATAGTCATATTATACCACTTTCATATATGAATAGTAATAGGTTTCATGAATCCTTTAACACATTCTCTCTCAGACTTTACTAGTTGAAAAACCAAGCATCATGATACATAGTCAGAAATTTCCTTCTTCATATTATCCCACAAAAAAAGTTCCATCAAATAATTATACATTTTATTGCTATCATGGTGTGTAGAGAAATTTTAGCTATCATATTCATCTAATAACTATCATTTCAACTTAGTTATGGATTGAACACATAGCCTCTTTTTGAATTTCAACACACAATAATCGTAAACAAAGTCTATCAAGTTTCCATCATTCATAAAATTCATTTTCTTTTGTAAACTCTTATCATTAAGAAGCTACCTTTTTATCATCATCCATAAATATTATTTGGAAATCATTTTGAAAATTAGTGATGCTCCTCCTTTCATAATGATTCTCATATCCAACTTTACTAAATCTATGAGTATAGGATCTTTGTTTTTCCTTAATTTAGTCAAAAATACATGATATTTTCTGCTCAACACATAAGACACCTTATTTTCCTTCCCATGGTGGTATTGTATTGAATATTCATAATCTTTATGTATCTCTAGCCATTTCCTTTGACTCATGTTGAGTTCTTTTGGTGAAAATATGTATTTCAAACTTTTTTTATCCATATATATATCAATTCATTCACCATATAGATAATGACTCTATATTTTCAAGTAAAATATTATGGTTACCAACTCAAGATCATGGGTTGGATAATTATATTCATGGGTATTTGACTATATTGATACATATGAAACAACTCTATCATCTTACCTAAGGATTCATCTGAGACCTTTCTTTGATGTAGCATTTTATATCACAAAACCATCCCATCCCAATGGTAATTTCAATATTAGTACATTGATCAATATCCTCTTTGGATTTGAAAAACTTTCTTCATATTATTCTGACCATATGAACTTAACCCCATTATGTATTAACTTGGTTAATGGTTTAGCTAATCGAGAAAAATTTTGAACAAAACACTAATAGTAGCCTACTAATCTAAGTAAACTATGTATTTCGGTTATTTTCATCTATGTAGGCCATTATTTAACTACCTTTATCTTTGAATGATCAACTAATATTACATAATTGGAGACAAAATGTCTAAGAAATGAAAATTCTTGAATCCATAATATACACTTACTAAATTTTCCACATAACTCCTTTCCTATGAGAGTTTCATGAATGATTATCAAATGGATCTTGATCTCTTCATAGATTTTTGAGTATACTAAGATATCATCAATAAATTCCATAATTAAATTATAAATAAAATATTTGAATAATTTTCTCATAATATTATTAAAAATTATGTTTTATTCAATAAAAATGTAATTAATATAAACTCATAATGTTCATACCTTGTGCAAAATTCCATTTTAGAATTTATTCATTCATTACTCTTAATTGATAATACCTAGAATGAAGATCAATATTTGAAAAATATTGATCTACTTTAAGTTAATGAAACATGTCATCAATACAAGGTAGAGTATATTTGTTATTTATATTAATGGAATTAATTTCCCTTTGATTGATTCACAACATTATAGACCCTTCCTTCTTCTTAAAAAAATAATAGGGTATCCCCAAGGTGAAACACTAGGGCTAATGAATCCATTATTACAAAAAACTTTTAGTTGTTTCTTTAGTTCCACTAATTACACTATTTCCATTCTATAGGGAGTCTTAGATAAATTTTTTCATTAGGGATGAGTTCAGTGGAAAACTTCACATCACGCTTGGGTTGATTTCTTGGTAACTCTTCAAGAAAAAAAATCAATATATTCCTGCACAATAAGTACATATTACATACTAAGGTTACCTTTACCATCTATAGGTTTAATATTTTCTTATTCTCCCATAATTTCATTATGTAAATCTACTAGAGGATGATTCATAATATGTAATCCCTCATTTGAAGATAAGGGATTCCATATCTCCATCATGAATCATAATTTCCTTCCCTTGGAAATAAATTTTCAAATTATACTTTGAAATTCAATCCATACTGAGGATTATATCAAATTCTAACATATGTATAACAACTAATTTTTGAAATAGGGTGTTTTTATGTATCATAATGGGGATTGGATAACTTATCCTTGTTGTAATAATATTTTCACTATGATTCTTGATCAATAACTCCCTTATTAGGGTGTTAGGGGATTATTTAATGTTCTTAGAAAACATGGAATATTAAAAAGAGTGTGATGATCCAAAATAAAATAAAGCATTAGAAAAAATTTATTTTACGATCAAAATTCCTTCAACCACATTTTTAGAACAAAAACTTTAGGTGTAGTTATTTTATAAGCTTGTTCTTCTCTACTTGGCCTCCTATATGGTAGGTTCTCTTTATGATTGGTACATTGGTATGAATAATTCTCCATATCTCTATAGTTGAAGCATATGATATGAGTTGTTTCTTTATTTCCCTTTCATTCATGATCTAGATGGCCCTTATCTCTACACTTTTAATAAACCCCCATTTCATTTAAGAATTTACCAATATGTTTCATTCCACAATTATCACATTGTGTAAATTATATCTTTCCATTCTTCTTATTTGATTAAATTATTTTTCCTAGTTGATTAACTGACCTCTTCTTTTCTTAGCCAAAATTTAAGATATAATACCTTTAAAAAAAATTCCCTACCTTGATGGAACATGATACTATATCATCATATAAGTAAAATGTTTTTGAAACTATTTCCCTTCTAAGATTCAACTTAATCCCATCAAATAAATAATTAATATTACTTTCCAGATTATGTATGTAATTAGTTTCATTCCCTGATAAGATTGTAAAAATGAACTCATATTTAGTAACACTTTCCTCTTCCTTATAATTTAGGTTGAGAAATTTCCTATCAATTTCATCTCAGTACTCTCAAGGAAAATATTTCATAAATAATAAAACTTTAAAAGTTATCAATTCCACACTTTCTATTTATTAATCTTATTTAGTATTTCAAATCAATTACCACCATTTATCAGCATCTCCCTTTAAACAATATATTTACAAAATATCATTTTTCCTTTCATTACATCCCAAATATAGTAATATATTTTCAATGTACCTGATACAATAATCATATATTAAGGGATTAGTATTTCCATTAAAGGATGGAGGCTTCTGATGCATAAAGAGATCCAACGTAGGTGTATCATGTTGTAGAAACAATATGTTTCTATATATAGCAAAGTTTATTTATAAAGAATAGGGTCATTTTCCCCAATATAGACATGATTTAATTATCTCCAACACCTATTGTATTTACTTTCTCATAGGTGAAATCCCTACATTTACTATGTGTCACAAACCAACCCAGGTCAACCCCAAACTGGTCACTCAAGCTAATTCGTGGAATGTCCTGAAGGGCATTCCCAATCCCCATGGGCTGGAAACTAGTGTCAAGCATCAACAGAGTTTCCAAGGTAACAATTTCTCCAAAAAATAAATAAAAGGAACAGTATAAAATAAACAAAACAGCCCAATGTGTATATGATTAATGATCAAACTAGATATATTTTATTCATGAATTGAAAATAAGACAAATGAGCAAAAAAACCAAACTATGCCTGATGACCACACACATATACCTGTAACCCCAAGGGTCACTATCTAATACCAAAGTTGACCATTGCCCATGGATATCAATACCAAATAGAAACTTGTAGTAAAATCTAAAAATAAGAAAGAACTACAGGCATGTGTATTAAAACTTGGTTGGCATACCTGAAAAAATATATTCCCAATGTAATTACTTTAAAATAAAAGAAACATCGACTTCAATTTTGAAATTCAATATATAAAAATAACCTTTTCCACGATTTTCACTTTAAAAAAATATGTTTCATTGCCCAATTTTCATTTCAAATCCAGATTATTTTCTATCAAATAAACGATAACATTTTCAAGAAGAAAGTGATGATTTCATTTCAAAATATGTACAATAAGAGTATAAAACATTTACTATATTCATAAATTTTTAAAAAACCTTTGAAATATAACTCATCACTTCCCAAAGAAATAAACCACACATGAAAACACCACAATAATCACAATATATGGGAAATGGAAATATGCACACAAGAGTAACCAAGTAACACTATAATTGTTGAAAGAAACTAAGTGCCAATAGACATGGGTGAACCTAGGAGTTCATGAATAATCCAGAACATAATAATACATGATGACTCATCCTAGAAAGAATGCCTCACTCAATTACATCGAATAACCCAACATGCTTGGCCACATCCCACATGGTACAAACTGAGGGGAAAATCCCATATAAATAAAACTAAATATTTCCCCGATGCTATGGGCCACTAGATAGTGCATAACATAACTAGTGCAGTAATCATTCTCATAAAATTCAATAGTTATGTCACGTTCTCTATGTCGATAATATATAAGAGGGTGATCCAACTGATGCCAACCAAGCATCCAATCACATACGCATATATAATAATTTATGAAACAGGCATAACTCGAGTCACCCCAATGATCAATATCTTCCCATTAAACTATCCATACACACAGGAGAATCTTGGTATGGGCCTCCCACAAAAATAATCACAACCAAGGCAATAGAATTATCCAATGGAGATTTTTATAATAAACACTTTCATTATTTTCACAAAACTTCCAAATGGGCCTCAAGAACACTTCATATAACAATTACTCTTAAAATAACCCAAAATCATCTTTTCAAAGAAAATTGTAAACACACCATTTTCTATCTCACAATAATTTATAAAATTCCACTAAAGAACTCACACTACATTTTCAAACCAAATCCACTTTCATTAAAATTCCAAATGGGCCACACACTATCATCACATGTCAAACCATTTTCTAAACCATGAAACATCCACCACTTTCAAATACAAAACACTTAGAAAAACCATTTAATAAACCCAAACCATCTTTTTAAATGAAAAAAATTCATTTACAATTTCAACCCATTATTTTCAACTCACAATACACTCAAAAAATCCAACCAGACATTTTATCAAACACTTGGCGTGAAACATTTAACAAAACAATGCCATTTATCACAAAAAAAAGGTATAAATCACCACTTTTCACACCAAAAAAATTATCCAAAGATCAAACATCACTATTTAACTTGTAATTAAGGTGATAAACGAAAAAAACCAATGATTCTTAAATTAAAAAGGCAATTTCAAAGGGATACCTACCTCAAATCACATTTTCTTGAACAACGCACACCTGAAACCACTCCATGAATATTATAAGAGTCAAGATACATCAATAGGAACCATAAAAAAGAAAACCCCCCTCCCCCAAATATAAATCAAGTGTAGCATTAAAAATATATCCACATGACCTAGGAAGAAGAATATCTCAAGAGAAAATGGAAGGAGAAGGAAGAGGGAGATAAGAGGAGAGAATTACTTGAGAAATCTATCCCAAAACTTGAATAATCACCTAAGATATACCATGGAAGGAGAAGTGGAAGCTTGGAGGAGGTAGGAGACTCCTTTGGGTCATACACACTAGGGGGAGAGGGAAATGGTAATTTTGGGTTAAAATCAAGAAAGGGGTGGAGTAGGAATTTTACAAATTTTTAGATATGGGTAGGTCACATGGTTTGGTCACATTGTTTACCAAACCATGCACCAACCATAAACCCCTTACTAAATATACATGGTCACTTGTACAGTTTGGCCGCATAATTTATAAACTACGCTAAAGGCCATTGTCCAAAGATAGAACCTCCCCACACGCTTTCCACACGGTTTAGCAAACCATGCATAAGATGAGTTCCATGCCTCTACTAAAAACACTTAATTCACACGGTTACCTAGAGAAGGTCACATGGTTTCTCAAACCAGGTGAAAACCATGTTCAAGATATTTCCAAGCCTAAAAACTCAAATTTTTCCTAAAACTCTTAGGAGATCTGAAGAACAGACATGGCCCTAAAGATACACCAGGGTTCATCTAAAAATTTAAAACCCATCACACCTGAAATTTAAGAGAAAATCCCAAGGCCAAAAGATAAATTGGAACCAAGGTCCAAAAAAAATTTGGGTGTGAAAATTCTCTAAACCATTAATGCTTTCTACCCCAAAAAGCTAAAAATTTTCTAGTTGATCGATCAAGGACTAAGGATTTCCATAACCACATAATACAACCTTTTAAAAAACCTCTCAACCACTACCAAACATAACTTATTCCTATTGCCTTAAACAAAACAATAAAATGAAACCTTTTTATTAAAAACAATGGGAAACTCGAGCCATAACATTTACATTCATGCATCAAATAAGACTGTTGTACCCACTCTAATGAATCCCAATATTCACCCAAACCGAAAAGAACTCAGAATAAAACAAATTCAAAAATAAATCCACCTCATACTAGAACAACATCAGAAATCAAACCTAATTCTTAATATAGGAGGCTGAAATGGGCTCCCCACCATTTGAAAACAACTAGCACAAATTATCACAAGATAAATCTCAACAAGATTCATATGGATATCCCCACCATTAAGGACCAATTATATTGAACTAATAATGCAGAATAGCACAAGAACTTTCCAACACTATCCAACCACCCCTACCACAAGGTGTCCTCACCAAAAGAAACTCAAGCTAAGCAAAAATTAAACCACGATAAGGAAAACTACAAAATAGAACCATAAACTTTATCCATTACCACACTAAAGATAGAACAATACCAAGGTCCCTCACACCCATAGGATTTCTAACTGTGCACAATCTTCACTCTAGGGATTATGGCTAGAGATCAGATGTTTTAATCATCTCTTACCTCACATCCAAAAGCTAATAATATTTGATCACCAAGACAAGAATTCAAAGATACACACGGGAGGTACCTCCATTTAGAATGGATAAAGATTCATAATTTCCAAAACAAGGAAATGCTTTCATTAAAACAGGATTTCTTAGGAGATCCACAACATCCCCTTATATTACATGTAAAAGAAAACACCATTGAGTAGAACCACTGTAACAGAAGGAAAATTTATAATAGAAAGAGACCCACTCCAACAAACTGGATGCATGTCACTTCCTAGAAACACCCCTATATAACCATTTAAAGTTTCCTAGGTTCCCATAAAAATGATAGGTATTTGGATCACTTGGGTATGATGAATTCTTGTGATCTATCTTTCCACACTGATGACACAACACAATTCCATTCTCATAAGAATCTAACGAAATAACTTGAGGCCTTTTAATTTTGTGACCAGCTCCAACAGATTTTGGCCACTTCCCCACTTCCTTACTGTAATTACCTTTACCACTTATAAGATCAAAGTGAGGGATAACTACCTCAAGAACACCCACTAGCATAGATTAAACAAAAATAGCTTGCCTCACTATGTCACCAAAAGAGGTTAGATTGAACTCAAACACCTTCAACTATAGGTCAGGATAAATCCCACACTCGAAGTCCCAAACCTTTTAGGAATCTTCCACAATATACCTTGGTTCATATGGAAATAGGTCTACAAAGTGATGATAGAACTCCAACACTGACCCATCACCCTATTATAGACAACACTTCTCCATTCCCTTCCTTATCCTTGTCATCTCAGAGAAGTATTGACGGTTGAATGAATCATTGACGAACTCCCAAGTGATATATGCCTGAGGATTATTCTAAGAGACCAACTTCCACCACTTTCAAGGTGTTCCTTCAAACATAAAGGTAGAAAAATTTACCTTTAATGACTTAGGAAACTCAATGAGGCTGAAGTTCCCTTTGATTTCCACATCCACTCTTTTGCTTCGATAAGATCTGCTTGACATAAAAGAGAGGTGGATTCAAATTTCAAAACTCAATAAGGAAATACTTATGTGGATCAACTGTAAATCCTTATAATGGGTAATAATCCATAGTTATACCATGAACATCCATAAAATATCTATGGGGGTGTGCACAAGGCAATAAGAAATCAAAGATCTCAATAAAAACCAACTCGTTAACAATAGTTATCAAACTCAAAACATAACCCAATAAACCCTTCCCAAAACATAGGGAAAACATGACACAAAACCATTGTCTATAAAAGACACCACAAAATTTTACTCTTCAAAACACTTTTTAATAAAATAAAACTTAGTGGGTTTCACACACACCAATGGTATTCCTTAGAGTCTCACTCACGTGAACATTCTCGTTCTACCCTGGGAACCCATAAACCATTCCATACTAGGAACTCATCCACCCACATCATTATCTATCCTATTTACCACACATATCCTTGCATGTGATCACCCAAGGAAATACCAAAGGTCAAAACAAAACATTTCCACTTTCAAAACAAATAATTTAACCTACATTTTTACACTTTCAATCCTCCTCCCATTTAAAAATTCCCAAAACTTTTCAAAATTTCACTAACAACCAAGTTAAAAACCATTTTCAAATTCCAAATTTCAATCCATTTCATCAAGTTAAAAAATAAAATTCCTTGGTATTCCATCAAAAAAATCCATCCCATCTCATTTAAAACATTTTTCAACATCTCAAAAATTTCCATTCCATAAAAACTATTTTATTAAAAACCCATTATTTCTCATTTAGAAGAAACTCCCAGAAAACAAGTCTATTTTCAAATGACAAACTTTGACAAATCCCAAGTTTTGATTATAAAAATACAACCATTACCACTAAAACCTTGTTTTCACATTTCCAAAACAAGAGTTTTTAAAACAATTTTTAGAATCAAGGAAAACCCAAAAAAATCACTATAGGGAACTAGTGTCAATGGGTGACTTGACCATATGGTTGGTGGCCATATGAAAAACATTTCACCATCATGGAGAGTATTCTATAACTATGTCCCCAGTTCCACATGTATTTCCAAGCCCTTTAAGCTCACAGAGACCACAACCCAACTCCCATTTCATATCCCAAATACCAAACAAAACCAAAAGAACCAAAAGAACACACAAAAACATACTTCCCATGGAAACCAAAGGCTTAATATAGAAATTTTTGGCCAAAAACTCCCTCATACCTACACCTGAAGCTTTCGACACTCCTACTCTATCTACTTTGACATACAAAATAATATAGGGAACTCTGAAGCAAATCCATCCAAGGATAACCTACTCTGATACTATTTTCTCATGAACTAACCTCGGTTGACCCTGAACTGGTCACCCAAGCTGATCTGTGGAAATACCTGAAGTGCTTTCTCGATCTCCATAGGTTGGAAACTAGTGTCAGGCATCAACAAAGTTTCCAAAGGAAATATTTTGCACAAAAATAAATAAACTGAATATCAAAAAGTATACAAAACAACCCAATGTGTATATGAGTAATGATTAAGAAGGAATATCTTTTATACCTGAAATTAAAATACAACAATTGGACAAAAAAAACCAAAATATACCTTAAGACCACACACATCTCTATGTGACCCTAAGGGTCACTCTCTGATACTAAAGTCGACAATCACCCACAGCGATTGATACCAAACGGAAACTTGTAGAAAAATATAAAAACAAGAAAGAACTATAGGTGTGATTATTAAAACAGAGTAGGTGTGCTTGAAAAAATATATTCCCAATGAAAATCCTTTAAAACAAAAGAAACATAAACTCTCGGTTTTAAATACAATATATAAAAATATTTTTTTCCAATAATTTTACTTTAAAACAAAATACGGTCTATTTCCCTATTTTCATTTCAAATCCAGATTCTTTTCTATCAAAGAAACATTAACATTTTCAAGGGGAAAGTGATTATTTCATTTAAAAACATGTACAAGAGAGTATAAAACATTTTCTACATTCAAACATTTTTTAGAAACATTTGAAATCCAACTCATCACCTTCTAAAGAAATAAACCACACATTAAAACACCCTAATAATTACAATATATGGGCAATGGAAACACAAGAGTAACCAAGTATCTCTATAATTTCTATAAGTAACTAATTTTCAATAGAAATGGGTGAACCTAGGAGATATTTAATAATCCAAAACATACTAATACATGATGAATCATCTTGGAAAGCATGCCTCACTCGATAAAATCAAATCACCCAACATGCTCAGCCACACCCTACATGGAAAAAACTTAGGGTAACAATCCCATAGAAATAAAACTCAATATATCCACATGTTGTGGACCACTAGATAGTGAATAACATAACTAGTTCAGAAATTATTCTCATAAAATTCGATAGTTATGTCATGTTCTCCATGTCAAGAGTATATATGAAGGTAACCCAACTAATTCCAACTAAGCATCCAACCACATACACATATATAATAATTTATGTAAGATGCATTACCTGAGTCACCCTAAGGATCTATATATTGAATTTAAACTATTAAAAAACAAAGGATCCTCTCAGAGTGGTCCTCCCACAACAATCAATATAAACAAGGCAATAGAATTATCTAATGGAGGTTTTCATACAAATCACTTTAATCATTTTCATAAAACTACCATACGATCCACAAGAACACTTCACATAACCATTACTTTTTAAAGAACCCAAAATCACCATTTTAAAGAAAATTGTAAACATGCCATTTTATATCTCATAATAATTTATAAAATTCCACTTAGGAACTCATTCCACATTTCCAAACCAAATCCACTTTCATTAAAATGCCAAACAGGCCACACATCATCATCACATGTCAAACCATTTTCCAAACCATGAAACATCCAGCATTTTCAAATCTAAAACATTTATAAAACTCGTTTAAGAAACCAAAACCATCATTTCAAATTCCAAAAATTCATTTAATTTTATAAACCATGCTTTTCATAACACAAAACAATCAAAAAATAAAACTGAACATTTTATAAAACACTTGGTGTGAAACATTTAACAAAACAAATCCATTTATCAGAAAACAAGGTATAAATCACCACTTTTAACACCAAAAAAATCATCCAAAATCACACATCACTATTTAACTTGTAATTATGTTTTGAAAAGTAAGAAACCAATTATTATTAAATTAAATTTTCAAGTGCAAAGGGATACCTACCTCAAATCACATGTGCTTCAACAACGCACACCTAAAACCACTCCACAAAGGTTCCAAGAGCCAAGATCTATCAATAGGAACCCTAAAAAACCCCAACATAAAGCAATGGTAACATCAACCCTAGATCTGTGTAACCTAGGAAGGATAAGATCTCAAGATAAAATGGAAGGAGAAGGAAGAGGGAGATTAGAGGAGTGGATTACCATGAGAAATCTATATCAAAACATGAAGAATCACCTTAGATATACCATGTAAGGATGAGTGGAATCTTGGAGAAGGAGGGAGGAGCCTCCTTTGGGTAACATGAACAAAGGGGAGAGGGAAATGGGTGTTTTGGGTTAAAATCCTGAAAGGGTTAGAGTTGAAATTTCACAAATTTTTAGATCTGGCCAGATCGCACGATTTGGATGCACAGTTTACCAAACTGTGCACCAACCATGCACCCCTTCCTAGACACACTTGGACACCTACATGGTTTGGCTGCATGGTTTCCAAATCGTGCACCAACAGTTCCAAACTCCATTGTCCCGAGACAGACCCCCCCCCCCCCCCCACGTGCATGGTTTAACAAATCCTGCGTCATGGATCTACCACAAACACTTAAGCCTCGCAATTACCTAGAGAAGGTAGAATAGTTTTCCAAATTTTGTGCCAACTATGTTCAAGATAATTCCAATCCCAAAAACTAAACTTTTCCCCAAAAATATTGAGAGATCTAAAGAATATACATAACCTTAAAGATACACTAGGGTTCATCTCAAAATTTAAATCCCATCACACCTGAAACTCAAGAGAAAAGCCTAAGGACAAAAGATAAACCGGAACCAGGGTACAAAACAAAAATCTTGGTGTGACACTATGGGTGTTGACATGATTTATGTTTCTTCTACTAGGTGCCATATCTAAAAAATATCACACACATAATTAACTCATATCATCATGAATATTAATACATAGCATAAAAATCCCTAAAAATTATTAAACTTTCTAGGGGCTTATATTAATGTTCATTCTAGCTATGTTCTTCTAAAATATAAATCCCAAGGGTCCTATTAAATTACCTTTGATACTAACTATAACAACCCAACTCTTGTAACCCAGAGTGGGTGTTTACTTTATTACATTGGTACAAGATGTAAGGGATTGCAGCATAGAGAGCCAATCAATTTATTAGTATTGGGAGACTAGATACATACATTATTTCCATATTACATTGTAAAAATAAAATATATCATGAAAAACTTTATTGCATCCTTGAAGATCGTTAAAAGTCCCTACATCATATCCTGAGGAAAGGAAAATGTAATAAAGGATGATCTCAGATGCTCATTAAGTAAAATAACAAAATGGAAGATATCATGAGTAAATAATGCATAAAAATATGGTTGAGTTAATACTCAATACATATTCTATTTAATCAATAAATTTATAATGAAATATATCCATGGATGAAAGTAAACACATGGATAATGATAACTAAATTGTCACTGAAGCGAATGAATAAGGTCATTCATTCATGAACTTTTCATCAAGTAATTATTCCAAGAAATAATAAATCTTACCTTCAAGGCCTTGATCTAAGACACTTTAAATAATTGGGTTTTCATACACTAAATACACAACTAATAAAACATGACAAAAGGTTTGTCTCATGAGATCTATCAATGCATCAAGGGGGTGTCTATAATTAGGCCCCATCAATCACTTAAATTTTTCCAATTCATTAATCATATATTGAATGCATTTACATATTTCCAATGAATTCATCATATATTGAATCAATAATATAAAAAATCATCAAAATAATTATCAATTAATAAATATCCATATTGAATAAAGAATAAAAAATATCAATATTTCCCTAGTAAATGGCATAAATTTCTTAATAATATTACTCTATATATTTAAATGGTATACAATTAAGATAATATAAAATTAATATAAATGGTACTGAATACATCCATGATATTGAAGTATACATGAAAGAAACAAATTACCTTACCAAATCTGGATGATTTGAGAAGCCTTGATATATTTTATCCTAATCTGTGACTAATATGAGTTCCAAAGAGGTAAAATGGAACATTGGGGTGATACTCGAGTTTTTGGGCTCAAGTTAGAGGTAAAATAATCGAAAAAATATTAAAAAATTAATAAGATATAAAAGAAAAAAATTCTTTTTTTAACTGGTAATGGGATCACGGGATATCCCAATACCTGAATAAATAACCCAAATCTACCATGACTATGAATTTGTAATGGGTACAAATGGATATGGTGGTTTGAATAGGCCAGGTGAGGCCAAGTGGGAGGTAGAATTAGTGAAAAATATTGAAAAATGAAGGAGTTATAAAAGAAACAATTTTTGTTTTTAAATCTGGAAATGGGCTCACAGTTGGCCCAAATATTGAAGTAACCACTCTTTTCTCCAAAAACTCTCAAACAAGCTAGGGGGAACCCATGGTAGGATGATTAGACATAGATGTAAGTTCAAAACTCAACATTAATCTCACCGAAAACCCAAGAAAACTATTGGTATTACCAACAAACCAGATCAAAACCAAGACATGAAAAACCATGTGTAACAATTCTCCCCACCATTAAAGATTTTCACCCCCAGAAATCCATAACACTTTCCAGCAGAAAGATGAACACCTAAGGATTACTTATCAACATGGTCCAAACTCTCTATCCAAGTACATATCATCCACCATCAATGGAAGTTAATCCTATTCCTCAAACAAAACACCAACTCACAACCACTTCTTGAGAGTCAATGAAAATATCAAGCCACCACCTCCACAACCAAGCCAAGAACCAAATTGTTGGGTCTTCTCCCAATGAATCCAATGATCACCCAAACCAAAGTGAACTCATGAAATCCAATGATTTGGGTGGGAGGCTGGAATGGGATCCCCACCATTAAATCAAAACTAGCATCTGAAAAATCTTAAATGAAATATCTTCTAGACCTGCAGTGGGTCTCCCCACCATTAGATACCAACTAGAAATGAACAAACAAGAATTAAACATGAACTAAAATTAAGCCTCACCCACAAAGGCCCACCAAAACTCTCCCACAAAAACCTACAAACCCAAGTTAAGAGGGTTACAACATGAAAATTTAGGCCACCCACTCTTGAATGGAGGGGACAAGAATTGGGCCAACACTTTCGGCACGGATCAAAACCCCAGACACTCAGGGGAGGGGAGGTAAGGGGACCTAATAATTGGGCCACTGAAACCACAAAAGAAATATAGGAACCACCCAATAATATCCACCTATGAACAAATAAAACCAATACCACACTTGATTCACATTGACAGTCCACATAGGAACATTGATCAAAAACCCACATCTGAGAAGGCATAACTATAGACACTACGTGAGGTGTAATCCCACCATGCTCTTTGTGAAAAAACACTATGATGATAAACCACAATAAAAACATAAAAACTGCCTTACCACAATGGTGGAGGCTTGAGCTTAGTTGATCTCACCACACCTCTGTAGATTTCCTAACTGTGTGAAAAGCTTCACTCTGAGGCTTATGGATGGAGCCCTGATGTTTAAAGTGTCTGTTACACCACAGCTAGGATCTATGGATCACTACACTCCATGAAACTCACTTTCTCAACAACACACCTTAATCTAAATAGGAACTCAAAGATGCATAGCACCATTCTCTCTCACTCCAAAAAACAATCCGAGTGGACAAGAAATAAGTTGAAACACATCAACATCACTCAACACAATTTCTATATCCAAAAGAATTATCACAAGAGTGAAACACTTTAAATCAGGCCCAAATATATCTCTATTACATCAAACAAGTTGAGGCATCATCGGAAGAGCTGGATTTAATGTTTGAAATGAATCCTTATGTTGATAAAATGGAAGTATTTCCAATGAAGAACCACCTGTGGCAACATCACAACATCCAAAATATCATTAGAAATCCATTGAACATTGCTCCAAAACTTATCCACCAACAAGATCCCATCTTAAGACACACCAAGAGTATCACTTTCAGATCATGAGTCTATTGAACCAAGATTGACATACATGGACATTACATTTATTTTGTGGAAAACGTAATACATTACACAAATATACACTCAAAGACTATATTAGTTTATTTTCTTTTGAAAATTGGAAAAAAATATTCTAACTTGGTGAAAGATCTTCAACATCTACCATAAAGATCTTCCCACTTTTTTTTCCTACCTACAACCTTTCCTTATATCCTGGGGAAAAGAAAACAAAAAAAGGGTGATCTCAAATGCTCAGTAAGGGTAAACATGGAGAATATAAAATAAACCATAAACATAAGAATGTAAAAACATTAACATAAAGTTTAAACATCAAAATCTTGAGTCATGAAATAAATCTTGGTAGTACGTAAGGCATATATCATAAAGGAACATTAACCATGATAGAATAGCATTGGAATAAAACATGGAATTATGGAACACAATTAAGCATATAATATGATTTATATAGTATCCAAGTCATTACTTTCAAGACCATAATAGTGGATAAAGTCCATTATTGAATCGAGTTTACTTATCATTCCAGTCATGTATTATTGAACTGGATTTACTTGTTGTTCCAGTCCTGTATTACTGAAACAGATTTACTTGTCATTCCAATAATGTCTATCTCATGAGATATAAATATTTACCCAATTAATTGGAGGTAGATATATGTCCCACCCATCTCATAATGAAATCATTCTTACATGTTCCACAAAAACAAAAATCCTTCATCATAGCATAATCCATGAAATAAAATGGATTTATTTAACATCATTCCATCATAATCCATATAAAATAAATGGATTTCATAAAAATAATTCCATCATAAACATAATCAAGTCAAATTAATAATAGGGATAGAAACATAACCCTATGTCATCTTAGATGGAAAATAATTTTGATAAAACACTTGAACTTAATTCTTGAAGAAAATATCTTTTCTTCTTAAAAAGTATTTTCTTTTCTCAAAACGCTACACAAATTTTAAAGAAAAAAATCATTGAAAATAAAATTTAAAACTTGTAATGGAAGATTCATGTAAATAATGTTTCATTAAATTGTAAAAATCTATTCATTCCATATAAGTTAAAAAACATTCTTCTTGTACTTTTACCAGAAAGTCAAAAAGTACATCGTACTGAAAATGACAAAAGATCCCTTTCATGTCGTTTAATAAAAATTAACCAATGGTTAAAATCGAATTTAAAAAATTTTAGAAGAATATAAATAATATTAAATATTTAAGAAACATGTACGTGGATGATAAATATACCCCATTAAATACTTATGTATAAACAATCTCGGATAATAATTAGATTGCGAAATTATCCCTTACCTTAAGTATGATTTTTTCCATATGTGTCCTAAACTTCTATATTTTGGGTTTAAACATATTATTAACTAGTAAAAGAACCATAATAATTTCTATGATATCATATATGATTCACTTATGACTTTATATTACCTATTTATTTATCAATTCCATGTTAAAGCAACGTTTTGGGTAATAATCATTTTATTTATCGTACGTGTTTTGACATGTTATTATTGAACTTATTAATTAGATTGTGGTTTACTTACTTATGGAATTTAAAACATAATTTATATATCATATATATTCAGTATATAAATATATATATAGTAGATAGATAAATGAAATGGAATACACCATTCATGGAGACGGTAGGTCGTACGTACACATTAACGTTGTTTCTATTTCTATATTGAATTGAATGGAAGAAAGTAAATGACATATATATATATACATAAATACAGTAGAATTATTATGTCATATATTTCATTATTATTTATTATATATACTTTATAATCATTCTTGAATGGTCAACCTGGAGAATGAATCTCATAGCATCATGGAGACGGTAGGTCGTACGTACACATAAGCGACGATTTCATTCACTTAATGGTTAAATGGTATGGAATTGGATAGTATATTAATAATAAAGAATAATTATCATGTTATATTCATTAATTAAATCCATTATACACATCATTATACCCATCCAAAATGTGTATTGTTGAATAACAAATTACACCACGACGTGGAGACGGTAAGATGTACATGTGCACACATGGTGATATTGTTATTTGTTGGATAGATAAAAGGAGGTATAAGGTTATACCGTAATTATAATAACAAATCATCATGTATAAGATACTAGATTTATTACTTTAGTATAGAGACAATATAAAAATAGGAAGTATAAGAAGAAAAGAATTTTTAAATAGGTGATAAACAATTACCTCTTTTTTGAGTATCTTCTTTTGATTTGCACAAAAGGTCTCCTTAGGATGGATTTTTGCCAAAAGTGTGGCCTCTAGGATGAATTAAAGGATTTTGGGAGCCTAATTGAGCATAATTTTGACGATCCAAGGGGTTTGAAAGGTGTGAGTAAGTGGGTAGAGATGGTGGCCTTTTATAAGAGGGAAGAGGGGCACTTTAGGAATGTTTTAAAATATTATTTTATTATAAAATGATTTTCAAATTTTAATAGTTAAAAAAGTGATATATTTTGAGGATAATATGATTATGGGTCTAAATCCCCTCAACCAATAGGTTTTATACAAGTTTAGATCACAAAATTAAAATTATCGTTTAGCGTTAACCCTTAGTTAAAAACATTAACTCTTACCATGTCTTCTTGTATTTTTATAATATATGGTTACTATAGTTACTATAAAATGCCAAGAGAATCTTAAGTGTATCATTAATGACATTTTTAACATTATATAAGTTATTTGGATAAATATTAGATTTTTAGTACTATTATATCACTTAATAAAATAGTATTTGTTACAAAAACTCAATTACATCAATTTTGAAACTATTTAGTAATTAATTTTTCTTAAAGCCATAAAAACTTCATTCATTAGAAAAAAATAAATTACCTTAAATATAACATGTCATATTCATCCATAAAATTAGTTTATGTCATCCTAATGTTCAAATTATAATTATTTTAATATTTATAATATAATTTATTTGAATCTTTCATTAATAAGGTAATCATTGCATCATCATTATGTCATAAATATATTTATTTATTTAATGTCTAAAAATTATAAATAAAATACCATGATGTATGAAATATTTTTATATTTCTAATTAATATTTATTTTCAAATAAATAAGTTATATTACCCTATATTAAAAATGTTTTAGTATAAGATAAATGTTTATGTTATATTTCTCTTTACTTTAAATTAAAAATTCTAAAAGGTCATTATCACACCCAAGTGGCTCCATGGGGTCTTAAAATCGACCCAAGGATGATCATCGTCATAAATATCTTATCCAATGGTATTAGGACACATTTTAAGGTAGTTTTATATTATTATAATATTATTTTTTTACCCTTATTTACGAGATTTACATTTTAACCATGGTAAATAAAAATAATTACTAAAGTTACTATTCATAATGTCCAAAAATAAAAGGTAACTATTTAAATAATTTTTACTTTTTAATTCCAAATATGGAATTCATTTTTCTAAATTAAAAATGTATAATTTTTAGAAATTAATTTAAAATCAATCTCATTGTTGAAATGAGAGAACATGTTCTTAAAAGATAAAACATTACAAAAGATTGAAATGTTTTTACATATGAATTCAATGTAAAATTAATGCTAATAACATAATTATATTGAATGATAAAAATATATTATATTTATAATTTAAAACCATTCAATTTTATAATTTAACCTAATAAATTATTTCAAGGAAAAAAGTTGTTTTCACTTAAAATTTAGTGTATTATTACTTTTCATCAAAACTTGAATGTTATCAGAAAAATATCAGAAATTGATCCAAAGTAAATTTTTATGTCCCACTCTAAAGACCCAGATTTTCCATGTAAATTTTTTTAATTATATGGGAAAATTATGAGTCTACAAAAATTGACGGTGCATGATTCTGAGGCTCGGTGTGCCCGGAATGAATTTCTGAACTTTTTTTGGAGTACGTTCAGTAAAAATCCGAGCGGGTTTTTGTAACTTTTGAACCGATGCTCAGAATTGAAATCTAAGGACACCGTTTAACTCACAGCACCGATATTCACTTAAGGATGCATTCACCTCAACTGCAATAGGTCGAGGGTGGAAGTTAGTTTTTCATTTTTTTCATGGGAGAAGAAAAATAAAATAATTAACATTTTATTTTTCTTTTTGAAACCCCTCTTTTTGAATTATGGAGGTGGGGACCACCTAAGATGGAAAACCTCCCATTTTGAATTCATGGTGGTGGGGACCACCCGAACCCCTCTTAATGTGGGAAAACCCTTGAAACTATCCAAATTTAATGTGCCAACATAACCTAATTAATTGTGCCAACTTAATTAATTTGATAAACTTATTTTAATATGTTGGCTCCTCATTTCCTTGTTAGAAATCATTGTCAAAGGAGAATTGGGGATATCCTTTATAATTGGGAAGAACACTCTCCAACAAAGAACTTCTTTCGGAAATAAAGAACGAGGAGCCTGTAATGACCTGAAATTTTGAATAAATATTGTTTCCTAATTTTGTGTGTTATTTTACTTTTTATACTCAACAAAACTGTTCCATTTGATAACATGAGTATAATTAAAATTAGTTCGTTGGGTTTTGACTATTATATGACCATTGGTCAATATGACTGCTGAAAAATAAACGTTTCGATTATTGTCTCTAAATACAAGTGATCTTGGTTAATTAATATAGAAAGAAGATTCAATGGCCTCACCCAGTAGTCTTGAACTGATCGAAGCCCATCTAACAGAACTTGGAAAGGAGGTAGCACCACTGGGCTTTGATCTGGACCAAACCCAATCCGAACTTCATCGTGTGAATCTAGAACGGAATCTCCTTCGCGAGAAGTTCAAACTGATAGAAATTACTACTCGTGCGATGTTGGCCGAGCCTCCCTCAGTTTCTCTCACCTTAGCACACCTTATACTTAGGTCCTATACTGGTGTGATAAGGGGCTATGTAAGGAGACCGTAACTACCTTGTGTAATCCTTTGTTTTAAATAAAAATTTCAATTTCTTCTTATGATGAAGTTTATGAATTTTCAAATGTCCGGATAAATATAGTATGCATATTTTTGGTAAATTTTAGAGAAAGGATATTTTAAAAAAAATTATGCAAACCTTAAATAATTAAAAATGTGTAATGATTTTCAAAAAATGGTCTTCTACAATTATGTTCAGTACGAAATTTAGAGTCTAATAAGATCAACATAATTTTTGATGAATAGTAAATTATAAATAGTGATTTTATGCTTAGGATTAGTAATCTGACCAAATGGATTAGTAATCTCACTTAAAGAAAGTATTAATATAATCTAGGCACCTTGATTAAGTAATGTGATTCAATAAAATGGTTAAATAACGATTTCATATATTATTAGTCAAGTATTAGTTTTTTCGGGTGAATAGTGTTTTTTAATTAAAAATTAAATTAAAATTATTTAGAAAATTATTTTTATAAAATGGATTTCATTTTTGAACTTAGAGCATCGATATTATGTTAAGGTAATTTTTAGGGATTTTTCTGAAAAAAATGAATTTTCAGTGAATAGTGTATTTATTTAAAAATTAAATTAAAAATATTTATAAAATTATTTTTATAAAATGGAGTTCATTTTTGAAATCAGAGCATAGATATTTGGTTAAGGTGAAATTTTGGGATTTTTCTGAGAAAGTTGAATTTTCGATGAATAGTGAAAATACAGTTTTTAAGTTACGGGTGTTTAATGACATAATTAAATGATGAATTAAGTATGTAATCAATATGGTCGACTTATTAATAGTAATATAAGGTAAGAGGTGTCCCAAGTTCCCAATAACATGGGAAAATACCATGCTCAAGCCCATGGTTTTTCCAAAACCACCAATGAGGTGTCCCTTGGCCATTAATGCTTTGTCCCCTCACTTTCCCTATAAATACCAAGCCATCCTCTCATACATTCGACTCCCAACTCTCCCCCAACAAAGCTATGGTCTTATTACCTCCCAAGGAGTCCTCCCAAGGTTCCCCCAATCCCTCAAGGTCCCAACCTTTGAGTTTTAAGAGTTACGTTTTAAGGTAAGGGATCCAAACTCTCTCTTTCTTTTCAAATACTCACTTTTAAATCATTTCTTTTATGCTCCATGTTCTTATGTTGGAGGATGTTATTTTATATTCCTCTTATTTCCATTTTCATGTTCATATGATTAGATATCCCCTCTTACTCTCATCATTTCGTTTTATTAATGTTTAAGTTGCGTTGTTAGGCTGCCGAAATATTTGTAACGGATTCTTTCACCCTTCTCATTTTCAAGTTCTATTTTATTGTCAAGTCTTTCAAGTTCCTTTTTATGTTGGGGTATTATCTCTATATCTATCATACTGATATTTTATTTTCATATGATGAGAGACTCTATTTTATCTCTTCAATTTATTTTTTTGATGTTTAAGTAACGTTGTTAGGCTGCCGAATTTTTAAGGGGTTCTTTCACCCTTCTCGTTTTCAAGATCTATTTTCATGTTAAGTCTTTCAAGTTTTTTTATTATTTTGGGGTATGATCTCTATATATATCATACTTATCATTCATGTTCATATGATGAGATACCCTATTTGATCTCGTCAATCCATTTTTGGAAGTTTTAAGTGACGATGTTAGGCTGCCTAATTCTCATAAGAGAAATCTTATTTTTTTTGTCATCCTTTCAAGTTCTTCGTTTCATATGTTATATCATTCAAATTTAATTACCATGTTCTTAAATTCTTTATATTATGTCCCCCTAATTTTTTATGGATCATTTATGAGTGGGTGACCCATGCCCCCTCTCTTTTCAATGTTTTCTAAAACCTCGTAACATAGCTGTTATGCTACAGAATTTCCGCCTCAAAATGTCTCTCTCTTATTCTCAAATTCATTTATTTTATTAAGTGAATACTCAAAACTCTTTCTTCTAAAGGGGTATTCACATATATACCATAATTTTTTATTTTAAATTCTTGTATTTACATACATGAGACCCGCTTTCCTTTTTCGTGGGTTTAAAGTGACATAAAGATCATGTCTTTAAAGCAGTTTTTAAAACGTTATGATTATGAAAGGAAAACCATTTCTTTTATGCTATATGGGTTGTTTATGAAATGTTTGATGATGATATATGTGGCTCACATTATAATAAAGAAAAATTTAAGGGTGTTCCCTAATAGCGCTCCAATGCATTGGGTAAGGACTTAATCTCTAGAGATGACCATTTTTAACGACGCCTTGGTGAATAACCTTGGTAATTTTTAATGACACCTTGGGGATGGACCTTGGTGAAACGGAAATTATTTTCAATATTAAATGTTGTATACACATATTAAAGTTATGAAATACGTTATTTTTATTATGATATTCCTCATTATTTCTTTCTCGTGCCTTAAAGTTCTTTTTCATGACATTGTTGATGTATCTCAAGTTCACATGTTAAATGTTTCCCCTTGTTTCCCTTACTGGGCCTTCTACTCACCCTTTATTTTTATGTATGTCCCCAGGTTATGAGATGTAGTAATGAACCTAGGATGAACATAAGGAGAATCCTTTCAAGTGTTTAAGAAGAATCTTTTATGTTTTCATGTTTTAAGTTCCTGGTTTCCAAGACACTAAACCTTAAAGATCCCCGTTTTTGTAAAATGTAATGAAAGTTTATGTGATAAAAAGGTGGGATGTCATAGTTGGTTTTAAAGGATGGTTTAGTTATTTGTGAAAATTAGGATATGAAAACTTTAGGAAGAACCCTGTAGAAAAGTTTAAATATAGGAAATCTTCCTGGTATTTTGGTGAGTATTGAGTAAGGGGTTGCCAAGAAAATACATCCTTGTCTGGATACGAGCAGGTAGAGGTGGATCTAGCATAGATGTACATAAGGGTAAAACCCAAAAACACTGCTTTGAGCTAGACTCGAACGAGAACTGGTACATGACAACGGGGCTTGCTTCACTCTTGTTTATGATACTTCCGGGGGATATGCTTTGGTAAATTCATAATCTTAGTATGAACCATTATTAAAGGAACAAAGATAAAATAAAATAAATATTCACATAAGAATATATGATCATAGATAACCTAGATTGGGACCTAGGGGATCACAAGTTAGGGTATACTTTTCTTCTACAAGTTTATCCTTTTATGCTTTAAGTTTCCTTTTCATGATTATTGGATATGTATTTAATCCCCCTAATTATATGTTCTTTTCTTAGTTAATGGCTGGAAATGGAAGAGCATGTACCAAC
Source organism: Viscum album (assembly GCA_963277665.1). Classification (NCBI taxonomy): domain Eukaryota; kingdom Viridiplantae; phylum Streptophyta; class Magnoliopsida; order Santalales; family Viscaceae; genus Viscum; species Viscum album. Next base: position 740,691,916 of record OY728138.1, on the reverse strand, counting down.
AACCAATGTGATAGGAAATGTGACAATTTCCCTATTAATGTGACAGAGATGACGAAAGATCAAGTTGAACATAATGTGATTATGCCAAACCAGCTATCAAAAATCACAATTAATAATTGGTACCTAGTTGAATGCCCAAATTCATCAAGGAAGAAGAAGACAAAGTCTCAAGGATGTTCATCTGATAGAGTTGATAAGGGAAAGAAGACCCAATTTATTTTTTGTAAAAAGTGTAGGAAGAGGCACCAAGGAGAATGTCACAAAGGAACTGGGAGATGTTTTTAAGTGTGGGAAGATAGGGCATAAAGTAGATAATTACTTTAAATAAATGGTTAATGTGATGAATAAAGATAAGGATCGATATAATGTACCTTATACTTTTCAATGTCGTAAATGTGTAGAAGTTAGACATTATCCAAGGCAATGCTCTCTTGGAAGGTATGATAAGCTTGATGAGTATAAAAATTCTTCAAGGAAAAGGGAACAATGCAAGTCCTATACTGAGATAGATCTTGATGACTAAAGTACATGTGAATTCTTCGTAATAATTTCCTATGTCATGTTGTTGTTGTTTTTAGTTCATGCCCTATGAGAATATCTTTAATGTTTTCTAAGAACATCGAGTCACTACCTAAGATGGTTTTATATCATTAAGGAAAAAATCTATTGTTATGTACCACATGTTGATGTTGTGAAGCTTTTCTTCTTAAAAAAAAGATGATTAGGGGATTAAAAGATGATTATTATTTTGGAAGACGTTCACTATTTTGGGAACCCTATATGATCTAGGTAAATAGATTAATACGGTATTTTCTTTAAGGAATAAAGGTTGACTTATATTTTGAAGAATCGATGAATTTAAGGTGAACTTATGATAATATAGGTTACTTATGGAAATGATTAACCTATCTTGGGGAAAATGTGATTAGTTTAGTTACTTTTGTTATAAGATGATAAGAGTGGTTAATGTTGTTTGGAGATGAACAATAAAGTCTATCTTGGAAGACTATGTTATGAGATCATTCTTGTAATTGGGTTTCAATATTAGTTTGGTTTATTTTGAGGAATTTTAAGGACAGTTATTTATGGAATAGTCTATGATGATCTTTGGATAGTACCATGGAACTTTAAATATTTAAAAGTAGTTTCCCTTCCTATGGGATTCTTTCTTTTTGAAGAGTTGTTTTATCTTACCCTTCTATTTTTTGAATAATGTTTAAATATAGAAGAAATAGATAGTTAATATTTGTTGGATTATGTGATTCTCTAGAAGATGATTCTTATGCTTTTGATGAGACCAACTGTTTTTTTAATGCTCATAGTTTAGAGAAAATATTAGTTTTGGTAGAAACTTATTAAGGGATGAAACTCTACTTGAAGGTAAATATATTTCCTTGTGTTTTTATTCTATGTAGTAAAGGAATTCCTCAAAACTATGAAAAGGAATGTGAAACAAAAACGTTGTCTATTAACATTTCCTACTGGGAAATCAAATACCGTTTAACCCATCATAAGTTTTTGATTTTCTTGTTGTTAACTTTCTCCTAATAATGTTTTCTATCACTCTCCCTCAGAACTTGACCCTTTGTTTTCTCCTCTGTGTCCATGTTTTCCTACATGGAATCCTAGTGTGAGTTAACTAGGGTGACCTTTGTACTACCCTTTCTTTCTTTTAAAGTAATAGTTTTACTGAATCATTTTCCGATGTGGGACTTTCAATGAAATTTCAAAACCCAATTTTAAAAATTGTGAGGACGCAATTTCTTAAGGGGGGAAGATCGTAACGACCCGAAATTTTGAATAAATCTTGTTTCCTAATTTTGTGTGTTATTTTATTTTTATACTCAACAAAACTGTTTCATTTGATAACATGAGTATAATTAAAATGAGTCCGTTGGTTTTTGACTGTTATATGACCATTGGTCAATATGACCGCTGGAAACTAAACGTTTCGATTATTGTCTTTAAATACAAGTGATCTTGGTTAATTAATATAGAAAGAAGATTCAATGGCCTCACCCAGTAGTCTTGGACTGATCGAAGCCCATCTAACAGAACTTGGAAAGGAGGTAGCACCACTGGGCTTTGCTCTGGACCAAACCCAAGCCGAACTTCATCGTGTGAATCTAGAACGGAATTTCCTTCGCGAGAAGTTCAAACTGATAGAAATTACTACTCATGTGATGTTGGCTGAGCCTCCCTCAGATTCTCTCACCTTAGCACACCTTACACTTAAGTCATATGATGGTGTGATAAGGGGCTATGTAAGGAGACCGTAACTGCCTTGTGTAATCCTTTGTTTTAAATAAAAATTTCGATTTCTTCTTATGATGAAGTTTATGAATTTTCAAATGTCTGGATAAATATAGTATGCATATTTTTGGTGAATTTTAGAGAAAGGATATATTAAAAAATGTTTATGTAAACCATAAATAATTAAAAATGTGTAATGATTTTCAAAAAATGGTCTTCTACAATTATGTTCAGTACGAAATTTAGAGTCTAATAAGATCAACTTAATTTTTGATGAATAGTAAATTATGAATAGTGATTTTATGCTTAGGATTAGTAATGTGACCAAATGGATTAGTAATCTCACTTAAAGAAAGTATTAATATAATCTAGGCACCTTGATTAAGTAATGTGATTCAATAAAATGGTTAAATAACGATTTCATAAATTATTAGTCAAGTATTAGTTTTTTCGGGTGAATAGTGTTTTTTAATTAAAAATATTTAGAAAATTATTTTTATAAAATGGATTTTATTTTTGAACTCAGAGCATCGATATTATGTTAAGGTAATTTTTGGGGATTTTTCTGAAAAAAATGAATTTTCGGTGAATAGGGTATTTATTTAAAAAATAAATTAAAAATATTTTGAAAATTATTTTTATAAAATAGAGTTCATTTTTGAAATCAAAGCATAGATATTTGGTTAAGGTGAAATTTTGGGATTTTTCTGAGAAAGTTGAATTTTCGATGAATAGTGAAAATATAGTTTTTAAGTTACGGGTGTTTAATGACATCATTAAATGATGTATTAAGTATGTAATCAATATGGTCGACTTATTAATGTTAATATAAGTTAAGAGGTGTCCCGAGTGGCCAATAACATGGGAAAATACCATGGAAAAGCCCATGGTTTTGCCAAAACCACCAATGAGGTGTCCCTTGGCCATTAATGTCTTGTCCCCTCACTTTCCCTATAAATACCAAGCCATCCTCTCATCCATTCGACTCCCAACTCTCCCCCAACGAAGATCTGCTCTCATTACCTCTCAAGGAGTCCTCCCAAGGTTCCCCCAATCCCTCAAGGTCCCAACCTTTGAGTTTTAAGAGTTATGTTTTAAGGTAAGGGATCCAAACTCTCTCTTTCTTTTCAAATACTCTCTTTTAAGTCATTTATTTTATGTTCCATGTTCTTATGTTGGATTATGTTATTTTATATTCCTCTTACTTCCCTTTTCATATTCATATGATGATATATCCCCTCTTACTCTCATCATTTCGTTTTATTAATGTTTAAGTGGTGCCGTTAGGCTGCTGAAATTTTTGTAACGGATTCTTTCACCCTTCTCATTTTCAAGTTCTATTTTCTTGTCAAGTATTTCAAGTTCCTTTTTATGATGGGGTGTGATCTCTATATCTATCATACTGATATTTTATGTTCATATTATTAGAGATCCTATTTTATCTCTTCAATTTATTTTTTTTATGTTTAAGTGACGCTGTTAGGCTGCCGAATTTTTAAGGGGTTCTTTGACCCTTCTCGTTTTCAAGATCTATTTTCATGTCAAGTCTTTAAAGTTCCTTTTTATTATGTTGGGGTATGATATCTACATCTATCATACTTATAATTCATGTTCATATTATGAGATACCCTATTTGATCTCTTCAATCCATTTTTGGAAGTTTTAAGTGACGTCGTTAGGCTGCCGAATTCTCATCAGAGAAATCTTATTTTTTTTTCTTCCTTTCAAGTTCTTCATTTCATATGTTATATCATTAAAATTTCATTACCATGTTCTTAAACTCTTTATATTTTGTCCCCCTACTTTTTTATGGATCATTTATGAGTGGGTGACCCATGCCCCCTCTCTTTTCAATGTTTTCTAAAACCTCATAACATAGCCGTTATGCTGCAGAATTTCCATCTCAAAATGTCTCTTTCTTATTCTCAAATTCATTTATTTTATTAAGTGAATACTAAAAGCTCTTTCTTCTAAATGGGTATTCACATATATACCATAATGTTCTATTTTAAATTCTGGGATTTACATACATGAGACCCGCTTTCATTTTTCGTGGGTTTAAAGTGACATAAAGATCAGGTCTTTAAAGCAGTTTTTAAAACGTTATGATTATGAAAGGAAACCCATTTCTTTTATGCTATATGTGTTTTTTTATGAAATATTTGACGATGATATATGTGGATCACAGGATAATAAAGACAAATTTAAGGGTGTTCCCTGATAGCGCTTCAATGCATTGGGTAAAGACTTAATCTCTAGAGATGACCATTTTTAACGACGCCTTGGTGAATAACCTTGGTAATTTTTAATGACACCTTGGGGATGGACCTTGGTGAAATGGAAATGATTTTCAATATTAAATTTTGTAGCCACATCTTCAAGTTATGAAATACGTTATTTTTATTATGATATGCCTCATGATTTCTTTCTCATGCCTTAAAGTTCTTTTTCATATAATTGTTGATGTATCTCAAGTTCACATGTTAAATGTTTCCCCTTGTTTCCCTTACTGGGCCTTCTGCTCACCCTTTCTTTTGATGTATGTCCCCAGGTTATGAGTTTAATGACCCGAAATTCTGAATAAATCTTGTTTCCTAATTTTTTGTATTATTTTATTTTTCATACTCAACAAAATTGTTTCATTTGATAACATGAGTATAATTAAAATGAGACTGTTGGGTTTTGACTATTATATGAATGTTAGTTAGTATGACCGTTGAAAACTGAATGTTGCGACTTTTGTCTCTAAATATAAGCGACCTTGGTTAATTAATATAGAAAGGAGATTCGATGGCCTCATCTAGTATTCTCGGGCCAATCGAAGCCCATCTAACGGAACTTGAGAAGGAGGTAGCACCACTAGGCTTTGATCTGGACCAAACCCAAGCCGAACTTCATCGTGTGAAGCTAGAACGGAATCGCCTTCACGGTAAGTTCAAACTGATAGAAATTACTACTCGTGCGATGTTGGCCAAGCCTCCCTTGGATTCTCTCACCTTAGCACACCTTACACTTAGGTCCTATGCTGGTGTGATAAGGGGTTATGTAAGGAGACTGTTACTGCCTTGTGTAATCCTTTGTTTTAAATAAAAATTTTGATTTCTTCTTATGATGAAGTTTATGAATTTTCAAATGTTCGTATAAATATAGTATGAATATTTTTGATGAATTTTAGAGAAATGATATTTTAAAAATGTTTATGTAAACCTTAAATAATTAAAAATGTGTAATGATTTTCAAAAAATGGTCTTCTACAATTATGTTCAGTATGAAATTTAGAGTCTAATAAGATCAACATAATTTTTGATGAATAGTAAATTATGAATAGTGATTTTATGCTTAGTATTAGTAATGTGACCAAATGGATAGGCAATCTCACTTAAATAAAGTATTAATATTATCTAGGCACCTTGATTAAGTAATGTGATTCAATAAAATGGTTAAATAACGGTTTCATAAATTATTAGTCAAGTATTAGTTTTTTTTAGGTGAATAGTGTTTTTTAATTAAAAATTAAATTAAAAATATTTAGAAAATTATTTTTATAAAATGGATTTCATTTTTGAACTCAGAGCATCGATATTATGTTAAGGTAATTTTTGGGGATTTTTCTGTAAAGAATGAATTTTTGGTGAATAGTGTATTTATTTAAAAATTGAATTAAAAACATTTAGAAATTTATTTTTATAAAATGGAGTTCATTTTTTAAATCAGAGCATCGATATTTGGTTAAGGTGAAATTTTGGGATTTTTCTGAGAAAGTTGAATTTTCGATGAATAGTTAAAATATAGTTTTAGGATTTCAGTATGTTTAATGACATCATAACTGTGTCATGATGATGTCATGAGATATTTTAAGTGTTGCCCAACCAAAGGTGATGAATTATTGTATGGGTGACCCATGTGTCCAATACCATGTGCAAATACAATGGGCAAGCCCATGGTTTTTCCAAAACCACCAATGAGGTGTCCCTTGGCCATTAATGTCTTGTCACCTCACTTTCCCTATAAATACCAAGCCATCCTCTCATACATTCGACTACCAACTCTCCCCCAACGAAGCTCTGGTCTCATTACCTCCCAAAGAGTCCTCTAAAAGAGCCCCCCATCCATCAAGGTTCCAACCTTTGAGTTTTAAGAGTTACATTTTAAGGTAAGGGATCCTACCTCTCTCTTTCTTTTCAAGTAATCTATTTTATGTCATTTCTTTTATGATCCATGCTCTTATGTTGTAGGATGATCTTTTATATTCCTCTTACTTCCCTTTTCATGTTCATATGATTAGAGACCCCCTCTTTCTCTCATCAATTCATTTTAAGAAAGTTTAAGTGACGCCATTAGGCTGCCGAATTTTAAGGGATTCTTTCACCTTTCTCATTTTTCAAAGTTCTACTTTAATGTCAAGTCTTTTAAGTTCATTTTTATTATGTTGGGGTATGATCACTATATCTATAATACTGATATTCTATGTTCATATGATGATATACCCTATTTTATCTTGTCAATTCCTTTTTTTAAAGTTTAAGTGACGCCGTTAGGCTGCCGAATTTTAAGGGATTCTTTCACCTTTCTCATTTTTCAAAGTTCTACTTTCATGTCAAGTATTTCAAGTTCCTTTTTATTATGTTGGGGTATGATCTCTATATCTATCATACTGATATTTTATTTTCATATTATGAGAGACCCTATTTGATCTCTTCAATTCATTTTTTTGAAGTTTAAGTGACACTGTTAGGCTGCTGAATTTTTAAGGGATTCGTTCACCTTTCTCATTTTTCAAAGTTATACTTTCATGTCAAGTCTTTAAAGTTCTTTTTTATTATGTTGGGGTATGATCTATATATCTATCATACTTATCTTTTATGTTCATATTACTAGAGACCCTATTTGATATCATCAATTCATTTTTTTTAAGTTTAAGTGACGTCGTTAGGCTGCCGAATTTTTAAGGGATTCATTCACCTTTCCCATTTTTTCAAAGTTCTACTTTCATGTAAAGTCTTTCAAGTTCCTTTTTATTATGTTGGGGTATAATCTCTATATCTATAATACTGATCTTTTATTTTCATATGATGAGAGACCCTATTTTATCTCTTCAATTCAGTATTTTGAAGTTTTAAGTGGTGTCGTTAGGCTGCCGAATTTTCATAAGAGAAATCTTATTTTTGTATTCCTTCCATGTTTTTCAATTCATATGGTATGTCTTTCAAATTTAATTACCATGTTCATATATCCTTCATATTCTGTCCCTATACTGTTTTATGGGTCATTTATGAATGTTTTACCCATGTCCCCTCTCTTTTCAATGTTTTCTAAAACCCTGAAACATAGTTGTTATGCTGCAGAATTTCTGTCTCAAAATGACTCTCTCTTTTTCTAAAGTTCTTTTATTTTATTAAGTGAATACCCAAAACTCTCTCTTCTATAGGGGTATTCACATATATACCATTTTTTTCTATTTTAAATTCTGGTATTTACATACATGAGACCCGCTTTCCCTTTCCGTGGGTTTAAAGTGACATAAAGATCATGTCTTTAAAGTAGTTTTTAAAACGTTATGATTATAAAATGAAACCCATTTATTTTATGCTATATGGGTTCTTTATGAAATTATTGATGATGATATATGTGGATCACATGATAATAAAGGTTAATTTAAGGGTGCGCCCTGATAGCGATCCAATGCATTGGGTAAAGACTTAATCTCTAGAGATGACCATTTTGACTGATACCTTGGTGAATAACCTTGGTAATTTTTATTGACACCTTGGGGATGGACCTTTGTGAAACAGAAATGATTGTATTTGTTAAATGTTGTGGACACATCTTCTAGTTATAAAATACGTTATTTTTATTATGATATGCCTCATGATTTCATTCTCATGCCTTAAAGTTCTTTTCATGACTTTGTTGATGTATCTCAAGTTCAAATGTTAAATGTTTCCCCTTGTTTCTCTTAATGGGCCTTCTGATCACCCTTTATTTTGATGTATGTCCCCAGGTTGAGATGCAGTAATGATCCTAGGATGAACATAAGGAGAATCCTTTCAAGTATTTAATAAGAATTTTTTATGTTTTCATGTTTTATGTTCCTGGTTTCCAAGACACTAAACCTTAAATATCCTCGGTTTTATAAAATGTAATGAAAGTTTATGTGATAAAAGGCGGGATGCTATAGTTGGTTTCAAAGGATGGTTTAGTTATTTTTAGAAATTAAGATATGAAAACTTTAGGAAGAACCCTATAGAAAAGTTTAAATAAAGGAAATCTTCCTGGTATTTTGGTGAGTATTGAGTAAGGGGTTCACAAGCAAATACATCCATGTCTGGATACGAGCAGGTAGAGGTGGCTCTGGCATAGATGTACATAGGGTTAAAACCTGAAAACACCACTTTGAGCTAGACTCGAATGGGAACTGGTACACGACAACGGGCCTTGCTGCACTCTTGGTTACGACACTCCCGGGGGATATGCTTTGGTAAATTCATAAGCTTAGTATGAACCATTATTAAAGGAACAAAGATAAAATAAAATAAAGATTCACATAAGAATATATGATCATGGATAACCTAGATTGGAACCTAGGGGATCACAAGTTAGGGTATACTTTTCTTCTATAAGTTATCCTTCTATGATTTAAGTTCCTTTTCATGATTATTGGCTAAGTATTTAAGCCCCTAATTGTACCTTCTTTTCTTAGTTAATGGCGGGAAATGGAAGAACATGTCCCAACAACCAATGTGATATGAAATGTGACGATTGTCGTATTAATATGACAGAGAAGATCAGGGGATTAAAAGATGATTATTATTTTGGAAGACGTTCACTATTTTGGGAATCCTATTTGATCAAGGTAAATAGATTACTATGGTATTTTCATTGAGGAGTAAAGGTTGACTTATATTTTGAAGAATATATGAATTTAAGGTGGACTTATAGTAATTTAGGTTACATATGGAAATGATTAACCTATCTTGGGTAAAATATGTTTAGGTTAGCTACTTTTGTTATAAGATGTTAGGAGTGGTTGATGTTGTTTGGATATGAGCGATAAAATTTATCTTGGAAGACTATGTTATCAAATACTTCTTGTATTTGGGTTTCAATCTTAGTTTGGTTTATTTTGAGGAATTTTAAGGACAGTTATTTATGGAATGGTCTATGATGAACTTTGGGTAGTACCATGGAACTTTGAATATTTAAAGTAGTTTCACTTCCTCTGGGGTTTGTTATTTTGGAAGATTTGTTTTATCTTACCCTTTCTGTTTTTGGGATAATGTTTAAAGATAGAGGAAATAGATAGTTAATCTTTGGTGGATAATGTGATTCTCTATAAGATGATTCCTGTGCTTTGATGAGACCAAGTAGTTTTGAATGCTCATCGTTTAGAGAAAAGATTATTTTTGGTAGAAACTTATTAAAGGATGAAACTCTACTTGAAGGTAGGTATATTTCCTTATGTTTTTATTTTATGTAGTAAATGAATTCCTCAAAACTATAAAAAGAATGTAAAACAAAAATGTTGTCTGTTAACGTTTTCTACTGGGTAATCAAAGACCGTTTACACACATCATAAGTTTTTGATTTTCTTATTGTTAACTTTATCCTAATCATGTTTTCTATCACTTTCCCTTAGAACTTAACCCTTTGTTTTTTCTTCTATATCCATGTTTTCCTACATGGAAACCTAGTATGGGTTAACTCGGGTGACCTTTGTACTTCCTTTTCTATCTTTTAAAGTAATAGTGTTACTGACTCTTTTTCCTATGTGGGACTTTTAATGAAATTTAAAAAACCAATTTTAAAAATTGCGAGGACGCAATTTCTTAAGGGGGGAAGATTGTAACGACCCGGAATTTTGAATAAATCTTGTTTCCTAAATTTGTGTGTTATTTTATTTTTCATACTCAACAAAACTGTTTCATTTGATGACATGAGTATAATTAAAATGAAACTCTTGGGTTTTGACTATTATATGACTGTTAGTTAGTATGACCATTGAAAAATGAATGTTGTGACTTTTTTCTCTAAATACAAGTGACCTTGGTTAATTAATATAGAAAGGAGATTTGATGGCCTCATCTAGTAGTCTCGGGCCAATCGAATCCCATCTAACAGAACTTGAGAAGGAGGTAGCACCACTGGGCTTTGCTTTGGACCAAACTCAAGCCGAACTTCATTGTGTGAAGCTAGAATGGAATCACCTTCATGAGAAGTTCAAACTGATAGAAATTACTACTCGTGCGATGTTGGCCGAGCCTCCCTCGGATTCTCTCACCTTAACACACCGTACACTTAGGTCCTATGCTGGTGTGATAAGGGGCTATGTAAGGAGACTGTAACTGCCTTGTGTAATCCTTTGTTTTAAATAAAAATTTTGATTTCTTCTTATGATGAAGTTTATGAATTTTCAAATGTCTGGATAAATATAGTATGCATATTTTTGATGAATTTTAGAGAAATGATATTTTAAAAATGTTTATGTAAACCTTAAATAATTAAAAATGTGTAATGATTTTCAAAAAATGGTCTTCTACAATTATGTTCAGTACGAAATTTAGAGTCTAATAAGATCAACATAATTTTTGATGAATAGTAAATTATGAATAGTGATTTTATGCTTAGGATTAGTAATGTGACCAAATGGATAGGTAATCTCACTTAAATAAAGTATTAATATAATCTAGGCACCTTGATTAAGTAATGTGATTCAATAAAATGGTTAAATAACAGTTTCATAAATTATTAGTCAAGTATTAGTTTTTTTCAGGTGAATAGTGTTTTTTAATTAAAAATTAAATTAAAAATATTTAGAAAATTATTTTTATAAAATGGATTTCATTTTTGAACTCAGATCATCGATATTATGTTAAAGTAATTTTTGGGGATTTTCTGAAAAGAATGAATTTTCGGTGAATAGTGTATTTATTTAAAAATTAAATTAAAAATATTTATAAAATTTTTTTTATAAAATGGAGTTCATTTTTGAAATTAGAGCATCGATATTTGGTTAAGGTGAAATTTTGGGATTTTTCTGAGAAAGTTGAATTTTCGATGAATAGTGAAAATACAGTTTTAGGGTTTCAGTGTGTTTAATGACATCATAACTGTATCATGATGATGTCATGAGATATTTTAAGTGTTGTCCGACCAAAGGTGATGCATTATTGTATTGGGAGACCCATGTGGCCAATACCATGTGCAAATACAATGGGCAAGCCCATGGTTTTTCCAAAACCACCAATGAGGTGTCCCTTGGCCATTAATGCCTTATCACCTCACTTTCCCTATAAATACCGAGCCATCCTCTCATCCATTCAACTCCCAAATCTACCCCAACTAAGATCTGGTCTCATTACCTCCCAATTATTCCTCTCAAGGTGTCACCCAGCCCTCAAGGTCCCAACTTTTGGGTTTTAAGAGTTACGTTTTAAGGTAAGGGATCCTACCTATCTCTTCTTTTCAAGTAATCTATTTTATGTCATTTCTTTTATGCTCTGTGCTCTTATGTTGTAGGATTATCTTTTATATTCCTCTTACTTCCCTTTTCATTTTCATATGATGAGAGACCCCCTCTTTCTCTCATCAATTCGTTTTAAGAAAGTTTAAGTGACGCTGTTAGGCTGCCGAATTTTAAGGGATTCTTTCACCTTTCTCATTTTTCAAAGTTCTACTTTCATGTCAAGTCTTTAAAGTTACTTTTTATTATGTTGGGGTATGATATATATATCTATCATACTGATCTTTTATGTTAATATTATGAGATACCCTATTTGATCTCGTCAATTCATTTTTTTGAAGTTTAAGTGACGCCGTTAGGCTGCCGAATTTTAAGGGATTCTTTCACCTTTTTCTACTTTCATGTCAAGTATTTCAAGTTCATTTTTATTATGTTGGGGTATTATCTCTATATCTATCATACTGATCTTTTATTTTCATATTATGAGATACCCTATTTGATCTCTTCAATTCATTTTTTTTAAGTTTAAGTGATGTCGTTAGGCTTCCGAATTTTTAAGGGATTCATTCAATTTCTCATTTTTCAAAGTTATACTTTCATGTAAAGTCTTTCAAGTTCATTTTTATTATGTTGGGGTATGATCTCTATATCTATCATACTCATATTTTATGTTCATATTATGAGATACCCTATTTAATGTCATCAATTCATTTTTTTGAAGTTTAAGTGACGCCGTTAGGCTACCGAATTTTTAAGGGATTCGTTCACCTTTCTCTTTTTTTCAAAGTTCTACTTTCATGTCAAGTCTTTCAAGTTCCTTTTTATTATGTTGGGTTATGATCTCTATATCTATCATACTGATATTTTATGTTCATATGATGAGATACCCTATTTTATATCTTCAATTCAGTATTTTGAATTTTTAAGTGGCGTCGTTAGGCTGCCGAATTTTCATAAGAGAAATCTTATTTTTTTCTTCCTTCCGTGTTTTTCAATTCATATGGTATGTATTTAAAATTTCATTACCATGTTCATATATCCCTCATATTATGTCCCTCTACTATTTTATGGGTCATTTATGAATGTTTTACCCATGTCCCCTCTCTTTTCAATGTTTTCTAAAACCCCGAAACATAGCCGTTATGCTGCAGAATTTCTGTCTCAAAATGACTCTCTCTTTTTCTAAAGTTCTTTTATTTTATTAAGTGAATACTCAAAGATCTCTCTTCTATATGGGTATTCACATATATGCCAAGTTTTTATATTTTAAATTTTGTGATTTACATACATGAGACCCGCTTTCCCTTTCTTTGGGTTTAAAGTGACATAAAGATCATGTCTTTAAAGCGGTTTTTAAAACATTATGATTATGAAATGAAACCCATTTCTTTTATGCTATATGGTTTGTTTATTAAATAATTCATGATGATATATGTGGATCACATGATAATAAATGAGAATTTAAGGGTGCGCCTTGATAGCGCTCCAATGCATTGGGTAAAGACTTAATCTCTAGAGATGACCATTTTGACTGATACCTTGGTGAATAACCTTGGTAATTTTTATTGAAACCTTGGGGATGGACCTTGGTGAAACGGAAATGATTGTCTTTGTTAAATGTTGTATCCACATCTTCTAGTTATGAAATATGTTATTTTTATTAGGATATTACTCATGATTTCATTCTCATGCCTTAAAGTTCTTTTCATGACTTTGTTGATGTATCTCAAGTTCACATGTTAAATGTTTCCCCTTGTTTCCTTTACTGGGACTTCTGCTCACCCTTTCTTTTGATGTATATCCCCATGTTGAGATGCAGTAATGAACCTAGGATGAACATAATAAGAATCCTTTCAAGTATTTAAGAAGAATGTTTTATGTTTTCATGTTTTATGTTTTCATGTTTTATGTTCCTAGTTTCCAAGACACTAAACCTTAAAGATCCTCGGTTTTATAAAATGTAATGAAAGTTTATGTGATAAAAGGTAGGATGCTATAATGAGATGTAGTAATGAACCTAGTATGAACATAAGGAGAATCCTTTCAAGTGTTTAAGAAGAATGTTTTATGTTTTTATGTTTTAAGTTCCTGGTTTCCAATACACTAAACCTTAAAGATCCTCATTTTTTAAAAATGTAATGAAAGTTTATGTGATAAAAAGGCAGGATGCCATATATCCGACCTTGGAGTGTCTTACAGAAGTGACGAACATCAACACTTCAACGACTTCGTCTTCTTCCTCAAGACTTCTCTTACAGAAAAACTCTGACACTTCAACGATCGGGTCGGGTCGACTTGAACCGGGTCAGGGTGGTCCAGGACAGGTTGGACCAGGTTGGACCGGACCTGGGCCCATTAAGGACACAATATTACACTTTTTGGCCATAACTTGAGAACCGAGCGTCCTTTTGGCGAACCGTCTATAGCACCAAAATACCTGGATCGAGATGGTACTTTTTATATACTCCACTTGAGTTTTGTATAAGGTTGGAGTACGGCCAGGTTGGATCGGACCCCGAATCCAACTGGGCCCTCGGAGCGGAAACGCTAATAACTTACAGACAAGGCGTCCGATTGACACGTCGTCTTTTATGTTGGGTCCCTTTGACGTGACGGATCGTTGGGATACTTTCTTGTGGAACTTCAGGGTGGTTAAGGTATGACCTATGGCTTGGGGAGTGGTTCTCCCAAGTAATATACGTACGGAACCTTGCGACTGGCTGAGACTTGATGACTCCTGACCATTACGACTCGGAGTGACTCGATAGGCCTAGTGGGGAGCGGCTCTCTGTGACATGGCAGACCCGCGGCGGGGAGCACCTCTATGTGACACGGCAGACCCACGGTACTCGACAGGAGGATTACCTCAGCAAACCATGAGGGGGAGCGTCTCTGTGTGACGTGGAAGACCCATGGTGGAGAGCGCCTTTGTGTGATGAGGCAAACCCACAGTACTCGATAGGAGGAGTACCTCAACAGTCCAAGGTTAGTGGGAAGTGCCTATGTGTGATGTGGCAGGCCCACTGTACTCGATAGAGAAGGATTTATCCAATAGTCTAGGCTTTCGACGATGTGACTGGGGATGTTACTTATTATTACCCCTAGAATAAATCCAGGTGTGATCTGTCTTTACTTTGTGTTGTGTTTGAGGTTATGCTATGTGATACTTCACCTTCATGGTGTTACCTTCTTGGTATACTTCCCACATGTATGAGATGATTATAGCTTGATAAATTAGGTATATTTATGGTCATATACCAAAGTAGAGTTGGGCTCTTGATTTGTGCTCTTTCCTTTGTGGAACTCTAGGAGACCTACAGGGTCTCGGGGTCCCTACTGAGTATCGTTATACTCACCCATGCACGGGCTATGACTGCACCTTGTTGTGTTTGGTGCAGACGACAGACAGCGCTGACTGAGGAAGAGGGTATCAGGACTGGAGGTAGATTGAAGGTGGACTTTAGAAGTGGCGTACCATAGAGACGACTATTTGAGAGTTGTACCTACCCTTTATGTAGGATCCTTGGCGGGTGTTCACATGAGTTGTTTTCAGTTTTACTTGTACTTTTCAGTTTACTTGTACTTTACAGTTGGGCTTGTATTCTGGCCCCTTTTTTATTTATGTACACACCCTATTTACTATATCTTTACTTTTATCTTGTATCCTACTTTGTACTTAGTTGTGTGACTTTAAAAGTTATAAAGGCAATGCCTTCCCATTTTTAGGGAATACGCCTTTCGGTACTAGTCGCCAGCCCCTGGCCTATGGAAGACGGGCTTGGGGTAGTCATTGCACGGGCCCCGAGGGACGAGTCGTGACACCCACTTCCAAAGAAGATGTTTATTTTTCAAATATAATATATAAAAGTGTTAAAAACTAGATTTAAAATTATTGTGTCATCAAAAGGTGGAAAAATTGTAGTTTTTGAAAAATACTTCTTTTATCTAAAAAATTGAATTTGTTCTTATATCGTGTTCTAGAAAATACATAAGATGAATTTTAATGTTATATAAAATTAAAAATGTGATTAATAATATTAATAAAGGCTAGTTTATATCCCATTAAAAATTAATATTTTAATAATATATCATTGTTTACTGAAGCTCGGTATTGCGTAAACGCAACCTATAGAGGAAGGTCGCTCTTGCGTGTAATACAATCCAAGTCAGTGTTGCATTTAGTGCAAGATTCCTTTGGTGTTATTTATAACATAATATAAACATAATTATTTTATACATTGAACAAGATATATACTCAATGTTTTTTGAAATTAATTATATCAAAAGAACTTGAAATTTCTTGTAACACAAGACAAGTATAGTGTTGTGTAAACTGCAAGCTAATACAGTGTTTCATATAGTGTAGTCTAATCTTGGTGTAGCGTACAACACAATCCATCAAAGAAATTAAAAAGAATCTATCTCATAAAATCTAGGTGTGTTAAAATTAAGAAGCATAAAAAACAAACCACACTTCTAAAACATGAAAAAGCAACTAACATAATCACTAGTTTACAAAAACACAGCACATTTCCATCTTAAAACACTTTTGAAAGACAAATTAACTTGGTGGATTTTCACATTCAACAATGGTGTTTCATAAAGTATCACTCACATGCATATTCTTCTTCCACCTTGGGCACCCAGCCACTATGCCATACCGAGCATCCATTAACATATCTATACAAAACCATGCATGTGAGAACCCATGAAAACACCAAAGGCTAGAACAAACATCCTCATTTTACAAGCAAAAAAATTCAACCCATTTCAAAAAAATCATGTACCTTCCATAGGTACACTAACCACCAAGTCAAAAACCATTTTCATATTTCCACACAACAAACCATTTTACTAATCTTGAAAAAGAAACCCTATAGGTCTCCATCAAAATCCTCTCCCTTTATTAAAAAAAAAATCATCATCTCAACAAACCACAATTTTTCAAGAACCATTTGATTTAGAACCCATTTAATTTATTTTAAAACAACTACCAAAATAAGAATGCCATTAAAATACCCCTTTCTCATTTTCAAAAATTCAGCAAGGTCTCTTTTCTTAATATGATAGCCACAAAGGCCAAAACCATTTTTAGAAAAACACCAACTGCTCAAAACCAATTCATTAGATCAAAACACTCTTCAACAGTCCAAAACATCCTATTTTAAACAAATTTTTAGAATCGTCTTAAAATAATTCATGACTTCCAACCATTTTATTTTAATAAACCATAAGTTTATATTAAGGAAATTTGATCCTGTTAAATCATTCCACTTTCTCCCCAAAAATTTGTTTCAAAAAAAACCAACATGCTAAAAAACATTCTTATATTAAGTATTGAAAACCCACTTCCACAATTATCACACATGAATTTTAAAAAAAGATCAGAACTCAATAAATGTCTAAGAGATCCATAAAAGGGAACTGTTGTCTCTGGGTGACTTGACCATGTGGTTGGCGGACATATGTCAAACACACCACTAACACAGAGAGCCTTCTTAGGATCATTCCCTAGCTACACATGGATTTCCAGACCCTATGATCTCACTAATGCCATTAGTCCAACTCCCCTTGTTGTATCCCAATCACCAAACAATCCTTAAGAACCAAAGAAACTAATAAAACCAGACTTCCCATGGAAACATGAGGATCGGAACGAGGAAGGGTTCATGATGCTCTTCCCAAAACTACCCATCAAGTCCCGAAAATCCTACTCCATCTACATTTACATCCCCCAAATAACAAGGTCACTCTAAAAAAGCAAGGTCCGCTAAGAGTTGACCTCCTCGGATACCATTTTGTCATGAACCAACCCGAGCTGACCTCGAACCGGGCACCTGAACCGATATGTGGCATGGTCCGAAGGGCGTTCCCAATCCCCACTGGCTGTAAACTAGTGTAGGGAATCATTATAGTAGATAAGGGAATGATTTTTACTAAATATAAACAATAAAACAAATAGAATAAAGAAATGGAAATCCCAATACACATTTATAAAAACTAAACTGATGATCATGTATACAACGAAATTTGAAGTAAAACTGAATGATACAACTAAACCGACCATACCTGATGAACAACTAACTCTATGTGACCCCACTAGTCACTCTCCAACACAATGATCACACATTTCTCAAGGTGATCTAACTCAATCTAAAACCTGCACAAGGTCTAAAAATGGAAAACAACTATAGGTGTGAGTATTAAAACTCGGTAGGCTAGCCCGATAATCTATTCCTAATGCACATCCTTTAAAATAAAAGAAACATCAATTTCAAGTTTGAACTATAATATATAAAAGTAAGGTTTTCTACATGATTACTCAAAACAAAGTACAACCCATTTCCCTTATTCATTTCCAAAACTAGATTCGTTCAACTAGTGTATCAATAGAATTTTCAAGGGGAAAGAGATGTTTACATTTTCATATTTTTACAAAGAGGATAAAACAATTAAATTTGAAAACCATTTTCATAAACCTTTTCAAAACCATCCCACCACTTTCCAAGAAAAACAATAAACAATAAGTCACGTTAGTAATCACATAACAAGGGCAATATAAATGTATATGCAAGCATCATATTCGTCACTGTAAGCAACTAAAAGCCAAATAGACATGGGTGAACCTAAGAGATCAAGAATAATCCATAAGACACCAATACATGAGACCTCATACCCATTAACATGTCACGCATGATGAAATCAAAATTCTCAATACGCTCAGCCATCCTTTCACATGAAGGCCGAGGGAAAATCCCATAGCAATAAACTCAATATATCCACCTACTATGGGCCACTGGTCAGTACCATAACCTACCAGCACATCAATCATTCTTAAAATATTCTCTCAATATGATAGGTTCCCATGTATTAAGTATATAATGGGGGTGATCCAACTGATGTAATCCGATCATCCAATCGCAACATATATATAATAATAATTCACAATAGACATCACCTTGAGTGACTCCAAGGACCGATCCCATGCCATTAATCAAAAGGAACATAAAGAGTCCAACCTGAGGTACTCACATAATGTATCACAAGGATTCCTCAGTAAGGACATCCCATCCATTATATACATACAATCATGGCATGAGAAGCACCCATAGTAAGTTTTCATAATAAACAATTTCACCATTTTTCACAAGGTTTCCAAACAGGCCTTTAAGCGTTTCTCAAAACTAACATTTGACAAAGGTACAAATTTCATTTTTAATAAAGAGGTGTATATACATAATTTATAGAAAAAAAACAATTTCATAAATTCATTAAAACATTCAGGTTACACATTCAAATCACAACCATTTTTATAAGGATGTCAAACGGGCCATTTTCCAGCAACTCGGGCCAAAACATGTTATAAACCAAAAACCCATTTGTTTGTACAACCAAAGCCACATTGTACAGTCATAAAATGAACCAAAAAACCATTTTTCATTCTTAATGTGTATTTCTATATCCAAAAAAATAATTTTAAATTACACTTAACACATAAAAGCCAACCGGGCAATTTACCGAACACATGGCATGCACCCTGTAAAAACACAATTCATTTTAATAACTTCAAAAGGAATAAAAATAAAAATTTCATGACATAAATTTATTCAAGATATTGAACCATGTTAAAAATACCCTAAACCAGGTTATAAACATCACAAACTAGGTGTGAAAGATAAAGGAACATTTAAAAAAACACTTGGTGTGCACTTTTATAACAAAACAACACTACTTTTCACAAAAAAAAGGAACAAACACCACTTTTCACACCAAATAAAGTTATTGAAGGCTTATAAAACACTACTCATAATGTGTATATGGTGAAAATATCATGAAAATGATGAATATTAAAGAAAAAGGACATGTGCAATGGGAAACCTACCTCAAAACCATGGCAGAAAGGAAACGCATACCCGATATCACCCTATGTGTTTCCCAACACTCTAGATCTATGAAGACCAGTTCTAAACGAACCAAAAACCCATCAAAAATCATGGTATAACATAACCCTAGTTCATGCATGACTAGGGGAGAATAGTAAACTAAAATAAAGTGTAAGGAGAAGGAAAAGGGATGATAAATTAGAAGGAATATCACCTTGGAAACTAAAGAACTCTTCATCTTACCTTATATCTACACCCTTAGAGGAAAGGTAATGGATTGGAACTTTTTATAGAGGCTCCTTAGGTCTAGAAGAACCAAGGAAAGAATATTTGGTGGGGAAAGAGTGAAAATGAATGATTCATGAAAGAAACAAATTACCTTACCAAATATGGATGATTTAAGAATTCTTGAGAAATTTCGCCCTAATCCACACTAATATGATGCGGAAACATCAAGAGTTGTAGCAACAGAAACAGAAAAATACAGAAGATTAAAAGGGAAAAAAATTAACAAAGACACAACAATTTACGTGGTTCAGGAATAATCCCTACATCCATGGAGAGGAATAAAATCAATATATTTGGGAGCACAATTACATAGTGTTTTAGTAAGAAACCCTAGACCAAAATGGGCTACAAATGGAGAAGGAAATCCACTGTTCCACCAACTACACAAGAAGTCCGCATCGCTACAGTGAAAAACGTCCACCCAAGTCAAAAGTGCTATAGTGGATGTCGGCTGGAAGTCAAAAATGCTATAGTAAAGTTGACTCTAAAGTATGAATTTCTACAGTGATCTGTCAGTGTCAATCGGTCAGCTCTTCTATAGTGGTCAAATATGTTACAGTGCCTAAAAAATTGGGTCGGTGCGCAGTACGGGCTATAAGCATTCAGACCGACCGGATCGGGATACACCAATCTAATATAATATGAACTCAAAAGAGGTAAAATGGAACATGGGGGTGAGTATACGGTTTTTGGTCTCAAGTGAGAGGTGGTATCACTAAAAATATTAAAAAATGAATAAGATATAAAAGAAACAAATTATTTTAAAAAAAAATTGGAAATAGGCTCATGGGATGGCCCAAGATCTGAATAAATAATCTAAATCCACCATGATTATGAATTCCTAAGGGGTCCAAATAGATATTGAGGTTTTAATAGTTCAGGGGAGGCCAAGTGAGAAGTGGAATGAGTAAAAAATCTTGAAACTGAAGGAGTTATAAAAGATACAAATTTTATTTTTAAATATGGAAATGGGCTCACAGTTGGACCAAATTTTGAAGTAACCACCCTTTTCTCCAAAAACTCCCAAAAAAGATATGGGTAACCCATGGTAGGATGATTAGACATAGATGTTAGTTAAAAACTCAACATTCATCTCACCTGAAACCCAAGAAAAGGATCAGAATTACCAATGAACCAAATCAAAACCAATACATGAAAAATCGGGTGTGACATATTCAATAAATTATCCTCACGTGAAATTTGACCAAACGTCTGATGCGCACAAATGTTATGGCACGCCTATGGTAAATCCCACATCCCAAATCTAATGGTGGCCCTGGATTTCTAATGTGGGAAACCATTTAGTAGATATTTTATTTTTTTGGAAAAATCATCTGCATGTAATATAATATATTTAATATTTTTATTCCATCTAGGTCGAGGCTCTATGGATCTTGAAACCCTACACTAACTCAGCACCTAACTCTAAAAATATTCCATAGAATATTTCAAATTATTAAAATATATTATATCATTTTTTTAAATAGATAATAATACAAGTATTAGAAAATTAAAATTTTCACTCCAAAAAAATTACTTATGGTTTTTTAAAAAAATAGGGTTTTGTTATCATTTAAAATTGAGGATATTATAATTCTTCCTAGCATAATTTTTCTCATCCTTGAGAAGTGTTTCAGATCATGGAACCACTACTCCCCACCATATTAGTTCCATATTAAAATTAAAATATTTTGAATTAAAACATTTTTAATTACACCATAGGTGTTTATAATCAGTGCATTCTAATTCCATTCTAGCTCATTGAAAGGAACGCACAAAACACTTACCACCTATTCAAGGCTTAAGTATATATTACCAACATCTTCATGTTATTCACATCCACAAATATATACTCAAGCATAGAATACAAAATGCTCAGATAAATAATTATATAAATAATGCACTGAGGCACATATCACAATTTCAACAATAATCTAATTATTTGGTCTATATCTAATGCAAACAATAGGTATATATGGAATGTGAACTTATATGCCTAAATGATGCATGAATGCACATTAAATCCCATAAATCGTCATATAAACCTAATTTTATTCATGTAAGGTAAATTTAATCAATGATAACATCAAACTGAAAAAAAAAACATAAATTCCCCATTTTATGGCCACTCGAGGTCTGTTATACGGTGTTGATCATACACTGACATAGTTCCCCTAGCCAAGTCCCAACCATCCTATCTTTTGTCTATCATATCTCAAATAAAGGCAAAGAGAAAATACAGGTTAGTGAATACTGATCCTTTGATACCATTTTTTAATGTCCTGACCCAAACCAGTGGGTTTGAGTCATAATGTCACATGACCTCTTGCATGCCTCCCCGTACACCATAGGTTGCTGACTAGTAGCAAAGGTCTTGAGTGGAATCGTGGGGAGACTATACCCTTCATTAGAGTTCATAGAATAAATAAAAATAATACAATAAATAAATAATCAAAGTGACATGCATGGAAACTAAATATGGAATATATGTCTTATAATAAATAAATAAACCAGGAAAAGATCCGATGTAGGGTTAAATCTAGTAAATAAAAGAAGTGGCTAACTTCCGTCCGAACTCCATTTAGAAACATTCATGTCCTCTGGATCTAACTTCTCAATTGTCTATCCCAGGGACCTTTCCCTTCACCAGGTATCTAGTCATGAAGTCTACAAGCTCACCAAAAAATTTTAGTAGGGTTTGAGTACAATACTCAGTAGGAAACCACCAACAACCCTTAAAATCAGTTCATAAAATATAAAAGTGTATGATATAAACATAAATAGGGTACATATATAACAACAATATATCACACAAGTACCAAGAAGTTGTTGGGTCCTCAAGGATCAGCTCTACTTGCTTCGGCACCATACCGGGAGAAACGTACCTGCTTCGTCATAATGTCGGATTGAACATTTGTAACCATACAAACACATAATCATCAAATAGACATCCCTAAGCATATGACACATTCCACCGGTAGGTATAGTCCAAGTACATGTCAACCCAATTCTGGCACATCTGTCTCGAGTGGATAGCCCAAACATGCATCAAATATCACATGCCAACCCAATTCTAGAACATATATCCTGTATGTATAACCCCAAGCATGTGACACATCCCACCAACCAGAATAGTCCAAGTACATGCCAACCCAAGTCTGGCACATCCCTCTCAAAGGATAGTCTCAAACAAGTGTCAATTATTGCATGTCGTAAATCATGTGACATGTCTCAAATGTCATCCATTGTTGACCAATACATGTGTCACATGTCACAGGCCGACCAAATAGGCTAAACATATATGATCAACTGTAGTTGATGGGAATATAGCATATACAACACATAATGAAAATTACATATCAATATTAGGTCAAGTTAATCATTAAACATAATCATCAAAAATCCTTATTCAATAAACAAAATCATAGGTCAAATACTACACACATGCATCATGTGTTCAATCATCAAACATAGGTCTCATTTCCTACACACACATACCAAGAAATCATGCCAAAAAATTGTAATAACATATGCACTAAAGTCAATAGATTCCTACCTTATGAGAAACTACAAATGACAACAAGGTTTGACATCTTAGCACAATTGCACCACTGAATCCTAGAACCATTTCTCATTTAGCATAATTTAAAAAATATTGTCATCCTCAATATTTTAAACATGAATAAAAAGTATTAAATTAAATCTATACAAATATCTCACTAACTTCAGAAATAAAATTAGGTTTAAAATTATAATCATAAAGATGAACCCAAAAACACTGATGGTGCATCAATCCGATCAATATTGAATGAGATATTGAAGAGAGGTGTTTGGAGAAAAAAATAAAATAAAAAGAATAATTGATGTGAGAGGATGGAAGAGAGAGAGGGAGTGAGGGGCGTGAGGGGCCTTGTCTATTCTCATATAATCATCATTTGGGTGCCCCACCCCTCATTTCCCCCTTTTAAAGAGTATTTTTTTTAATCATCAATTATTTCATTTATTTCTATTAATTTTTTCCCTCTTTTATTACTCAATTTAGTTATTTCAATTTACTTTTAAAAATAAGCACCACCCATAACTTTATGGGTTTCTTTATATTTAAAACATCTCTAAAATATATTTAATCACTCATTAAATATATTTTAAAAATTCATTTATATAAATATATATGTGTGTGTGTGTGTGTGCATTATATATATATATACACACACCCGCATATACATACATACATACATACATACATACATACATACATACATACATACATACATAAATATATATATATATATATATATATATTTACATCTGCACATGTATAAATACATATGTACATATATATTTAACTTATATATATACATTTTATATATATACACACACATTCGTATATATATGTATATATATATACACCCGCATATGTATATATATACATATATATTTATCCCATATATATACACGCATTATATATATATACACACACCAAGATTATTTTTCTTAATTTAATAATAATAATAATAACAAAAATATTTTATTGTTATTATTAAATCTTTTCCATTATTTCGACCATAACCATTTCAAAAACAACAACCATTAAATATCGATAATAGTTAATAAATTAATATTAACCACATAAAAACATTTATTTAGAACAAATAATAATATCACCATTATTACTTTTTCCACTCATTATTTCCACCGTAATACAATTATTAATTATGGAAGTATATTTTTATTTTTTTTATTTTACACAAATAATTATTATTATTATTATTATTTTTATTATTATTATAAAATTATTATTATTATTTCTAGTTGTCTAACAAAATATTTATATGCCAATTAATTATCCTTACGTGTGATGTAACTAAACATCTGATGCACACAAAACTTATGTCATTTCTAGGGTAAAACCCATATTTTGGACTTAATAGAGGTCACATATTTCTCATATGTGACATTGTTTGGGTGATATTCCATTATTTTCAAAAAATATATATAATAAAAATATTAAATAAATTATCCTCGCGTGAGATTTGACCAAATTCCCAACGTGCAAAAATGTTATGTCACGCCTAGGGTAAACCATGTATCCCATGTCTAATGGTGGTATCATATTTCTCATGCGGGACACCATTTGGGATATATTTTTTTTGGAAAAATCATGCATGTGTAATATAATTTATTTAATTTTTTATTCCATCTACATTGAGGATCTATGGGCCTTGGAATCCTGTTCTAACTTAATGCATAACTCCAAAAAAAGTCCATAGAATATTCTAAAGTATTAACAAAGATTTTACCATTTTAGAAATCTATAATAAATACAATTATTGAAAAATAAAATTTTCTACATAAAAATTTACTTGTATTCTATTAAAAAAAGAGGGTTTTTTATCAATTAAATTAGAGGATATTAAAATTCTTCCCACCATAATTCTTCTTTTCCTTGAGAAGCACTTCAGATCATGGAACCACTTCTCCCATAATAGGAGTTTCCATTTTAAAATTAAAAAAAATTAATTAAAACATTTTTAATTCAACCATTGGTGTTTATAATCATGGAATTCTAATTCCATTCGAGATCATTGAAATGAACACACAAAACACTTACCGCCTATTCAAGACATCTACAAATTAGTCACAACCATATATATATTCTCAAGAATAGAGTACAAAATCCTCAAATAAGGAATTCTATAAATAATGAACTAAATCTCATATCACAATTTCAACAGGCATGTAATTATTTTGGATATATCTAATGAAAACATTAGGTATATATGGAACATGAACTTATATGCCTAACATGATGTATGAACACACAAAAAATCCCATAAATCAGCATATCAACATAATGTGCTTCACCTAAGGTGAATTTAATCAATGCTAACATCAAACTCAAAAAACATAAATTCCTTATTTTATGGCAACTCAATCAGAGGTCCACTATACAATGTTGATCAGACACTGACATGGTTCCCCTACCCGAGTCCCAACCATCCTATCTCTAATATATCTTTTCCCAAATCAAGGTAAGGATAAAATACAAGTTAGTGAATCAAAATCCTATGAAACTATTTTGTAATATCTCGACCCAAACCACCAGGTCCAAGCCATAATGCCACATGACCTCAGGCACACATCCCCATACACCAAAGGTTGCTAACAAGCAACGAGGGTCTTGAGTGGAACCATGGGGAGACTATACCATCCATTATAGTGCATATAAGAAATAAAAACAATATAATATATAAATAATTAGAGTAACATGTGCGGAAACTAAATATGGCATACATGTCTTATAATAAATAAACAAACTAAATAAGGATCCAATATAGGGGTAAAGCTGGTAAATAAAACCACTAGCTGACATCCCACTCAAACTCCATCTGGAAACATCCACATCTTCTATCACTAACTACTCAACCATCTACCTCAGGTCCCTTTCCCTTCACTAGGACTATGGTCATGAAGTCTACAAGCGCATCGAAATTCCCAAGCAGGGTGTGAGAATAAGACTTAGTAGGACACCACCAACGACCTTAAAATCAGTGCATAAAATATACAAGTTTATCCCATGAAAATAAATAGGGTAAAAATATAAAAACAATATATCACACAAGTACTCAAAACATGTAGGGTCCTTTGGGACCATCTCTACCTGATTAGATACCATGTCGGGAGGGACATGCCTTCTTTTACATAATGTCATATAGAACATCGATAACTATCGAGAAACCTCCTCCTTGAGTGGATATCCCTAATAATGTAACACATTTCACCAGTAGGGATAGTTCAAGTACATGTTGAACCAAGTTTGGAACATCTTTCTAGAGTGGGTAGACCAAACATGCATCAAATCTAACATGCTAACCCAAGTCTAGCACATCCCTCCTATACGGATAGCCCCAATCATGTGACACATCTCATTGACCAGAATATTCCAAGTACATGCCAACCCAATTCTGCCACATCCCTCTCAGAGGATAGTCTAAAACATGTGTCAATTATCACATGTCATCAGTCATGTTTCATATCTCACATGTCATCCAATCTCGACCAATACATGTTTCATATATCGTATGCATACCAAATAGGATAAACCTTCATGTACAACTATAGTAGACATAAATGAAATATATATGATACATAATGCCAATAAAAGATCAATATCATGTCAAATCATGTAGTAAACATAATAATCAAAAATCCATATGCAAGAAACACAAGCACAGGTCAAAGGTTACACACACAAACCTCATGTGGTCGACCATCAATCATTGGTCTCATGGGCTACACATGCACGCCAAGAAACCATGCCAAAAATCCATAATAAAATATGCGCTAAATTCAATAGATTCCTACCTTATGTGCAATGACAAATAATGACAAGGGTTGGTGTCCGTGCTCAATTGCACCACAGAATCCTAGAACCATTCTATCCATCCAATGGTCCTAAGGCCTTCATTTTTTTATTAATTTTGATAATCCACCTTTTAAGGGGTGAGGTGGAACCCTTACAAGGCCCGTAGGCATAAGTATTACATGGCCTGTAGGATTAAACATGAATAAAAATGATTAAATTAAATTTTTAAAAATACCTTACTACTGTCAGAAACAAAATTAGGTTTAAAATTTTTCTCGTTGAGACAAACCCAATGGCCTTGACGGTGCATCAATCTGATCAATATCGCATGAGATATTGAAGAGAGAATTTTGGATAAAAAATAAAAAAAATATAATAATAGATGAGAGCAGATGGAAGATAGATGGAGAGGTAGTAGCGTGAGGGTCCTTTATTATTCTCTTGTATGCACTATTTGGGTGGACAACCCCTTGTTTCCACCATTTAAAGAGTATTTTTTTTAATCAATAATTATTTCATTTAATTCATTTAATTTTTTTCTCTCTTTTATTACTCAATTTAATTATTTCAATTTACTACTAAAAACAAGGGTCACCCATAACTACATGGGTTTCTTTGTTTTTAAAACATCTCTAAAATATATTTAATCACTCATTAAATGTATTTTAAAAATTCATCTATATAGATATAGCTATATATATATACGCATTATATATATCTACACACCTGCATAAACATATATATACATATATATAATTACACTCGCACATGTATAAATATATATATACATATATATTTAACTTATATATATACATTTATTTTGTTGGAAATGGACACACACAGGTTAGGGAAAAATCCCAATGAGGATTGGGCATTCTATCCCAATGGGAGGTTGTCCCAAGGCTTGGCCCAGTGGAGGTTAAGGTGTTCTTTAATTCTTTCTTAAAGATTTTTTATGGTAGATGAGAATGGCATGCATGGGTGTGGAGATTTTTCCCCATTACATGTAACTCAAATATATTTCTATTCATTTTTTTCATTTTTTTCCTCTCTTCATTGGTTAGCTCTTCACATAATGGAGTTAATCCAATCAATGGATGAAATGAAATTTGATATAGCCGGGTCCTAGAATATTTCACACCTTCGAATGAGGTGTGACATCATCCTTTATTGTAGGTGGAGGTAGAGTTTATATTGCTTTAGGAATTAAAAATTTCATGATTTCTAAATACACTACTACAAAAATGGGTAAGGGAAGTGATGCCCTTTATCAACACTTTTTTTAGCACTGATAAAGGGGACCCCTTTATCAGCACTTCTTTTAGTAGTGCTGATAAAGGGAAGATTTATCAGCGCTTTTTCCTAGTGCTGATAAATTTTATGTTTCAAAAAAATCATGAAAAATAAAATATTGTTATATAAGTATATTTATATTGATATAAATATAATATATATTTTTTAAATATGTTTTAGATAAGTATAAATATACTATTACATTTAATATATAAGAAATTTAGTGAAAATGGCTTTAAAATATTTTAAAAAATATTATTAATTAATAATTTTCTAATTATTATCGATTAAAAATCATTTAATAACAATTTTAAGACACAAAAAATCAAAAAAAATAATAAAAGATCTAAAATAAGTTAAAAATGTAACTCAAACTTCAAACGGCCATAACTTTTGATTCGGGTGTCCGTTTGAGCTCTACAGCATATTAAATCGAAGCCTGGGAAGAGATCTACATTCCAATGACCAAAGCAAAGCTTCTTCCACATTTTTCGGGGCCAAAAAATTCCTATAAATCCTTCAAAACTGAGTTTTTAGTCGGGATACCCCGATTGTTAACATTCAAACAAGTATAACTTCTGATCTGGATGTCCATTAGAACTATACCACATATCATATCAAATATTGTTTAATTTTCTTCGATTTGACTGGTTGTAGAGTTGAAACAGGCTTCTGTATTAGAAGGTATGGTCGTTTTAACATTCTATGGCTTCTCAAATACACATATATATGTATTTATTCATAAATATATATATGTGTCTGTGTGTGTGTGTCTGTGTGTATTTGTGTGTTGTATATATGTATGTATTTATTTATTTATAAACACACATAAAAAATATATTTTATAAATGTATTTAAAACTAATCTTATAAATATATATTAATATACAAATAAATATACGGATAAAAAATTATAACTAAAAATATTTATATATATATATATTAATACACGAATGAATATATATATACTAATATATGAATAAATATATATGTATTAATATAACTAAATATATTTATATTAATATGAATCTATATTAATATACGAATAAATATAACTATATATATATAAATATTAATATATATTAATATATGAATAAATATATATATATATATGAATAAATATATATGTAATATAACTAAATATATTTATATTAATAAGAATCTATATTAATATATGAATAAATATAACTATATATATATAAATAAATAGATATATCATTAAATAGAGAAAAAAACGAAATGGCTTAGTGGTAAAGGTGCAGCTGCGAAAGGGAGGAGGTTGTGGGTTCGAGTTCAGGTGGAAGCAAGGAGGTGGGCGCATGTGGGGGTGTGTGGGAAGGGCAGTGCATGGGAGAGTGTGAGGGGGGTCTGCCTAGCACTGATAAAGGGGGGTCAACAGCTGTTAAAAGCTCCCCCCCCCCGCATTATATAATTCTTTTTTTTTTACTTTTATGAGCACTGATAAAAGTCCCCTTTTATCAGTGCTAAAAAAAGCGATGATAAAGGGTTCTTTTATCAGCACTTTTTTTATCACTGATAAAAGGTGCCTTTATCAGCGCTTTTCTGAGCAGTGATAAAAAGGACCCCCCTTTATCTTCGCCTTGATTAACAGCGTTTTTTTTAGCGCTGTTAATGCACTTTTCTAGCGCTGATAAAGGCCATATTTGTAGTAGTGATGAAAGGATAGTAATTCATCAAGAGATTTAATGATTGTATTATCGAACTAAAATTAAACAAATAAAAGAGAATAATAATGGAACCCAAAGCCAAACTCAAAACCAAGTTCTTTATTATTAACTCATTCTGTTTAGCATTGCATGTTAGTTTAGTTTAAAATTTCATTCTGCATTTTATTTCATTTTTTTATAAATTAATAAAAACCCAAACATCCTCCATTTTTTTCATAAAATAATAAAAACAAAAAAAATAATTAGTTCTTAGGTGAATTATATTAAGTAAGTAAGTCAAATAAGAAATCTCCTCAAGTGAGATGAACCTGGGTAGCCTCTTTGTTGCATTAGGAAAATAATTTTTTTTTGCCACACCCAACAACAGGAATTCGTTCACTCATCATACCCTTTTGGGGGGAATTATTTCCTACTTTGGAAAATTAATATAGATTTGAGATACTTTCATGAATCTCTTCTTAATCCCAATACAGGATCAGTTACCCTAACTAAAAGATCAAGTGTTAAACCCTTTTATGTGTAAAGGGGGTATATTAATGAGTCTATCTATATATATATATGAGTTTCTTCATCCGTTTCTCATTAAAAGGTAGTTTCTTATATTTTGAATCTGAATAACCAGGCACTTTGAAGTTTACTGCTATTCAGGGAGGCGATTAATATCTTGAGGATGGGATTGAATCATTATGAGGTGTCCTACGTATCCTATCAATAATAGGAATCAAAACCCACATAGTTCATTGAACCTATGCAGTTTAATTTCATGTGGAAAGGACACTTATGAGGGAACATAGGCACTGGGTGTTAAGATCAAGCATTAGGAAGGCATCTTATGTATCTTGGTTGTGGTAGGAATTAGAGTCATCATAGTTAGATCCTGCCCCCAAGACTTATGCTATAGTAGATGCCTTTGTATGGGGACTTTCATATCATGCTGGTGAATGGGTCTTAAACACTACGGTTCCCTGGATGGTAGAGTTTCTTGATTTAAGTGAGATGATCATTACAAATCTCTAAGCCCATGTGATCCATGATCAATGCGAGAAACAAGGGGTAGCAAGTAACTAGTCTCATTGTATATGGATACGGGACTTTTTCACTAGGGTGAACCTATGGGAGATTTGATATATATCTTGATACTTAGGAATGATTCCTACATATCCTAGTTATGGTAGGAATCAGATTCATCGTAGTTTAGTTGAATTCTCAATCCGCTGATGGATGAGAAAGAATTATAATCCCATGGGAGAGGTTGGATCGTGATGGTTATAATATCAAAGACATGGAGGGGCTTACACCAAGGTAAATGACCATTGGAGATTGAGACTTAGATAAGAGTCCTATGTATCCTGGTTATGGGAGGAATCAGAGTTTTCATAGTTCAGTTGGGGGTATGCCTGAGTATGTCCACTGGGTAGGGTTATCATGTCTCGGGGGTGTCTTCTTGAAATGTCTTGATCGTCTGCCTGACATGAGTGTTTGTCTGACATATCCTGATTTTCTACCTAACATGTCCTAATTGTCTTCTTGATAAGTCTGAGGATGTCCATATATGTCATGGTTTCCTAACAGACATGTCCAAATACAATCACATGATCCATTTTACTTATTCGAAGGGCATTATATAACTTGAATGACATGTTAGGAGGAAATCATATGATCAAGACTGACATGTTTGGAGGATGTCACATGATCGAGGATGACATGTCTGGAGGGTCTTTCATGATTGAGGTTGACATGTCTAGAGGGTGTTGCATGATCAAGTCTGATGTGTTTGGAGGACATCATAGGAACTAGATGACATGCCCTAGTGCCATTGTGAGACCTATCTGACATACCATAGTGCAACCACATAACTTGGGTGACATGCCTGGGAGACATTGTAATATTTGGATGGCAATCTCATAGGGCTTAGCTAGACTCGGGTAGCATGCCCGAAGGGCATCGTGTGATTTTTTTGACATGTCCAAAGGACATTGCATGATCCAAGTGACATGCCGGGAGAGTATCGCATGACTTGGGTGACATGTCCTAGTTTTTTCACATGATTTGGGTAGGTCATGAGAAGTGCATGAAAATAATTGTATCCATCTTCGCATAAGTATCCCTTCTTTTTCATTATATTCTATCCTTTATTACATATGTGCCTCCAGTTTTTTCAAGTTTATCTTATTTTTGATTTCGCATGAACCAGTCGAGATGTGGAACCTCCTTCACATAATCTATTTGACATGCCAGGAGTCCTTCACATGATATATAAAGTGATCATGAAAAGTACATATTCATTTCATGTGATCCCATAGATCATTCCCTAAGTTTTACCTGGTGGAAGACCTTGCAATCATGTGACCTTCCACTCTGAAAAGTCTGCTCATGCACTCTCATTATTTTCTCTATGTGTGTTTGGTCCTTTCTTTTCTTATGTTGAGGGGGGGATTTATAGGCCTCACTTCCCTAGTTATACACTACCTAGCATGGAGTGTATCTCTCAAATATGAGCTATAGTTAATGGTGGTATTTTTATATCATGCGCTTCACATGATCCTACTGTATGCTTTTGAGGAAAGTAAATGTTCGCTTGAGTCTTTGGGGTTGTCTCTAATTGGTGTCTTGGGAAATGTTTGAAATTTTGGGTGACTGTTAGTATTCTGTGTATTTTTCTATAAATTGAGGGTGAAGGAGTGGCTTATTCCACTGGATACTCCAACTCCCAAATATCTTTTGATTTCCTTCGCATTCATGACCCCTTCACAAGACCTCATCGCAAGACCCCATTTGAAATACCTCTCCATGAGAGCTGATCATAAGATCTGTTCACAAGATTGTTTCATAATAATTGTTTTGTGAGATCTGGTCGTGAGACCCGCTTTGCCTCGACACTTGTTTAGATGAACCTACGAATCAGTTCTAGGTAATGACTTGATCCTTGATCTTGATCCTTAGCCACATGGCTATCTTGTAGGGTCTACATGATCTACTAACTTGGTAAATCCAGCTAATCAAGTCTTACTATAGTCTGATCACTAATGTTTTTGTTTTGATGGAATAATTGAAGAGGCTCTAGGATGTGGAGATCTCTCCATTATTTATTTTTTGTGCACCTTATCAATGAATGAATCTTCTGGTCTTTACATATCGCTATCTAGTTTTCTTTCATTCATGATGTGCATGAAATTTCATTGATATTATGTTTCATTGATAATCAATGATACCCATGTTTTTTATAATACCAAGTAAATCTAAATTCCTAGTTCTAAATGCTTAAATCACAATATATTTTTCTTGATAAATTCTCATAAATTCCCACCAACACGAGATTCCTCATCGATGTACCTATTCCAGTTTTCTTATGATTACCTGATTTACAAAAGGATAATTTGGGTAATATATATGTCCTAGAGGGAGAATGCTCTATATTTGGCTGGAGTCAATGGACTTAGCGAGCATAGATTGATTTTTACTAGGGCTATATAGTGGGACCCACAATCTGTGCATCCCTTTATTTATATTGCCCTAATTTTTTTTCTTAAGCTTTATATAGGGGAAAACTTAGCGATTGTGGACTTGGATTTTTCGCAGGCTTCCCTTAAACCTAAAAAGTTTTGTGCCTTTTCTATTTATGAGTGCTTAATATTGCATGGAACACGCAAAGTGAATTTCTAGTGAGTAGATACTTGACTTTTTCCAGGGTGTTCTTATAGAGTTTTCAACCTGGAAAGCATTGTATCTCTTTTGGTCTTGTAAACTAGACCATTGAAGTGCTACAATTTAGCATCTTCTAGATCAGACCTTTTATTGTTGTAGTTTAGGGACTTTTAGCTCAGACCTTCTATTTTTGGTAACATACCATTTTCAAAGTATCATTCTTCATGCAATTTAATGTCATGTGGTAAGGACACATGATGTGTAGTTTAACATCATATGGTAAAGATGTAATTATGCTATGTAGTCTAAAGTATTACTTACAGGACATTAAATACTATACATTTTAATGTCTTTCTTCTAGAACTTCAAATACTGTACAGTTTAAAGTCTTGATTCCATGATTTGATTGATGAATATAGAATGGGGAAGACATTCCATGAATGACCCAAAACACCCTGAGGTGCTTAGTTCCACCATATTTTTTCTAGGGATCACAAGGATCGGAGTTCCTCTTCTACAAGGAGGAGATATTGTTGGTTGGTAGGTCAATGCCCTTATGTGTTGATAGCATGGTCAAACAAAGGTGTACCCACTCTTTTCCAAGGGATATAAAGTATTTATGGGGGTAGCATTAACTAGGGGTAAAATATTAGGGAAGTCATGTCTTCTTGGATAGTTAGAATATGGGTGGTGTAATTCATTACCCAGAAGTTTGAATCGATGAATATGAAATGGGGCAGACAAACCAAGGATGACCCAAAACACCCTAAGGTGCTGAGTTCCTCCATGGTGTTACTGAGGTTCATGAGGATCAGATTTCCTTTCCTGCAAGTAGGATATTACTTTAGTTGGTAGGTCAAATACCTTATGCCTGAGCTTGTAGGGTTTACATGCATGGTCAAGCAAAGATGATCTCTGATACTTTCCAAGGGCCATGAGTGTAGCTTCCCTCCCTAGGTTCCACTTATCGGTGCCCCAAGACAGTAGCTACAAGACCTCAAGAATACCTCCCCATATGTTAGAGGCTACCGACTAGCAGTGAGGGACTAGAGTGTGTATGTGGGGATACTATGCCCTAAAAGATCGGAGTGAGCATAGTAGAAAACGATAGGTAATAAATTACTAAAGCAGAAAAATAAACAGACAATAGCAGAATATAATGAAGATAAAGCAAGAAAGAGAAATAAATAATTGTAGAAATCTGAATAAAAATACTAGATACAATAGTGGTGGTGATCATGATTCTATACAAAAATGAGAGTACATGGGGAATAGGGGATACAGGTATATACTGCATGCTATACAAAAATGACCAAAAAGACCAAAAACTGATACAACAAGCATCTTGAGCATAGGCTTAGTCCTCTTCCTTCATTATTTATCTTAAATCTATAAATCAATCAAACATCGGAAGCCTCATGCTTCCCTTTATCAATACCTACAATCATAAAATCTGCTTGGGTGCTAAGGGAGGCTCAATAAGGGTGTGAGATACAATATTAGTAGGATGACACCCACAGTGTCTAGGCCAATCATTTTAATTCAATAAATAAAATAGTAATGTTCCATGTATATAATTAATGCAGAGAAGTAAATAAATAAACAATTTAATAATTTAGTTCGAGTTCCTAAATGGATGCCTGACCAATACCACATGCTTCGGCATAAGGCGAATATATGAATTAGGGAATAGCTATACAAGTGAAATGATATATATATATATATATACCATTATAAGTGAAGAAACCAAGGGAGATGTACCCTAAGCCTGTGCTTTGTCTTGGCGATCACATTCCCATTTCATCATTTGATCATGCTCATAATATAATAAGTGGCATCACATATGCACAAGCAATAAATCAATCCATCAAATCCAATGGTGGATTCCTAAGCCCATCCAAGAAGGTCTATAAAGAGTCACAAGGGTTGTTATAGGTGTCTCTGACATAACAAATTTCATTGATTTTGTCAAATATAACCTATATTGGCATCCCTTGTATCACTCATGGTATGGTGAACTCTGAGTTTGTACCAAGTATCTCACATAGGGGATTGGGTATCACCCAAGGCGTAGTGTAGCCATTTTTCCAACGGGTTCGTCCTCAGTTTCTCCCCTAGGGAATTGGTGTCACTCACAAGTATGTAAAAATCATCCCAGAGAGCTTGTACCTGGAAAGATAATGTATTGCTCTCAGTCTGTCAAGTAGATCCAATCAAGCGTGGCGATTCCATCCACAACATCCTTAAATCGGGACCCGTGTTCTCTCCCAATGCGTAGCAGGTGAGCATGGAAATCAAAAACATATCAAAATTTATAGAATATACAACACACATGTCATCAATAAGGCATGGAAATATCTCATGCTTACAATGTATCCAAATAATACAATTTAATCCATCAAACATGGCATAAGGCATTTATCATAGGGCACTAGAATAAGCATATTGTGCAAGCAGTGATATATAAATCATACACATAAGGCATCTGTGGAGTATTAAGATTAAGTAAGGAAAATATAAGGAATGTGGAATTCAATGTAAAGCATCAAGCATAAGCATTTAAATATAAGGTATGAGGTATAAATTTCAAGTACTTATCTCGTGGAAAATAATTTATTCCAATTCAATTTAAAGATTCATGGAATTTAACAAAGGAGCAATGCACGCATGGTAATTAACCATTTAAGGAATGGTAAATAGGCCATTTACGTGATCTCGCCCAAAGGGGTGGACAATGACAAAGAGAACATCCCACTGATGATTTTCTACATAAGTTAGGGTCACACATTGCATGGAAAACCGATTTAATTAATTTATTAAACAAATTTGAAGCGTCGTCGGAAGGGTCTGGAGAGAAGCACAATGGTGCATCACGAAAATGTGACTAAATGAGTGGGAAAGATCTAAACTACCTACCTCATTGTAGTAGCACTTCACTCGCTAGTTATCAAAGCTTGAATTGAGATAAAATGGAAGAAAATTAAGAAATTACCCAATGCTTTGAAAATGGGGGAAAATATGTTGCATGAAAAATAGCACAGTAGGTGGAGGAGGAACCTTGAAATAGAAGGGATATGATGAAGTATCTTACTAAGATATTTCCAATGGATCTGATGGAGATTGATTTTGTCACCAGATGAAGGATATAGTGAAAGACCTGGGAAGTAGAGAAGAGGGAGCTCGTGTGTGGAGAGGAGAGGCTCAGCTGCTAGAGAAAAATAGGGGGAGAAGAAGAATTAGGTTAAATCATTTAAGAGGATAAAAATATAAATTTCAGCGTAAAAATAGGGGTGCATGGTTTGGTCGCATGGTTGGCCAAACTATGCACCAACCGTGCACCAAGACACTGCTTCAAAGGGGTACCCCGCACGGTTAGGCGTACAATTTATCTAACCGTGAATAAACTATGTAAAACTAATCTATACAAAAAGTCTGCAATACCACACGATTGTGTGCTTAGGTTTGCACGGTTTCAGAAAAACCATGCACCCCCCTACACCCCCACTATCTACAACCGTATGGTTTAGTGAAACCATGTGGGATGGGCAGCACGGTTTCTCCTAACCATGTGGCCCAATCTTTTATTCAATTTTTTAGGCTCTGAGCTTAAAACAAGCCCCAAACACCCCTGAGACCTCTTTGGCCTCATTAGGATTCATTAATAGTCATTTTTAAGGAATTTAAACAAAAAATAAATGGTACATACCTTTTAGAAAATTTAGGACGTTGGAATTTCCCCTCCTTAAGATAACTCATCCCCGAGTTGCCCTTCTGAGGGTGGTAGAACATCTTCTGAGAAAAGTCCTGGCCACTACAAACGTACATCAGCCTCCCTCTCCCAGGACTTGTCTTGTATGCATTTTTTCTTCCATAGAACTGGGACCAGAGGAATTGACCTACCTCAAATAACCTTTGTAATCTGATCAACGATACGTATTGGATGCTCCTTGAAGAACACATCCACCTCCATCTCGATATCCTTAGGGTCAAACAAATGAGACAGGTCGGCATGACACTGTCAAAGCTAAGATGCGTGGAAAGCATCATACATGGAATGTTACCTCTAAGGTAACATCAACTAGTAGTCCATCGTCCTGACTCTGTCCACTATATCTAAAGGACCTACATATCGAGGCAACAATTTGACATGCCTCTTGATTCGTCTATGACCCAATTTAGGCGATACATGCATAAAGACCCGATGTCCCACCTCGAACTCCATAGGTATGTGGTGATGATTATTATATGACTTCTGTCTAGACTGAGAGGTAGCCATATACTTATGAATCAGTTGGACTTGCTCTGAAGTCTCCTAAACAAGATGAGGACCCAGGAGTTCTACCTCACCTGCCTCTAGCCAGCATAATGGTGAACATAATGGTCTATCATAAAGGCCCTCATATAGATTCATCTGAATTGTTTCTTGAAAACTGTTGTTATAGGAAAACTCAACCAAAGGAATATTATTTTCTTATGAACCTCCAAAATCAATGATACAAGACCAAATCATATCCTATAACACCTAAATCATCTGCTCGGACAGCCCATCGGTCTAAGGGTCATACATTGTACTCGAGATCACTTGTAAACCCATTATTTTCTACAACCCTTTCTATAACCATGATGTGAAACTGGGGTCTCAGTCCAGAACAATATAATGGGGAACACTATGAAGTCTTACTATCTCTTGGATATATAGCCATTTTATCTCATCAATAGAGAAGGTTTCCTCGATCAGTGGGAAGTGTTCAACCTTGGTTAACCTATTGAAGATCGCCCATACTACATCGCTGCCTCTAGAGGATCTCAGAAAGCCTGTTATAAAATCCATGATGACATTTTTCTATTTACACATAGGAATAGAGAGAGGTTGTGGAAGTCCAGAAGGTTTCTAGTGTTCTGCCTTCACCTACTGACAGGTGGAGCATCGAGTGATAAAACTTGATATTTTCTTCTTTATACCCAACCACCAATATTGACGACATATATATCTATACATCTTGGTAATTTCATGATGAACTACCCAAACAAAGGCATGTGATTCCCTCATTACCTCTTCTCGTATATCCCTAGGCACCCATACACGGCCACAGAAGAGTATGGTTTCACTTCCATCAACAACCCATCCCGAAGGTGGGTTCTCACCTGTGATGCTCTCCCTCAAGTAAAGACCCTTGAAATTTGATAATTAACTCATACAAACCCGCTCTAGAAGAGAGGATATCACTATATATATGTTAATACTAATTTCATGTGTTGTTCCCAAACCTCTAGGTGCAACTCAGAAAAAAGATCCATCATCTACCACTCAAAACTAGCCTCCAGGACGGCCTATGTCTGAGTTTTCCGGATCAAGGTATCAGCTATGGCATTTCCCTTTCTAGGTTTGTAAGAAATCCCAAAGTAAAATGATTATAAGTATTCCACCAACTAACACTGCCTCATATTTAAGTCTCATTGTGTGGAGATGTATTTGAGACATTTATATTCTGTGTAAATGATGAACTGCTCACCCAAATGACAGTGACTTCAATACCATAGAGCATGTACCATGCCTGCCAGATCAAGGTTGTTCATTGGGTAGTTCACTCATGAGGCCTTGGCTGGCAGGACCTGTATGCCACAACTCAATCACCTTACATCAGAACTGCACTAAACCTGACTCCTGAAGCATCACAATAGACTGTATAACTTCTGCCCGACTTTGGAAGAATTAGAATTGGTGTTGAGGTGAGTCTTCACTTTAACTTCTGAAAATCTATCTCACAAGCTTCAGTCCAGTCAAACTTCACACCCTTCTTGGTCAAGACTATAAGAAGAACTATCGGGCATGAGAAGTACTAGATGAATCATCTATAATAGCCAACTAGACCCAAAAATCTGCATATATCGAACACATTCTTGGGCTATTCCCAGGAAACCATGGCTCTCACCTTCTCTAGGTCAACAGATATATCTGCCTCTAATATGATATGACCCAATAAGTGAACCTTGTTGATCCAAAAGTGGAATTTATTGTGCTTTGCATAAAGCTAGTGCTCTCTCAGTGTACTCAGTATGATCTCAAGATGGGTAGCATGGTTGTGTCTAGTGTGTGATTACACTAAGATATTGTCTGCGAATAGCACCACAAAGGAATCAAGATAAGGGTGGAAAACCCAATTCATCAAATCCATAAAGATTGTTTATGTATTTGTCAGACTGAATGGCATCACCAAATACTCATACAAGTTATACATACTCCGGAACATTGTACGTGGTATGTTTAATGGCCTCACACACACCTAATGGTAGCCCAAACTCAAATCAATATTTAGATAAAACAGTTTCTCCTCAAAGCTGGTCAAAGAGGTCGTCTATATGAGAAAATGGATATCAGTTCTTCACCATAAGAAGGTTCATTTGATGGTAATACACACAAAATCTAATGGTACCATCCACATTCTTGGAGAAAATTACTAGTTAACCCCATGTTGATGTTATGGGTTGGATAAAAACCCTATCCTCCAGATCTTAAAGCTGCTTTTTGAGTTTCTGGAGCTCTGTAGGTACCATCCTATAAGGAGGAATGGACACTGATGTCGCAATTGGCACTATCTCTATAGTGAACTCAACCTCTCTCTTATGAGGTAAATTGAAGAAATCATTAGGGAAAACATCCCAGAAATAATCCACCACAGGAGGGAAATCTATTAGTTTCATTCCTCGATCGCTCATAAAGAGACTAGCTAGTTGGGTTGTCACTCTACCAAGCCCAGTATGTTTGGGTCCAGCTCAACTTTCTAGGATATCCCATTTTCCCGTATGAATATACGTGTTGTAATCAGGTGATGTGAAAGACACTTGGTGGCGATAGCAATCCACTTGGGTACGATAAGACACAAGCAAGTCCATACCGAGAATGATTTTGAAACAAATCATCTCAAGGATGAAGAAACTCTAGAAGAAATGAAACCCACCTATCTCAAGGGGAACTTCTGACACTAGTGTATGCCCTCTATTATGACCCTTAATGGAATGTTAAGAGACATGATTCTATAGAAGTAATCAATTGCATGACCCATACCTTCCACAACAACAGAAGATATGAAAGAGTGTGATGCACCTGTGTCAAAAAGGGAGAAAATAAAGTAGAGGTGACCAGAATAGTACCTCTAACTATAGATGGCCCTAGACTCTGCTCTCTGGGTGTAGGTTTAACTGTATAAATATGTCATGAACTACAGCCCTAAGGTGTTGCCTGACTAACCTGAGTATATCCACTCTGCTGATGTTAAAGATCTGGGGCCTGACTGCCTCGGCCAGGACCACTAACACCTTGGACTGGTCATCTAGTAGAAGAAAAACTCCTATCCTGATGTGAATTCATGGATCTTGTACCTGATAATGTTGTCATCATGGATCCCCTCTCACTGGATGTTGGAGAAAAATATTGGTAGAAGTGATAAAGGTGACCCATTTTGCTGCAAGATCATCACTCGATCGGGTTCCTCATGCACTAAGGCTTCTTATGGAATGTCCTGACACACTGGTGACACGCTATGGAGATATCAATGAATGCTAAATGAATAGAACTTCCCCCACATGCACCCTTGAAGCGGCGCTTCCTATTGTCAGATGAACTATCACCCTACCTCAAAACTGAACCGCTATGGATCATATTGTCAACTTCTCTGAGATTATATTATGTAATTAGGGTCTGGTTCACTATTTTTGTAATGGTGTTCAACCAGAAGATGTTCACCTACGATCAGACAGTGTACCCAAGCCCGTCCTCAAAACACCTCACAGTCGTCAACTTATCATCGGTCAAAGATGGAGTGAAATGCTAGAGCTCAATGAAGTGAGAAGAATACTCAAGAATGATCATCGTTCCCTACTAAAGATGCATGGACTCCCTAGAGTGATCTTCCCTCAGAGTTTGTGGGAGAGAAGTGATCATAGAAGGTCATATGGAAGTTTGTCCAAACCATACCCTAATGATGCTCATCCGGAGAGATGATGTCCCACCAATGCCTGGCGGAATCGCATAACATATAGTTAGTGAGCTTGACCCTCCACTCTAGAGGCATCTAAAGATGGTCGAATATAGACACCATAGATTCTAATTATTACTTATTATCCTAACATCCTTTTTGACGCTCCTTTCCAACACAGAGTCCAACGAATGGAAAAGGGGAATACTTTAAGCATAATGAGGGTCACCCTTTGAAGAACATCAAAAATTGACAAAGACATGGACCAGGAACCCATTTGGAGGGAGTCGTGCAAGTTTCTTGCGTGCCGCGCAAGTCACTTGTGTGCCACCTATGGGTCGCGCAAGTCACTTGCGCACCCTATTCTTTTTTCGCCCAAGGTTCCCAGTGGCCTATAAATAGCCCTTATAGGCCCCCCATTTCAGGGACGAATTTTCCAAAACTCAGATTCAAGATCTGGTCACCCAAGTCTTTGTCTGACGTCTTCCGAACACTTCTAAGGTAATTCTTTACCTAGAATGGAAGCTCTAAAGATGAAGAATAAGGCCTAAGTGTTAGAACTCATCAATACTTGTGCGCCTAAGTGTCCACCCCTTAAGGGAAATGAAGACACTTGCGTGCCGCCTTGCCCTCTCATGGGAACTTTCACACCACCCTTCTGGAAGCCTCTAGGGATGATACTAAGGTCTTGAGTTCAAAGTTTCCCAAGTATTACCCTATAGATTCTTCATCTCCCAAGGTGACTCATGTCGCGCAAGTCTACTTGCGCGACTAGGACTTGCGCGCCAGAACGATACTTGCGCGCCTCCTTCCTAGTCACCTCCTTTCCTCAAATCGACCTCTCATATTCAAGACATAGCCTTCAAAACCCTCTTCAAATCCATTTATGGCATGTTTCCTTTGTTGGATTCTTTATCTGAAAGGAATTCTGTGAGAACCTCTCCCAAAACCTCGTGACTTAAAAGCTTTATGTCACCACATTTAGGGGTTTCCTATATAACCTCATCCTTTAAGATGAGAATATCTTTTGATTCAGGGCATCCTCTTCAGAAGTAAGCCCCAAGTTCCCTTAATCTGGGATTCCTTTTGAGGAGTAAGCCCCAAGTCATAATTTCCTTTAACATTGGGCCTCCTTCTCAGGAGTAAGCCCCAGTCTTAATTTCTTGTGATTTGGGCCTCCTTCTCAGGAATAAACCCCAATCATAAGTCCCTTTTAATTTGGGCTTCCTTTTCAGGAGTAAGCCCTAGGTTAAAATTCCAAATCTCCATAAAGTACACATACCTTTATGGACCCTTCTCTTGGGCTTCTTTACTAATTCCTGGTCTTGATTTACGTGGGTTGTCATATATATGTAAGCCCACATCATTTCTCATGACTTCATCTTTCATGGCACCATCGTCAAGTTTGCTGATACCTCTTGTTTCTCACACCGAGCATGACTCACGTGAGCTTAGAGTGTAAAAGTAATCATGACATCTCTTGTTGGGCCATTAACCATGTACAAACCCCGTATTTCTTTACCCAAACTACGTGGACTTTGATCTCTGCCTTAAAAGTAGAGTACGTAGGAATCCATTATAAAGTTCAAGCCCATCTTTCATTAATTCTTTTTCGTCCTATATTACATTAAACTATATCCTTCTAATCGAACTATGTGGGTTCTGATTCCTTTTTAACAAGGATACGTAGGTATCCCATCTACGGGTACGATCCCAACTCTGAAATAATCCCTATCTTTTTGAATGGCAATAAACTTCAAGTGCCCCACTGAGTGTCTTTAAAACCAGTATGGTTATCATAAGGACCAAGAGATTTCTATACAATTTATTGAAGGATACCATTGACTAAGAATCTCTAATACATACGGATGATTCTCTATCGATGAAGAACCTTGAATACATATAAAAGATTCTCTAAATCCCATACATATAAATCATTGATTTCCAGATCTAAAGGAAAACTCATTTTCATACTTGGTGAATTAATAAGGATTTGTGAACATAACTTAAATATATAAGAGTCTCGGAGTATGTAATAATTCCCCCCAAAAAGGTGTGATGAGCCTGACCTCCCATCCTCTTGACCAATGCAACTTCTTAAGCCTCATCAGTCCACAACTAATGAGCACCTACCTTTGGAATGTAGGTCCAAATGGATATAGAATTATTGGATGTTTTCGGTTCTACGAATAAACTCGTTAGAAATCGATTGGGAAGTTTGAACCTTAAATAAACAAGGTCATCCCCATTTCCAAAAGATACAAAAAATGGTGAACCCGACGTGAATCCTTAACCAAGTTAAATGATGTTTTACTTATTTTTTAGGCCCCTATTAAAATCAATATGAGAGCCAAAAAAACAATCAATAACATATGTGCTCATCCAAAATATGTAGTCTGGCCAAATTTATCTTGATTAGGTTTGCTATATCAAACAGGCACTATTTTCCAAGATCTCTCTGCAACATAGAATGGCTTCTTTAAAGTTCACACCTGTGAATACCTCGGTCGCTACTCCTACTGGATCCTCGTTCGCTCTGAGGACGATATCACCTACTTAGCGTCTTCAATGCTGGGTCTCGAATGCATTGGTGAGGGAATACCATCAACACGGTACCATCCCGACTCTGGAGGCCGCTCAACAAGCCCTCCAAGTTAACAACTCACCCTGGTTGTCCGGACAGCGACGACCAGTGGTTAAGAAGCAGCTAGTGCCAACCACCATTTCCAACCGTTTCGGGTCATTATCCCCGGAACGCAACAACCAGTCCCTCCCATATTACAGGGAGGTGAATGAAGAGGCCACTCAAGGCCTCAGTTCAAGAAGAAAAGAGTCCTTCCTGAGGACTCCCATTAACAATTGCCGCCAGACTCATGCAGTAGTGCACCCTCAACATGATGAGGATATCGCCTCTAGGTGTTCGGCTCAGGTTCCTCAGAACCGAGCTCGCAAGATGAACCGTTAGAGGTAAAATTCGGCCAATAGGGAGCAGGTTCTTACCTCTTCCCCCTTCAGAGAATTTCATCAACCTAACTT
Source organism: Viscum album (assembly GCA_963277665.1). Taxonomy (NCBI): domain Eukaryota; kingdom Viridiplantae; phylum Streptophyta; class Magnoliopsida; order Santalales; family Viscaceae; genus Viscum; species Viscum album. The sequence goes on along the minus strand of OY728138.1, from coordinate 740,647,029 downwards.
GATGGAAAACAACGAGGGGGCATATACACCCGTCCATCCTGATTTCACTGCCCAGCAAACTCATCTGGCAGTAACACATCAATCCCACCAGGAAATTCCAGCGGAGTACTATAGGCAGACACATACACCTGTTTATAATTCATCAGTCAGTCAGCAGGCGCGTCTGACTGCAACCAAAGAAGCTCACCAATCAAATGTGATGACCACCTGTAAAAAGGCACATACACCTGCTTACACTCATCAATTCTACCAGCAGTCTCGTCTACCAGTATTGAAGGAAGTTCATCAATCATATTTGGTGGAGAACAATCAGCAGGCACATACACCTGTAGTTCATCAAGCTAACCAATAGTCTCATTTGGTAGCACCTGGAGATGTCAATTGGAAAGCTCCAATGAAAAACAGGAGGCAGACACAACTTTCTTCCACCACACATGAGTACTGTCAAAATTCACTAATAGGAAAAGGAGGACAGGAGCAGGAATGCACACCTACTCCAAGCACGGAATGGACGTATATTCCTGTTCCGGCAGCTGAAGTCACCAAGCACATTCTGACAATGGTGAAAGAGCGGAAACAAATCTCTGCCCATATTCTAGATACCTATCAAAATATTATAACAACTTCAGTGACATCATAGGGAAAGAAACATAAATCTATCCCTATCTGTGGGGTGACTCATCAACATGTCACCCTAAAGCAGATACACACCTATGTTCTAGTCTAGGAGGTTCGTGGGGCATACTATCTCATGTCATACGGACAATCAAGTCAAGCACATACACCCGATTTAAATGGAGATAATCAGCCTAACCTGACCATTTCTCCTGAGCAGGCACATACATCTGCCCATAATAACCACTTTTTTCAACAAGTGGTTTCCAAAGTGAGTAAGAATGCATCTAATAAAAAGACCCATCCAAAACAGTTAAAAAATCAGGATACAATCTGCAATAAATCCTTACTCAATGCTAGAGTTCTTGAAGCCCTCAGACAATTGTCTATTGCAACTCAAGATTCTACTCTCTTATTTCCAGATTCTGGAAGTAATAACAATAATTCTGAAGGTCTTTATCAGACACTTCCTTATAAAGGGTTGCTTCATGACAATTCAGTCAATCTCAAAGTATCATCTTCATATGAGAGCCATGATAACCCTTTACGTGGCCAGAAGACCAAGGAGCAAGAGGTTTCATCTTTTGCTGTAACCCACCATGGTGGTCCTCCCCATGATGATGAATTTAGCTGCGAAAGTCTTCTCCACAGTAGTAATTCGCATTGCCTGGAAAATTCTTCAATGGACAATACAGTAACGAGAAAGCCCTCTTGTTTTGTGGCACTTGAAAATGCGAAGCCAGTCATGTCTGATGCCTTACCACTAGCAGGTGAAATACTTTCTCAATCAAAAGATAGTCTAGGGTGTAGGTCATTCTCCGAACCACCCCTGGGTCATTCATCTTCTAATTTGACAAATGAATTCTCTACCAATATTGTTGAATCTGATGAAGCAACAAATAAGCACCAGCATTGGTCCAATCAGGTAGAATAATCTTCATCAAATGAAAAAGAGGAAGTGATGAATATGAGAAAACAACTAGAGATAGGTGAGATACCAGTCATGTTTTGGCCTTTGGCTGACTCTCAGTATGATATTCCAGAAACGTTGACAGAAGATTGTATTCACGATATTCATCTCAGCATATGGAAAACTCTTTGTCACTTAAAAGAGAAAATACTATCTTATGATGAATATCAAAACCATGTCAAGATAATAGAAGGGTTGCAACACCAAATTGACATGGCATCTCTCTCAGTTTCCCGACATCCAAAGGTTGAAAAGCAGCAGAGAGCCCTTCAAAGTACATGTCTTGGCGCATTAAAAAGGTTGCCCTAGTAAATTACCAATGCCCCATCTAGTATTCATATCAAGGGATGGGGTGTTCATGGAGCATTGAATTTCATTGTGCTCTCCAGTCAACAAATCCTGCCAAAAGTGGTCCCATGCAATGTTATTGCCCATGGCTGGCCACATCTAACTGGTTTTGTGCGTAATCAAAGGCTTGCCCAAGAACAGGCCTCAACTAGTTCTTCCCAAAGCTAGGCATATAAAGAACAAGTTGTCGAATTACTCTTGCATCAAGAAAATGAGAATATCGAATAGGCTTATCATTTAGAGCATGTGCATCCTCAAGTGATATAGGTGTCAGAAATAATCCAACAGTCATCTGAACCAGGTGATTTGAGTGGATGTAGGATGATGAATCCAGCCAATTTCCGGACTAAAATCCGCAAAATCAGGAGGGCTTTTAAGAAATTTTCAGATGTAGCAGCTCAAGAGCCACCTCAGCTCGCCAGGCTAGGGACTCTTTTAATCCAACCCTCAGGATCAACAGACAGGATTCAAGGAGTTGAAGAGGAAAAACAGGAATAGCCCAAGTCCGCCAGACTGGGGACTTTTTCAAATTCTCAATCTATTCCTTAGCGAAAGTCAGTCTTCTCTCGATTAGGGAAGAAGCCACAAGAGGAACGCAGAGCTGAATTATAAGGAGATTCCCTCCAAATTACGGTTCATCAAGAGGTTCTTAAGGGATCAACCAAACAAAATGCAATGCCTCATAAAGGATATGGAAGAAGACAGTATTGTAGAAGCACTGACAGAAAGGCTGCAATGCGTTATGCATCGATAAATGTCATCAATGTCGTTGTCACTGATCCCCCAGACCATGTGGCTCACTCAGAGGGATCATATGAAGAAGTTCATATTCAATAGGTTGTATGTATGGAAACAAATGAAGGAGGTGTGCGTACCAGAAGCTAGAGGGTTGCCCAGAGGCAAGACATTATTTCGGGTAATGCCCTTCCATACTCCAGAATGGTACATGCCAAGGAAAAGGGTAAAAGTCAGGTTACATTCCACCCTATCTCTGAAGAAGGCCAATCACTCTCATTGGAGGAAAAAATCGCACAACAAGAAGAAGAAATGAATGAGTTAAGGAGGTTAAATGCAGAACTACTTCAAGGTAGTCTTCCTCCTAAGCATGCTAGAGTTAATCAATCAAGGGAATTTGTTACAGCTACTAGGATGCATCAAGAATATCCCCCTTTACAAGTACACCCTCACAGGTCTAATCCTATGTGTCATGCGCGATAGAAACCGGAAATACTACCATCAGTGGCAGTATCGGTCGCTACACCCGTCCAAACTCCAGTTATTACACCTGCTCAGGTCCAAGCTCAACCAAATGTTTCTCAAAAATTAATGATTATCATTGAGTCATTAACAGCTTAGTTGGAAGCTATGGAAGGAAATCATGCACAAGTTCAACCAGAAAAGAGAGTTTACCCTAAATGGGTGGATGCAATTCCTCCCCCATCAAATTTTGTGAATACCACATTCCCAATTTTTAATGGTTCGGGAGATCCAGAACAACACTTAACACATTTTGTTTCTTGTTGTGATCCTATGATGGGAACTCCTCAACAACAAGAAGTATTTAAGATCATGTGTTTTGTGCAGTCATTACAAGGACCTACCTTTGTCTAGTATACAAGTTTGCAATCTCGGTCAATTACCGGGTGGGAAGATCTCCGTCAAGGATTTCTTCTTCAATTTAGCTCAACATTGCCAAAGACGACAGTTTTTTATCTTACCGATTGTAAGTAAAGGAAGAATGAAAGAGTTTCTGATTTCATTGTTCGCTGTAAGAGATTAACATATTCCTTAAGTTTAGCACTCCCTCAAGAAGAGTTGCTACCAATATGTGTGGAAAATCTGTGTGATGAATTACGCACATTGTTGATCCCTGTGAAATACACAAGATGGTTTCAAGACCTTACTTCAATCACTCATCATATAGAAGACTCTCTTACAAAGACTAAGACTAAAACTCGTGTAATTCTATCAGTTCCAGGAAGGAGAATAGGGAAAGTAGAGACTGCTACAGTTACGCTTAAACAAGCAGTTGTACCTGCTTCCACTTCAAAACCTTCATCATATCAAAGGCTCCACCTCCTGAGAGTCAACAACAATGGCTGACTCGTTAAGATGGTCAAAAAGATCAAAGGTGGAAACAGTTTGAGGATTTAAAGAACAAAGTTTATTCTTTTCGGAATGAACAAGTTCCTGGTAACTTCATCTCATCTCTGGAAAACAATCTGGTTCAGTTTCCAAGGCCCAAAAGGCCGAACAAGGAAGGAGATGAAGACCTCCCCAACTATTTCTTGTTTCATCAGATATTGGGGCATCCCATTCAGGGTTGTTTTGTCTTCAAAGACCTCCTACAAAAGATGGTGGACTCTGGACAAGTAAAACTGAAAGGTTCTTCAGACCAGGTAGCATGTGTTACTGCTACTGATCCAGAGGAAGAGGGTGAGTGGCACGAAGTGAAAAGTAAAAAATGTGCGTAAATATGATGATTGGATGGTCCGGAAAATGATCAACCAAACTCATATCATTTTATGAACAAAATTGAATCAACCAATTGTGTATTCTGCTATGTCTGCCACAGCAAAACCCCCTTCATTAGAAGGAAAATCCTCAAAGAAGCAGCATAATTTGAAGAAAGAAGAGCAGACAGAAGAAGACGAGATCGTGTCAAAGCCTAAGTTGTCTTTGACTCTGGCAGATTGTATGTCATCTTCTTCAAAAGCACGGGCATCACCCCACCAAACGGCATAGCCTGAACTAGTTCATCAGGCAGAATCTCCATCAGAAGAAGAGTTGATTTTCGGTTCTGTTAACATGATTCATTTAACATATCCCTATGCCAATGATAGTTTCGATCATGATGAGCCTAAGTTCCCTGTATCTAATAGAGGAGTTAGAGGAAGAGAAAGAGGTCTAGGATACAGGGGAAGACGTGGATATTCTAGAAGCCACTATTTCAATCCTACCCCTGCTAAAAATGTATATGCGGCAAAAACTCAGGGCAAAGCCCTTCAACAGGCTCAACAGGAACAAGAAAGTTCTTCCACACATGGCAGATTTGGTCCTGACACAGTTATTTTGGAGGACCGGTTAGAGGTTACACCTTCTTCATCTAAGAAAATATATAGACCTAGTTGGTCTAATCTACCGAATCTAGGAGTATTTCCAACTCCTACCCCGATACGGAATGCATTTACTGCCAAAGCATCAACTTTCAAGGCACCTGCAAAACCACATTTTCATGATGGGAAACGCAGACCTTTGTACCAAAAGTATGATTTCTTGAAACATTTGGCCCAAGTACCGACCAAGTTATCAATTCTAGATGCCTTGAATATATCAAAAGATCTTCGGGAGGTGCTTATTGAGGCTTTGTCAAGTCCTCAAGAATTTGAAACTAAAATTTCTACAGCTGAGGTCTACCATATAGAGAATGATTCTGCATAATGTCATGCAGTGATATCTTTTACAGATGAAGATGAAGATGATGTTGTACATGGACATATCAGACCTTTGTATCTATCTAGAAAATTCAATGATATAGATATCCGATGAGCTTTCATTGATAATGTCTCAAGAGTCAATCTCATTCCTATTTGTACACTTCATCGATTGGGAATCACTGAATCTGATTTATCTCCTTCTACTTTGATGTTGCAAGGATATGATAAGAATGAACAAGAACCTCTGGGTGAAATTACTCTCAGAATTCAGTTAGGAGACCTTGTGTCTAATTCAGATTTCATGGTTGTTCGTCAGGACACAGCCTTCAACATTTTTCTTGGAAGACTTTGGCTACATCAACATGCGGTTGTACCTTCGTCATACCATCAATGTCTCAAATATTGTTTCAATGGTCAAATTGGGACATTTTATGGTGACAAGGACTCATTCAAAACATGTGAATCTCAATACATTGAGGAAGAATTCTATCACATGGAAGGAAAGAAGAAATCCATGGCAAAGAAGGTCACCAAAATTAATGCTCCAAATGGTTTGGAAAATATTCCAATAAATCCATTCATACATGTGAGTATAGATTATGTGTTGCCTATCAGTCAAATTGACAGGATAGACCTAAATCCAAACACGCTTTTGGAAACTTCCATAATGTTAATTACGGAAATCAAGCCAGACAGCATGGGAGAAATTGTTGATTCACCAACCAATGATGAAATCTTAGATGTATATGTCTTCATTTCATCCGCTGAAATCCAGAAATTCTATACTTCATCAACTAGGTCAGAAGAAGCTATAGCAATATCAGAGGAAAAAAATGATGTTGATTCCCAATCCATCATCTCCTCTTTATCACCCCAGGAAGACTCTTCATCATCAATAGGGTCAGAAATGGCGGCATATTCTTCAAGATGTTCCAATTTTAACTTCTCCCCTAACCATGGAGATTCTACTTCGTCATATACTATGCAAGTAGAAACAGAAAAAGCAACACATATTGAAGAAGAGGAGAAAGATCTTGGGGATGTTCCTCCAGCATTTGAAGAGGGTATCTCCACCACTGTGGATGAACTTAGAGAAATAAATCTGGATACAAAAGATGATTCATGCCCCACTTTAATTAGTGCGGCCATCACTCTTGAAGAGCAAGAAATGTATACTTCATTTCTAAAGCAAAATCGAGATGTATTTGCTTGGAATTATATAGAAATTCCAGGTCTTGATCCCGATGTTTCCACTCATCATTTGGGTTTTCCAGAAGAACATTGAGGATTCAAGAAAGCAGCAAGAAGAAGACACCCAACTTATGCCTCCAAAATTGAAGCTGAAGTTTATAAGCTTATCAAGGCTAACTTCATCAGAGAAGTTCAGTATCCCAAATGGCTAGATAATATTGTCCCTGTGAAAAAGAAGAATGGACAAATTTGAGTTTGCATTGAATTCAGATATCTTAATCAGCATTGTCCCAAGGATGATTTTTCAGTTCCGATCACAGAACTCTTAATTGATGCAACAGCTGGCTATGAAGCTATTTCCTTCATGGATGGATACTCTAGGTACAATCAAATATGAATGGCCCCAGAAGATGAATATTCTACAGCCTTCAGAGCTCCTCAAGGTGTGTTTTTCTATTGGGTAATGCCCTTTGACCTGAAGAATGCAGGTGTAACGTATCAACATGCCATGAACCATATCTTCAAACCCTTTTTAGGGAAATTTGTTGAATGTTATGTGGATGATTTGGTGGTTAAATCCAAACAATGTCCTAATCACTTGGCCGATCTGGAAATCATATTCAACAAACTTTGACAACACAATTTGAAGATGAACCCCTTGAAATATGCTTTCAGGGTAACCTTAGGAAAATTTCTTGGCTTTGTTGTATGCCATCGTGGTATCGAAGTTGATCCTGAGAAGAAAAAATCAATCCTTGACATGTCACCTCCTAGAAATTTGAAGGAATTAAGAGGACTTCAAGGACACTTGGCCTATATTCAGCGTTTCATTGCCAATTTGGCAGGCAAGTGTTTGCCCTTCACCAGATTAATGAAGAAAGGAGTCACCTGCCAGTGGAATGAAGAATGTCAAGAAGCATTCGATGTCCTCAAGAAATATCTCTTGAGTCCACCGATATTAATTCCACCTGTTGAAGGAAGACCACTTATTCTCTATGTGACAGTTTTAGAGCGATCACTGGGCACCTTCCTCGCCCAAAAGAATGATGCTGGGAATGAAAACAGCCTTTACTATCTCAGTCGGACTATGCTTGAGGCAGAAACTTGATATTCAAGTATTGAAAAGTGCTGCCTAGCATTAATCTTTGCATTTCAGAAATTGAGACACTACCTGCAACATCATGAGGTCCAATTAGTATCTCACAATAACCCGATCAAATTTATCATTAGTCGTCCAATTCTTACAGGACGTCTGGCAAGGTGGGAAGTTATTTTGTAGCAGTTTGATATCCAGTATGTATCTCAAAAGGCAATAAAGGGCCAAACTCTGGCCGATTTCCTTGCTGAACACCCATCTGTAGAAGATGCATCTTTAAATATTGAACTTCCTGATGAGGAAGTCTTCTCTATTCAAGATAATCCTCAAACATGGGAAATGTACTTTGATGGTGCCTCCAGAAGTCCAACAGGGAAGAAAATAGAAGATCCTAAATTCAAAAAAGTTGGGTTAGGAATCGTGATTATTTCCCCAGAAAAGGCAGTATTACCATATTCCTTCTTATTGTTGGAAGGCGGTACAAACAATGAAGCATAATATCAAGCTCTCATCACAGGCTTGGAATTGGCGGTTTAGGCATAGGTGAATCACTTGAAGGTAAAAGGTGATTCGGATTTGGTAATCAAACAAGTCAATGGGGATTATGCCATCAGAAAAGAAGAGTTAATCCCTTTGTGTGATTATGTTATAGAGTTAATGGTGGAATTTCCTTCGGAACCGACATTTTCTTATGTCATGCGATCACAAAATGCCCAAGATGATGCACTGGCTAATGTAACCATAGCCCTGGCAGATCCAAACCGAGATGAAACAATCATCAGTATTGGCCACCGTCGTATAATTTCACCTTATGTTCAAATCAGAATAGAGGAAATCAGTGAAATTAGTCCCATTTCTGAACCATATGGTCATACTACAGGATGGATGACACCTATCAGGGAATACCTTTAAAATGGAACACTCCCACCCGATAGAGCCGGGAAAGAACAAGTCTGGCGACGTGTGGTCAATTTTACTCTTTATGATAGCCCAGATCACCAAAAAATTCTCTTCAAGCGATGTTTTGATGGAATTATCTTTAGATGTATTGATGGTGAAGAGACAATGGTTGTCATGAGTGAAGTTCATGCAGGAGTTTGTGGTGCCCACCAGTCTGGACATAGACTTTCTGGTCAAATTCGAACGCTTGGATACTTCTGGCCTTCAACGATGCAAGATTGTGTTGATTTCACTAAGAAGTGTCATGCGTTCCAAGTATGTGCCAATTTCATTCATCAAATCCCAAAGTTACTTCATACAGCTATATACTCATGGTCATTTGCCACATGGAGAATGGATGTAGTAGGACCTTATCCTCTGGCTACATCCAAGCAGTTTAAGTATATTCTTACTACTACTGACTTCTTTTCCAAATAGGTAGAGGCAATACCTCTCAAAGAAGTTAGTTCTAAAGATATTGTTAGCTTCATCAAGTCTAACATCATTACCAGATTTGGTGTCCCTCATACCATATTGACGGATAATGGCACCAACTTCTGTTCATCCGAGGTGAGAAAGTTGTATCAAGAATACAACATCAAATCCAACCATTCATCTCGGTATCATGCAGCGACCAATGGCCAAATAGAGGCCTTCAATAAGACTCTTTCAAACATACTACAAAAGATGGTGGATAAAGATAAGAAATCATGGTCTGATAAACTTTTTCATGCTTTATGGGATTATCGGACTACCACCCGCACTGCTACGCGGTCAACTCCATATTCATTGGTATATAGAACAGAAGTAGTCTTGCCCATTGAGGTTCAATTACCTTCACTCAGAGTATCCATTTGTGATCATTCATCCACAGATGAACAATCTTATAAGTGATTTGATGAATAGGAATGATTAGATGAAAAAAGATTGTGCACCCTGCACCACTTGGAAGTTTATCAGAATCAAATAGCACGGGCTTTCAATAAAAAAATTCATCTTCGTTCATTCATTCAAGGAGAATTGGTATTGGTCCTCAGAACTCCAATGATACCAGGAAAGAAACCTTCAAAGCTTGAGCCAAAGTGGGAAGGACCTTATTCAATACATAAGGTGTACTCCAATGAAGATTATTCTTTAATCTCAATGAACGGAGAACTCATCATGACTCCAACCAATGCCAGATTCTTGAAGAAGTATTTTGTGTAACAAAAATGCTATCATCCAACATGACGTTAAACTGTGTCCCATCCTTTCATCCTTCATGACGTTAAACTATAAACAGTCCCTTATACGTCCTACATGACGTTAAACTGTACATGTTCATCCTACATGACATTTAAACTGTGAAAAAATCTCTTAATACGTCCTACATGATGTTAAACTGTTCACATGTCCTGCAAGACGTTAAACTGCACAAAAATACGTCCTAGCTACATGATGCTAAACTATACAGCACCCTTTGTCCCACATGATGTTAAATTGTGCATCGTTAGGGTTTTTGCTACCTCTTGTTTCTCACACCAAGCATGACTCACGTGAGCTTAGAGTAAGCTTCAACCATAACACCCTCTCTGGGCCACTAACCACGCGTAAGTCCCAACACCATCTTCGGGTCGTTGTCCTCAAGTACAACTCGATCACCAATTCATTCTCAATTGAACTACACGGACTTTGATCCTTGCCTCCTAGGCTGGGTACGTAGGCAACCTCCTGAGGTTCAAGCCCAAAACCACTTTCTTCACATCGATTCACCTCTATCCCATATGATGTTGATCCGTGAAGCCCCCAAAACCAATATCTTCACATTGGTTCACCATCGTCCTACATGACGTTAAACTATGTACGTCTCTTTTGTCCCTGCTACATGACACTAAACTATGCAGCACCATCGTCCTTGCTATATGACGTTAAACTATACAGTCCCCCATTGTCCTTGCTGCAAGACATTAAACTGCATAGCAATACGTCCTAGCTACATAACGCTAAACTATGCAGCACCGGTCCATGCATATGACTTTAAACTATTCGCACTTTTGTCCTGTATGACAATAAACTACAACAGTCTCTGACACCCTCACCTGATAGGGAATCATTATTGACATTGATCTCCAATCATGTCATATTCCAAGGACTACGTGCATACATGGCAATGCCCAAACCTTTAATCTTGGGTCCAACCATCATTGCACTAAATTCCCCTTTCACCCTTCACATGTACGAACCAAATCTGTACAGAGGATATTTCAAGAACTACGTATGGCTTGATTCTCATCCCTATGGGATACGTAGGAATGTTCGAGCATCCCTCGAATCCAGCCCCAAGTCTTTAGGCCTAACCCCAAACTCCACTTTCAGTCCCTTGGATAAAAAGTCCCCCTACGAGCACATGAATGTGGTATGAAAACCCTGGTCTTTATTCACATCAGGTTTATAACAGACACACAATGTGTCTCCCTCATTATGGTCTGAGATCTACGACCCTAAACTAAGATCTCCTACGCTCTCATCCCACATGACGTTAAACTGTATTTCAAGAACTACGTATGGCTTGATTCTCATCCTAATGAGATATGTGGTGAAGTCCAGCATATCAATTCAGGACCCAGCCACAACATGATTATGGTCAACATTGGTCTATGTATCTCCTTCATGCATTGGAAAATACCCATTTTCATGTGACATACTCCTAACCTTAAATACTTTCAGATCTCCATAACCCTTTTCTTGACTTCTGGTCACAAAATTTCTGATACCTGGGAATTCTTTTTCCAGGCCATGCAGCACGTGCCCTTAGGTGGCCTTGAATAAGTAGTCTACATAATGGACCTTTCAGCCAAAAGATGCTATTATTTGATTATGCAGCAAATGCCCTTAAGTGGCCCTACATAATTCAACCCCCTAACGGGTTTGTCAAATAGTGGTAACTTCATTCTTGGGGGAAAAACCTCTTTTTTCCTTATCGGTCTTAATGAAGATATGTAGGGATCCGCAAAAATAGCCATCCTTAACATATTTGTCTCATACTCTTTTTCATGATCTAAAAGTATTTAAGTCTATGGTTTATATTTCCCTTCCCTGCGTTTGGGTCAGACCTTTGTAGGAGTGACATTCATCCAATTCTTTTACAATCTTGATTGGGAATATCCTCTCCATATTCAAGTACCTCTCTCCATACAGCAGACTCTATGCTTTGGGAAATTTGAATCTCCATAAACTTTCACTGGCTTTTAGCAATAGAAAAGTAAAATTTCTGAGAGTTCTTTTGTCTGACTATGCAGCACATGCCCTTAGGTGGCCTTGCATAAGTAGTCTACATAACGGACCTGTCAGCCAAAAGATGTTATTATTTGACTATACAGTCAATGCCCTTAAGTGACCCTACAAAATCCAACCCCCTAACGGGTTTTTCAAATAGTGGTAACTTCACTCTTAGGAAATACTTCCTCTAATGCCTTTTAGCCCTTTTTTCATATCATCCCTCAGATTCAAAATTTCATAAGTCATAGTTTACATGTTTTCCCCCATACTTGAATGTGGTAATATGTTTTCAAACAAATTATCAAGGAATTGAGTCGATTTTAATCCATTCGGTCAAAGCTATTCGACCTTAAACATTAGCCTTTTTATGTCTGACATGCATGACTTTAAACTGCCAACAAGAGACAGGGTACTCATTAAATTGGGAACCTGTAAAAGGAACTCTGAACAAAAGTCAAGTCCTAGCTCGCTAAACGTACATTTTGTATGATTTAGGCAATATTGAGAAACAAAAAGATGCAAAGTTTGTGGGGTTGTTTGTATAATACTAGAAAAAATCAAACTATGCCTACTAGGCCCATTGGCTTAGGTAAAAAAAATTAGTAGTTAGCAAGAGAATGTAGGTATAAATGATTGAAGATGAAATGTCTTTTTCATTGATGCACAAGATTAGAAGAACATCCACAGATTGGAGTATCTTCTCTTTTTTCAAGAATTACAAGAGGCTTTCAACATAACTTTTCATTTGATTTACGGCATCCCGAGTTTCATCAACAGCCATTTGAAGTTCATTCACTCGACCAGCTTCACTCTTTTCAGCGTGATGGAGTGCTTTCTTGGCATCTGTGATGGCTTTCATACCATCCGTTTGGACTCCTTCCAATGACTTGTTAATCTGGTCAAGTTCCCCAGTAACGGCATCTAGTTGTTGCTGAAGGTGCATCTGCTGGACAACTTTCTCTGTGATCTTCTGCTTCAGCTCCTTCAGCTTTGCGGCATGATCAGCCTCATCTCGGGACACCGCAGCCTTGAATTCGCCGATATTGTTCAGCATCCTCACTCTGATCAGATCTTGACGACACTTTTGCTCCTGCTCCCTCCTTAAGATGACTTGTTTCACCGCGGTATGGATCTCTTGATATCCAAAACCGCCAAGTCCCAGCATGACGAACAGGGATGACAGTCGCGGGATCTTTGAAGATAGCTCTTCAAGAGGCACTTCAGATATGATCTTCCATATATTATGTCATGCCTTGTGACGTGATAATTGGAGCGCCTTTTGCACCTCTGGGTCTGATTCAGCATCGCTATCACAGGGGGGAATATAGTCTGGGATTAATGCACTTAAGGAAGTGTCTTGTTCTGCTCCTTCCCCCCTGACCCTTGGTACTTCACTTTCTACTCTCGTTGGGGCTGAGGCTGAGGCTTCACCTTCAGATCTAGCCACTGAAGTTGACAGCCCTACATAGTCAATTGAAAGCTTTGGTTAGTTTCAAAGGATAACAAAAGTTGATTATCTGTCTTGAAAATTAAGTACAGCCACAAATATTATCATCTTTTACCCAAAGGTAGATCAGCAGCATGAGAAGGCTCCTCCCCATCTTTACTAGCTTCAATAGGATTTTTAGGATAGGTTTCAGGAAGCTCTGTCAGGTTAAGCTCCACTTGAGCTAGCATCTCTACAATGATAGGGTTGTATCTACCCCCTTCAGGCATCGGCAGATCAGCAACTTGATCAGACGGAACTACACATTTCAACCAATCATGGTCAGAGATGTAATAAAAAAAATTAACAGGATGAAGGATAACACTCACGTCCAAAATCTTCTAAATCACATGGTAATTTAACATGATCTAAAATTTCTTCAAAAGACGCGCCAAGTTTCATCATTTCATCCAGTGATATCCCAGATTTCTAGTTAGTCTCACCAGTGGGATCATTTGACATGTCTTCTTGGTGACCCTCTTCCTATGACCTATGACCCTGTATAGCTTTCTCAGAGAAAATTGCAGAGTCAGTTGCAGTGGTCGCCAAATGTTCTGTTGCAGGTGTTGAACCTAAAGAATCGCAGAATGAAAGTCAGTTGATATTTTCATTCAACATTCTATGAAGTATTGTTAATTTACCAACAGCGGGCTCTTCTCTCCTTGCAGCAGCAACAGGAGCAGTACTGGGAACAGACGCTGGCTCTTCTTCTCTTATCGTTTCTTCAGGAGTAGCCAGGTCAGCATGAATTTGCGACTGTTCACCAGCACCCTCCATCATCCTCAGAGGGTCAGTCCTCTCCCTCAAAGAATAAATCAAAGAAGCCCCTGCAATCTCAAGAAGTAAGAGAAACCTTTTCATGAGTTAAGATTCATGACTATCTAAAGGACTTATCACTACTGATGAAGCATCTAGTTGTGGACTTCTTCCTTTGATGCCTTTGTTTCTTTGACTTTTTGGGTGTGTTGACATCATCACCTCCAAATACAGGTATCAGAGAGTGTAAAGCCCTGTCTAACTCCTCGTCCATGACTTGCTGGCCTGGAGATACTTTTACTGGCTCACAAAGAGATTTAGGGACTCCAAGAGTAGTGTCGTCAGGGATGTACTGCGGTGAAGGGACCTCAGTAGTTCCTTCCTTAACAAGCTGCAGGATGAAGAAAGTAATTTCCTTAAGTAAAAAAGCTTTGACTGAAATCAAGTTGCAAAGAAAATAAGGAAATAAATTTACATCTTCAGGAGCCACGTAATTGTGCCACTTCTTGTCTATTGAATCACCAATCCCCTCAGTGGTGCCACGATCTATCATTTCATTCACCCGCTTGGTGATAGGAATAGAATCATCAGTGGCATATATGATCATTTCCAGCTCTCTGATGCAAGCCCGTACTTCATTGGGGTTATCCTCGAAGCGGATATCAGCAGAAGCCCAGAGATCCCCCACTCCGGGGATATGTAGCCCTTCGCATAAGTCCATCCAGGAAATTTCAGCATCACAATATAAACTCCGTCATGTCTGGACAGCCTCTGGTCGTAAATATTCAGAATGTGCACCAGAAGTCTTTGAGAAGGTCCCTAAAATCTGGGACTTCAACTTCTTCCCGGCTCCTGCAATCACAAATAAAGGATAAGAAAATGAAACATGTTGCTCTATAAAATAATGGCGACTAAATTGCTGCAATGATATAACTCACCATGAGTTGATGGAGTAGGTCTCTTGACTCTGGAAGGATGATTATATCTGGAATAAGGCCGCTTTGATGCATTTTGTGCCTCATCATCCCCATCCTGGGAATCCGGTGAATCAGCCCCAGGTGAAGAACCCGGTGAATCAGCTCCGGGTGAGGAAGAGTCACCTTCCAGATGAAAGGATTCTTTCCTGACACTTCTCTTTTTACTCCCCACCCGATAGACAGGAAGATTCAATACCCATGCCGGGTATAATGCTACCCAATTCTCGGCATATCATGTAGTCAATTGACTCGCCGCTCCAGTAACTGGTAGATCAAACACTGCCCCGGTCTTCTCCATAGCTGTCAGCAACCATAGTTGTCGGGCAACCATTGGATGCTGCTCTGACCTGACGTGCACGGGAGGAGATACAACTATCTGCTGCAAACACTTGAATTGGCGTGCAAATCTATATGAAGCATAGGCCTCACATATAATCTCTCTGTCAATTCTGGTGGCCAATACACCATCTCTAAAAGCCAGCATATATGACCTCAATTCCAAGCTAGTTGTTCCATCATCAACAAACCACCCGGTTGGCGGGTTCCAATAAGGAAAGAAATGAAATTACTTGAACATGCTTAGCCTCACCTTCAGATCATAGGAATTGAGGGACAATGGAGAAATTCCAGAAAATTCCTGCACCGATGGCCTAAAAGAACTTCCAGGAACCTGTACTCCGCTCTGTACAGCATATGTCCTGAAGTGAATGGCGATCCATCCCAACAAAACTTAGAATGGTCCCACTATTCTCAAAGGAGACTTACCCATATAGATATAGAGTAAGCTGTTATGAATTTTCGCCAAAAATGAGGTGGTCAACCCAACCATTTTTCTCTCAGCCAACTTGGCTGCAACAACAAAGGTCTCTGGCCTGACGCCTCCCTTCAAATCCCTAACTGGCAGAAGATAAATGCTGAGCCACAAGGCTAAGAAGCCCTCCAGACGGTTCTTCTCTGGGATTCTTTGATCCACTTCATACCCCCACTTTTCAAACTCTCCCGCTTCCAGAGTTGGCCAGAATGTGCCAAGAGCACCCCTCTTCTCCACTCTGGGGCAGCTGGTAGGACGAGTACAGGTGGGCCCCTTCTCCTTCTTCTTGATGAGAAACATATCTATCCACTCCTCTGGATGAATATCCTTTCTAGAATGAGTTTTGGTGAACTTTGAATTCTTGATCTTGAAAAATATCTTCATCAACTCCCGAGCTAGAGCCGGAGTCTTCTCAGAATCATTCCATGTCGCCTTCGGAGGGATGAACTCGTCATACATGTCTCCCAGAATTGGAGCCCCCGAGATCTTTTAAACATCCCACAAGTTGATGCCTACTTCTCCATGAGTCAGATGGAAAGAATTGGTTTATGGGCTCCAGCGACTGATTAACTCTAGAAGAAATTGTCATTCATGTAGACATATGTCTGCCCAGCCCAGACGGTTTCATATATTGCAGCTACCTTCAGATCCTCGACAAACTCTGCACAGGTTTGTCGCACCCAATATGCCCACATCCAAGTCGGATTCACACCTCCTCCAGGATGGAAGTCCCAACTCTTTTTCCATCCCTTGGATTGGTCCTTCTAAGAATTTCGAAAAATAGAGGGATAGCAATGCGACTGCAGCTCAGGCTTGTAAGGCTTCATATCTGGAGCACATAGGCTATGATGCATTATGAATGCCTTCTCCACTGTTCCAGTATTGACAAATGATCTTGCAACTGAGACATTTGCCGAAAAGAAATTGGTGTAAGTCTGAAACCAGGAATGAGGAATATAATTCTTTGCCTCTGGAACGTTGACTCCTTGAAGATGACTATGGTCATATAAAGGCAAGTAAATGCTCTGTGGGAAATTGGCATGATATTTCTTCAAGTACTTAGCCAAATCCAGAAGAGTGATATCACAGATAACATAATAATCATGGCCGAAAACATTCATCATGTCATCTATTCTCTCGCTGGCCAGCTCATCAGCCGATCCAATATTCCTTGGAGCCATTGAATCTGCACAAAGATCAAACAGTTAACTTTTAAGTAAGTCTATTTTTATGAAATATTTGTGAAGAAAACAAAAAATGGCTAAGGCATTAAGGCGTGCAGGTTTTGTCGCGCAAGTTTTTTCATGCAAGTATTGCTACGCTAATGATGGCGCGCAAGTCAAAATCCTTACTGGAGAAGCGTGACACAAAGAAGAGAGATCGACCGAGAAAATAAACACACTTGCACGATGAGAGCTCAAAATCTTTGAAGGCAGAATGGTTTGCACGAAGTGACGCCCATATATATAGGCGATCCCGCAACCCTGCACGCTTGAAACCTGCGCGCCTGAAACCTGCGCGCCGCTGAACCCTGTTTTCTCTTTTTCCTCAGAGTCAAATCCTCTTTCCTTTTTCGGATCCAACTCTGAGGGGGGGCTTTTTTTTACGCTCCTTTCCGTCACAGAGTCCAACAAATGGCAAAGGGGAATACCTTAAGCACAATGAGGGTCCCCCTTTGAAGAACATCAAAAATTGACAAAGGCATGGACCAGGAACCCATTTGGAGGGAGTCGCGCAATTCACTTGTGCGCCCTATTCTTTTTTCACCCAAGGTGCCCAGTGGCCTATAAATAGCCCTTGTGGGCCCCCCATTTCGGGGACGAATTTTCTAAAACTCAGATTCAAGCTCTGGTCGCCCAGGTCTTTGTCTGACGTCTTCTGAACACTTCTAAGGTAATTCTTTACCTAGAATGGAAGCTCTAAAGGGGAAGAATAAGGCCTAAGTGTTAGAACTCATCAATACTTGCGCGCCTAAGTGTACACCCCTTAAGGGAAATGAAGACAGTTGCGTGCCGCCCTGCCCTCTCAAGGGAACTTGCGTGCCACCCTTCTGGAAGCCTCTAGGGATGATACAAAGGGCTTGAGTTCAAAGTCTCCCAGGTATTACCCTATAGATTCTTCGTCGCCCAAGGTGACTCATGTCGCGCAAGTCTACTTGCGTGACTAGGACTTGCGCGCTAGAACGATACTTGCGCACCTCCTTCCTAGTCACCTCCTTTCCTCAAATCCACCTCTCCTCTTCAAGACATAGCCTTCAAAACCCTCTTCAAATCCATTTATGGAATGGTTCCTTTGTTGGATTCCTTATCTGAAAGGAATTCTGTGAGAACCTCTCCCAAAACCTCGTGACTTACAAGCTTTATGTCACCACGGTTAGGGGTTTCCTATATAACCTCATCCTTTAAGATTAGAATATCTTTTGATTCAGGGTATCCTCTTCAGGAGTAAGCCCCAAGTTCCCTTAATCTGGGCTTCTTTTTAAGGAGTAAGCTCCAAGTCATAATTTCATTTAACATTGGGCCTCCTTAAGAGTAAGTTGCAGTCTTAATTTCTTGTGATTTGGGCCTCCTTCTCAGGAATAAAGCCCAATCATAAGTCCCTTTTAATTTGGGCTTCCTTTTCAGGAGTAAGTCCCGGGTTAAAATTCCAAATCTCCATAAAGTACAAATACTTTTATGGACCCTACTCTTGGGCTTCTTTCCTAAGTCCTGGTCTTCATTTACTTGGGTCGTCATACATATGTCAGGCCACATCATTTCTAATGATTGCATCTTTCATGGAACCATCGTCAAGTTTGTCGATACCTCTTGTTTCTCACACCGAGTATGACTGTAAAAGTAATCACGACATCTATTTTTGGGCCATTAACCATGCACAAACCACATATTTCTTTACCTGAACTACGTGGACTTTGATCTATGCCTTAAAAGTAGAGTGTGTAGGAAGGCATTATAAGGTTCAAGCCCATCTTTCATTAATTATTTTTCGTCCTATATGACATTAAACTATATCCTTCTAATCGAACTATGTGGGTTATAATTCCTTTTTAACAAGGATACGTAGGTAGCTCATCTGTGGGTACGATCCCAACTCTGAAATAATCCCTGTATTTCTGAATGACAATAAACTTCAAGTGCCCCACTGAGTGGCTTTAAAACCAGTATGGTTATCATAAGGACCAAGAGATTTCTATACAATCTATTGAAGGATACCATTTACTAAGAATCTCTAATACATACGGATGATTCTCTATCAATGAAGAACCTCGAATACATATAAAAGATTCTCTAAATCTCATACATATCAATAATTGATTACCAAATCTAAAGGAAAACTCATTTTCATGATTGGTGAATTAATAAGGATTCATGAACATAACTTAAATCTATAAGAGAGTCCCGAAGTAGGTAATAATTCCCTCCAAAAAGGTGTGATGATTCTGACCTCCCATCCTCTCAACCAATGCAAATTCTTAAGCCTCATCAGTCCACAACTAATGAGCACCTACCTTTGGAAAGTAGGTCTAAATGGATATAGAATCATTGGATGTTTCCGGTTCTACGAATAAACCTGTTAGAAACTGATTGGAAAGTTTGAACTTTATAGAAACAAGGTCATCCCCATTTCCAGAAGAAACAATCCTTCATCCCCCAAGAAGTTGGGAGGATGTTACTGCTGAAAGTCCTGAGTCAACTCTTCCATAGTTGGGGTAGGCTGGGGAACTCTTCCATAGTTGGGGTAGGCTGGGGAACACCCTGAATAGACTGTATGAACTGAAGAAAACCATCATGGAACTGAGCATCGGCACCCAGTGGAAGATCGGCAGGAGGGTTCTTAGCTGGAACTATAGGAGGTATCACGGGTGGCTTAGGGCCCACCACTTTCAAAGTGTTTTTATCACCACTCTCTTGGCGTACAACATGAGAATGTCACGGTGGTATAGCTCTAAAACTTCCAAGAACACTCCCTAGACAGGATTATAATAGATTGGGAAAGCGATAAAGAAAAGAAATAAGAGAGAGCAAGTACAAGGCCTCACTGAAACATAATATAACCCATAGCTTGTTCCTAAATCCAGATCTAGGTAGGAAAGAAAAGGTAGCATAATGATCACTGAGCCACAGCCTGCTACCCATTTCTAAGGTTGGGTAAGGTTCAAGGTCTCACATTTCTCATATAAAGTGGATGTTTCATTTTAAATGTGGTATTCATTTTAACTCATTTATGTATCTAAATTTCCTTTAAAAGGTTGAATTTGGTGGATCACCATTCCAAATTATAAGGTCCCATACACCTTATAAATTGAAATTGGGCATCCACTTAATCCAAACCCTAACATGTTCCTACAAGTTGAATTGGCACATTTCTAGAAATCTAACAAATCAGGTACCACAAAGCACAATAACCAAGGCAAAAACAGCAATTGCATGCAAACAGGCAATGCGCGCTAAAAAGTAAATATGGCATAGCATAATGCATGACATTTCAAGTCCTATTAATCCTAGTATGATGCATGATTTAAATATTCCATCGTATCATCAGGCTATGGTAAAAGAAGAAATCATCATTTCAATAATGCTAATATCAAAAACATCACAAGATATGTGTGTCACCCAACGGTGAAGTTGTATCAACTATAAATGGCATAATCAGTAATTGTAATTTCTCATACCATGTAATTTGGGTTTCCCTTGTACATGGGTTAGCTACGCCCAAGCACAAGGTTAATTCCAAATTCCAATGTCCTATTCTCATTTCTAAACCCAAATAGTAAGACAAAAATGAAAAGATTCTCTGATACCACTTTGTAGCATCCCGCCCAAGGTGTGACTTACCGGTGCCCTGAGATGGTAGCCACAAAACCTCAAGTGCACCTTCCCAGACGCTAGAGGCAACCTAATAGCAGCGATGGCCTAGGGTGTGTCTGTGGGGAGACTATTCTCTCATAGATTAGAGTGATAGCAGCAGGAAACGGTGGATAATAAATGGCAAAAGCAGAACAGTAAACAGACACCAGCAGAATATAATGAAGATAAAACAATAAAGAGAAATAAATAACTGGTGGGAACTGAATAACAATAATATATAAAATAGTAATGATGATCATGATGCTAAACAAAAATGAGGGTACATAGGGAACAAGGGATACAAGCATATACTGCATGCTATACAAAAATGACCAAAAAGACTACAAAATGCTACAACAAGCATCTCGAGCATAGGCTCAGTCCTCTGCCCCCATTCTCTATCCTAAATTTGTAAATCAATCAAGCATCGGAAGCCACATGCTTCCCTTTATCAATACCTATAATCATAAAATATGCTTGGGTTTCAAGGGTAGGCCAAGAAGGGTGTGAGATACGATCTTAGTAGGCCGCCACCCATGATGTCTAGGCCAATCCTTTTTGTGCAATAAATAAAAGTGTAGTGTGTCATATATATAATTAATATAGAGAAGTAAATAAATAAACAATTTAATAATTCGGCTCAGGTTCCTAAATGGATGTCTGACCAATACCACCTGGTTCAGCCTAAGATAGATGTTTGAACCAAGGAATACCAATACAAGTGAAATGATAAATATATATATACCATCATAAGTGAATAAACCAAGGAAGATAGACCCCAAGCTTGTGTTTTGGCTTGGCAGTCACATTCCCATGTCATCATTTGATCATGCTCATAATATAATAAGAGACATCACAAATGCCCAATAAATCAATCAATCTGTTAAATAAAATGGTGGAGTCCTAAGCCCATCCAAGGTGATTTATACATAATCCCAAGGGTTTCTATAGGTGTCTATGATATAACCAATGCCTCTGAGTCTATCCAAGGCAACCCATATTGGTGTCCCTTGTATCACTCGGGGCATAGTGAACTCTTAGCTCATACCGAGTATCACACATAGGGGATCGAGTATCACTCGAGGCATGGCGTAGCCATCTTTCCAATGGGTCCATCCTCGGTTTCTCTCCTAAGGAACCATTGTCACTCACGAGTATGTAAAAATACACTTGGAGAGCCTGTACCTAGAAAGCCAAAGTATCACTCATGACACGTCAATCAAGCACAGTGAGTCCATCCATGGTGTCCTTAAATTGGGACCCTTATTCTCTCTCGGCCTGTAGTAGGTGAGCATATCAATCAAGAACATATAACAAGTTATAGAATATACAACATACATGTCATCAATAAGGAACAAAAATATCTCATGCTAACAAGCTATCCAAATAATACAATTTAAGCCATCAAATATGGCATAAGGCATTTATCACAAGGCACTAGCATAAGCATATTGTGCAATCAATGATATATAAATCATACACAGAATGCATTTGTAGAGGCTCAAGCTTAAGAAATGAAAATATAAGGAATGTGGAACTCAACGTAAAGCATCAAGGGTAAGTATTTAAATATAAGGTATGAGGCATAAAGCTCAATGACCTATCTCATGGCCAACAATTTATTCCAATTCAATTTGAAGAGTCATGGAATTTAACAAAGGAGGAATGTACACATGGTAATTAACCAATTAAGGCATGGGAAATAGGCCATTTAGGTGGGAAAACCCAAAGGGGTGGTCAATGATAAAGCGAACAACCCATTAATGCTTTTCGCTGTAAGGTATGGTCACAAATTGAATGGAGAACCAATTTAATTAATTTATTAAACAAATTTGAAGCGTCGCTGGAAGGGTCTGGCAAGCAACACAATGACACCATGAAAATGTGATGAAACTAGAGGGAAATACCAAGACCACATACCTCGATGCAGTATTGCTCCACTCATTCATTTATCGAAGCTTAAATCTAGCTAAAATGGAAGAAAATGAAGATATCACACAAAGCCCTGAAAATGGGGAAAAATCATCGCACTTAAATAGTGTAATAGATGGAGGAGGAACCTTGAAATAGAAGGGAGAGGATGAATGATATTACTGAGAACTTTTCAATGTATCTAACGATGAGTGATTTAGTCCCCGGATAAAGGAGATAGCAAAAGACATAGAAAGCATAGAGGAGGGAGCATGTGCGTGGAGAGGAGAGACTCAACTGTTGGAGAAAAAGAGGGGGAGAAAATAATTAGGTTATATCATTTAAGAGGGAAAAATGGACATCTCACCCTAAAAACAGGGGCACGTGTTTTGGCCACATGGTTGGTCAAACCATGCGCCAACCATGCACCAAGCCATTGCTTCAAAGGGGCACCCTGCACGGTTAGGCACACAGTTTATGTAATCGTGCGCAAACCATGCGAAACTACTCTATCCAAAAAGTATGTAGCATCGTATGACTGTGTTTCTGGGGTCACATGGTTGCAAAAAAACCATGCGTCCGCCTACACCCCACTATCTGCAACCGCATGGTTTAGGGAAACCGTGCGGGCTGGGTTGCACGGTTTCTCCTAACTGTGCAGCCCAGTCTTTTCTTCAATGTTCGGGGCTCTGGGTTCCAAACGAGCCCTGGACACCCCTAAAACCTCCTTGGACTCATTAGGCTTCATTATTACGGACGCTTTAAGGAATTTAAACCAAAAATAAATGGTTCGTACCTTTGATAAAATTCATGATGTTACAATGAGAGATTTTTGAAGACTCAAACGTCTAGGTGATGAATTTGGATATGGATATAAAGCTATCCGGGAAGGGTTCTGGCACCCTAGAGTATTTTAGCATTTTATGGGGAGTCTTGGGCCCTACACCCTGTGGTTTAGAGTCATGTGGTGTAGGCCATCAAAAGTTTTGAGAAAGGAGTTTCTCATTCCTTTTTTGAGAAGGAGTACAAAACACGGTGATATAACATTGAGGATGTCTAATCCACTTGAATGGTTTGGTTACAGAGATTGTAAATCATGGTCCAAAGTTCTCAGGTCATGAATAATGATATGTCACAATCATATTAGGGATGAACCAAAACACTCTAAGGTGTTGAGTTCTTCCACAGTGACAGCAATGCTCACAAGGATTAGAAATCACTTTTGCAAGTTATAACACATTTGGTTGAAGACCATAGGCGCATATGTAGGAATTAAAGGAAGATAGGAATAGTCAAAAAAGGTCCCTTGAATCCATGTATCCTTTTCCAAGGGCCATGGAAGGTTTTGGTGATCTGAGGTGCTCAAATCTTAAAGTGTGATTTTTGGAAGACGTAATATTAAAGAAGGGTTCGAGCACCCTAAAATTTGTGTCACCACCTAGTGAACACATTATCATGGTGAGGAGATGTGAAAAACTATTACTATAACTTTTTCCTAGACCATGGGGTCCAGGGAGCATGGATTGGCTTTTAGTAGGGCCAACAAGTGGGCCCTATAAGCTTTATGCCTTGTTTATTCATGCTCTAACTTTTTCCTGGACTCTGGAGGAGGAGGGTTTAGTGAATAGAGATTTGACTTTTTTTCTCAGGCTGCCCTTTGCGGGTTCTCAACCTGACGTGTTTTATGTCTCTTTCACTAATAGTTTAGGTTCTTGTGATTTGAACCATCAAACACTATAGTTTAAGGTCTCACAACTTTGACTAAAGTGTAGACATTTTAAGGTCATAACATACATGGACCTAAAGGGAACGTTGCACAATAGCCTAATTAGGATACCCAAGTTCAAGAGTACTCCATCATCCTTCTGATTGGAGATAAAAATATTATAAATTATGCCTCAAGATTATCAGTCCATGAGTAGTGATATGGGACAATCATACTGGGGATGACCCAAAACACTTTATGGTGTTGAGTTTTGTCATGACGGCGTTTGGGATCATAAGGATCAGAAATCCCTTTTTGTTGGTTATGACACATTTGGTTGACAACCATAGGCGTATATAAAGGAACTAGAGGAAGACAAGCATAGTCAAACAAAGATTCCCTTGAAGTTGGGTGTCCTTTTCCAATGACCATGAAAGGTTGGTAGCAACCTGAGGTGCTCGAGACATGAAGTGTGACTTATGGGCTGAGGGGCATAACAGATGATAGAAGCACCCAGTACTCTTGTTAACCAAGGTTAGTATCTTGTGATCCTTTGATAAGAAATGATAATGGGTGATGGTCTGCACATTTTAACATCATGTAGTGGGGATTTTTTTTGTCATGCAGTTTTGATGTCATGCGACCAAGACGTTTTCCTTGCATTTTAATGTCATTTGGTTAGGATGTTTGTTGTATAGTTTAATGTTATGTGGTAAGGAAATTGTTTCTGAAGTGTCCATCGACCGTGTTGTCCAGATTGGCCTGCTAGGTTCCCTACGCTCATATGTGCAATGCTCAGTATGAGAAACAAGGGACAACTATGCAGTTGGTTAAGCTACGCGAGAGCAAGTCGCAGATGGCTTGTTGCATAGGTTTATCCCATATGCAGTTGATGACAGTGTATTTTTATCATTTTATATGTCATGGATGAACCTAGGATCAAAGATTTGGGTGTCTCTACATATCTTGTGATGGCAGAAATCAAGTCATATGTAGTTCTTGTCTAATCCAGATGCATGGAGGGGGGATTTTCATATTGATTGTTATAGCTGGACCTATGATTAGATATCTTAGTGTCACTACATATCCTGTGATGACAGGAATCAAGCAACACGTATTTATTGAATGGGAAACTCTCTATGCAGGTTTGACCCATATGTAGAGGGGAAATCGTTCCCGTTGATTGTTGTAGCTAGACTCGGGATTGGAGATCTAGGCATCACTATATATCCTGTGATGACAAGAATCAAGGCACATGTAGTTCTTGAATAGGAAACTCTCTACGCAAGTCTGTCCCATACACAGAGGGGGGAATTATTTCAGTTGATTATTGTGATTAGACTTGGGATTGGAGATCTGGGCATCAATATGTATCATGTGGTGATAGGAATCAAGCCACGCAAAGTTCTTGAAAAACCATGCAATTCAACATCATATGGTAGGATGTAGGTGACTCGACATGAAAAGGGAATGTTGTGACTAGACCCAGGACTAGAACTGGGCATCACTACATATCTCGTAATGGAAATAATCAAGCCACACATAGTTCTTGAATGGAGGTGTAGTGGGAGACCAACATCGATTATAGTGGTCCCCTCAAGTGGGATCCATGGTAATACATAGATTTATGTCATGCAAGGGACATAAACCGTGCAGTTTAATGTCATGCGGCAAAGACTCATGGTGCACCTTTTAAATTCTTGCATCTAGGACCATGCTAACCCTGACATGAATTGGTATGTCTCGATCATGTGGGGAAGCCTTCGCCAAAATTCCAAATCCCATGTGATTTATGCTCAGTGTGAGAAATAAGGAATGGTAATGGGTCCTCTCACCACACAGAGACATTTCAAGGAAAGGAAATGGGAATTTCATATCATATAGCGGTTGGGCCAAGATATAGGATCTAGGCATCCCTACGTATCTCATTGGGATGAGAATCAAGTTTTGCATAGTTCTGGAAAAACAGTACAATTTAATTTCATCCAGTGAGGACGTCAGTCATGCGGTTTAATGTCCTGCGGTAAGGATGAAAGTTACCCGACATGAAAAAGAAGGATTTGAACATTGTCACACGTTTGATGTCTTGTGACTGGGACAAATATATTATAGTTGGACCCAAGATTTGGGGTTTGTGTGTCACTGTCTATCTCGTAATGGAAGGAATCAAACCACATGTAGTTCTTGGATGAGGAATTCCCTATGTGGATCTAACTCAAACATAGAGATGGGGGCACTTCATTTCTCTTTTGCACAAATCCAGCTCATGTGTAGTAAATCAGTAGTGAGACAATACTTCCTGTGCAGTTTAATATCATGCGGTAAGGACATGTTCTGCACAGTTTAATGTCATGTGGTCAGGTTCTCTTCAGTATAGTTTAATTTCATGTGTTCAGGGCGATAATAATGCATGATGTCAGCTATGCAAAGTATTTCTTAGGAAACTTCGCATTGGTGGGGGGTGTAATGCATTCCACGTCCATTATGGCCAATGAGTAAGCACTATTGTGATAGACCTTATGCACGATATAAGTTCCTTCTCATTTGGGTTCCAATTAAGGAGGTTTCTTTCATGGCATCATTGGGGCCTTAAGATGCAATACTAGGTATCCTTAGAGGGAAAAAAAGAGGCAGACCTTTTTATTGAAGGCTCATGTGATCCAATTCTAATGGACTTCAGAGTTGTGCAGTGTACACAACCTTTTCTCATCGGTCCATTCCAGTTCATCCAACCGCTTTTACAATTTCTCATCATCTTAGAGTTTTCCGCATATGGCTATTCAAAGCGAGCGAAATTGTACTTCTATAGGAAACACTACTTTAGTTTCATACACCAATGAATAGGAACTTGCTCATGCCACATATGGCTGTTCAAAGCGAGGGAAATTGTACTTCTATAGGAAACACTACTTTAGTTTCATACACCAATGAATAGGGACTTGCTCATGTAGCAGTACACATTGTGGTACGATAGGTTCATAAAGCATGAAGGAGCTTGTTCAACCAGGATTTTTTATCTTTGTATATCATCTTCAAGGGTATATTCGACAAAGTTTTATTGAAGGCGTCAATTTGTCCATTTTCCGCTGCATGATAGTAGAATGAATGGTTGGACTCAATGTTTTACTCCTGGTATAATTTCTCAGTAGAACAGAAATTAGTTTCATTGTTCGTTAATATTGTGAGGAACTTCAAATCTGGTAATGATATTGGACTTCATGAAGTCCGTGATATTCTTCATTCTGACTTCCTTGAGGTGTATTTCCTCATCCCATTTGAAAAAGAAGACAATAGTAGTATGTATTTAAACTTCTTTTGTTGTGACCAGGGGATATGACCCCACAACATCCACCCCCATATGGAAAGCGGTCATGAATATTTAGTTATATAGAAATTTTGGGGATTGATAAATGAAGTTCTCATGAATCTGACATGAATTACATTTCCTAGTGACCTCCACATAGTCCTATATCATTTTTTTCCAGTAGCACCCAAGCTTCCTGATTTGGTGAGAGAGCTTGGTCCCGAAATGGTGAGCGTCGCAAGAGAGTATGGACTTCTTCAATAACTGAATGGCCCGAAGGCCTTTTTTATTGATTTTCTAATAACCCTTCTTTCAAGGGATGAGGGGAACCCTTACAAGACCTGTAGGCTTAGGAATTACATTGCTCGTAGGCTTGGAGACATTACATGACCCGTAGGTCTTAAGGAAATCATATAGACTATGACTACTTGAAACTGCTCCTCCCCACCATCTTGCATCGTGATCAGCTCTCCACCTTTGCATGACTGTTCGGCTAGCATGTCCATGTGCAGGGGTGCACAGGCGTGATACGCAAATGCCCTGCTCTCTTTCTGCTACGCAACTAAGGAGGATTCCATCAAAGCCTCTCTTTTAGAGGGCTTTTTGTTCATTTGGCCCATCCCAGAGGGTAATTTTTTTTGCTCAGCGTTGAATTTATTCCTTTCCAGCTCAGTCAGTTTGGAGAATCCTATTCTGGAGATCATCAATTATGAGCTTCATCCATCCGGGGGTAGGGAAAAAAACTTTTTAGGAGAGAAGAGGCATCTTTGCCTCTTATGAAGTGAGCATACACAAATCTTGTCAACACATAGTTATTTTATATGTTGTCTTCATGAGTTTGAATCATACATTAGTCATGAATCGATTGATTTTGTGCAATGACTAATGAATCAGTATCAAGTAAAAGCATCTATTGAAAACAAGGATGTCCAACAGATTACATACAGCATGGAGGCTATGAGTTATTCATCAATAATATGATACGTAAAAACATGGAGGCCAGTACTGGGAGCAACAGCAGTAACTATGCTTTCCAAGAAGAAAGAGGCGGAGTTTCAGAGCACTTCCAAGTAGGAACACCAGATCCGTACCTGTCACCCCTTACTATATCGGCAGCAGCGATGGATTCGAGTTCAGCCAAGTCGTCAGGGGTCAGCGCCATAGACAATGCTCCGATGTTCTGCATGAGGTTTTCTACTTTGGTGGTGCCTGGTATGGGACACACGTCCCGCCCCTGGTGATGCACCCAAGCTAGTGCAAGCTGGGACGGTGTGCACCCCTTCTTCCCTGCCAATTCATTAACCCGCTCATATATACTGTTGTTGCACTCCAAATTCTCAGGTTGGAACCTGGGCAAAGACTACATCAAAGAAACAGCATCAGCTCAGCCATGGAAGAGGTTTATTTGCATGAATCAATGTCATTGGTCTTTGAAAACACACCTTCCGGGAGTCATTATTTGGTAGGTTCTCAACAAGCTTTGCACCTGAAGAAAGGAATCCCCTTCCTAGAGGGCTATAAGCAACAATCCCAATTCCAAGTTCTCTGAGCAATTCAGAGAGACAATGAGCTTCGAAGAGAACTGACTAAATGGAATGAAATCAACAGAGAAAATATGTCACCTGCAGGTAGGAACTATTTCTTTTTCTACGTCTCTTGTCCACAGGGACCACTCTAGCTGAACAGCAGTTATAGGGTGGACTGCATGTGCCCTTCTAATTGTTGAAGCAGAAGCCTCCGACATACCCACGTACTTTATTTTCCCTTCTCCAACTAGCTTCTTCAGTTCACCCATCTTCAATAAAGCATCAACGAGAAAACTACTTAATTTGCAGGATCTCTAACAAGCCTAGACTACATCCAGTTTGAGCAAGAACGAACGAAATTGCTTAAAATGGAAGACTGTGGTAAGATTGTACAAGAGAATCAGTGCAAAGAATGCAAAAAACATGAAAAGAAGCATGTGCACTTCGGATCAATCTACTACAGAGGGATTCGATCCGATAATAAACCAACAGAGAAAAAATTGGGCGAAAGGGCTGAAAAATTCAAACCGTCACTTCAATTGGCACTCGCGTATCGACTCGATGCTGGTAATATAGGTCGATACAGTCGACATCGAGCCGCTTCAAGCTCGCCTCACACGCAGCCCTAACATGCGCTGGATCGCCTCGCACCTCCATCTTTCCATCACTGAAGGAGAACGCGAACTTTGTGGCCAGCTCAACCTTCTCCCTCACTCCCCCTTTCAAGGCCTGGCGGAAATCGGAAAACATAAATAAAACCCATAAATAATTTGACCTCTCGCCCTAGAAGCGCGCCCAATCCCTGGACGATCAACAAATCGATTGCAGAAACGAAACACAGAAACAACAGTAACAAGTATAAATCCAACAGACAACCTTGCCGATAAGGATTTCATTGGTGAACGGACCATACAAATCAGACGTGTCGAGGAACGTGACGCCGGAATTCACGGCGTGGTGGATGAGAGCGATCATGTCGGGATCGGGTTTGGGGGGGCCGTAGAAAGCGGACATGCCCATGCATCCCAGCCCCTGAGCCGACACCTCCAGGCCTTGAGAACCCAGCTTCATCCTCCCCACAGTAGCAGTCGCCATTGTCGAATCTCGGACTCGCAGTTGCACCAAGGGTGGGGTAGGCCTGAAGAAACAGAGAGCTGTGTGGGCTATATAGACGGCCGAGGCGCTGGGGGAAAGTCATTCAGACGCACCTTAGTCAATTCAAATAAAACAATACTCCAATAATTTGATTTTCACATAAACTTGCAAGGGGCTGTCCAAAAATTTAAATTAAATTAAATTTACATTGCAAAATAACAAAAAAAAAACATTATCTTGGTAGATACAATTTATCACAAACATCAGTAAATTCAAAAATATTAATGTTCTGTTATCTTTGGGCTCCGGCCTCCACTCAAAAGAGTTTGATCAAGCAAAAGAGTGTACATGTATAAAAAAACAATTCTTATATTAGTAATACTATAAAAAAATAAACTAAATATAAATGTGAAAAAATGCATTAATAAAACCACCTTTAAACTAAAAAC
Source organism: Viscum album (assembly GCA_963277665.1). Classification (NCBI taxonomy): domain Eukaryota; kingdom Viridiplantae; phylum Streptophyta; class Magnoliopsida; order Santalales; family Viscaceae; genus Viscum; species Viscum album. The sequence goes on along the minus strand of OY728138.1, from coordinate 740,616,308 downwards.
ATACATTTTGAGTCATATTAGACACATCGCGTGTCGGATTAATTCGTGGTTGATTTCTACATGTTACAAATGATTTACGGATCATTATCCTGAAGTATCAAGACAATTTGAGCGTATTTTCTCGATTTTAAGTATGTGATGTGTGTTTTGTTCTAAAATATCAATTTGAAACTAAAAACATACCCTTCAAGTCATACTGAACACACCGTGTGTCGGATTAATGTGTGGTTGATTCCTACAAATCACAAATGAATTATTTATCATTATCTTCAAGTATTAACACAATTTGAGTGCATTTGCTCGATTTTAAGTATGTAACGCGTGTTTTGAAATAAAATGTCAATTTTAAATAAAAACATGCACTTTGAGTCATACCAGACAAATTGTGTATCCGATTGACGTGTGGTTGATTCATACACCTCGCAAATGATTTATGGATCATTTTTCTAAAATATCAACATAATCTGAGTGTGTTCTTTAGGTTTTCAGTGAGTGACAAACATTTTTAACGAAAATGTCATTTTTAAACTAAAAGCACGCACTTTGAGTCATATTAGTTACACTATGAGTGAGATTGATGTGCAACAGATTCATACATATATCAGATTGAGGTACGATTGATTCCTATATGTCACAAGTGACTTATGAATTGTTTTGTTAATGTATCAAAACAATCTGAATGTGTTTGTTTGGCTTTGAGTATGTCACGCGTCTTTTGAATTAAAAATCAATTTTAAATAAAAACACATACTTTGAGTTATATCGGTCACATCATGTGTATGATTGACGAGTGATTGATTCATACACATCACAAATGACTTATGGATCATTTTTCTAAAGTATCAAGACAATTTAAATACATTTGCTTGGTTTTGAGTTTGTGACACATGTTTTGAACTAAAATGTCAAATTTAAATAAAATATAGGCAGTTTGAGTCACATCGTGTGTCCGATTAATATGTGGTTGATTTATACACGTCAAAAATGACTTATAGATCATTTTTATAAAGTATCAAGATAATTCAAGAGCGTTTGCTCGGTTTTCAGTGAGTGACACACATTTTTAACTAAAATGACATTTTTAAACCGAAAACACACATTTTGAGTCATATTAGTCACATCGTTTATCATATTGAGGTACGAATGATTCTTTCAAGTCACAAATGACTTATTTGTTGGTTTCGAGTAGCAGTGGAAGCGCGCAGTGGGTGATGTGATAATTAAAATTTCTTTTAATTTCAATTGTTCGGAACCATGAGCGAGGATCTTGCATGTTAAGTTTATAATTAATTTATTTAGATTAGAAGAAAACAATTGCCTTGTCTTAGATTTCTTTCTTCGTATTCGATGTTGATCGTCTAAATAGACCCTTTTAGATTACCTTCATTGCGCTTGTGAGGATCCAAGGGTAGGATCCCTCTAGCGTTGATCCACACATGCTCTTAATGATCTCTGAGCAACGTCACTCAGTCTCCAGCTGCTAGTGCGGTGAATTGAATGTCTTGTGTTGTTCGTTCTTGAAGAAATATCTCTTGTGTTCTCGTTATTGAGAGGGAGAGAGATGGAGGAGTCAAAAGAGAATTTGTTGTGCGCAACAATTCTCTCTTTTTTTATTACATACGCAATAACCATAATGACTATTTATAGAGGTAAGGTTTAGGTTAGAATATTGTTTATTTGTATGTTGATCCTTAAAAAATATTAAAACTTTTAATAAAACCTATGTCATATAATAATAATATAATTATTATTATTTTACGACGTGCACTATCTTGCGCAAATGATAAATAATATTTACTAGCTTTGACGTTGTCTTGGTCAGTTCGAACTACTCAGTATTTATTGAATACCCAAATAAATATTTTTATTCATAAATAAATATTTCATTCACATACCGATGAATAAATATTTATTAAATATTCAATAAAATAAATAAATAAATTTTTATTCACATTCCGACGAATAAATATTTATTTAACTTATTCAATCAATATAACTTGAATAAAACTATTCATCAGTCTTGATAATAATATTTATTATATTAATTAAATTCAAATATAATTTAATTGATATCAACAAAAACACTTAGTATGCGACACTCTATGATTCTTTCTCGTTGGCATTAGGCAAATTGGTCTAAAGTCCAAGATTACCTTCTAGCAATTGGTAAAGACACTCAAAAGAAAGAACTTAATGTCGCAACATCGACAACCACATATGAATACTCACTGTGTAATATAATCTCTTTATCTCAATATCTCATCAAACAGATTGCACATCTGTGTTATCAACCTATTTGCTCAATACGCCTTTCTTTGACTATTTGAAATAAACATTGTTCTACCATGGTCATGAAATTTATGCAAAAGTCATATTTCAATCAAATTTCCAAGATATCAACTTCTATGAAGATGGAAGAGAAAAATATTTCCTTAACTTATTATTAATAAAATGTCATTTGTGACGCACCCAACATATCCATCCTCTCCATGAACTGCTATCGTCGTGGTTTACGAAATATATCTAAGTGAGTGAGTCATAACATGCATTATTAATAATATTAAAGTTTAAGGACTATTACACATGCTCGTAGATAGGAATATCTTATGACACCAAAACAAGCAGAATTCCTACCGGTGGAGCAATTCTTACAATCTCCCATTTTGGAGATTACTAAGTGCGAACTTCATAAGAAGATGACTCATCTTCTTACAATTACTCACACCAGATGGTCTATATACCATGTATCGTATCATAGTACATTATCCAACCACATAACTATATTTAAGAGATATCGCCATAGCATCTCATGGTTTTCATCATAGCAGAGAACTACTATGTCCTTATCAATGTGACAGATACTCTAAGACATTATCACATCAATTTTATGTAGAAGAACAATCAATATGTGATAAGATATTTATATTAATATTCACTTCTTTGAATATACAAGTAATTTAAAGTACAAAGTGGTTGGTTCTAGGGAACAAACTCTCACTTGCACTAGAGCCAACTGCTAACGACATGTTAGTCCTCACATGTTAAACATTTTTCTACTGAGTATGGATAAAGTTGCTAGGACTACCATGTTTTTGTGTCTAGGGTTGGTTAAGACACATGTTTGTGTGGCAGATTTATTTACTGCAACATAACTCTCTTGAGAAAATCCCTCGAGTATTAATTTAACCAAGTATCCACCTCTTGTTCCCATGACAAAATCTTGACATCCTGACTAAATCCATAGTCATAGTTTATCATAAAATGATAAACCTCTTTCTTTTGGTATAACCAAAAATCAGAATAGGATGTTGCTAAACTGCTTCTTAAGCTATATCCAAAGCCGAAACACACTTAAATATTATAGATATGAAAACCAATTATTGTAATAAGTTTTTATTGCATGTTACTATATCCTTATTAGTGATACTTGATCAAATTGAACTAAATAAAGATAAGTGTTCAATTCCCTTGATCACTAGTATTATCACTTCTATAGACACGAGGAACTCATCCAGTTTTACTTTTCAAAGTACTATCAAATAGTTCTAACAACAAGTATATGAAATTATGTTGGATTTATTTGATATTCACCTATTATGATTTATTAATTAGTAATATCAAATTTCAGTACATATCATGGCACATGAGATGAATTCTTATCACTTAAGAATGTAAAATCATTTTAATCTCCATAATCACTTCCAATCCCCATGTATGTTCTAATGGAAGGATTATATGCCAATAATGATTCAGTCTTGAATTATTTCAAATTTTATTTTTTCAATAATTTTTTAATATATGTACTATGAAAAGATTAAGCAAAAAGATAGATCCATTTTTATAGATCTTGTTCCCCAGAACACGGTTGATACTTTAAGTCAAACTTAAATAAATTTAACTCCTTAGTCTTAACAAAATTATAAGACATAACAAACATTTTTCATATGTTAACAACATATCTTACTTGAAAAAACTATAATGCTCCCACTAACTAGATAAAAAAACATGTCTCTCATTCATTTCAAATGAATATTCTATGATCATTATGCATGATTTATTCATAAATAAAATTATGTAATCTGAATATCTTATTGGAATTTACTGATTTCACTAACCCTTTTAGTTATTCTTAGTAGATATATACCTTAGGGAATCATTTTGGTTGTGTCATATAAACGTCTTCTGTAAGGATTCCTCTAAATGCGGTGGCCTTGAAAATCAATCACCCAATATGATGATCATAGAAGTATGCTTTGACAAGTACAATTCAAAAATAATTTTAGTCATTATGAGAGGTGAATAAGTTTTTTCATCGACTAAACTTTTGATAATCAATCATGATTTATTGGTACCGTATTGTACCATCCATGTCCAGTTTCTATTGAATACTCACCAATAGTATCATGTCTGAGAAACATTCAAAATATGGAGTCCAGAATTTTGATACATGGAGTCCATTACATGAATTTATATATACTTTTCAGCCTTTTCATATTTCCATTTCCTGCTTCTTTATAGGAATCATTATTCTAAAAGAATAATGCATGTATCACCCACCGTGATGAACATAAACCACCTCTTTAGTTATGAATTCCTATGCAGTATGTGCACATGAGCCTTAACCCAGTTGGGGGGGTCTCTCTAAGTGCATCCACGAGACCCAGGTTCGAAACCAGGTAGAGGCGTATTTATGGGTTACTGTAGCAGTTATTGTAGTAGGGACTGTTCAGTACTGTAGCAGTCGGAACTATTCACCTTGGGCCACCGGTTTGGGATTGGATTCCTTAAGGCCTTTGGGCCACCCAGGTCTTCGGGTCAGTAAGTCTTTAGGGACACCTTTAAGGCCTTTGGGCCACCTCAAGACATTTTGGACACCTCAAGGCCTTCAGGGCCACCTGATATGCAGATGCCCATATAGATTCTACAAGGAACCAGCTCCAGAAGAGGATTTCAAGAGCATGACACATTCACCAGATCAGAGCTAAACAGATTTGGAAGAATGAGAGGGTATGTAATTTCCATCGGTACCGGGCCTATGTATTTCTGCATAAGGACAACTAGATGAACAACCATGCAATGGTGGAGAGCTAATCATGATGCAGATGCTAGGGAGGGTCAGTTTCAAGTAGTCATAGTCTATATGATTTTTTTAAGACCTACGGGTCCTGTAATGTCTCCAAGACTATGGTCAATGTAATATCTAAGCCTATGAGCCTTGTAAGGGTTCCCCCTCATCCCTTGAAAGGGGGGTTATCAAAAAAATAAATAAAAAATATGGCCTTCGGGCCATTCAGGCCTATGTAGTATGTGTCTCTAGAACTAATCCTCCCACTAAACTCAATGGAGTCTAGTATTCCTATGCCAACTCATGTGAATTCATAGTCTTAACCCATATAAGTTAAGTTTTATCCCACTATCTTTAAAAATATAGGTTTACTTTATGGAAAAATAGTCAATATTGACCAGATGTTAATATCTTTAGTGGATTTAGGGTTATTAACTCATATGCACCTTAGTGTTTTGATTTTCATTTGTAGCTAAAATATTATTCAACAAAAACTTATGGTATTTTTCTAATTGATTCTTATCATATCGCAATTGATATGATATCCATTACATAATATGGTTGGCATATGGTTATTTTTTTCACTTCTATTTGCAAAATATGTCTTGTCTAGTATAATAGAAGATTTACAATATATATAAGACTCATCATTAATCTTCCTTTTACTATCATAAATTCATTGATGTATATAAGGAAATGTGAGTTTGGGATAACCTTTACTCCACATGTTTGATCAATGATTATTTGGATAAGATGTCCTCTAACAAGCCAGCTTGAAGATTCCTCTATCTTTACCAAGTGCACTCAGTTACTTCACTGGGCATTTATAAAATTTCTTAAAGTAATATCATGAAGTATATGAAGTTAATTTTATCTTTAGAATAGTTCACATGGCCATGTTGAACCAATTTTAAAATATTTTTGATGTACCTTTATGTATAAAGGTTTCTTTATCTAAAACATGATATGTAGTTTGTTTTTATATCCATTACCTTAGCTCAATTGATACTAAAAACGCATTGAAGGGAATAAACAAGTAAACCACATTCAGTTTTATTTGACAAAGAATTATCTTTACACAATTAGGTATAAGTCTTATATTTTATATTCATCATTCATTTCAATGGATATATGTGATTCAAGAGTTACTGAACTAATAGTTTCATATTTAAATTACCATAAAACATTGACTCCAAATGTGAAATAATGTCTCATTGTTTCTATCCATACACTGATATAAATATTTTGATAAAACTTATTACAAACTTGAATCAGTCCATTTAGAAATGAGAAATAGCTATCTTCCCTTGGCTGATATAGGAATCACCCTTTCTCTTCTCCTTTTAAGTTCACTCTATAACCCTACTATTCTTTATTGTTTCCTATATTTAAATACATGTATGTTGTAAGAATATTGAATTTAATATACAAGTGATTAATATAAAATTATTGAATATACTTGAAGTGGATGCAACTATTTTCTTCTTCAATTCCTTGTAATTTATTTTCCAATGTCTAAGATTTTTACATGAGAGGTAAATATCCTCTTGTTCGTTCTTATGCCCTTGAATACTTTATCACCTTGAAGGATGTTGTGAAGGATATTTTGGTTGTATATTAACCATAGGATCTTTATCCTTTTCTTTCAAAATTTTCACTATAAGGGGTGGGGAAACAGGTTTCAACCAATCCTTATCTGCATGGTGAAGTATGGAAAAAAGTTTCCTGAGTTACTTACCCTTTTTGTTTATCTAGGATTAGACAAATAAGGATAATCTTGGTGATACGGATAATAAAATAAGATTAATGGATAATTCTTTATCCAAGTGGAAGCCTAATTTTTCTAATTGATCAATATACCCTAGTATTTTGAATGTATGACCAGTAGCTAGATTACCTTCTTCCAATTTACACAAATATAGTACATTTACTATCTTATTTATTTCAATCCATTACTTCTCTTTATCAAGAGAATAGATATGTGTTATTATGGTGTATGCATCCATGCCTTTATGTTGTATCAAAAACTCTCTGGTCATAGTTGATAATATAATCCAACATACATAAGAATCATCCTCAACATATCTCTAGTGGGACACCCTTTCACTTTCACCCACCTACTAGGATAGAAAAATAGGAATAGGGGATTCCAACACATAATACGAATTTTTTGATGATAATGTATTGCATAAATGATTGTACCATGTCTAAAAATTTGTATTTATAAGTACATACCCTGAGTTAAGGAATGATTTCACTACTTTCATGGATTTTATTTCCATTTTCTACAATAATTAAAATAGATGATCAATACTTTACTTGATTGCAAATTATGTGAGAAATAATAATAATTTTATTTTATTAATTATACCACTATTTTATCAAGTCTCAATAACCCTCACCATTGAACTCATAATGTCTAGTTACTAATACATTTGAGTGTCAAGGATCTCATTACTTTTCTTAATGATCCAAAATTTGGACATGAAAACCATAAGAAAGTAACTAGGTAGGTGGTCGTGTGAACTATGGGCTTACTGCTCCTCGATCCATTGAGTGGATTCCCCTATCTTGAAATCCTGACTTGGATTTCCTCAACACTTGCCTCCAAATTTGTATTGAATAGACTTTGTCCATTAAACTCGATACAAGTTATGTTAAGTCAACCCAAAACCCTTATGAGAACTACCCGATAAAATTAAGTTTCTAGACTTTGGATATGTACTACACTTAGTTCTATGGTCTCATTCCCAATCAAGTAATGGAAGTCTTAGTTTGACTTAATATTAGTTTGAGAGATTTTAATTAATTATGCATACATTTTATCTTGTTTTATCCTTTACATGTCTTGTTAATATTAAGTTTATTTTACTTAATTAATTAACCATATTGGATAAAACATTTACAAATAATTCATTTATTTAAATCCTGTTTTAATTCATTTATTTATGTGATTGCAGTATTTCATACATAAAATAAATAATGCATAGAGAGAAATAAATAAATAAAGTAAATGAATCAATCATGAGATTTATCTAACAGTTGATTTAATGAGCGTACATTAAATCAACCTTTGACCTGGGATAATTAAATCATATTTTCGATCTTGACATGAGTTACAACATTCCACATGTACACTTATGTATCACCTCAGTTGGAATCATAATGGTTTCATCTTGAACAGTCTCGATGCAATTTGGGATACTCCATTAATTACATGTTTTTATAACTCACATGAAGGTGAGGGGAACCAAAGAATTTGTTAAAGGGTATTACATAAATAAGCATGGACATGCAGATCCTACATAATAATGGAGGTAGGGATGACTCACAAGCCATAATTTTAATTTAAAATAACTATAAACCCATGTAATAAAGTAAATTAAATGAATTCCAACACATACATAGATCTTGGTCAAGATCATGATCAGTCATGCATGAAATGAATACACAAAAGTAATTGGCTAGCATTCATTTATTTATTTGTTCTTTATTATTAAGATAAACACACTTTCATCAATTAATTAATTAATCAAATAATTAATTACATTTTAACTTAATGACCATTCAAACTTAGTTAGAGAAACCCATAATTTATGGCATTAAAGGAAAATAAACTGTATAACCAATAATGATATATTTTTTACAATAAATTTATTGAGTATTTAAAATTATTTAAAACCATTATTAAAATTTCAAACACACAATAGTGTGCCAATCAATAAAATAAAGTTCGATACTATGATTTTTCAATTTAATGTAATTTTTAAAAAAATTTCCTTTAATGGGAGACTACATGGTGTGCACAGACCAGCTATACACTATGTATCTTGGTTTCTGTGTATCCAGGGTACACGCTTAGGTCTGTGGCATATACCTCGGACATACTATATAGAGTGTACAGACGAGCTACACACCATGTGTTTCGTTTTCCATGTGTCCAAGATGAACGTATGGGTCTTCGGTGTGTGTTTTGGACATGTGAATTAATAAACTACACGTTACATGCATCATATACATGTCGCATATATCATAAATTCTATAGGTTGTCAGTCTCACATGATTTTGACCATGTATAATGACCACACATATTACATGATTTATGCTTCTAACCCATGTATACTACACGACGTGTATGCCGATACACGCCCTGTAATATGAAAACTATATTCAAGGTTGGTTGGTAAACACATGGTGTACACCATGGGTTATTATTGTGTGGCACACCATGTATCCCTTAGCACATCCAGATGTAGTGTACAAGGGTGCACGATGTGTACTTCTGAGTACACATTGTGTAACCCTGTCTTACCGGCCAAAAATTTGGTAGCTCCCGATGGCATCTTCACTCATTCTTCATTTTTTCTTAGACCTTTAAGAAAATGAAACACTAAACGAACATGATTAATATGTCAAAGCATGTTAATTCAAATAAGATTAAATAACGAATAACATGAAATGAAAATCTAACCACAATTTTGCATAGATCAATAATCAACTAAGTAATTATAAATTTAAATGTGACCCCTCTGATACCACTTGTTGGTTCCAAGTAGTAGTGGAAGTGCATGGTGGGTGATATGATAATTAAAATTTCTTTTAATTTCAATTTCTTGGAACCATGAGTGAGGATCTTTCACATTGAGTTTATAATTAATTTATTTAGATTTAAAGAAAGAAATTACCTCGTCTTAGGTTTCTTTATTCATAGTCAATATTGATCATTCAAAAAGACCCTTTTGGATTGCGTTCTTTATTCTTGTGAGGATCCAAGGGTAGAATCCCTCTAGAGGTGATCCACACGTGTTCCTAACGATCTCTGAGAAATGCTAATCGATCTCTAGGTGATATCTCAGTGAATCAAATTTCTTGCATTGTTCATTCTTAATCGCTCTTTCTTCAATCTTGAAGAAATCTCTCTTGTGTTCTTGTTATTGAGAGGGATAGAGGCAGAGGATTCAAAAGAGAATTTGTTGTTCACAATAATTCCCTCTTTTTCAATTACCTACACAATAGCCATAACATTCTATTTATAGAGGTAGAGTTTAGGTTAAAATATTTTATAATTGCATGATGACCCTTAAAAAATATTTAAACCTTTAATAAACCACATGCCACATAATAATAATCTAATTATTAATTTTCATCATGTGTTATCTTGCACAAATGATAAATAATATTTACTGGAATATAAATAATTATTTATCATTGGATGTGGTCTTGATTCTTTTGAACTCCTTGGTATTTATTGAATACCCAAATAAATATTTTTATTCATAAATAATTTTTTCATTCACATATTGGTTAATAAATATTTATTAAATACTCAATAAATAAATATATATATTTTTATTCACATGTCGGTGAATAAATATTTTTTTTAATTTATGTGATTAATATTACTTGAATAAAATTATTCATCAGTCTTGAAAATAATATTTCTTCCATTAATTAAACTCAAATATAATTTAATCAAGATCAACTGAAACACTTAGTGTGTGACCCTCTAGTATTATTTCTCATTGGTATTAGGAAACCTTGACTAAAGTCCAAGATTACTGTCTAACAATGGGTCATGGTACCCTAGAGAAAGAAATTAATGTTGCAACATCAATAACCATATATGAATGCTCACTGTGTAATATAATTTATTTGTCTCAATATCTCATCAATAAGGTTTCACATCCGTGTCATAAACCTATTTGATCGATACGTCTTTCTTTGACTATATAAAATAAACATTGTTACACCATGACCATGAAATTTATGCAACAGTCATATTTCAATAAAAGGTAAAAGATATAAACTTCCATAAAGATGGAAGAGACAAAATCTTTCCTCAACTTATTATTAATAACATGTTATTCGTGACACACCCAACATATCTAACTTCACCATGAATTGTTATCTCCGTGGTTTACAAAATACATGTAAGTGAGTGAGTCATAACATGCATTAATAATAATTTTAAAGTCTACAAACTATTACACATGCTCACATATAGGAATATTTTATTAAACCAAAACATGAGGAATTTCTACTAGTGGTTCTGTTCTTATAATCTCTCATCCCAAAGATTACCAAGTGAGAACTTCATGAGAATAAGCCTCATCTTCTTATGAGTACTCGCATCTGATGGTGTACATACCATTTTTCCTATCACAGTACATTATCCAATCACATAACTCTATTTATGAGATATCACCATATCATCTCAAGGTTCTCATCATAGTGGGGAACCACTATGACCTTATCAATGTTGTTGATACTCTAGGATATTATCGCATCGATGTTATACAAAAGAAGAATCAATATGTGATAAGATATTTATTTTAATATTCACTTCCTTTAATATACAAGTAATCTAAAGTAAAAAGTAGTTGGTTCTTGGACACCAAATCCAACATTATAGATTTTTTTCCTAAAGTATCAAAACCATCTGATGTGTTTGCTCATTTTTTAGCATGTCACACATCTTTTTAACTAAAATGTAATTTTTAAATTGAAAACATAAATTTTGAGTCATACTGGTTACACCATGTGTCAGATTAAGTTACAGATGATTCCTATACATCAAAAATGACTTATGAATTATTTTCCTAAATTATGAAAACAATATGAATGTGTTTGGTTGGTTTTGAGTATGTCACATGTATTTTGAACTAAAATATCAATTTTAAATAAAAGCACACACTTTGAGTCATACCAGTCATCCCACTATGTGTTGGATTGATGTGAAGTTGATTCATACACATCATAAAGGACTTATGGATAATTTCCCTAAAGTATCGAGACAATCCAACTTCATTTTATTAGTTTTGATCATGTGATACATGTTTTGAACTAAAATTTCAATTTTAAATAAAAATAGATAGTTTGAGTATTACCAGCCATACCATGTGTTAGATTGATATGTGGTAGATTATTACATGTCAAAAATGACTTATGGATCGTTTTTATAAAGTTTAAAGACAATCCAAATGTGTTTTCTTAATTTTTACTAAGTAAAACATGTTTTTAGCTAAAATGTCATTTTTAAGCCAAAGACAAACATTTCGAGTCATAACAGTCACATCATGCATCAAATTGAGGTACAAATGATTTCTATATATCAAAAATGACTAATGAATCATTATCTTAATGTATCAAAAAAATATGAATGTGTTTTCTTGATTTTGAGTATGTAACACATATTTTTAATTAAAATGTCATTTTTAAACTAAAATTCACACATTTCAAGGCATACTGGTCATAATGTATATCAAATTGAACTATAGATGATTCCAACATGTTACAAATGACTTATGGATTGCTTTCCTAAAGTATCAAAACAAAATGAATGCATTTTCTTGGTTTTGAGTATGTCACATGTCTTTTGAACTAAGATGTCAATTTTAAATAAAAACACACACTTTGAGTGATATCGGTCACACCATGTGTCAGATTGATGTGTGGTTGATTCCTACACATAATAAATGACTTATTGATCATTTTACTAAAGTATAAGGGCTACCTTGGTCCATTTTATTTATTTTTGAGTATGTGACACATGTTTTGAACTAAAATGTCAATTTTAAACTGAATACACCCAATTTAAGTAATACCGATCACACCATGTGTCAGATTGATGTGTGGATGATTCCTACATCTCACAGAAGACTTATGGATTGTTTTCCTAAAGCATCAATACAATCTAAGAACATTTTATGTTTTTTAGTGAGTGAAACACATTTTAAACTAAAATGTAATTTTTTAATTGAAAACACACATTTTGAGTCATAATGATCACAATATGTATCAGATTGAGGTATTCATAATTCCTACATGGAAAAAAATTAATTAAAGTTCATTTTTCCTAATATATAAAAATAATTTGGGATGCATTTATTTGGTTTTGATTATGCAACACAAATTTTTAAGTAAGATTTCAATTTTAAATAAAAACACACACTTTGAGTCATACCAGTCATACCATGTGTCAAATTTACGTATGACTTAGTCCTACACATCATAAATTAAATATGGATATTTTTTCTAAATTATCAAGAAAATATTAGCATGTTTTCTTTGTTTTTATCTTGTGACACATGTTCTTAACTAAAATGTAAATTTAAACTAAAAACTCACACTTTGAGTCATTTGTAAATTTAAAACACACACTACTGAACATAAAAAGATCAAAAAAAGAAAAAATATCTCTATGAAGATAACAAATAATACTTGAGTGAATCATCCTCGTCTAATACTGTTTTGAGAATTAAATTTTCTCTGATCATTTCGTGCTCTTTATAGTGCACAAAATTGTTGAAGAAAAATCAATTCTCAATGAAAACATTTCTTCATGACCTCTGTGAAAATTAATTAAATGAGTATTAGATAAAAATGATAAGGAAACTAAATTTAAAAAGTAGATAAAACGATGAGAAAATTAAATAAATAATTAGTATGAAGTCACCACTTCATGATGTCTACATACATTCTAACACCATGAATTCTTCCCATTCATTTCAAAACAAATGTATTTAATCTTTGAATACATGGACTTTTTATAGTCCTAGTAATACTAGAAAAATATAAATAAACAAACAATTAATAAATATTTTAAATGAAATTATAATTATTATCATAAATACTACTTCTAGGATTTTATTTTATTAATGGAATATGATATATTTCATAAATTTGAAAAGTTAATAACCACAATCTTTGAAATTAGTTTGTTTTTGAAACTGGATAAGCAATGAGAAAAAAAATATTTTTTTTATATATGTTTTGACTATGAAATATTATTATATATACCCTAATACTTTTCCACTTGTAAAATTTGATAGGATTATTTTGCTCAAGGACCATCCTCATACCATGATTTTGATGATATTTAAATACTTCCATATCATAAAAAAATTTCCTCAAATTTTTTTATAAAATATATAACTTGAAGTTTATTTATAAAATATTTAATGAATTGTATTGAAAATTTATAAGTGAAATCATGTGTGGTCGATTTGTTGGGTATTCATTCATTGAATTAAAAAAAATATTTGGAGTATTCAAATTGATTGAAATGAAAACTGAATACTTTCTAAAAAACAACAAGGAATAGGTATTGAAAGAAATGAAAATATATTTGATATGATTAAATTGAATATTTTTACCCCTACATCATGGGTATTAAGAAGAACTTGTCATCTGTAATTTTTTTTCAAACCTTGTGGCTAGTTTGTCCACTATTAATAAATATTTCTCTTATCTTAATGATTTTTTTTATGTAGAAGTGATGTGGGGACTAATGAGTCCAAATTTTTTTGCATAGGATTTTCTATTCAAATAGTATTGATATATATGATTGTAAATAATACGAGTATTATTTAACTATAATTACCATAATAGATCAATTATTAGACAAAAATATTTTGAAAATTCACCTCATGTATACATTTACAACAGAGACTCCTAGATATCAATGCTTGAGGATTTCTATAGTGAACCAAGCCTTTTCCATATAAAATTACATGATTTTAAGCGTAATTATACATCAGAGTACAAGCCAAGGATCGTTAAGTCTAGTGTATTGGAAGACTAGGTACATAATTTTGTACCTCTCGTACCCCTCGTGGTTTAATTTTCATGATCACAATCACTCTCTTATTTATCTAATCTTGTTTTAAGTGTTTTTGGATGATAGGAATGATTTCAAGTTGCCAAGGAATTGGGCCAAGAAAGCCAGAAGGCAAAAGTGGACTGATTTCAGTCCACCGGCCAACCGGTGGATGACCACCGGCCAGCCGGTGGAATCTTGACAGAAGGCATCCCCTCTGTCCAGACCACCGGCCAACCGGTGTCCCATGACCGGCCAGCCGGTGGAACCCAGACAGAAGGGACACCTACTGTCTCACCACTGAACAACCGGTGGCCTCCTCACCGGCCAGCCGGTGGTGCCTGGGCAGAAGGCCTCTCCATTTTCCAAAGCACCGGCCCACCGGTGGCCAAGCACCGGTCGGCCGGTGGAGCCAGTCAAACTAGCCGTTGGGCTTTGACCAGCCTGCTCCCAACGGATCCGAAGACTTTTTCAATGGCTCCGAAGACCCCGAACGGACATATGAGGGTTCCCCCTCTATAAATAAAGGACTAGGAAGCCCCGGAACAAGTGTGTAATAATAACAAAGCCAACGGAAGCCAACAGACACATTTTTCATCATTTGGCAAACCTCCGGCGGATTCCTTCAAGGAACCTCAATTGCTCCAACCCATTTCCACATCCAAGGAGCATCACCATAGAATCTTGGGAGCGCTCTTCATCAACTCCAATCAATCCATTGGCTCCCAAGACTTCTCCACATTACGGTTTTTCTTGTTTTATTATTTTGAGCATCAATTTGGGTTTGTGCCTACAAACCCCTCTTTCTCTCATCCTCCTTTTGTTTGGGTTTTCACACCACCTTCAAGGTGTGATGAGGTTAGTCAAGCCTTCCCTTTAAAAGGCTTGAGTCATAGGTGATCTAGCCTTCATCTGTAAGAAGGCTAGTGGGTTCTTTCTCAACCATTAAAAGCAAGCTGTAATAGGTTCTAGACTACCTTAAAGTCTAGTGGGTTTCTTGCTAAAACCATTAAAAAGAAAGTGGTAGTAAATATCTCAACGGTTGAGTTGGGAGCGGAGACATAGGTTTTGGTTTAAGCCGAACTCCGTTATCAAGTTTTGTGTCTTGCCTCTTTTTTTTCCGCTGCGCTTTAACTTTGTTTTAAATTGTTAAACTTTTTTAAAAAGGAAATTCACCCCCCCTCTTGCCATTACTCTCCTCCCCAACAATTGGTATCAAAGGAAGTGTTTGTGTAATACCTTAACCGGTTTCAAATTCAAGATCCATTGTGATGGCTTCATCTTCTTTCGCCCCCGAAGGTTATTCATTGGGTCGTGCTCCATTCTTTGATGGAACCGACTATACCTATTGGAAAACCCGCATGACTACTTTTCTTAGAAGTATAGGTTATCCTATTTATAGAATTGTCATGCATGGTTACTCTCTCTCTTCTCCCAATGAATCCAAATGGACTCAAGCCGATATTAAAAATTTCGAGCTTGATGGCAAAGCCATGAACGCTCTTCATTGCGGCCTTGATCGTAATGAATTCAATCGAGTTTCCACATGCACTTCATCTCATGAAATCTGAAAACTATTGGAGGTTACCCATGAGGGGACCAAAAAAGTTAAGGATACTCGATTGGATATGTACCGTCAAGATTTTGAGTCTTTTACCATGCATCCATCTGAAAATATAACTGAAATGTTTACACGTTTTACTGATGTTTGCAATGGGAGAAAGTCCCTTGGTGATGATGTGTCTGCAGAAACGATGGTCAAGAAGATCCTTTGGATCTTACCAAGCACATGGGCACTGAAAGTCACGGCAATCCAAGAAGCAAAAGACATCAAGAACATGTCGGTCGAAGAGCTCATCGGATCCCTCATGACCTACGAGATCACCATGAGGAGGCAAGCTGAAAAGGAAGGCAAACCGATCAAAGTTCCAAAGAACATCGCCTTCAAAGTTCAAAAAGAAGAAAGCTCCTCCTCCTCATCGTCTTCCTCTTCAAGCGGTGATTCAGAAATGGAGAATCTTGCCCGCAAAATGCACAAATTCATGAAGAAGCACAAGAAGAAGAAATCCTACAAGGCTCAACCCAACGAAAAATCTGAGCCCGAGGTAACATGTTACGGGTGTGGCAAGAAAGGCCATTACAAGCCCGATTGTCCACTCAAAAAGAAAAAGGCTAAGCAAAAGGAAAAGAAGAAGGCATTCAAGGCCACATGGAGTGATAGCTCCACATCCTCCTCCTCCTCCTCAAGTGACAACGGTAAAAAATGCCTAATGGAATTTCATGAGGTATCCTCTTCTAACTCCTCATCCTCTAGTTCTTCAAATTCTTTCAATCATTTATCTTATGAGGATCTCCAACATGCTAGAGATCAATTGGAGGAAGGCTTTCACAAACTTTCTTCCAAATTTATTGCTTTAAAAAAGAATTTCAAAAAACTTTCTTCCGAAAAGGAACAACTTCTCAAAGAAAAGGAGGAGTTGTCCCTCAAGATCCAAAACCTTCCCGATGTTGATTCTATGGAATTAACAATCAAGGATTTAAGGAAATCCCTAGCTAAGTTCACCGAAGGTGAACATAACCTTTCGAAGCTCCTTGGTTCCCAATGCGTATCTAGAACCACCCAAGGGCTTGGCTATTCCAAGCAAGCTTCCTCTTCCCATGCTCCTACTATTTTTGTAAGGGGGAGCTCCCAATATAAATTTTGCAACTATTGTAAAAAACCCGGGCACTTAATTTATGAGTGCGATTGCAAAAATGCCCGGTATGGAAGGCCCAAAACCATTTCCTTTAACGATGAATTTCATAGGAGAAGACCCGTCACAAGACAAGTTTGGATTGAAAAATCCCTTTTAGTGAGTCTCTCCAGACCAAAATTTGTCTCGGTTCTAAAATCCTCTCCCCGGTGATTTGTTGTTTTTATTTAGGGGGAGTTAGGATCATTTAAGCCTTTTTGCGTTTTTCTTTCAAAATTTTTCTTTCAAAATTTTTCTTTCAAAATTTTTCTTTCAAAATTTTTCTTTCAAAACTTTCAATTAAAAACTTTCAATTCAAATTTCAAAAATTTCAATTGGTTTAAAATCTCTATCTTGTTTTTCAATCCTTTCCCTCAATCAAGTTTTATGCCCCGTGCTATTTTGATAATCACAAAGGGGGAGAAATTCTTGGTTGATTGGGGGACAAATATTTCTCTCATGCTTTTCTTTATCCTTTAAAGCATGCCTTTCATTTCAGTCTTTTACATTGCTTGTTTTGGTGATTGTGATCATCAAAATAGGGGGATATTGTTGTACCTCTCGTACCCCTCGTGGTTTAATTTTCATGATCACAATCACTCTCTTATTTATCTAATCTTGTTTTAAGTGTTTTTGGATGATAGGCATGATTTCAGGTTGCCAAGGAATTCGACCAAGAAAGCCAGAAGGAAAAAGTGGACTCATTTCAGTCTTTTACATTGCTTGTTTTGGTGATTGTGATCATCAAAATAGGGGGAGATTGTTGTACCTCTCGTACCCCTCGTGGTTTAATTTTCATGATCACAATCACTCTCTTATTTATCTAATCTTGTTTTAAGTGTTTTTGGATGATAGGCATGATTTCAGGTTGCCAAGGAATTGGGCCAAGAAAGCCAGAAGGCAAAAGTGGACTGATTTCAGTCCACCGGCCAACCGGTGGATGACCACCGGCCAGCCGGTGGAATCTTGACAGAAGGCATCCCCTCTGTCCAGACCACCGGCCAACCGGTGTCCCATCACCGGCCAGCCGGTGGAACCCAGACAGAAAGGACACCTACTGTCTCACCACCGGCCAACCGGTGGCCTCCTCACCGGCCAGCCGGTGGTGCCTGGGCAGAAGGCCTCTCCATTTTCCAAAGCACCGGCCAACCGGTGGCCAAGCACCGGTCAGCCGGTGGAGCCAGTCAAACTAGCCGTTGGGCTTTGACCAGCCTGCTCCCAACAGCTCTGAAGACTTTTTCAACGGCTCCGAAGACCCCGAACAGCCATATGAGGGTTCCCCCTCTATAAATAAAGGACTAGGAAGCCCCAGAACAAGTGTGGAATAATAACAAAGCCAACGGAAGCCAACAGACACATTTTTCATCATTTGGAAAACCTCCGGCGGATTCCTTCAAGGAACCTCAATTGCTCCAACCCATTTCCACATCCAAGGAGCATCACCATAGAAGCTTGGGAGCGCTCTTCATCAACTCCAATCGATCCATTGGCGCCCAAGACTTCTCCACATTACGGTTTTTCTTGTTTTATTATTTTGAGCATCAATTTGGGTTTGTGCCTACAAACCCCTCTTTCTCTCATCCTCCTTTTGTTTGGGTTTTCACACCACCTTCAAGGTGTGAAGAGGTTAGTCAAGACTTCCCTTTAAAAGGATTGAGTCATAGGTGAGCTAGCCTTCACCTGTAAGAAGGCTAGTGGGTTCTTGCTCAACCATTAAAAGCAAGCTGTAATAGGTTCTAGACTACCTTAAAGTCTAGTGGGTTTCTTGCTAAAACCATTAAAAAGAAAGTGGTAGTAAATCTCTCAACGGTTGAGTTGGGAGCGGAGATGTAGGCTTTGGTTTAAGTCGAACTCCGTTATCAAGTTTTGTGTCTTGCCTCTTTTTTTTTCCGCTGCGCTTTAACTTTGTTTTAAATTGTTAAACTTTTTTAAAAAGGCAATTCACCCCCCCTCTTGCCATCACTCTCCTCCCCAACACATAAAACATAAAACATAAAACATAGGGCTAAAAAACACTTCTTTATTTAATCTCCATAAAGAGTTCCTAACTTCCTTTGAGCCCTTACATCTGCATAGGGTACCCTAGGGAACACATGAACAAAGGGATGAGCTAAAAATCCCAGTAAGGGAATGAACATAAGGATACATATTAAGAAAATGAGTTAGGAGGCATGACATAATGATATCCAAAGCATGGAATATATGAAATCATATCATATAAGAATGGGATCATATAAAAATGGAATCATATAAATGTGGAAGAATCGTAAAACATGTCTTTAGTATGGTTCAAGGATAATCGCCAATCCCATTTCCAGTTTTAGTACGGTTCAAGGCCAACCTCCAATCTTGTTTCCCATTTTAGTACTGGTCAAGGCTAACCGCCAATCCCATTTCTCATCGCATATCATGAGAATTAACTTTACCAAATACATTGGAGCACTATCTGGGTGCACCCATCTCAAAATTTTCATGAATATGATTTCCACATAAATAATAATACATAATCAACCATACATAAACATAAGGGTACCCATGGAAAGAATTGGGTACCACAATCATGACATAAAGCATAACCAATGGGCGTATTGTGAAAGTTTCCATGAAAGAAAGAGATCAGAACATACATGGACGTTCATAGGGTAAATAGTAATATAACATGGTAAATGATGTCAAACATAAGTGACAACATATAATAAATGTTTTTGAGAAACATTATCATTAAAACATTTTTGTGCGGTTTTAAGGAAAATACTATAGTGCTTTTAAAATAGAAAAGAGGAAAATATTTTATATAAAAACAGAATTTAACCACGAAGGTTTTCATAATAAAAATAATGATTTTATAAAGACAATGTTGGCTTAAAACATAGAATAGAGTACACTTTAAATTGGGTAAAAATTTGGGAAGTTCCCTTAAAACAAGTTTGCTTATCTAAAAGTTCTAAGGAGGGAATCTTTTAAAAAACATGTATATCCCCAAAAGAGAGTGATGAAAGGGTCTGGATAAATAAATTTTGTAAAATTAAATAGAATTTATAATATGTACATAAATAGATAAGATAATTCCATTTTTATAAAAATAAAGATATGGAAACCTGAAAGAACAAAGGAGGTTCGGGTGGAATTCGTTACGGTTTATCGGCATGGTATCTGGTGTAACTAAGAGGGCTTGATGAGAGAGAAAAGGGGTTTATCATAACTTATACATCATTAGGGAAGTATGGGGGAGGTAAAAAACATACCCCACCATTTGGGATTATACAAAAAAATCATATCATAGAGGACAATCTTGATTAAGAGAGAAATAGAGAGGATCCCTTACCTTAAATCTGTTGTTGTTATCCACTTGTTATTAAAGACCTGAATAAAAAAATTATATTTTTTAATTAATAATTACATAACCTCTTATATATTTAATTGTTTTAGTATAATCATTTTAAGTTCATTTATAACCGTTTTTATTGGTTACGAGGCTCAATTTCATTGTCTGGGCTCGTTTGTTTACTTGGTTTTAATGATCAGTTCGCTTATATTCATGTTTGGATAAACATGTAAGATGAAAGTGGTTGTCCAGAATTGAAGTTATATGATATTAGTGAACATACATAAGATTAAATGTTTTTAAATTTAATTTTGTTACTTAGAGTGAAGTCGAATTATTATATAAAATAATAGTGACAACCATTTTTGTTAATTAGTGGGTTTTGATTACAACGAACATGTTTTGATTTATAACTTAATAACATTAGTACAAAAGGATTACAAAAACAAAAATAGGACATATTAAATATATAAGAATCTGGTTAAACCATAACACAAATGGTTTCATGACCAGATTTAAAGATGATAATAGAAATTGATAATCCATTGTCCTTGAATGTGCTAAATTAGCACATCTCAAACGGTGCTTTTATCTCTTTCAAATAAAAGGTGGGTAAAGGATAGAAGATAATGAAATATCCCATTAGAATAAAAAAATTACAGTAAATTTATGTTACTGAAGTTATCATACTATTTGGGTTAAGGGAGGTGAGGAAGGAAACAAAAAGAAAAGAACTCAAAAGAAATGAAGGAATTGGAAAGAGGAATTTACCTCTTGAGACTTCCTCCTTTGAGAACCTATTAAGGGGAGAGGTTTTGGTATTTTGAAGAGGATAGGGGATTTTGGATGTGGGGGAGGAGCTTGTGGAGAGATTTGGTCAGAATATTGACAAGGAACAAGGCTTGAGAGGAGTGAAGAGAAGGGGAAGTGTGGGGGGTTTTATAGTGGAGGAGAGGATGGTTTTCATAAAATTTTAATCATTAGTTTATTATTTCTTCACAAGACAAGGAATAGTAAGTATTAAATGAACAATAATAGTAATAAATTCATTTTAGTCTGAACCAAAGGCCATTTACACCATCCATGACTCAAGCATGATGCATAAATTAAGGTTTTAGCATTTATTGTGAATTATCGGATTTTACTATCATAAAAAATTCAAGTATTTTAGAAAAATTTCAAAAATTCACCCTAACCATTTTTTGACGTGTAGAATCCAAAAATGAATCCCATTTTTCAAAAATAATTTTATAAATATGATTAATTTAATATTTAATTAAAATCATAATTTATTATTAAAAACCAAGTTTTAAAACATTCATTTACTTATTCTAAAATATAGGTACATCATACTTTCACTTGAATATTATTTTTATACTATCATAGGTAAGGTTACTATTCATTAGGGTATATCACTATTCATAAGGTTATGTTACTATTCATAAGGATAGGTTACTATTTGCCAAAAAATAATTTTTTCTTATCATACTCCAAATAACTTACTGATTGCAAAAGTTTATGTCATATTTTTGAAATTCCAAACACAGAAGTGACAAAATTATGTTTAAAGGTCACATAGCACTCAGTAGTTCATTATGTTGTATTTTCATGTGATTTTATGACATATTTATAAGAAAGTAATTTCAATTTATAAAACATTGGGTTGTTACATTCTTCCCCCCTTATGAAATTTCACCCTTTAAATTTCATTTTACATTCTAAGAAAAAAACAGGTGGGGGTACTTTTCCTTCATTGCTTCCTTTATTTCCCATGTCGCCTCTTCGTACTTATGGTTTCGCCATAGTACCTTGACCAGATGAGTAGTCTTGTTGCGTAAAACTTTGTCTCTATGATCCAAGATCTTCACTGGATGCTCCTCATAAGAAAGATCATCCTCCAACTATACCACCTATGAAGAGAGTACATGTGAAGGGTCTGGTATGTACTTCTTTAAGAGGGATATATGAAAGACATAATGTACTTTTGACATGGTGGGTGGAAGTTCCAGTCGATATGCAACAACTCCGACTCCATCAAGGATCTCGAAGGGGCCGATGTACCTGGGACTTAACTTCCCTTTCTTTCCAAACCTCATGACCTTCTTCCATGGAGATATGCATAGAAATACCATGTCTCCAACTTTGAACTTAAGGTCTCATCAGCGGTTATCTGCATAACTCTTCTGTCGACTTTGGGCTGCCTTAATATGATGTTGAATAGTTTTCACCTTCTCCACTATTTCTTCAACCATTTTAGGTCCTAGTAGCTTACGATCACTGAATTCATCCCAACACGCTAGTGTCTTATACCTTTTCTTATAAAGGGATTCATATGGTGTCATTTGGATGCTCGAGTGGAAACTGTTGTTGTAGGAGAATTCAACCAGTGAAAGATCTTGGTCCCATCCTCCTTTGAATTCCATTGAACACACTCTCAACATTTCTTCTAGTGTCTGAATATTTCGCTCAGATTGGCCATCAATTTGAGGATTATAGGCCATACTGAAGTTCAGTTCAGTGCTTAGAGCATGTTGATGACTTTTCTAGAACTTCAAGGTGAATCTTGGATCACAATCAGATACAATAGATAGTGGTACTCCATGCAGCCTTACCACTTATTTGATGTAAATCCATGCAAGTTGATCCAATGAGAAGTCCTCTTGAACCACAATAAAGTGATTTGTCTTTGTAAGATGATCCACAACAACCCATATAGCATTATTTCCTCTGGATGTCTTTAGAAGTCCAGTGACAAAGTCCATGATAATTTTCTCCCACTTCCATGCTGGTATGGGTAGTGGTTGCATCACCCCCTTAGACTTTTGCCTCTTAGCCTTCACTTGCTGACATACTAGGCACTTTGATGTATATTCAGCAATCTACCTTTTCATATTGTCCCACCAAAAGTTTTCTCAGAGATTTCGATACATCTTTGTGCTCCCTGGGTGGATAGAGAAGGTCGAGCTATGTGCATCATTCAATAGATCCTTCTTTATCTCTGGGTTGGATCGTACACATAATCTTGTCCCAAATCTTATAACTCCTTCCTCATCAATTTTGAAATCAGAGGATTTCCCATTTTAATAGCTTCCACCCTTTTCAGAAGTTCCACATCCTTTATTTGAGCATCCTTTATTTTATCCAAGAGGGATGGTTGAGAAATCATTTGAGAACGGATTGATGATGTTCATCCCTTAATGATTACCGTGTCCATTATTTGAAAATCTAAGAATATTAGATATTTTTCAATTATCATCATTGATAAAGATGCAGGATCCTTTCTACTTAGAGAATCTGCCACCTTGTTTGCCTTACTAGGATGGTAGTGGATTGAGCAGTCATAATCCTTGATGAGATGTATCCATCTTCATTGGTAAATATTAAGTTCTTTCTATGTGAATATATATTTGAGACTCTTGTTGTCAATATATATCTCACACTTCTCATTATAGAGATAATTACGCCAGATTTTCAATGCAAAGATCACCGCTGCCTACTCCAGATCATGTGTAGGATAGTTTTTCTCATGGATTTTCAGCTTCCTTGAGGCATAGGCTATCACTTTATCATTTTGTATCAACACATATCCTAAGCCCATCTTTGAAGAATCACTATACACCACAAAGAGTTCTCCACTTGTAGGGAGTATGAGTACTAGCGCAGTGATAAGCCACTTTTTCAACTCCATGAAATAGTCTTCACATTCCTGAGTCCAAACAAACTTTACCCCCTTCCGTGTCAACTTGGTCATTGGGTTTGACAATCATGAAAAGTTCTTCATGAATCGTCAATAATACCTAGTTAAACCCAAAAAGCTACAGATATCCGTTACAAAAGTTGTTCTGGGCCACTCTTCAATTGCCTTCGTCTTAGAAGGGTCCACATATATCCCTTTGCTGGTAATAACATGCCCCAAGAATGATACTTCTTCCATCTAGAACTCATATTTACTGTACTTTTCATATAACTTCTCCCCTCGAAAAGTCTTTAACACAGTATTCAAATGCTCCTCATGTTCCTCCTTTCTCTTGAAGTATATCAGAATATCATCAATAAAGACTACCACAAATTTTTCAAGGTAATATATAAAGACTCTATTCATTAAATCCATGAAAATTTCTAGAACATTAGTGAGTCTGAAGGGCATCACTATGAACTCATAGTGTCTATACCTTGTTTGAAAGGTAGTCTTGGGAATATATTCCTTCCTCACCTTTAATTGGTGATATCTCAGTCGAAGGTCCACCTTAGAGAAATAAATGGACCCAAAAATATGATCGGACAAGTCATCTATTTGTGGTAGGGGATACCTTTTCTTTATCGCGATTTTATTGAGTTGATGATAATCAATGTAGAGACACATTGATTCATCCTTCTTCTTGATGAAGAGGACTGGTGCACCCCACGGTGAAGCACTCGGGCGTATAAAACCCTTCTCCATATTCTCCTGTAACTACTTCTTCAGCTCTTCCAACTCTATGGTGGCCATTCTATAAGGTGTCTTTGAGATAGGTAGAGATCCAAGGATAATTTCAATTGATAACTTAAACTCTCGGTCAAGAGGAATATCAAACAACTCTTCAGTGAATACATCAGTGTAATCCCTCATGATGGGCATGTCTTCAAGCATGATTCTCTCCTTTATCTCAATCATTTGAGTAATATTTACTTTATCACAAGGCAACAATATCCACACTTAGGACGAAGATTCTAAAGGAGACTCATTTTCATCCTTACACTTGTAAAGAATTAGAGGATGCTTTGGGATGTGAACATTGATCTCCTTTTCCAGACAGTTGATGTTGGATTTGTATAAAGATATCCAATCCATGCCCAAGATAGCGTCAAACTCCACTAAAGTAAGTATGATGAGATTTTCTGGGAGGTTCAGTCCAAAACCGTTAACCTAGGAGAAGTTATAAACCATGGATGCAA
The DNA here is from genome assembly GCA_963277665.1 of Viscum album. Lineage (NCBI taxonomy): Eukaryota > Viridiplantae > Streptophyta > Magnoliopsida > Santalales > Viscaceae > Viscum > Viscum album. The sequence goes on along the minus strand of OY728138.1, from coordinate 740,590,653 downwards.
CGATTTCCCCATTCGTTGTTCTCACAGATAACATTTCCTCCAAATTTTGAGGTGGTGTTTGAATAGTTCTACTAAACTTGAAAGATATGAAAGAATGCGTAGAACCAGAATCAAATAGTACATTCGCTATTCTTGAATGAATAACTAGCATACCTGTCACCACATCGTTGTCTGGATCCACCTCAGAAATAGTTAGAGCATAAGCCCTTCCTTGTTTCCTTGGAGGTTGTTGCTGATTGCCTCCAATAATCCTCGACTTAGATAAATTGTTCGCATAATGCCCATGCTCCTTGCAGTTGTAACACTACACTGCAGGTTGAGTGTTGATCTGAACCTTCCTTTCTTCTTCAACATTAGTGGTATTTTTCATATCCCTTCAGCAGTTATTGGCCAGATGAACAAACTTTCCACATTTTAAGCAATTCTTGGTTCCCTTTAGATAGTTACCAGGATGCTTTTTCCCACAAATTTTACAAGGGGGAAATTCAGTATTTCTTCCATCATGGGATTTGTTTGATTAACCACCCATATTGTTCTCCATTTTCCGCTTCTTTTCACTAGGCCCATGAGACCACTGAGAGTCTCCAATCTTCATTTCAACCTTGAGGGCATGACAAACAATATCCTCATAACTGTCAAAGTCTCAAATTTCCAATGTTTTTCGTAGACTCGGCTTTAGTCCACTAAAGAAGTGATCCACCTTGATTTCGGTGTTCATGAAAAAGAAAGATGCGTAACTTGAAAGCCTTGTAAATTTTGCTTCATACACCCCGATGGACTCATCTTCCTTCTTCTTGATTCCAAGTAACTCTCATTTCATCTTGAGACAGAGGGTTCGGGGAAAATATTTGTTGTAAAACATCCTCTTGAATTCCCCCCAATCCATGGAATCAATTTCCTCTTGGGACTTTGTATTCTTGATCAGTGTACACCACTGATCAGCTTCCCTATCAAAACGATAGACTGCCAATACAACTTTCTCTTCTTCTGAGCACTAGAGGATAAAGAATCTCTTTTCAATGGAGTTAATCCACTGTTCCACAAGGTGGGGATCATAAGATCCGCTAAACATGGGAGGCCTTTTTCGCATGAAGAATCCTATGACAAATTTCTCTTTCCCTAGATGAGGAGGTCGTTCTGCATGATTCAAGTTATTATTCATAACTCGATCCAGCTGATCAAGTACTATCATGAAGTTTTGAGCACCTGCTCACGTCATATCAAACATATCATTAGGGAAATCTTTACATTTCCTATCACATTAGTTGTTGGAACGTGTTCTTCTATTTCCTGCCATTAAATAAGAAAAAGAAAGTATAATTAGAGGTCTTGGATACTTAGCTATTAAGCATAAAAAGGAAACTTTGAACATAAAAGGATAAACTTATAAAGAATAAGAACATCCTAACTTGTGATTCCTTAGGTTTAAATCTAGGTTATCCTTGATCTATTTCTTAACTTATATTCTTATGGGATTTTTTATTTTTTCCGTTAACAATGTTTTGCACTAAGCTCATGAATCTACCAAATCATATCCCCTGGGAGTGTCGTAACCAAGAGTGCAGTAAGGCACGTTGTCGTGTACCAGGATACCCCGGGTCAAGCCTGAAACTCCTTGTCAGATCTTTCACTTCTAGGTACATCTATTCCAGAGCTACCTCCACCTGCACATATCCAGATAGGGATGTATTTTCTTGATAAACCACTTACTCAATACTCACCAAAATTTAAGAATGTTTTCTTATACTTAGTCTCATCCTTAAGGTTCTCACTAAGGTGCTCTATTCCTAATCTCCAAAAATAACTAGACCATCCTCTAATACCAACTATAGTGACCCAATCCTTTTCCATATAACATTACATTATTTTAATCATAATTATACATCAGAGTACAAGCTAAGGATCATTAACTCTAGTGTCTTGGAAGACTAGGTACATAAAACATAAAACATGGGGCTAAAAAAACACTTCTTTATTTAATCTCCATAAAGAGCTCCTAACTTCCTTTGATCCCTTACATCTGTATAGGGTACCCTGGGGAGCACATGAACAAAGAGATGATCTAAAAATCCCAGTAAGGGAATGAACATAAGGATACATCTTAAGAACATGAGTTAGGAGGCATGACATAATGATATCCAAAGCATGGAACATATGAAATCATATCATATAATCATGGGATCATATAAACATGGAATCATATAAATGTGGTAGAATTATAAAACATGTCTTTAGTACGGTTCAAGTCTAACCGCCAATCCCATTTCCCATTTTAGTACAGGTCAAGGCTAACTGCCAATCCCATTTCTCATCACATCTCATGAGACTTAACTTTACCCAATGCATTGGAGAGCTATCTGGGTGCACCCATCTCAAAATTTTCATGAATATTATTACCAAATAAATAATCATACATAATCAACCATACACAAACATAAGGGTACCCATGGAAAGAATTGGGTACCACAATCATGACATAAAGCATAACCAATGGGCGTATCATGAAAGTGTCCATGAATGAAAGAGATTAGAACATACATGGAAGTTCATAGGGTAAAATATAAATATAACATGGTAATTGATGTCAAACATAAGTCAAAACATATAAGAAATGTTTTTTAGAAACATTAGCATTAAAACATTTTTGTGCGGTTTTAAGGAAAATATCATAGTGATTTTAAAATATAAAAGAGGAAAATATTTTATATAAAACCATAATTGAACCAAGAATGTTTTCATAATAAAAAATAATGATTTTATAAATACAATGGCGTCTTAAAACATAGAATAGAGCACACTTTAAATTGGGTAAAAATTCGGGAAGTTCTCTTAAAACAGGTTTGCTTATCGGAAAGTTCTAAGGAGGGAATCTTTTAAAAACATGTATATCCCCAAAAGAGAGTGATAAAAGGGTCTTGATAAATGATTTTTTTAAAACTAAATATAATTTATAATATGTACATAAACATATAAGATAATTATATTTTGATAAAAATAAAGATATGGCAACCCGAAAGAACAAAGGAGGTTTGGGTGGAATTCGTTACGGTTTATTGACATGGTGTCGGGTGTACCTAAGAGGAATTGATGCGAGAGAAAATGGTTTTATCACAACTTATACATAATTAGATAAGTATGGGGGAGGTGTTAAAACATGCCCCATCATTTGGTATTACACATAAAAAATCATAGCATAGAGGACAATCTTGATTAAGAGAGAAATAGAGAGGATCCCTTACCTTAAATTCATTATTGTTCTCCACTTGTTATTAAAGACCTGAATAAAAAAATTAGGTTTATTAATTGATAATTAAATAACTTCTTCTATATTTAATCGGTTTATTATAATCATTTTAAGTTCATTTATAACTGTTTTGATTGGTTATGAGACTCAATTTCATTGTTCGGGCTCGTTTGTTTACTCGGTTTTAATAATCAGTTCGCTTATATTCATGTTTGGATAAACTTGTAAGATGAAATTGGTTGTACAAAATTAAAGTTATATTCAATTAGTAAAAATACAGGATATTACATGTTTTTAAATTTAATTTGTTTACTTAGAGTGAAGTCGAATTATTATATAAAACAATAGTGACAACCGTTTTTGTTAATTAGTGGGTTTTGATTACAACGAACATGTTTTTCTTTATAACTTAATAACATTAGTACAGAAGGATTATAGAACAAAAAATAGGATATATTAAATATATAAGAATCCGGTAAAACCATAACATAAATGGTTTCATGAACATAATTAAAGATGATAATACAAATTGATAAACTGTTGTCCTTGAATGTGCTAAATTAGCACATCTCAAACGGTGCTTTCATATCTTTCAAATAAAAGGTGGGGAAAGGAGAGAAGATAATAAAATATACAATTAGCATGAATAAATTATATTACCTATATGTTATTGGAGTTATCATATTATTTGGATAAAGGGAGGTGAGGAAAGAAACAAAAAGAAAAGAACTCAAAAGAAATGAAGGAATAGGAAAGAGGAATTTACCTCTTGAGACTTCCTCCTTTGAGAACCTCTTAAGGGGAGAGATTTTGGTATTTTGAAGAGGCTAGGGGATTTTGGACGTAGGGTAGGATCTTGAGGAGATATTTGGGTAGAATATTTCCAAGTAACAAGGCTTGAGAGGAGTAAAGAGAAGGGGGGGGGGTTATAGTGGAGGAGAGGAGGGTTTTCATAATTTTTTAAACATTAGTTTATTATCTCATCACAAGATAAGGAATAGTAAGTATTACATGACCAAGAATAGTAATAAATTCATGTGAGTTTGAAAAAAAGTCCATTTACATCATCCATGACTCAAGAATGATGCAGAAATTAAGGTTTTAGCATTTATTGTGAATTATCAGATTTTACTATTCTTCAAAAATTCAAGTATTTTAGAAAAAACTCAAAAATTTACCCTAACCATTTTTTGATGTGTAGAATACAAAAATGAATCCAATTTTTCAAAAATAATTTTCTAAATATGATTAATTTAATATTTAATTAAAATCATAATTTATTATTAAAAACCCAGTTTTAAAACATTCATTTACTTATTCTAAAATATAGGTACATCATAATTTCACTTGAATATTATTTTTATAATATCATAGGTAAGGTTACTATCAATTAGGGTATATCACTATTTATAAGGTTATGTTAATATTCATAAGGGTATGTTACTATTCACAAAAAATTAAGTTTTCCTTATCAGACTCCAAATAACTTACTGATTGCAACTGTGTATGTCAGATTTTCGAAATTCCAAACACAGAAGTGACAAAATTATGTTTAAATGTCACATAGCACTTAGTAGTTCATTATGTTTTGTTTTCATGTGATTTTATGACATATTTATAAGAAAGGAGTTTCTATTTATAAAACATTGGTTTGTTACAATTTCATCCACATTCTCAAGAACAAGAAAGTCAGTAATGGCATCTTTTTGCTTATTTTATTCAAAATAAATGATGGTCATATCACCATATTTGAATGTTGTATCCAAATGAACTTGTAATATTAGTAAATACGGAAGTTGAACTGGCTAGGAAAAGGTACCCTTTGAAGGTTTTTTCGATCGATCGGTTGATCCTTTAGATTGTTTTGATTCAATCTTTCATTTCTCCTCACTTTTATCCATCTGTAACAAGATTCCTCAATTTATGAATTTTTTCATTATCTGTTAATGGTTTTTTTATAAAAAATAAATTGGAAATGAATAACATCTTATCAACATGTATTTTTACAAGATCAAATGTCCATCCTATGAAAGTTCCAATAGAAATTATGGATCTCTGAATATCTTAATCGTCATGGGGAATAAGTAGCTTGGCACTTGACTCATGAGATACATGAATCCCCACTCTCACATGACCTTTTCAAATTTGGTTTTGTGTATAATATCTCCTTGGATATTGTACATTATACCCCTAAAAACAAGATTTTGGGTGGGTTCTAATAGATATAAATCAAAATCAATTTCACCCTGTAGAATATTAGTATAGGAAATGTATCAGTATCTACCTAATTCACATTTCATAGAAATAGTTATGAAAAAATCAATGACTTTAGTTAAGGTAGACCTTTAAGGGGAATGGCTCAACATAAAGATAGAGGGTATATTTATGTAGTGGTTGTTTTTGTGTTTACGTTTCTCTTTGATTTCTTCCCATAACATTATCTAACAAATCATATTTCTAATTAATGTTTTCTTCTAGAGTTGATATTAATGTCTGTATCTCCCCTATTTTTTTTATATTTATCCCCTTGTACTTTTCTTTTCTCAAAATATGTTTGGGGAAACACTATGAAACACCCAACTCTAACACAACCATATTTTTATGGGAACTTTAAGGCCACTAAAAGTAGTTTTCCATCGAATATAGACAATGGAAATTCTTGTGTCTAAACCGGATAAAAAATATATGAAAATAAGTAGTCATTGTTATGTAATATTGATTTTAATAAGAATAAATTTTTATTATGTTATACTTACATATGATTCCCATACTTTTTGTGTGTTTTCATATACTAATATTCCATCTTTATTTACATGACCATCCTTCTATAGAACATAATGTGGGATTGAAGTGGATTTTGATTTTGATTCATCAATCTGCATATAAATAAAGGAACAAAATTATGTTTTTTAATAGAATGAGATATTTCCCAAAAAGGAAAATCTCCCTTTATTGAATAAAATCAAAGTTACAAAATTCTGAAGAAATATTTTTTACAAAAGTCCCTTTAGAAAAAAGAAGAGAGATCATCAAGAACTTCCTTGAGCCAGGTCAACTCTGGAGCATAAAATCCCTCATTTTCAAGATCATTATCCAGATAATTTGCTTCATGATATGTTTGTGTGATGATAAAATTAATGTTCATGAGATATTTCATGTATTTCATCTATTTACAAGTCAACTTCCATGAAATATGAATGGTTCCATTTCTAATAGCATGCACCATAGTGGTAGAATCAAATTTGATCCATAATTTGATCCATCCTTACAACTTTTCCATTTTATCCATAGTGATAATAAAAAGAATTTCAACATAAATAGATTTAATTATTCCACCTGAACCATAGAGGCATCCCATTTCATCACTATTGTGATTTCTAAAAATTTCACCATATCCATAAGGGCATTAATTCCCTCTTGAAGCTCCATTTGTATTGCATTTAATCCAACCTTAGAATGGGGAGATCCACATGAATTATAAGGATCCAGAAAGAGTATGATAATTACCTACAATGTAAATATGCTTAAGTACAATAATATTATGAATAGAGGTGTCACAATAACCATTTTTTAGGGAGTTAACATTTTTCATAACAATGATAATTTGAGAGAGGGCTGATTGTAAACAGAAAGTAATATTGTCATGAAGCTACTTGTTCTGGCTAGACCAAAGGACATGTATAATTTTAGAAAAATCTACCAAGAAGAGGTTCAACAAATTATTTAATAGAGGTATCTTGATACATACCATAATGTGCTCTTGTATGTTGGTTGCATATGAGATTAACACATTAAAAATAGAATCAACATATTTCTATAGAGATGTAGTGGTGAAACAACTAATGAACAAATGATGAATAACACCCCAATGTTGATTGCATAATGCACACCTCGAGCACAAGCTAATTCTAAAAATATTGTAGTAAAATATCAGTGGGTAATTTGGAATACAACACCCTCCAAATAAGAGAGAATGTGGATGGGAGAATCCAACTTTTGTTCAAATTCAAAGCCCAACTACTCATTTGTCCTTGTAAAGCCTCCTAAAATAAAGATTTAGAGGAGAGTATTCCATTATAGGAAGGTTACCAAACTAATAATTCATCACCATTTATGAATTTTTATTTTATAACCATTTCCATGATTTTATCAGGAAGAATGTACAAGGGACACTACTACAAAAGTGGCCTTTAACAACATTATAATAGACATTTATTAGCACTTAAAAAGAACCAACTACTACAATGTGGTTCAAATCCCTAGGATTTTATCAGTGGTAAAAATATCACTGATAAAATCAAATATTTATCGGTTCCTTTATTTAGCACTGATAAGGAGATCCTTTATCAGTGCTTCTACAAGGTCTGATAAAGGATCCCTTTATTAGCGCATTTATTAGCATTGATAAAAAGGAATATGACAGTGTGATGTTACAACACACTTTATTACCAAAAATAGGGAATACTATAGTGCAATGTAATAGCACACTATAAAAACAAACTGCAATACTAGAAATGGAACTATGAATTAGCAAAATCAGATAAAAATACACAATTTAAGTGAAATAAAATTTAAAACACAAATATAAGAAAAACTATTATTATAGAGAAAAAGAACGCACCTGTATAAAAGAACAAACCACCCCTACTTAAGAAAAATAACACTCATATATAAGAAATCAAATCTTATGTTAGTAATAATATAAAGAAATAAATTAAATAGAACATGTTAATTTTAAACTAAACTTTGAGTCATACTAGGAACACTATGTATCAGATTGAGTTACGATTGATTCTGGCACGTCACACCATTTATTGTTAATACTCAAACATTATATCTGTGAAAATTAACTAAATAAGTATAAGATAAAAATTATAAGGAAATTAATTAAGTAATATTATATACAATGATGAGAAAATAATCTAGGCTCATTTTCTTGATTTTGGCAATGTGATGCATGTTTTAAATTAAAATGAAACTTATATATTGAAAATAAACACTTAGAGTTATACTAGTCACATCTTGCATCATATTTAGGTGAAGCTAATTCCTACATATCCCAAATGACTTATGGATTATTTTCCTAAAGTGTCAAAATAATGTGAATGTGTTTGCATGGTTTTGAGTATGCAGTTTGTGTTTTTTTCTAAAATGTCATTTTAAATTGGAAACACACACTTTGATTCATACCGATCACATCATGTGTGGGTTTCATATGAGACTGATTATTTCACATCAAAAATAAATTATAAATCATATTATGAAATTATCAATAAAATCTTATCATGTTTTCTTAGTTTTTAGTGAGTGATACTTTTTTGTACTAAAATGTCAATTTTAAAATGATAACAGACACTTTGAGTTATACCGGGAACATCATGTATCATATTATGGAACGGATGATTCATACACATCACTAATGACTTATGTATCATTTTACTAAAGTATCAAAACAATCCAAATGCATTTCCTCAGTTCTGAGTATGTTAGTCGTCCTGTTTAGTAAACTTAATGACAATTTTAAATAAAAAGATGCACTTGGAGTCATACCGGTCACATAATGCATCAGATTGAGGTGAGGGTGATTCCTACATATCAAAAATTACTTATAGATCGTTTTAATAAAGTATAAAAACAATCCAAATTCATTTTCTTGGTTTTGAGTATGACACTTGTGTTTTTTACTAAAATGCCATTTTAAACTAGAAACACATACTTTAAGCCATAATGGTCATATCATGTGTGGGTTTTATGTGATACTTATTCCTAGATTTCAAAAATGAATTATTAATCATTTTCATAAATTATCAAGACAACCTGAGTACATTTTCTTAGATTTCATTGAGTGACAATTTTTTGTACTAAAATGTCAATTTTAAAATGATAACTAATACTTTGAGTCATATCAGGAACATCATGTATTGGATTGAGGTGAGAATGATTCATACCTGTAAAAAATGACTTATGGATCATTTTTAAAAAGTATCAAAACAATATGAAAGCATTTTATTAGTTTTATGTTTGTTAGTTGTCTTTTTTAGTAAAATTGATGTCAATTTTAAATAAAAAGACACACTTTGAGTCATACTAGTCATACCGTGTATCTGATTGAGGTACATATTATTCCTATACATCTCAAATGACTTATGGATCATTTTCCTAAATTATAAAAACAATTCAAATGCATTTTATTAATTTTGAGTATGCCACTTGTTTACCCTTTTTTGACAGTATTAAACACCAGTATAGACCTTTATAGCATCAAAATTACACTGAAATTTATGAAATCCATTAAGTATTATTGTATTGTGCTATATATTAGTATATCCTTTTCAATATTTAGGGTGATGATAAAATATAACATAACATCATAATTAATTTTTCATCAAAATGGGAATATTCCTATTCTCATGTATTTTTTTATTGAGAATGATGAAGAGTTTTTTATTAATGAGCTTATGAACATGAATCATTTTATATAATAAATGTTCACATGAATAATTAATGTTACATGTATAGATTTCACAAGAATTTATGATATTATATCACACGTATAATTAAGGATCTAATAGCCCAAATAATTCCACCACTCACCAAAGTAAAACCACTGTATTGTTCTTTTCTGAAAATTCATGATTCAGTCAATGAAATTTTGTATTTATTTATTTTTTTAGAGTTTTTGGATCAAGCTACTAGATTATTTTTCAAAGGGGTACTCATTTTTATTTTATGGTACTTCATGATTTTATTTGAAGTGGGTTTTTCATTTTTGGGGATTTCTTCATAAGGAAGTTTCTTTTCATATGATGTCACATTTCCTTTAACACTAACCCTCCTCAATAACCATGATCTCTCAATGCTAGTTGTCCTATAATAGTTCTCTCATATACCTTCTAGCTTTAGTAGTTGATTACACACATATTTATTCAAAAATTTGAGTTAGATTATATACCTATTTGATGATAGGATTGGTTTTTTATGACTCTTAAGTGATTATCGGCTCTACTACTTAGGACCTTTCTTTGCAGTGTAGATAATTCACGAGCAAGAAAATGCATATGTTTTGTTTGTTATTGATCAGATTGTTCTTAGCGAGGGGTTTCTTTAAAACTTTAGTAATATTTTATAGTACTTGGAATTTTCTAATGGGAATTCTAGCCTATGATAATTAGTTTGAAAAAATAAGTGGTGTTTGTTTTGTTTCTAAAAAAAACTCCTCCACTTAAATTATTATATAAAATCACTTAAAAAAGTGGTGAAAATAATTTTTCAACAAGCCACTTAAAACACTTGCACAATGGCCCTTATCTGAAGTGAAAAGTGTTGTGAGCACTTTTCAATAATTTTTCTCAAACATAACCTTGGTATGATCCTCATTCCACTTCATTTCCCAATAATTTTATTATTTTCAAGCGAATGCTTCATCTCATTCTTCGCCTAGGTCTCTACCTATTCCTCCTCCTCTACCCCGGTATCCAACTCTGACTTTGACTCCACCTCGACCTCTGTCTCCGCCTCCTCCTTGGCTATCCGCCTCCACCTTCGGCTTTACCTCTGGCTCCACCTTTGCCTCCTCCACCTTTGCCACCACCTCCTCTATTTCCAAAAAATGTTATTGTTTGTAGGTTAACAATTCTTAACAAATTAATTTTCTCTATTATACTTATCCTTGAGAAAAATATCAAAAATAATATATAACCATTCTGAAAATAATGCTTCACACCCTAAATATATTTCTGAGGTCACAACTCATACTAGTTCACAAACATAGCAGGTAATCACCTAAATTTATTTTTGGAAAATATTTTGAAAACATGTACACTACCCATTCATCACTAAACAAATTTAATTATTATTTTAAGTATGAAGGTTTTAAAAAATCTTAAAAGTTATAAGAAAATATAGACAAAAAATGATTAAGAAATATTTTTAATTAGATTGTAATTACCTTATGAAATTACTTGTTGGAGGATACTGGTCTTTTCATTCTTTATGACCTCTCTCATAAATCTTCAAACATAATATCCACAATCAGTTCCATTAACTTATTTCTAACACTACAAAAACATTGAACAAAATAAGTAAATTGTTTCAATAATTAAATCTTTCTATATATACCTTAATATACATCCAATTGTAGCAATCCATGAGATTTATCTATTCAGACACTGACTTCATGCCATGATTTAGTCTATATTTAGTGACCATACTATTATAACAAAATTATTGTTAAAACATAGTCTGAAACATATAATTTGAATTTTATCTATAAAATATTGATTGCAGTGTATTATAAATTCACAGTACACATCATGTGTGATCGGTTTGTTAGATATCCATGCATTGGATCTAAAAAATAAATATTTGGGGTATCTAGATTGACTGAGATTAGTATCCAGTGTTGCATAAAAAACAAAAACAAATAAGTAATGAAAAAATTAAAAATATATCTTATGTGATTAGATTGTTGAGTTTTACTTATGCATTGGAGGCATTAAAAAGAGTCTTTCATATGATACTTTTTTCTCAACTGCTTCAAGTAGCTTATCTATTTTATTCTTAATTTCTTCATTATCTAAAGTAAGTTTTTTTTGTAGAAATGATACATAGATTAATGAATTAAAATCATGATTCTCATGGTTTTACCTTTATATAGTATTAATACAAAATCCTATAGAAAATATGAATAATTATTAAATTTAATAAACATATTATCTCACTATTTAGACAGATGTATTATGAAAATGTACCTTATGTATGTATTCACAACTGAGACTCCCAACCATTCATGCTTGAGAATCTCATTTATAGTCTCAAGGCCAATTATGTCTGTCATGAAAGTTCCATATATTTATTTTTCATATGGAATGTAAGAAACATTTTCATCTTTAAATGTGTTCTATTCATGAAGTTGTAATGATAATAAATGTTTCTCTAGAATTGGCAGGGAGAAGGTACATCCAGAAGGTTGTTTTGATTTCCTGGTCGATTCACTAGACCATATTGATCTGAACTTTTGTTTCCCCAATGATTTATCCATTTGTAATATCATAACTCATTGTATACCTTTTTTAATCAACTGTTATAGGTTTTTCATATGAAAAAATTTGTTAAATACATACCCCATGTATCTTTATAATATTAGACATTCATGCTATGAAAGTTCCAAAAGCACTATTAACCATTGTAATATCCTGATCATTAAGTGGAATATACAACTCAGTAGTTAGCTAATGAGATACCTCAATCCCCACTCTCATGTGATATTTTGGGAGGTCTTTATAGTGTATCTTGTATTTTGGGATATTATACACCATAACTCTCAAAACAAGGCGGTGCGTGGGTGTTGACAGATACAAATCATATATAACTATACCCTATAGAATTTTAGTAATATAAAGTTATCAGTAGTTATTTGGTTCATATTTATAATAAAGATTAATGAAAAAATTGATTACCTTGGGTAAGTTATGTGGTTTGGGGGAATCTATGGAGTAACCGGGCTTAATTTTCCCGGATGGCTCCATTCTCTCCTGGTCGGCTCTCCTGAGCGTTTTTCATTCTCCCCTAGAGTTCCTTCCTCGTGATGGAGAGCCACCACTAGGTACCTACTTCTGTATCCTTCCATTATTTGGCTTCTGCATCATTTCCATCTTCGGTTCCTCGTCAGACTCGCTCTCTTGGGTGGATCTATCTCGTTCGGCATCCATGGCTTCGGGCTTGCTTCTTCGATGCTACTCCCTTCCAGGTCGGACTGGGATCATTTGATTCAAGAAGTTTTTGGGCTTCGCAGTCCAGCGATTGTGGATATCTAAGTGTCTACTTATCCTATTAGGGTTCTGATCCCCTTTCCTATTCAATCTCTATTTATTCCCATTTTCCCTAGGGTTTCCCGGTTCTGTTCTATATTTGGTTCTATGCTCCGATGCGACTTTCAATATTTTTGGATGTTTTTTTGTTTTGAAATGGGGTTGGTCTTTTTTTCTTCTGGTTGTTCACTACGGGTGTTGGTCGACGTGAAGGCTTCGGTGCATGTTTCTCAGGCGGCTCACCAGTTTTGGATTTTTTTCTACAGTGGGGTGGGTTCTAGTGGTGTCTCGGATGGCACCGACATACAGTGGTTTGGGTGGATGTGAATGGTGTAATATGGCGTGCTTCTCATGTGGCTTCTATTTGAAGTCTGATGGTTGTCGACAACGCTGGTGCGACGGTGTTGGATTAATTCTGTGTTGATAGTTCCAGGGTTTTTTACTGTTGTTTCGGCCTGCAATCGCCCGTCCCTTTCTCTGCTCTGGATCCATAATTTCCCTGCTCTCTCTGAGGTGGAGCTGCACAGAGGAGTTCAAGGATCTTTGGGATGTGAGTTTGAGCAGGTTGCTTCGGTATGAAGACGGTGTCGACAACTTTTTTCTCGATGGTGTGGATGTGTTTGGTTCTGGCATTGATGATGGCAGTGGTTGGTAGTGTGCAACAGATGGTGAAAGAGGGATACGGTCTGGCTCATGGTCTGAGAGTATGGTGGTGTTTGATCGACTTTAATTTTGAGTATTGGAATTTTCTGGTTGTCCTTTGAATTTGATTTTTTAGTGGGTGGAACTTGCAGTGGTTGAATTTGTGACGTTTGGAGTTGTTTTGGTTCACACTTACCCTTTAAAAGTGTCATTTGAAAATAAAAATATGGATTGTGGAGTATGTGGTTTGGGGGAATGAATAACCTCAAATCTAGTGGGTTAATTTGATTCATGTGCGGATATTTGTTCCCCCGATGGTTCGCTTTGATCCTTTCTTATACAATGGTCTGACAAACTAGTCCAAAAAATAATATATTACAGTGAGTCTATTTGTGTATGAAATCATCTCACCATATTATATTTATCTTCATGTGGTTTTATATTCTCGAAATATGTTTGAGTAGACACTCCAAAACCTAATCCTCAAACACGACCATATTGTTTCGGCCGCTTCAAAGCTACTGAAAGTAGTTTTTCTTCCAGTACGTTCACTGTCAATTCTTATGTCTAAGCTATATAAAAAAATATAAAAATAAATAAATATTTTTATGTAATACTATTATAAATCACAACGAATTACTATTATTTCATACTTTCACATGTTACCTATACTGTTTTTTTCATCAACCACTATACCCTTCTTATTTATGTGAACCTCCTTCCATAGCACATGATGTGGAATGGAAGTCACTTCAGATTTGGATTCATTAATCTACATATAAAAAAAGGAACATATGTTGTTTCATATCACATAGAAATTTTATTCTTGATTTAAAATACATACCAATTTCTTCTCTAGTGAAGCATACCTCATCCTTGCTTTGCAATAGAGGTACATTAGTTTTGATGCATGTTGTTTATTTTCATCACCCTTTTTCTATTTTATAAATTAATTTTTTTGAATCAAATTGGATAAAATAAATAATCTAAAATAATATATTATCAATTTTAATGCACCTGAAATGATTTCTCATTAAGACGATTGATGAAAACAGTCCATCTTTCATGCTTTATAATGTGTGCATAACCAATTGGTGGGTGGAGCTTTATTTTCCCCTAAGAATCCCTAAGATGTAACTTCTTAAGAAGAGTCCAAAAGCCTCTATGGGATTTTCCAGCAACTATTAAGACAAATTTCTTACAGAAATATTCTAAAATAAACAAACTCTACAAGGAATAATGAAAATTAAATCAATTTTTCATTATATAATTTTTTAGTAAAATAGAGAAATTATATTGTAACATTACCATTATATCTTTACAAAGGGTTTCCTTCATTACAAGTTGGATGTGGTTCCTTGAATCAATATCAATAGGCACATTCATCATTGTTATAACCCCAACATAACTAATGAACATTGACTTATTGGGGTCAATAGGTAGGCTGGTTTGATTCCAACCAACCTCAAATTTTATACCCTAACTTCTTGCATTGATATTTTTATTCAACACTATGATGATGATTTGTTGTTATTTTTTTTCATCAGCATGTTGTCGATCCCCTAATAATTCTATAGTTTCATCATCAATATTTTATTCTTACTTAGGATTGGTAAAATCATCATGTGTATAAGACATTGTCTGCATGAGTAGTCAAACATTTAATTTGTCTCAAATAACAACAATGTAAACATAGACAAAGGGTTTGAGAAGGTATGCATGCATGCTCTATTCCAAAAATGATGAACTATTTAACTACAAATTCATACTATTTTTTCAAATGATTATCATGCATTAATTTTTAAGGAAATTGGTAATTAAATTTGAGAAAATAAGAACTCCACTGTGGTAGGTGTTATCTTATGAATTTATCCAAAGGTGAGAGTTATAGACAACTATCATCCTCATCATCTTCATCTTTTGAACAGTTATTATTGTATTTTTTTTGCTTGAGAATCATCCTCCATCTCTTCTAGACATGAACTTATGTTTCTTGAACTACTATTAGTAGTAGTCATACTATATTGGGTATTGATGATCATTTTGGATGACTGATACTCAGAGTAGTTCAAACAACATAGAAGACATGGGGGATGAGTCCCAAGAAACAAAATTCAATAATAATTGTTTGGGAGATGAAGTTGATGAGGATGATAATTGTCTCCTTAAAACTTTTTAAATCACCACATATTATTTAAAAATTTAAAATATCATCTCAAAATAATAAAAGGTCCTTGACACAACCATGAGAACATCAACTCATCCCCAATGAGTTGCACTGACTCTAATATATGTTACTAGTACTTTTCCCTCACCTTCAACTCAAATATAAGAGCTCTATATCCATTGAGGTTCATGTGTAGGTTTTGAGTATAAAAATAAACAAGTAAATACTAACAGGGCCCCTAAAATATGCAACACTGCATATATTTGAGTATATCTTCAAATTAGTAACACTAAAAATACACATGTAGTTCAATTCATTATGTACTAAACTAGACACCATAATAATAAAATGTAACAACTTCATTTAATACCAATGAATTATACTAATCATAACATAGGTTTATACCATGGTTGTTCCCTTAAATTCAAATCATTTCACTAATAAGAGTTTAACATTTGAATCCTAGGATGAGTAAAAATTATTTATCTCCCTCTAGAAATAACCACATCATAGGTACCATGATATTTGAACTTAGTCCCATAGAATCCAAGACTATCCCTTAGGGATAACCATCACATGCACTTATTGCATATAAATCATGAAATGAGTTTAACATATCCATTTTTCTTAGGAAGTAAATTTGAAATATGGGGAAGTCTTAACATAATTGGTTCCCATAGGAAAGAATCACACAATAGGTTCTACAATACATTAGTTAAACCTAAATTCTAAAAAACCATAAATAATAAAAAATAATGACAAAAATGTCAGATCACCCTCACCCAAGCCCTCAATGAATCACTAAAATGTCTAGTAACTTGCATTCTAACATACCATACCTAGCCCTCATATAATACCCATTATATTCTAATATATGATAAAATTTATTTTTATCATATCCACACATGTATTTCTTGTAGAAAAATATTATAATCATACATTGAGAGGTATATTAAAAACAATTTCAGATAATATAAAGTGATTATTCAAAGAAAATATTATAAGGAAATATTTATCAATTTTTTTTAAAAAAAAATAGTTACATATTACGTTTAATATAATAATTTTCAAAAAAATTACTCTAGAAAACAAATTATTAAACAAGTAAACAAAAAACATTAGTTAAAAAATCAATAAAAAATGTATAGAAAGATAAAAATAAAGACTTACTAAATAAAAGTCACATAATTTTTTTATTTTCTAAAAATCCAATGTCTAGAGAAAAAACATGTTATATTTTATAATAATTCATAGAGTTTGCTCAGTCCAAAAAAATATTTATAAATGTGTTTTCATTCATTTTACAATATAAAGATTATTAAAACCATATTTGTGTATGATTATAGTAAAATAATTTGAAGAATATATTTATCCTATCAACATATATATATTATGAACCATTTTATTTGAAAAATAAAATATTAAATGAATATATAAAAAATATAACTAATCTGGTATCATAAACATCAAATTACTTAATCAAATAATAAAAAATGATAATCACTTCAATATTTCTATTATAGCATGTGTAATACATAGTAATTAATCAAGATTCTATATAACCCATTTCTCTCAAATATAACATAATTAAAACCATTCAATGTAATTTATTATGTTCAAAAACAATATAAAACCATTATAAATGGAGTTATTTAATTAGTATTGAATTATTTAAATCATGAATAAGATATTTCAATGGCTAATAAACAATAAATTCTCTATTTTAAAAAAATACTCTAAAAGACATACATTATAAACTCTTACATATCATACACGATCTAAATATTTTTTAATGCTTTAGGATTCTAAAATGGACAATGGTTTATCACCATACCATAGAGGATGACATTTTGAGTTAAAAGATTACCTATGAAAAATGATTAATCCTAAAATGGGTATAGTGGAAGGTGTAGAAAATGTACCTGATATCTCTATAAGTTGATCAAAACTAACTAAAAAATAACCCTATGTTGTGGAGCTCAACGTATCTACTTGTAACTTTACCTATGAGAAATAGGGATCCCAAAAAGGGAATTTTGAAGACATTGGTTAAATACACGAAGTATATAGATGGAAAACACAAAGGTATGTTACGGTGCTGTGTAAAGGTAAATCAGACTGCATAAAGGGAATGTGAAGTCAAAATGGGTAGTGAGAATGGATCATGTTGTATTGGTCACTGTGTATGAATTCTAAATCGACTATGAGAAATGGGAAGCCCTCTATGGGAATTTTATAAGGGTAAGGATTCTAGATGAGGGGTTGGAACGAAGCAGGATAAGGTTTGACACCCATTGAAGAACACACCAAAGTTAAGAAGCATAAGGAATCATTGTTGTCTAGTGAAGAAGTAGGGTTCATAATGGTTGAGAACAACACAAAAACAAAAACTATGAAACCCAAACAAAAAATCAATGAGAGAAGAAAATGAGAAAATAACATACCTTGGATTCTAACTTTGATTCAACTGAGAGAATGTAGAGGAGGAGCATCGAAATTAGGGGAGTTCCACGAGAGTTTGTAAATCGTGACTAAATCAGTTTCGGTTATGGTTCTTTTAAATAGATTGGGGACACTTTTATCAACAATTACAAACAAATGCTGATAAAGATACCTTTTATCAGCGCTAAATTGATCAGCACATATAAACCTTTATCTTTATCAACACTAAAGAAGAACTGATAAAAGAAACTTTTATCAGAGTTAAAACTTTCACATTGATACAGAATTTATAATTATAATTATAAATAAAAATTTTTGTAAATATATTTATATAATTATATATTTGTTTATTATAATTTTATAATTATTTAAATATATAATTATTTATTTATAATTACATAAATACTTTTTTTTAAATTATATTTTTTATAATTATAAATATATGATTTTATAAATATAATAAATATACATTTATAAATATATTTATAATTATTTATTTATAATTATAAATATATTTATATCATTATATATATTTATATTAATATATATATAATAAATAAATATAAATATAAATATAAATATAGTAAATATATTCATTATTTAAATATATTTATTATAATTTTATAAATATAAATATAAATATAGTAAATATATTCATTATTTAAATATATTTATTATAATTTTATAGTTATTTAAATATATTTACTATAATTTTATAATTATTTAAATATATAATTATTTATTTATAAATATACAAATACTTTTTTTTTAAATAATATTTATATATTTATATCATTATATATATTTATATAATTATATATATATGGTGTAGCTCAGTGATAGCTGCCCCTGTGGGTCTCGACGAGGTCTTGAGTTTGAGTCTCGCTAAGTATATCCCTACATTGTATGTTGCCTTCTTTTCTTTGTAATGTAGTCTCTTTCCCTGAATAAACTAAGGTTTTGACCTCAACTTATATATATATATATATAATATAAATATAAATATTGTATATTCATTATTTAAATAAATTTATTATAAATTTATAATTATTTAAATATATATAATTATTTATTTATAATTATATAAATACTTTGTTAAAAAATAATATTTATTTATTTATAATAATTATAAATATATAAATATATAAATATATAAATATAGTAAATATACATTTATAACTATATTTATTTATAATTATTCATCTTCAAATATATTTTTAACATTATTAATGAATATACAATCTTAAATATATGCATTTTAAAAATAAGCGAAATTGAATAATTAAAAATGAGTACACTTTAAAAATACTGAAAAAATGGATAAGTTTTATTAATTAAATATAAATTATTAAAAAAATATTGATATATATTTAAGTACAGATGAATACATATTGAAAATACAAAAACATAGTAAATATATATATATATATATAATAGAAAATGATTAAATTCAAAAAAATAAAAATATAAAATATAAAATATAAAAAATGAATAAATAATACCTAATTGTAATAATATTAAAAATAAATAAATAAATTCAGCCGATTTAAAACATAATATGTTAAATGTATCATGTTATAATGAAATTCTAAAATATACTAAAATTTGAATAAATTACATAAATATTAGGTGTATGTGTTTTTATATAAGATTTCATTAATTGCGTAAATATTTGTTTGTGGGCATTGTATATAAAAATACATTAATTTCCTATATGTATGTGAAATCAATGTAACATGCATTTGATATATGTTAGATTGGAAAATCAAACAACATTAAAAATAAACAAGGAATTAATATGTTTTTAATTATCACATTTTATTCATTTTCTATATATTTATATTTATTATATATTATTTATTATTATTTGTAATTAATTCATGGATGAGGTGGTAGAAATAAGGGATGACACATATTATTCTATATTTTTTTTGGTGGTGTCTACCATATTTACCCCGAAATTTCTCTATTTTCCAGTAGATTTATTTTTATAATACATTTTTGGGACCATGGAGATTCTCCATGGTCTGGACTTCTTGGTAATTTTTTTGTTTAATTATTACAATTTATTCATTTTTATTTTTTTAATTATTACAATTTATTCATTTTATATAACTATATTTAATACCTACTATTTATTAATATTTATAATCTATATATATATGTATATTAAATTTATTCATTTTTATCAATAATTATTTAATTAATATTTTTTTTAATATTTTTCTTAATTTACTCATTTTTATCTTTTATTTGTTAAAATATTTTATTTTATTCATTTTACATATCTATATATTTAATATATTTCATTTATTAATATTTATAATTTATATATATGTATATTCAATTTATTCATTTTTATCAATAACTATTTAATTAATAAAATTGTTAATATTTTTTTAAATTTTTATTTGTTTAATTATTTCATTTTATTCTGGACTTTTATCATCGCTAAAAATAAATTGATGATAAAGGGTACCTTTTTTGCAGTGCTATATTAAAGCACTAATAAAGGTTACCCTTTATCAGCACTTTTTTAGCACTGATAAAGCCCAACACTGTCAAAGTTCTATTTTGTAGTAGTGGGATTCTATATCTGCTCTTTGATTGAGACATTTTTGTAAAGTGAAGGATCCAAAGAGTTTAAGAGATTAAGAAGAGGCGTACCTATCCAGTTGTCTAACCATAAATTTAGAGATGACTTGATATTAGCCAGCTAGTGAGAATTCACAAAAATGTTAGCGTAGGAAGCATAATATCAACCAGCAGTAGAAGATAAATCATCCAAAAATCAATGAAATACTCAAAACCAAAGGTAGTGTCATATATAAAATGATGTGTATCTCATGGAGCTACACATAAGAAAATAAATACATGGAAACAAGTATCTAGTACAATACATGCATCAAAATACAAAAATACCAAAAGAAACTATCTTTAGATAGAATCATGATCCAAAGCCTGGTCATGTACTCCCATGCCCCTATGAAACAATTATTCAAGCATCACCAAGTGGGTGCTTACCCCTATCCCTACCCGCATCAATGAACTAATTTCAGGTACCAAATGGTGGCCTGAACAAGGCATTATATAACACTCAGTAAGCCACCATTAATGATGTTTATAACAAGTCCAGTCTATGCATGTAAGCTAAAGTATTGTTCAGATATAACATGAGTAAAAATAGAAGTGATACTATCCAGTCTATGAAGTCTCATTGTGATCAAACAAATAAATACTAAGGGATAACTATAAATCATGGTAAGAATCATCAATGGATCACACCATGTAATCAAGTATTAAACCCACACAAGACCAGATCTGAGGAGTAGAAATTTCCAATGCATCCTAGTAGGCCATATCCAAGGAGTAGAAATGTCTAAGGCATTCTAGGATCCAAGGTGTGAGAACCAAGGAGTCCAAGTAAATTATATCCAAGGAGTATAAATGTCAAAGGAATCCAAGTATGCTAGATCGAAGGAGTAAAAATTTCCAAGGAATGAAAGTGGGTCATCAATGCCATGCTTAAAACCCTCTATTATCATCATAATCAAATCATTCACTACTTCATAAACTATTTCATTAATTATTTCATCAATTACTTAATAATCAAACAAAATCCAATGAATTATCCATTTTATAACTTTCATATACAAATGAAAAGGTGCTTATAACCTTTAACAATCCACTTTATTACTACATTAAATTGACCATAAAGAATATTGAGAACAACTCACCCCAAGGGTGACATTTCATGGACAAAGGGAAAAACTCATCCCATGGGTGGTTTTGGTTGAGTTCAATAACCTCCAACCTTGTATAAGTGTGTCATGTAATGTCTTAAACCATAATTTAAAATTTGATTTAGGGGTTTTCTAATTTAGGAAGTAATG
Source organism: Viscum album (assembly GCA_963277665.1). Taxonomy (NCBI): domain Eukaryota; kingdom Viridiplantae; phylum Streptophyta; class Magnoliopsida; order Santalales; family Viscaceae; genus Viscum; species Viscum album. The sequence continues at coordinate 740,568,456 of OY728138.1, read as the reverse complement.
CCTGGAAAGTCTGACATGCATCACGATGAAAATAATGTATAAACGAACATAATTTGAGGGAAAACGTATAGACCACCTACCTTATGCTCATAGATGTCTCATCCATTATCATACCTTGGTTTTTCTTGGATTAAAATAAAATTAAATAATAGATAAAAATGATGAAAGGAACCTAATGGTTATAGATCTTACCAGTGGCTATTTAATGAGACAAACAGATCTTGATTCAGAGGTCAGATAAAGAAATGGATTTAAAGCCTATGTGAAGCTTGTAGGGGAGATCAAATGGGATAAAGAAGGTATTATTTCCACTAGAAACAATAAATAAAGATGAGGTTTAAGTTTATAATTAAATAGGGTCAAAATAGTCTTTTCGTTCAATTTAAGAGGTCACATGGTTTGGCCACATGGCTGGCCAAATTGTACACCAACTATGTGCGATGCTCTATACCGAGAAACCCCATGCATGATTTAGGTGCACAGTTTGACTACCCATGTGTAGCCCATGTGAAACCCCTCTATCACTTGTCTGAGACAAATCACATAGACATGTGGCTTGGGTCACATAGCTAGGGAAAACTATGAGGCCCACTATTGTGCATTGAAACACCCCACACTGTTTTCTTTGAATTTGTATACGGGTCTGCACGATTTTGGCTAATCGTGTGGCTCAACAGTTTTCTCAAAAATGTGGTGTTATGGGATTCAAACAAGCCCCTAACACCCTCGTTTCCTCTATAGACTCATTATAAATTCATTTAATTGATAAAACCAAGGAATTAAACATAAATTAAAAGGGTTCATACCTCAAAGAAAAACCAGGTTCTTAAAATCTTCCCCCTTAAAGGAACTCATCCCTGAGTTTCCCTTCCAAGGGTGGTAGAACTTCATTTGAGAATAAATCTAGCCACTGAGCACATACTTCGACCTCCCGCTCCCAAGTCTCATCCTATACATAGTCGTGCTTCCATAACACCCATACTAAAGGGAAAAATCTGTCTCAGAGATCCTTTGTGATCAAATCAATGATTCTAATGGGATAATCCTTAAAAGAAGCATTGATATCCAATTTGACATCCTCAGGATCAAAAAAATGTGATGGGTTAGCATGTTAATAGTGAAGATATGAAACATGGAAGACGTCGTGCATGACATGGTACCTTTGAGGTAACTACAACCGATAAGATACTGCTCCGACTCTATCCAAGATCTCAAAAGTCCTAAAAAAATGAGATGATAACTTCCATTACCTTTGTATCCATCTATTCCCCAGTCTGGGTGATACTCACAAGAAAACATGATCCCCAACCTCGAAATCTAAAAGTCATTGACAACGATCAACATATGATTCCAATTATACTAACCAGTATCCATACACTTTCTAATCAACTACACCTACTTTAAAGTCTCCTGAATAAGATGAGGACATAGTAGAACTACCTCTCCTACCTCTAGCCAGCACAAAGATGAATGGCATGGCCTATCATACAAGGCCTCATAGGGTTCCATTTTTATGGTTTCCTAATAACTGTTATTGTAGGAAAATTCAACCAGGGGTATATGATTCTCTCAAAACCCCCCAAAATCAAGGACACATGCTCTAAGCATGTCCTCTAAGACCTGTATCATACACTCTAACTATCCATCAATCTGAGGGTGGTATGTTGTGCTCAAAATCACTCGTGAACCCAATGCCCTTTGTAAACCCTACCAAAACCAAGATGTGAATTGAGCATCTTTGTCTGATACAATGGTACGAGAAACCCCATGAATGTGTAAAATATCATGGATGTAAAGCCTCCTGAGATCATCTATCGAGAAGGTCTCCTTGATAGGTAGTAAATGTGAGACCTTCATCAGACTATCTACAATAACCCATATTGTGTCACTACCTCAGGGTGACCTCGGTAACCCAGTCATGAAATCCATGGAGACATCATCCCATTTCCACGTGGGAATAGGAAACTACTATAAAATTCCCACTTGTCACTAGTGTTATACCTTCACCTATTGATAGGCAGAACACCTAGTAACAAACTAGTTATCTCCTTCTTATAACTAGGACACCGATAACAGTGGCGTAAATCTTGATACATCTTCGTAAGATCAAAATGCACATCTCAAGTGGAGGCATGAAATTCTCACATCAGTTCCCCCATATATATATTGGAACCTAAACATGGCCATGAATACATATAATTTAATCCTCACCAATGGTCCAACTAAGTGGCGGGTCCCCACCTACCATGCTCTCTCTTAGGACTAATCCTTCCGGATTAGATAACCATCACATTCTCACCCTATCCAAAAGTCTATAATTCACTACTAAATATGAGATAAAAGTATGCAAATGACTACACTTCACCTTAGAGTTCATCTCATAGAAAAAGACCATTAATTTCTATTCACTATTGGCCTTCCGTACTACTTGGGTCTGAGTATTCTGACTTAGAGAATCAGCAACTATATTTATTTTACCAGACATATAGGCTAGATCAAAATAAAAATTCTAAAGATTACTCTACCCACCTCCTTAGTCTAAGGTTAAAATCATGCTACTTAAATATGTATTTGAGGATTCTTTGGTCAACATACACTAAAAATTCTCTCCCAGTAAATAGTGCCTTCAACAACCCAAGGCATGAATAGATACAGCTAACTCAAGGTCATGTATTGGATATTTTCTCTCATGAGATCTCAATTAGAAAGATCTATACACCAAGAATCAACTTACCTACATCAGGATAGCTACTATCCTAATGCCTAATGCATCACAATAAATAGTATAACTTTTTCCAAGATCTAGAATAATTAAGATTAGCACTGAAGTCAACCTACCTTTTAGCTCATAAAATTCCTTTTAACACATTTCAGACCATATAAATTTCACTCCATTTTTTGTCAAACCATTGAGATGCATAGCTAGATGTGAGAATTATTGGATAAACCACATGTAATAACCAACCATGCCTAATAAAATCCATATCTCAAAGAAATTTTTGGGATTCTCTCAAGAAAGCACAACACTCACCTTCTCTAGGTCCACCAACACTCCTTTATATGATATTATATGACCCTGTAAGTGAAATTAATCTATCCAAAACTAAAATTTTATGAGATCTTCATATAACCTATGTTCTCTTAGTGTATTAAGAATGATGTCATGGTGTTTGGAATGATCATGTCGAGTCTGAGAATACACCAAGATGTCTTCCAAAAAATCACCATGAAATAATCCAAATACATATGGAAAGACCAATTCATCAAGGCCATGAAAAAGGCCAATGCATTCATAAGATAGAATGACATAACCAGATACTATAGCTATCTATAAATCTCTTACAACTTAGTTATATCCATCATGTAATAAAGAATAGATACTGATGCAAATCCAGGCACTAACTCGATGAAAAATTCTACCTATCTCTCATAATGTAGAACTAAAAAGTCATTCAGTAAAATATAACTAAAACTATCTACAAATGGAGAGAAATATACTAATAATGTTCCCTAATCATCCAAATATAAACTAGAAATCTGAGATTTCACCCCATATAGACCATGATGCTCGATTCCAGATCGACTTTCCTAAACATCCCATTCACCATTGTGAATAAAGAACCCACCCTTTGGTGATGTAAAAGCCACCCTTCGACGATAGAATTCCACCTAAGCTTGATAGGGAACCAACTAGTCCATACTAAGAATGATATCAAACCCTTTCATCTTAAGGACAAAGAGGTCCCATATAAAGTGACACCCACCTATCTCAAGGGGAACTCTTTGCACTGGCGTATACCCTCTGATTGAATCCTCAATAGAGTATTGAGTGTCATCATGCCATAATAAAACTGAACATTGAGCCCAAGGATCTACACAATAGGAAAAAATATGAATGAATGAGAAGATAATGTATCAAAAACAGAAGATACTAATGTAGAGGCTACCAAAATAGTACCTCTCACTATATATGGCCCGACACCATGCTCCTCGGTTATCAGTTGCACTGCATACATATGGCTTGGTCTATGGACCTAATAAATAACCTAACTACCCTAAGAAGGCCTACTCTACTATCACTGTAAATCTAGTGTCCAGATACCCTAGACATGACCACCACCTCCACCTGATTGACCAACCATACTCCATACCCCTTCCTGATGAGAAGCCAATGACCCCGATATTGAAGGTGGAGTTAGTGTAGACCCTCTCTCACTAGATACTGGAAGAAAATTCCTAAAAAACCACTGTATATGTCCCATACTATCACAATATTGACACTCAACTAAGTTTCTATCACACTATCTTCACATGTGTACCTATATACCACACTGGTGTTAGTAAATAGAACTACCAGTACTCATACTATGGATGGTATTCCCCTCATGAGAGTTCCCAAAGCATCGTTTCCTACATCCTAACGCTACGCTAATGGGTCCAGAAGCTAAACTGACCTGATCTGCTCCCCCATCTTCTATCAAGTTGTATTCAGTAATTAGTTCTTTCTTCAATATTTTAGATATGGTAGACAACCAAAAAACATTCATTTGTGATTGAACAACATGCTTGAGATCTTCCTCAAATCATCTCTCCCTAGAAGAATCGTCAGCAATATAGATAGGCATAAAGAACTGAAGCTCTATGAAGCAAGATGAATATTCCTTAATAGACATAGTACCCTAATCTAGATTCATAAACTCCATGGATTGTTCATCCCTTAAGGTATCAAGGAAAAAATAATCATAAAAAATAGATTGGAAATCTATCTGAATCACATCTAGAGGCCTATATTCCTAATTTAGGAAGTCCTACAAACTCTTGGAGGATCCTTGAATCATATACATCACGAGATTAACCCTACATTATGGATGAATATTTAGGTTCTCAAAGATAGATAGGAAAATCTCAAGCCATAGCTTAGCTGCCTCGGGGCCACCATCCCCTGAGAAAGTTGGTGGATTATACTGGTAGAACTCTCACATAAACTCTTCCATAGTCAAGGAAGGCCATGGGGATCCCTGAAAAGTCTATATAAAGCATATTAAACCATCTTATAACTAGGAATAAATGCCCATATTAGGTATAATAGGAGGTACCACAAGGGTAACTATGAGAGGTTTTACGGGTGGCCTAGGGCCCACCACCTCTGGAGCATGGTTGTCGACACCCTCCTAGAACACAACTGGAGGCCATCATGGTGGGATGTATCTAAAAATTACAAGCACACACCTCATAAAAGATTTGGTAATGACAGGATGACAAATATATGAATAGGAAAGATATAAGCCTTCTTATATACAAGTCACACCCCTCAGCCTACTTCTAAATCCAGGTCTAGGTGACATAAGGTTCACAAGAACACAGGAGATACTACCTAATACCCACTACTAAGGTTGGTCCAGGGTCAATTTCTCTTATATAATTCACAGGTTTTGGTATATAGAGTTACAATTTCAAGTTATAGAGGAAAGAACCCTTTAGGTTGAAATTGGAACCTCTATTTAATGAAAACCTTTTCATTTCATAATTTAAAGTCATTTAAAGTCATATTTATTTATATTAAAAATATTATTAAATTGTTGAATTATATATATTACCATTTTCAATTTATAATGTCACATACACTTTATAAATTGAACTATGGCATCCATTTAATCACAACCATAAACACGTTCCAGCCCACGTGACCAATGGTCTATGACTCAATGTTCCATAATTGGATGCTTAAGGTTTCTACATTAATCTATATAGAAAAACACTATTATGTTGATTTGAAAACTTTATTTAACAAATTATGTTTATAAGTTACCTAAAAAACATTAGTTGAATAAAAAATATACCACTCAAAGAACATATAAGAAGTATTATGGAGTCCGGAAATGCAACCTACATTACATGGACTAGTGTATGATTATTAGTCATATAAGGTGACTAAAATGATGAATGATCAATGATTACTTGATGTAACAGTCCTAGTACAAGATTTAATACAACATTAGAATAATAATAACTTCACATATCATGTGTGTTACCCAATAGTGTAGTCAAATCAACTATAAGAAGCATAAATCAGAACATCATATTCCATCCCAGGTAATTTTGGATTTTTTCCCATACATGGGTTATCTAATTCTAGACACAAGATCATTAAAAATTTCTAACTCTTTTTTACTCTCCTGTTTATAATTCCCAAACTATAATAAAAAATAAAATAAACTACTATGATACCACTTTGTAACATCATGACCTAGGAGCCACTAAATGGTACCCCAAGCTGGTGGGTCACATAGCCTCAAGTGCACCTCCACATATGTCATAGGCTTCTGAATAGCATCAAAGATCTATGATGGTATAGTGGGGAGACTATAACATCAAGATCAAAGTAACAAAGCGATGCAAAAAATGAATAAAAGGTAGAAGCATAATATCAACTAGCAACAGAAGATAAATCACCCATAAAACAATGATAAGACTAAAAACCAAAGTCAACATCATATAAAAAATAATTTTCATGTCATGGAGCTAAAAAGAAGATAAGAAATACATGGAAATACGTATCTAGTACAATACATGTATCAAAAGTATAAAAATACCAAAAGAAACTATCTCCAGATAGCATCACGAGCCATAGATCAGTCATATGCTCCCACACTTCTATGAAACAATTAATCAAGCATCACCACATAGGTTCTTTCCCTTATCCCTACCTACATACATGAAGTATATTTGGGTACTAAATGGAATCCCAAATAGGGTATGAGATAAAACTCAATTGGACACCGCCAATAATGTCTATAACGAGTCCAGTCTGTGCATATAAGTTGAAGTAGTGTACAAATATAACATGAGTAAAAGTAGAAGTGATATTGTACAATATATCAAGGATCAATGTTTTCAAACAACTAAATCATAAGGGATATCTATAAATTATGGTAAAAATCATCAATGGATTATACAGTGTAATCAATTATCAATCCTACACATTCTAGGATCCAATGAGTAAAAATTTACAAGGAATCTTAGTATTATGGAACTAAGGAGTAGAAATGTACAAGGAATCATAGTAGGTTGGATCCAAGTTGTGATAGCCAAGGAATCAAAGTTATCATGATCCAAGGATTATAAATGTTCAAGGCATCCAATTAAGCTGGATCCAAGGAATATAAATGTCCAAGGAATTCAAGTGGGTCATCGTCGCCATATAGCGGACCCTCTATTATCATCATAGCTAATTCATTCACCACTTCATAAAACATTTCATTAATAATTTCATTAATCCCTTCATAATAAAACAAAAGCCAAGGGATTATCCATTTCATAACTTTGATATACAAATGACAAGGTTATTTAATGTGCTTATAACCTTTAACAAACCACTTTATTACCACATTCAATTCTCCATAAAGAATAACGACCAAAAATCACCCCAAGGGTGACATTTTCATGGATAAAGGGAATAAACCACCCCATGGGTGGTTTGGGTTGAGGCCAACAACCTCTAACCTTGTATAAGTGTTTCATGTAATGTATTAAAATATAATTTAACATTTTATTTAGGGGTTTTATAATTTAGGAAGAAATTCTCGAAAAGTATGACATGTAGCATGAAAACAACAAGGTATAAATGACCATACTTTGAGGGAAAAGGTATAGACCATCTACCCTATGCATGCAGTAAATACCTCATCTAGTATTGTTCCTTTCTTTGTCTTGGATCAGAAGAAAATATAAGAATAATTAAATGCCCTGAAAATAGGGCTTATGAGCTCGCACAAAAATAACAACGTCAATAGAAATACAAATGATGGAAGGATCCTAAGGATTAGAGATCTTACTAGTGGCCATCCAAGGAGACAAATAGATCTCGATTTTTATGTCAAATGAATAAATAAACTCAAAGCCTAGGTGAATATTGGAGGGGAGATCAAACGGATGAAAGAAGGGCCTCTATACACTAACAAAAAGAAATAAAGATGAGGTTTAAGTTTATAAGGAAAGAGGGGAAAATAGTATTTTCAGCCAATTTAAGAGGTCACACAGTTTGGTTGAATGGTTAGACAAACTGTGCACTAACTGTGTGCCTAGATCTATCCTAAGAAACCCCTCGTATGAGCTAGGTGCATGGTTTGACTAACCATTCACAACCCATGTGAAACCCCTCTATCACTTTTATAAGAAAAAACTTCACTTCCATGCAGCCTATTGCGACCAAGTTTGATGGAGAAGGAAGTTTGAAGAGCTAGATTTCGTAGAGTGTTGTATTTTGTTGTCAAAGAAGATAAATCAATTCACTTTGTAAAGGACTTGAAAACCAAACGATGCTTTGCTAATTTTTATTTCTCAAATATCATAAGTTAGGATAACTTGTGATGCAAGCCTTATGAAGGAAAGGGGGAGTAATGGTGCTTCCAGTCATATTCAGTTTTGATTGGAAGGAAAGAAGCTAGTGGAAGACATGGAAGGTTCGGTACTTTCTTCTAAAAATCTGACGATGCTAAAGGTGTTCGATCAAAGACTATATATCACAAAAGATATGGTTCATGATGAAAGCAGTTTCTTGTTGAATATTCCAGATGATAATGAAGCATCATTGGTGTTCTTGTCGAAGTAGATTTTAAGGTGGCACTGTTTTCCAGTGTTTTCCAAATTTTTAGGCCTGAAAATCGGGAGATGGAGAAATGTGTTTCTGGCAAAGGATTTTGCACACAAGTTTGAAGATGGCTTAGAATTTTGCACGCAAGGCATGATTCAAGGTCAGAACATCGAAAAATGGAAAAGGCATGGAATGCGCAAAAAATTGGGCAAAGTGCGCGAAAAACGAGGCTGCACGAAAGATTGGTTTTGCGTGCAATATGGAATGTAGTTTAGAATTTTGTGCGCAAGTGGTGTTTTGAGACCAGAAAGAAGAAAAATGGAAAATTAATGAAGATAATGAAAAACTCAAGATAGTGCGTGAAATATGATGTTGCGTGAAAGAGTTTTTATGATCATGAAGAGGGTTTTATGCACGGATTAGTGTTTTTCGCACAGAGTCAAAAATGCCTATAAATACGAGGTGACTCCCTCTCATTTGTTAAGGCTTAAAACTCAGAGAAATCCAAATCTTTGAAGCACATAAAATTATATTCTAAGTGATTTGCATGAAAAGAAATAGGTTTGCGCGAAAAAGGCAAGTTGAGTGAAAAAGTGAAAAGTTGCGCGAAAAAGGAAGTTGCACGAAATAGGTTTTCCGCACCAAAAGTCAATTTTTATGTGCAAGGAATTTGAATTGCGCACAAGATACCCTAAAGGATGTGCAGAAAATTTGAGTTCTTTGCACTTATTCAGTTGTTCATATGATAGTTCTTATCAGCTTTTGGGTAGGAAAGTGAAGATTTGTACTTCATAAAATACACATGTTCAATCGTAAAGAAGCACTGAAATACTATAATTCCCTATATGTGCTAAGAGGGTGAACACACACTTGAGGATTGTTTTCTAAGTGTTACATGAGTGTAAGGGTATATCTTACTCGTTGTATTCCACATCAAAGGATTGCTTTCTAGTGGATTTTGTGGTACTCGATTATCTTCGTACCATACCAAGGATGTAAATACTCTTGTTGAGTAGTGAACCTTGTAAATATTGTGTTCCTATTGTTGTGTGTGTTTAGCAGGTAACGAACTCTTTAATAGGAGGTGAAGGTTGTTTTAAAATAAAAGAAACATAAAAGAAAAAGATATCACTGCTTCACCCCCTCCCCCTCTCAGTGATACTTGGATCCTGACTGGGTAACTTCACAGCCTAGGTTGCATGGTTAGGGAAAACTATGCATCCCTTGAATATGCACTAAAACACCCCACATATTTTTCTCTAACCCTTTGGACTGGGCTGTATGGTTTCTACTAAGAGTGTTGCCCAGCTATTTTCTCCAAAAGGTGAGGTTTTAGGTTCCAATAAAGACCCAAACACCCTCATTTTCTCCATGGCCTTACTAGGAATTCATTTAAGGGTAAAATCGAGGAATTAAATTGAAATCAAAGGGTCTTTACCTAAAAAAACAGGGCTCTTACAATGTTGTTCCCCAGGATTGGTAGCATCACCACGTGGAGAAACATATCATTCATCTGAATTAGGAGTATCAACATATTGAGAAACCTATTGTGCCTCAGGATTGAGAGAATCATCATATACATAATACATTTTCCATAGAATTGGTTTAACATTTAATTTTGAATATGTAAATGTAGTAGTGAATAAATAATACTATAAGGTAACACAATGTATATTACAAAAAAATATAACATGATTATCAAAATTTCTTTTCTTATTTTAAAGGCTGAATGAATTTGACCCCGATATCGAGTATCAAAATCCCCTCATTATAGTCTCCTATGACATAAAATACCTTGTCTACATTAGGACCATTGTAAAATGATTTCGATGTCCCAATGAAAGGGTCATCCTTAATTGAATTGAAATTTGACCCTATATTTTTTTTGGTCGATAATAGAATAATTGATTACTTTCTGTTTCCAGGGTCTGAGACATAAAATACTTATACTACCTATGATGCCATTATGAACAGTTCTTCCTTATGACCTTTTTATTTTAATTCACTTCCAAAAATCCAAATCCATTAATTTTAACTACAGTCTTGTTATCAACCCACTTATATTGAAAAAATGGCACTTGGAATGTCATGCAATTTAACTCCCAATTTTTTTGATGAAGCCAAATTATGACATATTGGATTTTTGTCTTTAGTATTAGATACATGTATCACTTTATCCACAAGTGTAAATACACTATTTTTCATGGCATTTCATTCAAAATGTTCCTTTGTATAAATCTTATTACCATTAGTTACATAACCATTATAAGGTAATACACGCACACTTGGTCCTTTGGATAGCCATCGAAGTTGTTCTGAAATTGAATTAGGATTTTTGGTTGACTCCTTAAAAATATAGTCTTAAAACCATCCTATAAACTATTGATTATGTGTATTTTATATCAATCTTTTAGACCTTTATGGATTAAAATTCCTAAGAATTACTTTATGGGTTTTAATATATGGTGCAACCTCTAACTGGTTATGTAAAACATAAAGGTGAGCCTACTCATGCTCTTAATGGTAATTACAACATCTATTCTATAAATTCTTTCACCTATAGGTCATCAATTATAATGATATTTTGGTAGACCAATGCTTTCCACATCGAAAAAGTAGTCAGTATATAATTCAATGAATTCCTTAATAATATATCGCTTTTTAATACAGCCTTTTGGCCAAATTTGATTTTTTACATACCCTTTAAAAGTCTTATTAAATCATTAAATGAGGTACATTAATTTATAATGTATCAGACCATATAGAAAGATCAATCTAACCAAGTGAACCATCATATCAAATAATTACGGTGGGAAGAATATCTCCAACTCTTCCTATATATACATGTAAATCATGTCTAACCTAGACTTAATGACACCCTTTATTTTTATGGGTGAATTTAGTAAAATGAAAATGACACTATGAAATATATATTTTCTTGTATGCATGACATAAATAAAATTTATGACATATAAATAATTACAGTATGATAATTAAAAAAACTGATAACATTTTCCAACCAGTTTTTGTAATGTTTTTTGAAGAAGGCTTACTAAAAGCGGTGATTATATCCCTTACTTTATCAAATGGTTGATCACATTTTAGTGGAGACAGTGTTGTACCTTATTTTGAATTACCATTTAATGATTTCATCCATGATTGGAATTTATGCTATTGAGGTATAAATCTATGATGTCCTAGAAACACAGTTTTCAAGAAATGTTTTAACCCAACTGAGCGTGTACCTTGTTTACAAATGGGACACCCTTTATTTCCTTTAATATTGCATCCCAAAAAATTTCTATAATTATTAAAGTCATTTATCATCCCATACAATATGGATCTCAATGTAAAATCTTCATTGTTGTAATCATCATATAAACGTAACACTTGAAGCCCATATTAATTTCAAATCTTGAATCAATGGATCCAAATAAACATTAATATCATTAATCTGTTATGTCCTGATATAAGTAGGGATAATATAATGTATTTTCACTTCATGTATAACCACAATGGAAATTTCTAATTTACTTACATAACCATCCATGTACTATGAGTGTTACTTTTTAAACCAAATGGATTCAATCCATCTATAGATAACATAAGATGAAGGTTTCTCTGCTCATTTCCAAATTCAGGATACCTGTAATCAATTTTCTTCCATTGAGTAGAGTTTTATTGGTGATGAAGTTTACCATATTTATTTCTTATATCTGTGTGTGATATTTATTACCTTATAGTATCCTTAATTCTATATAGGTTCTTAAACCTTGTAATGATAAAAAATTACCATAAAACATTCTAAGGACTTGATTCATCTTTCTTGTATCAGGACACACCACACATTGAGCGCATTTTTAAGTGATCTTTGGTCCTTGAAAAATAGTATACAATCATTTGTACAAGCATATATCCTTTCATAGATCATACCAATTAACTATAGAATTCATTTAGTGTCATATGTTTGGAAAGTAATCCCATTATATTTTGGTAGCATATCATTCAAGTGAGCAAGTAGTTAAGTAAAGATGGAGTCACTCCATCTGTTTCCAACTTTTACATTATATAGCTTCAGTATGGCTGAAAATTCTATATATTTAGTTACATTAGCAAATAATGACATCTTTTCACAACTATTTAACATCTAAAATAGTTTTTTACAATCATGAAGTTTATATTTAACTTTCATTGTCATTTACTTAATACAATGTTCATCACATTTTACACCTGTAATCATATCCTCGATATAGTATTCATCATCATTCACACTTATAATCATATGATATGATCCATAAAATGTAGTGTTATCCCAGTCACTAGTTACATTAAATTATTCTATATTTTTAGTCCAACATATATAACTCTGATCTATTCCATGAAAGATCAAGTGTTCTTCCAACTACTCTAGACTAATTATTTTTTAATAAAAACTATGTAAACACAAACAAAGGATTTGAGAAGAGTTAGACACATGATCTTTTGAAAACTTGATAGACTCTTTCACCTCATCCTCTCACTATTTTTTCATATGATTGGCATCCGTTCATTTTTTGATTTATATCCATCCTATTTGTTTCGATAATATTTATATTTAACAAAATAAATAAATACACAAAATGTGTGACCTTATAACCCTAAAAGGCTATTATTTATAAACACACACACACACACAAAATCATCATATTTTATATAAATTTTCATTACATCAACAAAATGTTAGAACATATAAGGACCAAGAATTGTATGAATTTAAAGTATTATAAAACTTATTTTTTTATTATAAGAAGTCACATATCACATATCATTATTATTTTTTGAAATGGATTCACTAAGGGAGATAATTAGCTCCCTATCACTATCAATTTTCACAAGAAACCCATGGATTTCTATAACTGGATAGGTATTTAGGTATATATAATATTATTTTAATATAAAAACATATATCAAACCAAATTACATATTTTCCATAATTTTTTTGCGGTGTTTAAAACAAATTAATCACATCAATTATGGATATTACATATATAAATTTATAAAAGATATCATATTAAAATTATTCATTTAGTAATAATCAAAATAATAGTTTTAATATGCCATGAGATTTTGAAATAGTTAAGATTGTGGGTAGAATGGGAAAAATGAATGATTTAACTAAAGTAACCAAAATTTTCAATTTTAAAAACAATTAAGAGGATGTATTTAATCAAAAAATAATAATTTTAATGATCAATGGGATTAAAAAAAATAAAAAACGTTGTTATTAAAATTGAAAAAATTAATGTTTTGAAAATTTTAAATTATAAAAAAAATTGGGAATTTCCAAATTCTAGTTCATATATCATTGAAAATAATGTAAAATTTTAAAATTAAAATTAAAAAAATTAGTTGAATTTTTTTAATTATAACAGGAAAAATAATTTTTATAATTTTATTTGGGAATTTTGAAATTTTGTTATGAGTCATACCATTGAGGGGGAGGGGTGTGAAAATATTCTATTTGGTGGTGTATTTGAGGGAGGAAAATGAGTGAATGTTTATTGTATTTTCTTATAATTTCATGCATTGAATCTTAATAGATAAAAAACCTATTTAAATCCATTGTTTTTAAACATCGAACCACCAACCTAAATACCCTACATAACCCATGAAAATGTACTTATTATTGAGAACAACTTTTCTCTTTAAGTGGAGATATAGGTACATTATAATATTATATAAATTTTACATGATCAAAAGAAGAGGAAAACTTGTAACCATATATTATTGAGTAAGGGAGATGCATTTCTATGTGAGGTAGGTAAACATGTGAATGGATTGATCAATTAACTTGAATGAAATTTATTGAGCAAAATGAAAAGGGAATTAAAACCATAATTTAAGAAAGATGGGAATATAATGGAAAATAAGTGCTCATTTACATTTTTTATTTAATTGGTTTGAGTTAGGATTAAGTGTGGGGGAATGATAAAATGATAATTTTTTGTAAATTTTTAATTCATTTTAATTCAAAATATTACCCCATATTTTTATTAGTTTATTTTTTTTGTGATTTAGAATATTTTGGAGTTAAACCGTTCAATGGATTAATTTCATGAATTATATTATTTTATTAATTTGAGAATTAATTTGGGTATAATCATACACTTTAAAATGATGTTTTCATGTGTAAAGAGAAATTTCATATGATTTATTGTGAATTTAATGGGTTATGGATGAATAAAATGATAAATCTACACCCGTGTGTCATTAAAGTGAATTTTGGATGACTTGCATCATATTAAAATCACTCCCAACAATTATGTGATATTTAATCACATTTACAAGGATCACATGGGATTAAAGGTAATATAAAATCAAAAAAATCATGCAAAACACATGAAATATCCCCTGATATTCCTTAAAAACAAGTTTGTAATTTCATACCTTTGGTTTTGAGGTTTAATTTTTCCAAAACAGTTGAATTAGGGTATAATAAACATTTGGTTCTATGATATCTTGAGTATGGTGTGATGAAGATGAAATATGCTAGTGTTTTTTTAAGTGGGTGAAGAGTTTTATCAGTTCTTATTGAAAAGTGTATTTTATCAATGATAAAAATATAAGCATTGAGAAATACTAATTTTTTCAGCACTTTATTAGTGATGATAAATCATCTGTATAGACCAGACCTTATATAATACATAATCTTGACTTTAAAGTCAATAATTCATTCTATTACATTCTAGGATCTTTTCATGTTTATGTTTTTAGAGAATTAGATCATAACTCATATATAATAAATCCATATTTTACAAAGTGGACACTTCTGACCAGTATCAATTTTTCCCATAATATAATTTTTTAAAATGAAACATGTTTTCTATTCATGAAAAATATTCATGACTTTTAACTCGACTTATTATTTTTTAATCCCTATAAAAAACATTTTAAAATGTGGGATGAGCTCAAAATGCTCAGTAAAGGACTTAAAAAGAAGAAATTTATTAGTCTAGTGAAAAAGATGAAAATTATTGAAATTTTTACCTTCATCTCAATTTTATTAGAGTGAATGAAATAAATCATTTCCCTATAAAAAACACACACACTTTTTTCTCAAATAAAACCATTAAAACCCATAATAAGAAAATAAAGATCATTTTAGGACACTTAGAGAATCATATTTATAACATGTTTTAATCCCATGTCAGAAATAAATGGATATAAGTTAAATCCATAGGAGAAAGCCTCCAATAACTCCCTCTATGCCTCTAGAGACAAGTAACATTACCCAATGCATTGGAGAGCTATAACGGGGCTCACCCTTTGTATAAGATTTATATGTATCACCCATTTTTCATGAGAAATAATGAGACTCAAACCATCATATAATCTATATTGGGCTCACCATTTTAACATATATAATGATCAAGTACCATATCACTAATGAAACATTTTATTCTTTCTTCTTTTCATCATAAAAAAATTAAATAACTCTTTTGAATCCATATTAAAAACATTTTCGAATATTGAAATACCCTTTCTTTTCAAAATCCATTTTCAAAAACTAAAATAGCTAGAAGTAAGAGAAATAGGGTTTTTATTTTATGAAAACATGAAATATTATAAAGAAATATAAACTTCAAATAATATTTATGGATATGAGAAAAGTCATTATTTCCATATACGTTAAAATAGAACATTCCTTTTTGTATTTTTGTAAAGAAAGTTAAAACATTCTGTAAAAATATTCCCTTTGAAAACCTTTGAAAGAAAGTAAAAATAGGAATAAAATGTCCTTTATAATTCTTTTATTTCAATATAAATACATTAATAATATATTTTAAAAAACATGGACATGGAAGAAAAAGACTTAGAAAATAAATCCTTAAAATATGTTAAAATAAGGTTTTAAAGTAAAGTGTATGTTACCTTTAGTTCGGATCATCTTGTATGTTCTTTATATTCCTGATTAATAAACTTATAGAAATTATTTAATTTCTTAATAAACTTTTTCATGTTTATTATTACTTTTTATTTTACTTATTATCATGTTATATACAATTACTTAATCAATTAAGTTCATGTTAGACATTTTGATGATATTCGACTCATATGTGAAAAATGAATTCTGTAGGATGACTATGGTCAAATAGGTCATTATTAAATAATATAAAGAATAATAATCATGACATAATTATCATTTTTATACATCAATTATATTTTTAAAACCAATCATGAATGTTGGTTATGAAAAATGAACTATGTTACAATCATGGAGATGGTAGGTCATACGTACGCATGAGTAACATTTCCATTTTTTAAAGATATTTATGGGAAGAAGGTAAGTATTATTTAATATTTATAGAATTATAATTTTATCATAAAAACTATATTATATCTTTATATAAACTTATATATATCATAAATGTGATGTGGTGATGAAAAATGAATCACATCACTTTGTGAAGGTGGTAGTCCACACATACGCACAAACAACGTTATCATTTTTAAATTAATGGAATGGTTAAAAATATATGACATATTATATTTTAAAAATGATAAATATGTCATGAATATCATATATAAACATTAATTCCATCATTATAATCATCTGTGAGAGGTGGTTATGTAAAAGAATTACATCGGTCCGCGAGGCGGTAGTCCGCTGTACACATAAACGATGGATTACTTTCCCATTTGATGGTGGTTGGAGAAGTATATAGGTTATGAAATTTAAATAATAAAATAAAATTATATAGGAGATACTGAATTTATTATATCATCATGGTTGAATAATATTTTAAGTATGTGGAAGAAGAAATAAAATGAAAATATTTGGTTAAAGACTATACCTCTTCTTGAGACAATCCCATTTTCTTTACACCTTAAGACCTATAAGGTTGGTATTATGACCAAACTAAGTCCTCTAGGATGTGGAAATGGATTTAAGGAAGGTATTTGCGTAGTTATTATATTAAAAAAAGGATTTTAAAGTGTGAATAAATGAGAATAAGAAGTTTCTTTTTATAAGAGAGGGGAGGGGCACTCTTGGAATTTCTTAAAATATTAAATAAATATAAATTAATTTTCATGTTAAAATGGATCCAAATTTATAAGATTAAAATATAATATAGGATTAGTCTAAACCATATCATCCAATAAATATTTTAAAAGTTTATATGATGTTTTTATCCTAATCATTTTTAAACCCGCTTTAACCCTTTTTGACGATTACCATGATAATAAAGTTTTTACTCTTTAGGGTTTAAGATAGTTACTATAAATGGAAAAATGACCCATGAATGAACCTTTTTAGATATTATAAACCATATCCCAATAAATTTTCAAAACATAGGATTTTTTGTAGTTTTAAATCATTTAATAATATATTAATTATTATAAAATATCAATAATGTCAATTTTAGAACTATTCATTTACTTTGACTTTAATAACATCAACATAATAAAGGAATTAGAATTTAATCCTTTAAAACAACTATAATGTGTGATATTGATCTAAAAAAATCATGGAACATAATAATTATTTCAAATTATATTAATTTTAATATTTTTAAAATCATTTATTTTATTTTTCTATTAGTTGAATAATTATTATGTTAGTGTTACATAATATTTTAAAGTAATTATTTTTTCACTAAAAATTAGAAATAAATTACCAAGGAAAAACCAATTCATTTATCTTTCAAATGAATATTTAGAACAAAAAATATCCTCTGTTTATCCCTATGTCAAAAATATTATAGTTATTAAAAGAAAGAGTGTGACATTTTTGGATTTATATTCACTTGAATATTATAAAGGTTAAAATCAGATAAAAATAAAAATAAAGGACCTATATTCAATTTTTGGATGATTATGAATGATATATACTCATAAAATAAAATTAAGACAAGTGTTAGGTGTTGAAATAGTGGGTACCCTATACCTAACTATACAATACTTTTGATTACCATATCATGTATACAAGTTAAATATACATGATGTTTACTTACCATTATAGTGTAGACTATTCTACATCTACTATTGAAATGGTAATGTCCATAGATTAGTTGTCGTATAAAAAAGATATATCAGATCCCATTCAATAATGAGAACCTCGAGATACTATGACATTAATCTTTAAAAAAGGTCCTATGATCTAGATACATCATTTTGAATGGTCACAAATGATGTCTGACTATCAGTTGTTGGGGGATCATAAGAATTGAGACTTATTCTCATAAAGTTCACACTTGATGATCTCTAATAGTGAGATCATAAGGACTAACCTTCCAATAGAAACACCACATATTTCAGGTGTCATTGGTTTTTCCTATCTACGAACATGTGTAATGGTCTCGTGACTAAAGATCATTGCCAATGTGTGCCATTTGACCATGTACTTTGATGCAAGACAAAAACCACGATAATTAAATCATGGAAAGGTATCTTGGGTTGTGTGCATAATTTATGGCATGACATTGGTTGAATGATCAAGAAAGGATTTGTTGCTTCTAGGTTAAGGAATTTATATATCTCGGCCCATGTTTATCAGGATAGTAGTACTTTGATAAATCCATGGCCATGGTCGTACAAGGTAAATCTAACCAGTTAGATCAACAAAAAATAAAGAAATAATGGATGATTACATGGGTGTGCATCTTGTTTTATGAGATATTAAAGATAAATAGATTATATTACACAGTGTGTATTTGTAGGTTGGTTGTTGCACTACCACAAAACAGGGTTTCCATAACACCGCCCTTTATCAATGATTTTTTTAGTAGCATTGATAGGGGGGCTTTATCAACGCTTTTTCCAAGCACAGATAAAGTGTATATTTCAAAAAAAAAAATCATGAAAGATAATATATTGATATATAAGTATATTTATATTGATATAAATATAATATATATTTTTTAAATATGTTTTAGATTAGTTTAAATAGACTATTACATTTAATATATAAAAAATTTAGTGAAAATAACTTTATAATATTTTAAAAAAATTTATTAATTAATAATTTTATAATTATAATCAACTAATAATCATTTAATAACAATTTTAAGACACAAAAAATAAAAAAAATAAAAGATCTAAAATAAGTTGAAAATGTAACCCAAACTTCAAACAACCATAACTTTTGATCTGGGTGTTCGTTTCAGCTCTACAACATATAAAATCAAAGCCTACGACGATCTCTATGTGCTAGTGATCCAAGGAAACCTTATGTCACATTGTTTTAGGCCAAAAAAGGTCCATAAGGCCTCAAAAACTGAGTTCTTAGTCAGGATACCCCGATTTTTTAACATTCAATGGAATTTCAGCCTTGTTTATTTCTGTCCTTTTTTAGTGGGGAATGAATTTATTTCAATGGATTACATTCATATTCATATTATGGATTTGAAAATTTTATCATTTTTCAGAATGTACTATTATTTATAATCAAATATATAACAATATATACATATTTTTTATATATTCGTACATAAAAATTTAATTTTATAAATAAATAATTAAACATATTTACATATAAAATATATTTCCTAATATATAAGACTTATCTAAATAAGAAACTAATATCCATTTTATTTAAAATACAAATATATGAATATTTATATACCTGTATAATGTGTGTGTGTGTGTGAATTTGTGTGCGTCTGTTTTGACAAACTGATATATATTATCTATATATTCTAAACATATGTATATACATATTAATATATAATATTTTTAAATATATATAAATATGTATAATTATACTTACAAATACACATATAATATCACTACTTCAAAAACGGGCAAGGGAAGTGCTACCCCTTTATCAGCGCTAAAAAAAGCGCTGATAAAGGGGCACTTTTAACAGCACTAAAAAAAGCGCCATTAAAAGTGACCCTTTATCAGGGCTTTTTAGGGCTGATAAAGGCCCCCCTTTATCACCGCTTTTTTTATCACCGATAAAGGGGACCCCTTTATCAGTTCTTCTTTTAGTAGCGCTGATAAAAGGGAAATTTATCAGTTATTTTTGCTACCAGTGATAAATTTTAGGTTTCAAAAAAATCATGAAAAATAAAATATTTTTATATAAGTATATTTATATTGATATAAATATAATATATATTTTTTAAATATGTTTTAGATAAGTATAAATAGACTATTACATTTAATATATAATAAATTTAGTGAAATGGATTTAAAATATTTTAAAAAATATTATTAATTAATAATTTTATAATTATTATTGATTATAAATCATTCAATAACAATTTGAAGACACAAAAAATCAAAAAAATTAATAAAAGATCTAAAACAAGTTGAAAATGTAACTCAAACTTCAAATGGTCATAACTTTTGATCCGGGTGTCCGTTTGAACTCTACAGCATATCAAATTGAAGCCTGTGACGAGCTCTACACGCTAATTAGCGAAAAAAACATTTTGTCACATTTTTCAAGGCCAAAAAAGGCCTATAAGGCCTCCAAAACTAAGTTTTTAGTCGGGATACCCTGATTTGTTAACATTCAAACAAGTATAACTTCTGATCTGGATGTACGTTAGGCATGTACCACATATCATATCAAATATTGTTTCATTTTATTTGATTTGACTAGTTTTGGAGTTGAAACGGGCTTATGTATTATAAGTTATGGTCATTTTAACATTCTATGGCTTTTTAAATACACATATATATGTATTTATTCGTAAATATATATGTGTCTGTGTGTGTGTGTGTGTGTATTTGTGTGTGTGTGTGTGTGTGTGTTGTATATATGTATGTATGTATTTATTTATTTATAAACACACATAAAAAACATATTTCATAAATGTATTTAAAACTAATCTTATAAGTATATATTAATATACAAATAAATATACGGATAAAAAATTATAACTAAAAATATATATATAAATAAATATTAATATATATTAATATACGAACGAATATATATATACTAATATATGAATAAATATATTTATATTAATATGAATATATATTAATATATAAATAAATATAACTATATATATAAATAAATAGATATATCATTAAATAGAGAAAAAAATGAAATGACTTAGTGGTAAAGGTGCAGCCGCAAAAGGGGGAAAGTCGCGGGTTTGAGTTTGGGTGGAAGCAAAGGGGTGAGTGCGTGTGGCGGTGCACAGGAATGGCAGTGTGCAGAGAGTGTGAGGGGGGGGGGGGGTCTGCCTAGCGTTGTTAAAGGGGTGGTCAAGTGCTGTTAAAATCTCCCCCCTCGCATTTTATAATTCTTTTTTTATTTTATTTTTATTTTTTTGACCTTTATTAGCGCTTTTCAGAGCGCTGATAAAAGGGACCCCCTATATCTTCACCTCGATTAACATCGCTTTTTTTAGCACTATTAATTGACTTTTCTAGTGCTAATAAAGGCCATATTTATAGTAGTATATATATATATATTTGTGTGTGTGTGTGTGTGTGTATGCATGTTGTATATATGTATTTATTTATACACACAACAAAAACATATTTTATAAATGTATTTAAATCCAATCTTATAAATATATATTAATATACAAATATACAAATAAATATATAAATATTATTATATATGTATGTATGTATATATATATTAATATATTAATATATAAATATAAATTAATATAACTATATATATATATATATTAATATATATATCTATATTAATATACGGATAACTATAACTATATATATATAGATATATATATCAATAAATGGAGAGCAAAGCGAAATGGAGTGGAAAAGTGTTAGGAACGCATGTGAGGGGTCCTGAGTTTGAATCTCGGGGGAGGCAGGGGCGGCGTGTGGTTGGGGAATAAGTCCTAGCACTGTTAAAGGGGGGTAGGGGCACTATTAAAGGCCTAGGGTGTGGCTGGGGCGTGCAGGATTGGGTGTTGGGGGATGGGGCGCTATTGAAGCCCCTCCCTGAATTGAAGAGATATCTATATATATATTTTTTTAACTTTTATCAGTGCTTTTTTAGCGGCGATAAAAGGGCATTTATCAATGCTTTTCTAAGCACTGATAAAAGGGACCCCCTATCTTCGCCTCGATTAACAGTGCTTTTCTAGCGCTGTTAATGCTATTTTCTAGCACTGATAAAAGCTATATTTTCAGTAGTGTTGCTGTTGTGACTATCCTTATATCTTTAGGGGCTATGGTGGGTTTCAAGATCTTGCTCTTAGTCTGTGAATTGTGTTCACTGCTGTTGAGATAAGGGCCTATAGGGTCACAAACAATAGTGTATTTAATAATATTCTCTATTCAGTTGAACATGAGTTTTGGACAGGATGGATCCCACTACTGAGGTCTGGGTTTTGTCCAAGGAAATACGACCACCAAAGAAATAAATAAATTTGAATTATTCAAGTTAAGAATAATTGACATTAAATTTAGTTATTAAATGCATTTACAATTTTTAAAGTAAATACATGGAAATATTATTTGAATGAATATTTGTTTAAAATATTCAAGGTTTATTTAATATTTTGGGGAATGATTACTCGAGTTAATGGATCGGGTATTATCATGTAATATATTTTTTATATTATAGATAAGTGAAAATAATTATAATAAATAATATTTATGGCTCAATATAGTAGTCGTAATATCATTTATATGGAGTGTTAATTATTTAGGGCTGGGAGGCAATTCCGGGTAATTCCTAAACACACAGTATATAGAAGAGGAGAGCATCCCACCAGTTACTATTAATTGGATTTCTCTCTCCTGTTTTCTCTCCCTCATTCTAGAGAGATATGATCTATTTCTAAGAGCTCGGATCAAGCTCACTCTCATGCATTGTAAGAAAGACGATGTGGTGATCATTGGAGCATCAAAGGCAGTGTCATAACTCTATGCTAGCACCTGAATTTCAATGATTATCACTCCCATAGATTTTTGAAGCATGTGTGGACGATCTATAAGAATTCATCTTTAGATTCTTCAAGCAACGACCAACAATAACGAGGGATGTAGAGCGTGACTTCAGATCAAACCAAATATTTATGGCTTTATTTTTTGTGCTTAAAACTCTTCATATGAGATCCTCGACTTAAATTGGGTAGTGATTCGCTGACATCGCTGAGTTTATGGCGATCGTCAGGGATTTTTTTAGTCTTTCTGTGCTTTATCTGTGTGCTCGGTACCTTAAATTAGCATCATATGGACGTGTGAAAATTTTAATCCAAAAAAAATTAAATTTTCATTAAATGTAATAGAGGGCATTGTTACGGTCTCAACGCCGCAAACGGTGTTTAAATATGATATCAGATGGCCAAGTTACGACCATCAGAAGTTTCATTTCAGATTGAATAAAATTGTTGTGAGTTTTATTGAAAAGAACATATGTGTGTGTGTGTGTGTTAGTTAAATACCCGAAGATGTTGATAAAAACGGTCTACGATGAACCTGATTTTTCAACCAGTTTTCAGTGGCCAGAATAGGGTTCTTCGTCAAGAGAAATTGTTAAATTAATTGTATTAATTATTTTTAATTAATTAATTAGTTAGTTAGTTAGATTCTGAGGCTAAGAGATAGGATTGAGAGGCTGGGTGTGAGGTCAATAAATAGACAAAAAAAGACCTGACCCATGTTTTCACGGGTTAACAATGCTTTACACAATAAAAGAGAAGGAAATTTTTGTAAGGGCGGGCTACCCTGTCCCCCCGGCCGCCGGTCCCAGCCAGTCCCTTTACCTAGAACCCAGTGAGTGTGGTGCCACCCCTCCCAGGCCATCCTCCTCCCTGGCTCCCCAGCGCCACCGTAGTCCCGCCTTCATCCGCCTTTGGTTCGACCATCGCCTTGGAGGACACTGTCGCGGCCTGCATGGTTGGTCGCCATCCCCATCTCTGGCTACTAAGATCCCACTGAAATGGGCCCCTCCGGCCAAATCTGTTGGCCTGGCATGCCTACCACAGTAGGGCACTGTGTGCCTCCCATCGTCCCACCATAACCAGACTCCGGAAGGTCCTGACTTTTCGCTGCCCTCGATGAATGGCTATTGTGAGGATAAATTTACTAGAAGGGGTTTTTTTGGTTTATGGGGTAGAACTAACTTGATTTGGGGAAATGAGTTTGTCCGGCGCCACTTGAATTGGCACTGGACAAATATAAATATAATATTTATAATAAATAAATTTATTATAATAAATATAATTACTAAAATAAATACAATAAATATATAATTATTATATTTATAATTATATATTTATTATAATCATATAATTATTATAATTAGAATTATATAATTATAATAAATTTATAATTATAAATATAATAATTATAATAAGTATATAATTATGATAAATATATAATAATAATAACTATATAAATATAATAATTATACAATTATAATAATTATATAATTATAAATATAATAAACACAAAAATATAATAATTATATAATTGTAATGAATATTTAATTATAATAAATATTTAATTATAATAAATGTATAATAAAATGAATATATAAATATAATAAAAATGAAATTACAATAATTTATATAATTATAAATATAAAAAATCTATAATTATAATTAATATATAATTATAATAAATATATAATTATAATAAATATATAATTATTATAAATATATAAATATAATAATTATATAATTATATAATTATAAATATAATAATTATATAATTACAATAAATATTTAATTATAATAAATTTATAATAAAATGAATATATAAATATAATAAATATGAAATTACAATAATTTATATAATTATAAATATAACAAATCCATAATTATAATTAATATATAATTATAATTAATATATAATTATAATAAATATATAATTATAATAAATATATAAATATAATAATATAATAAATATATAATTATAAATATAATAATTATATAATTATAATAAATATGT
This sequence comes from Viscum album, assembly GCA_963277665.1. Classification (NCBI taxonomy): domain Eukaryota; kingdom Viridiplantae; phylum Streptophyta; class Magnoliopsida; order Santalales; family Viscaceae; genus Viscum; species Viscum album. The sequence continues at coordinate 740,542,982 of OY728138.1, read as the reverse complement.
AATTACAATAATTGTATAAGATTTAATAAGGTTTATTTATATAAAGATAAATAATTTTAATAATCTTTATTTAAATATAAATTTATAAATTTTAAATATAAGTTTTATTTATATATAATTATTTATAAATTTATATATAATTATTTAAATACATAAATAAACCGTATTAAATTTATTTATATATATATATTATTAAAATTATTTATATTTATTATATTTATTATAATATATTATAATTATGTATTTATTATAATATTATAATTATGAAATAAATTTATAATTATGTATTATAATACATAAATAAACCATATTAAATTTATTTATAAATTATTTATAAATTTATATATAATTATTTAAATACATAAATAAACCATATTAAATTATTTAAATACATAAATAAACACAATCACCTAAAAAATGATTCAATGTTACCTTGAGGGATTTTTTCCAACAATCCCCCCCTTTGGATTTGTTGACAACTCTTCTCATAATGTTTCTCTGCCCTTTGATACCTTATTAAAGCTTTAGCCACCTTATGCCACCATTCACCTCTTGCGATTCAGATAACAATCAAATACTTACTCAACACATACTCTAAGACCACATGAGAAATGATTAGTATGAGAAACGATATTAGTATGAAAAGTTCATTAATTAATCACTTCATTTCTACCAATAATTGTTGATACCATTCTAACACCACTCTTATTATTTCATCTTGAACCTCAACTGTCATGATATCTAATCTTTGTTTGATCACTTCAAGCATCGTCAGATTTAAAACTCTTACTCCACTTCTCAACTCTTATGATGTCCAAGCTAAGATCTGGATGATCACTTCTTACACCTAAAAATTCTCCCTTATCTTGCTGCTCCCCCTGTCAGTGTCTCCCCATGTCTTGACTAAGACATTTTCTCCCCCTTGAACATGCACATTCCCCCCCTTTGTCAACGAACCCAAAGGACACTCCTTTGCAGTCTACAACAAGGTAAAAACATAGATCAACATATTAGGGAAAAACACACCATACCTCGGGGAGAGGGGGTTCCCACATCCACGATTTTTCAAGTGCAGGGAGTCGACTGGACTCTTAGATCCAGTCGATGCCTCTCAAAAGATTCCTTGGGTAAGGCCTTTTTCAGAATGTCTACAACCTACAGCTATGTAGGCACATACTCCAACTTCATAAGCCCTTGCTCCACCTTCTACTTGATAAAATGATATTTTATCTCAATGTAATTTGTCTTTGAGTGATGGACTTGATTTTTTCTAAGATTGAAATCACTTGAATTATCGTACTGGATTCCGATCAAAGACTTCACTTCAACTCCCATATCATCAAGCTATTGCTTCATCCACAATAACTATGTGCATCCATGAGTTGAAAAAATATACCTAGATTTTTTGGTTCTCAATGAGATGCAATCTTTATTCTTTCTTAGCCATGAAATACACAAACCACCAAGATAGAAATCACTTCCTGACGTTGATTTTCTATCATCTACTGATCCGGCCCAATCTATATCTGTATATCCTAACAATTATAGTTGAGATTTATTAGTATACTGTAAACCAAAATCCACAGTTCCTTTAATATACTGAAGTATTATTTTTCACTATAACCATGTGACTTTCCTTGGGATTTCTTTAATATCATGCTGCTCGGCATGTGGAGAAAAAAATATTAGGTCTTATCACTATTAGGTACAATAAACTTCCAATAATCTGCCTGTATTCTATGATATTAACTACCTCGATATCATCATATTTTTATAATTTCATCCGGGTAGCAAATAGAGTCTCCATTTTCTTGTAATTTTCCATTCTAAATCTTCTTAGAACCTCCGTTTCATGTTTGTATTGAGAAATGAAAGTGCCATTCCTTCCTTGTGTTACCTGTAAACCAAGGGAAAATGTTAGCTCACCTATCATTGACATTTTGAACACACTTTTCATGAATTTAGAAAACTATCTACACTGAGATTTATCTGATCCACAAAATATTATGTCATCGACATAAACCAACACCATCATCCATTGATTACTGTTGTTGTTGAAATAGAGATTATAATCAACTCCACCACACTAAAATCCAAGATTCTTCAAATACTGATCAAGCCTTGAGTACCATGCTCTTGGTTCTTGTTTGATCCCATATAGAGCTTTCTTCAATCGATAAAATTTATTCTCATCTTCATGAATGATAAAACCATTTGGATGATCAATATAAAATTCTTCTTCTAGAACCCCATTAAAAAATGAAGACTTGACGTCCATCTAGAATACTTTGAACTTTCATTGGACTGCAATGGCCAAGAATAATCTGATTTCTTCCAGCCTTGAAATAGGTACAAACATCTCATCAACATCGATACCCTCTATCTAGGAGTACCCTTTTCACACCAGTCATGCTTTGTTTTGAATCACTGCACCATCTTCATTCATCTTATTTCGGAATACCCATTTAGTCTTGATGAAATTCTAATCTATTGTCCTCGAAACAATCTCCCACATCTGATTATTCTCAATCTGATTTAGCTCTTCATTCGTACCCTGAACCCAATTTTCATCTTTAGATTCATCATCAAATCATTTAGGCTCTACCTAAGATAATAAATATGTATGCTACACTGATTTCATTCTTATTGTCTAAATAGGCACTATTTGATCACCAATGATATTTTTTCTGTCAATTTCAGCTCGACACTTTTGATTCTATGTGGATACTGACTTTACTTCCTCCTACACATCATCAGTATCTTCTTCTAAATCATCTTATGACACTTTTTCTTCCCCTACATTACTTTCCTCCTCAACACTTTCATCAGGAAAATTTTCACTGTTCTGCTGAATTCTCTCTTCATTCTCCACTATAGTGAAATCATTGCTATCAACTACTTTTACGAGCCTCTTATTAAAGCATTTGTATGCTTTTATTTTTCCTGAGTATCTAGATAATATCCCCTCATCTCCCCATGACTCAAATTTCTTGCGTTTTTATTTATTGAATATAAAAAATTTACTTCCAAATATTTGAAAGTACTTCACTTTCGGCTTCTTTCCATACCACATCTCATACGAATTCTTTCCTTACTTCAGACACAACAGATCCCTATTTGAAACGTAGACTGATTTCAAGACCGCTTCCTTCCAAAATTTCTTTTGTAGGTCTTTTTCAATAAGCATCATTCTTTTTATATTGTTGATAATACGATTTCTCCTTTCAAAAACTTCACTATGTTGATGAGTTCTTACTGAAGAAACTTGATTCCTTATCCTGTGTTTCTCAATATAGTCTTCCACTTTTCAATTTGTGAATTCCGTACCATTATCAGTACAAAAATTCAGAATTTTCTACCCTATCATCCTTTATGATTCCCTTCAATATTGTTTTAAATAGCTGGACACATCGTACTTTTGGCCAATGAAAAATAACCATGCCATTATTATATAGTCATCAATGAAAAGAACACAATATCTCTTCCTGTCAATGGATCTTGGTGAGATAAGTCCACAGACATCATCATGCACCAATTCAAGTAATCTTGTAGACTTATTTTACTTTTATTTTTACATATTTCTGATGATCATCCCTTGTTGAAAAGCATCAGATATATGTGTACAATCACTTGATAGCTTAGGGATGTCTCTAACTATATCACACTTTACTAGATCTTCTAGGGAAGGTTAACATAGATGACCAAGTTGCTTATGCCACAACTTGTTTTCTTCCTCTCTAGAAAAAAACACATATATTCTTCTCCACTTACAAGGTAGAGATTTCCCTTTGTCCTTTTTCCCTATAGAACCACTGATCCATATTTTCCTTTGATGATACATGTCTTCTTATTAAACCTTATAAAATGACTTGAGTCACATAGTTGACTGACACTAAGAAAATTGTGACTGAGACCTTCTACTACCAAGACATCAGCATGTGTCATTTATTTTCCCCCAAACCTGGCCTTTCCTAATCAAATTATCTTTAGGCCTTCATCATTTCTAAATTTGAAAAATCATTCTTTGTCATATTTTATGCCTATAAAAATATCCTTATTACCTGTCATGTGGGATGTGCAACTGCTGTCAAGGATCTATACACCATAACAATCTGATTCTTTAAGGGAAATTTCTGTAACCACTTCATTCCCTTCTCTTTTCTTTTTGATCCGTGTTTTTAGATTCACACTCTGTGTAGATTGAAAATCCTGATATTCCTCAGAGTGCGACGTCCCAGCTTCATCTTGCATAGCTATAGATCAATTTTTCATTTTCAACTCACCTATTGGTTTGTCGATTTTCTACTTGCGACTCCATTGATTTTTCCTTGGCACATTCCTCTGCATGGTTGATATACAATATCTAGACATGTGACCAAATCCTCCACACCAAAAACAATGTACCTCAAATGATATTCTATAATATTGAGCTCTTTTTGGCTGCGACTGTTGTTCTTGTGCCCTTCAACGTACAGACCCAGTTTTTTCGTTGTAAGACTTTGGAATATTTCTACATATAATTCCAGAACTAGGAGAGAAGATGGCGTACGATTCTGAGGCCCAGTGTGCCCAGAATAAATTTTATAAAAATGTTAAGTGTTTATTGTACTATGCACTTGGCGGGGTTGTGTTATCTCCTAAAGGGTATCTTGGATTATAAATCTGAGGGCACGGTTGCATCTGAAGCATGTCGTTTACCGAAGGCGTGGTCTAAAAGTTGCGGGCATGGGCATGCTGTGAGAGATGTCACCCAGGGGAAAAAAATTGTCATTTTGAAATAATGACTTAGGGATTTTTATCACTAGCGTTATTTTCAAATAAATTTCGAACGAAGCCTCAGAATGGAAATCTGAGACTTCCGCTTAGTTCGAAATGGGGTGTTTTTCCTAGGTGCGATATAAAATGAGAGGGCGTGGAGGTTTCGGAATCCGCACCCATCGGCGGAGTTTCCGAGAGTTATAAATTCCAAGTGTTGGAATTAAGGGGGGACACATTTTCCCCTTCTATATCTCTCTCTCTCCCTCTCTCTCTCATATGTTCTTCAGTGTTACTCACCATTCTTCATCGGATCGAGGTACAGTCTTTTCCAAAACTTTGGCAAATCAAGGCAGGAGCCTCGTGGACGCATCGCCTACGACGTGCATCAAAAACGAGGTAGGATTCTTGTTAAATTTCGCACCCTCATTGATTTCTTGAATTTTCTTCAAATTATTGTTTAAAATTCTATAATTTTGGAATTAGGATGATGGACAATGAACCCAACCATCATCCGAGTGCCATTCTTAATTCTCATTCTTGGGCATTCTTCGTCCCAATTTTCGGATGACCCAATCTTTGTCGGATCGTTGATCAGGGGCAGGTGCTGTGAAGGCCTCGTCCCGAGGATCTTGAACCCGCATTTGGTTTTGAAATCGGGCCACTGGAGCAGTGGTGGAGACCGTCGGAAGCCCCGATTCCATCAAAGGCGGTGGTCGGAGTTTGGGGTGGCGCAGCGGTGGAGCCGAGCATGGCAAGGTGGAGCTCGGAGGGGCCAATCCGGTGTGGCGGCGTCGGCGAGTCCGGGAGGAGCCGGGGCGGCGGGCTCCGGTGGGCATCGGACGAGGTCGAGCTGGAGGCAACAGAGCGTCGGAGCAGGATGCGGCCAGAGGAGTCCGGCGGAGGACCAGGCGGCGTCGCGCGGGTGGTGCGTGATCGGTGTGTAACTGAGGCAGCACGGTGGCGCGAGCAGGGGGCACCGGGGTGGTGCGGTCGAGCAGTGGGAGGCAGAGGTGCCGAGGGTGCCAGCCCTTCGTGGTCAGAGGAGACCCCCCCCCCCCAAGGTCAGCGCTCGGGGGAGCGCACCACAGACAAGGACCCGCAAAGTGCGGGTCCTGCTGGCGCGACGCAGAGAAGAACGGCCTTCGGCCAGTCTGCTTTGGAAAACCAGACCCGAGGCGGGTCCGGTGTGGCTGGAGCAGGCCACGGCCAGCGGGCCATGACGGTTCAGGCCAGACCCGCGGCTGGGCCACGGTCCGGCAGTTCGGACCGGGCCGGCCAGGGTGAACTGGTCCGGTTGGGGCCCCCTTGCGTTCGGGGGGCCATAATTTCTAAATGGTGCGTCCATTTGATGCACCTTCTACGGATGCGGGTCCATGTTAGTGAGATGGAATTTTTGAAGTATGTTTCAGGGTTTTTGGGTTCCACACCCGAAGACGGGTGCCCCGAAACGCTTTACTTTAATAATATTAAATTATTATTAAAGTTGCGACAGACGTGGTTCGTGAGCCAGACATCCGTTTGACACGCCATCAGAGGTGTTGTGGTCCGGGAGTTGAGTTGGTCCTTCCAAGGTTGGTTCGAAACCCTTGCGGTCTGGTTTCGTTGCTCGGTGGCACGAAATGCTTAATGTGAGTAATTAGTTAATTAATTAATTAATATGGTGTCAGACCTAACTCTTGTTTGGGTTGTCCGATTAACGCGCCGTTAGCAGCAGCGTGAACCCAATCCTTGTTCATACTTTTTGAGATGCTTTTTGAAGCATTCGGGTTGGAGACAAGGTGCTGGCCCCACAGGTCTTAGTTCGCACGTTTTACGGTGAACTGCTACATTTTCACCCGACATCCATTTAGGGTGTTTAAGTACTCATTTCTGAGTGTTTTTCTGAGGGGATTGCAACGGCGCAACCCACCTGCCTAAATTCAGGCCCGAGCAGTGGGCCCCGAGAGGCGGATTTTGGACGTATGCTGCGTTTTTACGACTTATGCTTCATAAGTCCGTTCAGGGAAAATGAAAAGCCTACGCCGCATGGTTATCTGCAAGGAACGCAATGGTATGTTTTTCATGACGTGTTTTGGAGTCGAGGTGTGGGCCCCATAGGGCCCCGTTTGCATAATGCGGGGAGTCGCAGCTTCCGCATCCGGAGTCCGTTTTAGGCGTTGTTAGTGGCATTGTGACCCTGGCATCGGGGCGAAGTTGACCGAGGTGGTTTCAGGCGTTAGAGCCAGAGTTGAGGCATGGGCCCCACAGGCCATATTTTAAGCTGTGAGCAGCGTTTTGTGACTCTTTTTCATCAGGCGTCCGTTTGGGGCGTATGAATGGTCGTTTCGGTGTGTTTCTCTAAGAGCATCATGATGGCACAATTCGCCTGACCTCTTTCAGGATCGAGGTGCAGGCCTCATGAGACGTCGTATGGGCATAAAGCGGTGTTGAAAAACTTTTCCACCAGGAGCCCGTTTCCAGCGAGTAAGTAGTCTATCTCACGTGTTTTTTCACGAGGATTACAATAGTGTAATATCTTTGGGAGAGTGGGACCTCTTTCGAGATCTCATTAAATGTGGAAACATGAAAGGGTGTTGGTCAGAGGTTCCTTTGACGCACTCCGAACCTACGCATGGTAGTAGTGTTAGTGACACCCAGTGATGGCATGGGCAGTGCGGAGTTATCGGACCAGTTCCGAGTTTTCCCTCCAATGGGGCTGGGTAGTGGGTTACCCGTTAAATTTAGTGTTTACCCTCTAGTGGGGTTGGGCAGTGGGTTACCTGACTAACCCTTGTGGTTTACCCTCCAGCGGGGCTGGGCAGTGGGTTACCTGACGAACACTTGTGGTTTACCCTCCAACGAGGATGAGCAGTGGGTTACCTGACAAACCCTTGTGGTTTACCCTCCAGTGGGGTTGGTCAGTGGGTTACCTGATGAACTCTTGTGGTTTACCCTCCAGTGGGGCTGGGCAGTGGGTTACCTGAGGAACTCTTGTGGTTTACCCTCCAACGGGGTTGGGTAGTGGGTTACCTGACGAACTCTTGTGGTTTACCCTCCAGTGGGGCTAGGCAGTGGGTTGCCTGATGAACTCTTGTGGTTTACCCTCCAGTGGGGCTGGGTAGTGGGTTACCTTACGAACTCTTGTGATTTACCCTCCAGTGGGGCTGGGCAGTGGGTTACCTGATGAACTCTTGTGGTTTACCCTCTAGCGGGGCTGGGCAGTGGGTTACATGATGACCTCTTGTGGTTTACCCTCTAGCAGGGCTGGGCAGTGGGTTACCTGACGACCTCTTATGGTTTAACCTCCAGCGAGGCTGGGCAGTGGGTTACCCGATGACTTCTTTCAGACTCAGCCCTTTCTATGAGGCTAGTCGGTGACTTTTCTCTATGATTACTGGAGCAGGACCCTTGGTTGTACGGTTTAGCGATGAGACAGCTTGGGCATGCGGGACTGTTGAGATTCAGTGATGGCTACCCTTAGAACTGTTGGTGACTTTTCCTTGGATAAGCTTGGAGATAGATATCCCATTACACACTTGTTTGGGTTTCTTGTTGAGCACATATATATACACCCTACTTTTTGTTCCCACTCCTTGGGTTCGGTTACTCTCCTTCTAGTAGGGGCGAAGAAGTTTGGGGTATTCCATGTACTTTCTGTATCTAGCTCCTCTTGTATTGGACGAGTCTACTTCCCTTCTTCTGTTGGGTTGATCTTCACTATCTCTATTGTACCCTTGCACTATTCTCTGTTCTGTCTATTGCTCACCATTTTAGTACTTCCCTTGTTGCTCCCTCGAGCTTTCAGGGAATCCTAATGTGTATCTTTATACTCACCCCTTCTTGGGCTTTGCTCGAATTTGGTGTGCCCTTGAAGATGACAGACAGGTCGATCGAGACTACAGAGAAGCATAGAGGACATAGGAGATGGGGATGCATTAAATTGACATAGGAGGATTTCCGGGTGTGAGACTCACCAACTGTTTACTTTAGTTTACCTGTTTCCGGATTGTGGCACCTTTCTGGTTGGGTGCGTGTTTTTCCCCTTTTACTGTTCAGTTTACTTGTTAGTACTTTTCAGCACTTTACTTGTACTGGTTATAGGTTGATGCATGTATGTCAGTTTTCCTTTTTTTAGCAGTGTTGTACTTTTCTTTCCTTTATTTGCACTTTTTCATTGATTTGGATGCGTGTGTGTGTACAGTTTCTTAGGCAAAGGCCTCCCCTATTTTGTTGTGCCTTTGGTGCTAGTCTCTAACCCCTGGCCTATGGAGGTGGTCTTGGGTTAGTTGCGACTCGATCCCTGATATGGTTCGGTTCGTGAAAAAGTGGTATCAGAGGTGGTTCATTCCTTAGGGCATTGTTCGGACGTCCCTAAAAAGGGATTGGTTGAGTTTTGGGGCAATAGTGTCAACATGTCTCGAGAGTGGCTCTCATGCCAGGGAGTCCAGTGATGGTGTGGTGGCCGACATATCCATTCACCAGGACCCTGATAACCCACTTGTCGACTCGGCACACTGAGAAACTTGTTTTAGGGAATTTGGTTCGTGCATCATATAGGATTGAGTCTTTGACTATCCTTCTTGAGTCAGCTCCCCATCGTTGTTGATATATATATGCTCATTTGACCGCGGTACTCCTTAATCGAAATCAGGATGTCTCCGTGATGATATCCAGACAGGATAATAGCTCCGTTTCATGACGATGATTCCGTGAGGGAAAAGGCCCTAGTTTGAGACCCATCATACGATTACCCTTTTTCCAGGAGGACAGGCAGTAACACATCCACCTGTGGAGTAGCTGATAGTACCGGCAGCGAAGGCCAATGACGAGCGCAATATGGTCGCGCTACATGAGTTCCAGCGTTAGAGACCAATGAGGTTCCATGGTGAGCCATACCCTCAGACAGTGAAGGGTTGGCTAGAGTCAGTGGTCTGCCTCTTCAGGCTGGTTCGGACACTGACAGGTTAGGTGGTGGCTTTGACAACCAGTCTTTTTCCACCAAGCAGTTTGGCATAGTAGATCCAGGGTTACTCAGATACACGATGAGTCGGTACTATCATGGGATGACTTCTAGTAGATGTTGCGTGAGGGGTACTACCCCTCCTACTTACGCTTTTTACAGTTTCGGGAGCCGCTGGGGCTTCAGCAGGGAGTGATGGCGGTGGCTGAGTATGCGACTGGGTTCACAGACCTTACTCGGTGCTCTTTGGATGTGGTCCATGATGGAAACTTCCGAGCACAGAAGTTTGAGCGAGGTCTCTATAGAGGAGATTCATTCCAGCGTAGTTCCCTTGTGTATCCTCACCCATCTTAGGGTGCTGGAACAGGCATTGGTGACAGATAAATTTCTGTTAGAGGGACATCAATTAGCAGGGCCTCGGCACCGGAGGTCTCCCCCTTGATGAGACTCAGGCACATGGTCGGGGACAACGTAGATCACCGAGATAGCCCATGGAGGACTAGTGCTATGTTTGTGAGGTGCAAGGTCACATGGAGTGAGACTGCTCGACCAAATGTGATGAGTTTTCTAGATAGTTGGTAGATACACCGCCACGACAGAGGCAGTTTCGTGATTAGAGAACCCCCAGGAGAGGACAGGGTGGTCCCCAGGGAGGCGGTGTTGGCATAAAAGTAGGAAGAACAGTGGTTGGCGGATGATGTTTAGAGGTCCTTCCACCATCACTAGGCGCCCCATGTCAGGCTCAGGGAGCTGACGGATGGGGCTGCGGGCGGCTGTGTGTTAGGGATGTCTGCAATCTTGCAATGCATGATATGATAAGAGGTACGCTCTGTGTCTTTTTCTACTTTTCTCAATAGGACTTGTTAGACACTGCGTGAGGTACTCTTTTTCATCTAACTCCTTATTCGAGGGGTTACCAAGGGTGAAACAGGGTGTCGGTGTAACCCTGCGTTAGTGTTGTCCGACATAGCTTTGAATTCATGAGAATGAGGGGTTATTCCCTCACTAAGATACATTTTTGTGATGCGATCAAAACTGTGATGGAGATTCAGTACCACCCAAAGCGGATAGTATTGAGGTGCGGTGGATGAGTCCCTCTAACATGTGTATTCATGGCAGGGTTGTGTGGTGGAGTGTCAGAGTAGGTTCTGTATTTTACAGTGGGGCTTTTTTGCTTGACCTCCCTTCGCTTGAGGCTCCACTAGTGGGTTTGTAAGAGTGCCTATTTTGGGGATTCCTCTCCTTACTAGAGGGGAAAAGACATGTGGGGTATGCCACGTGCTTTCCATGTCTAGCCTCTGGCGGTTGGATGAGTTTTCTTGCCTGCCCTGTTTGTTGGTACCTTGTGTGCTCAATGTCAATCTTGATACCGTTATCAAGTACAGGTCGAGGTTATGGAAAACCCATAAACAGAACTACATGTTTCACTATGTGTTGGTGGTGGTGGTGGTCCTTGCCCTAAGAGTGTGGAGACGCTATCTTCTAAGAGAGCGCTTTGTGGTTTGCTCAGACCACCAGTTTCTCAGGTGCGTCCTCACCCAGAGAGACTTGAACCCAAGGCTATGGTGCTGGTTGAAATTTCTGCAAGACTATGACTTCGAGGTAGTCTATGTTCCAGAAAATGGAAGTGTTTTAGCAGGTTCCCTTAGTAGGAAGTCCCAGACTCATCAGGCGGAGGAAGTTTTGTAGTAGTTAGCTTCCCTACAACTGACCTTGGTGGACCAGGAGGGTACGAATTTACTGCAGTCGATGGTGTTGACTCCTTCGCTCCTTGAGCGTGTGAGAGAGTCGCAACTGGGGGATGTCGACAGTGAGGTACTGCGTGATCAGATATCCACGGGCGACGCACCCGATGGGTATTCTGAAGGAAGGAATCATAAGATCCTGTTCCAGGAACAAACCATGATTTTAGTCACGACGTGGAATGTAGAGGTTCATCCAGGGAAGTCCCCTGAGTTTCTTTGGGCCATTCCGGAATCGTGCAATCAGTTGAGAGGTTGCCTACCATCTTGCCCTACCCTCCCAATAGTAGGAGTGGGTGCACGATGTCTTCCACATGTCGCAGCTAATGAGGTGCGTGTGTATTCCTATGCATGTCCTCGAGTGTAGCAGACCTTATAAGTACGAACCATCCCTTTGGTTTGCATGTTGTGCCAGCATGGTATTGTGAAAGTTTTCTTGGGAGTTGGAGAGCTAAGTGTGAGCTCTGTATCCCAAGTTGTCTTCCTAGTTTTGCTTTTAGAGGATGAAAATATTGAAGGAGGTAATGATTTAGAGACCCGTTTTTTTCCCTGTAAGACTTTGGAATATTTCTACATATAATTCTAGAGTTAGGCGTGAAGACGTCGTGAGATTTCGAGGCCCGATGTCCCCGGAATAAATTTTATAAAAAATTTAAGTGTTTTTGTACTATACACTTGGCGAAGTTGTTTTATCTCCTAAACGGTAGCTCAGATCAGAAATCAGAGGGCACGGTTGCATCCAGAGCGTGATGTTTACCCTAGGTGGGGTGTAAAAGTTGCGGGTGCGGGCCTACTATGAGAGATGTCACCCAGGGGCAAAAAATTGTCATTTTGAAATAATGACTTAGTGATTTTTATCACTGGAATTATTTTCAAATAACTTTTTAATGAAGCCTCAGAATGGAAATATGAGACTTCCGTTGAGTTCAAAATGGGGCGTTTTGCCTAGGCATGATATAAAATGAGCGGGTGCAGAGGTTTCAGAATCCGCGCCCGTCGGCGGAGTTTCTGAGAGTTATAAATTACAAGTGTTGGAATTAAGGGGGGACCCATTTTCCCCTTCTCTCTCTATCTCCCTCCCTCCCTCTCTCTCTCTAATCTGTTCATCGGTGTTCTTCATCATTCTTCGTCGGATCAAGGTGCAGTATTCTCCAAAACTTTGGTGAATCAAGGCAGAAGCCTCACGGACACATCGCCTACGACGTGCATAGAAAACAAGGTAGGATTCTTGTTAAATTTCACACCCTCGTTGATTTCTTGAATTTTCTTCAAATTTTCGTTTAAAATTCTATAATTTCAAAATTACGACAATGGCCAACAAACTCGGCCATCGTTCGAGCCCCGTTCTTAATTCTCATTCTTAGGCATTCTTCATCCCAATTTTCGGACGTGCCAATCTTTGTTGGATCGTTGATCGGGGGTAGGTGCTACGAAGGCCTCGTCCTAAGGATCCCGAACCCGCATTCGGTTTTGAAATCGGGCCACTGGAGTAGTGGCAGTGGCCGTCGGAAGCCTCGGCTCCGGCAAGGGCGGTGGCCGGAGTTCGGGGTGGCGCAGCGGTGGAGCTGAGCAAGGCGAGGCGGAGCTCGGAGGGGCTGGTCCGGTGTGGCAGCGTCGGTGAGTCCGAGAGGAGTCAGGGCTACGGGATCCGGTGAGCATCATTCGAGCGGATCCGATGATGTCGGACGAGGTCGAACCGGAGGCAACGGAGCAGCGGAGCAGGGAGCGGCCGGAGGAGTCCGGCAGAGGACCAGGCGACGCGGGCGGCGTCGCGCGGGCGGTGTGTAACCGGGGCAGCACGGCAGCGCGAGCAGGGGGCACCGGGGCGGTGCGGTCGAGCAGCAGGAGGTGGAGGCACCGAGGGCGCCGACCCGACGCAGTCGGAGGAGACCCCCCCCCCCCCCCTCCGAGGTCAGCGCTCGGGGGAGCGCGTCGTGGACAAGGACCCGAAAAGCGCGGGTCCTGCTGGCGCGATGCGGAGAAGACCGGCGTTCAGCTGGTCTGCTTTGGAAAACCAGACCCGAGGTGGGTCCAGTGTGACTGGATCAGGCCGTGGCCAGTGCCGCGGTGATTCGGGCCAGACCCGCGGCTGGGCCGCGGGCCGGCGGTTCGGACTGGGCCGGTTGGGGTGAACCGGCCCGGTTGGGCCCCCCTTGTGTTCGGGGGGCCATAATTTCTAAACGGCGCGTCCATTTGACGCGCCGTCTACGGCTACAGGTTCATGTTAGCGATACAGACTTTTTGAAGTATGTTTCAGGGTTTTTGGGTTCTTTACTCGATGTCTGGGGCCCCGAAATGCTTTACTTTAATAATATTAAATTATTATTAAAGTTGCGACGGATGTGGTTCGTGAGCCGGAAGTATGTTTTACATGCCATCAGAGGCGTTGTGGTCCTGGAGTTGAGCCGGTCCTTCCAAGGTTGGTTCGGAACCCTTGCGGTCTGGTTTCGTTGCTCGGTGGCACGAAACGCTTAATGTGAGTAATTAATTAATTAATTAATTAATTAATTAATCTTGCGTCGGACCTAACTCCTATTTGGGATGTCCGATTGACGCGCCGTCAGCAGCACCATGACCACAGTCCTCGTGTAGACGTTTTGAGGTGCTTTTCAAAGCATTCGTGTTGGATACAAGGTGCGGGCCCCACAGGGCCTAGTTCGCATGTTTTAGGTTGAAACACCACTTTTTCACCCGACATCCGTTTAGGGTTTTTGAGTACTCGTTTATGAGTGTTTTTTTGAGGGGATTGAAACGACGCAATCCACCCGCCTAAATTTGGGCCCAAGGCGTGGGCCCCACGAGGCAGCTTTTGGATGTATGTTGTGTTTTTACGACTTATGCTTCATGAGTCCATTCATGGAAAATGAATAGCCTACAACACATGGTTATTTGCAAGGAACACAATGGTATGTTTTACGTGACGTGTTTCAGGGTCGAGGTGTGGGCCCCACCGGGCCCCGTTTTCATAACACGGGGAGTTGTAGCGTCCGCGTCCAGAGTCTGTTTTAGGTTCCATCAGCGGCGTTGTGACCTTGGCATCGAGGTGAAGTTGACCGGGGTGGTTTCAGGCGTTGGATCCGGAGTTGATGTGTGGGCCCCACAAGCCATATTTTAAGCTGTGAGCAACATTTTGCCACTCTTTTTCATTAGGAGTCCGTTTGGGGCGTATGAATGGTCGTTTCGTCATGTTTTTTCTGAGAGAATTATGGTGTCATAGTTCTCCTGACCTCTTTTGGGACTGAGGTGCGGACCCCATGAGACGTCGTATGGGCATAAAGCGGTGTTGAATAACTTTTACACCATTCCAGCGAGTAATTAGTCTATCTCACGTGTTTTTTCACGAGGATTACAATGGTGTAATCTTTTTGGGAGATCAAAGCCTCTTTCGAGATCTCATTAAATGTGGAAATATGAAAGGGCTTTAGTTGGATGTTCCTTTGACACACTCCAAACCTACGCACGGTAGCGGTGTTAGTGACACCCAATGATGGCACGGGCAGTGTGGAGTTATCAAACCAGTTCCGGGTTTGCCCTCCAGTGGGGCTGGGTAGTAGGTTACCCATTGACTTTAGGATTTACCCCCCAGTGGGGCTGGGCAGTGGGTTACCTGATGAACTCTTGTGGTTTACCCTCCAGTAGGGCTAGGCAGTGGCTTACCTGACGAACTCTTGCGGTTTACCCTCCAGCGGGGCAGGGCATTTGGTTACCTGACGAACTCTTGTGGTTTACCCTCTAGCGGGGATGGGCAGTGGGTTACCTGACGAACTCTTGTGGTTTACCCTCCAACAGGGTTGGGCAGTGGGTTACCTGATGAACTCTTGTGGTTTACCCTCCAGTGGGGCTAGGCAGTGGGTTACCTAACGAACTTTTGTGGTTTACCCTCCAGTGGGGCTATGCATTGGGTTACCTGACGAACTCTTGTGGTTTACCCTCCAGCGGGGCTGGGTAGTGGGTTACCTGATGAACTCTTATGGTTTACCCTCTAGCAAGGCTGGGCAGTGGGCTACCTGAAGACCTCTTGTGGTTTACCCTCTAGCGGGGTTGGGCAATGGGTTACCTGATGAACTCTTGTAGTTTACCCTCCAGCGAGGATGGGCAGTGGGTTACCCAACGACTTCATTCAGACTCAGACTATTCTATGAGGCTAGTCGGTGACTTTTCTTTGTGATTACCAGAGTGGGACCCTTGGTTGTACGGTTCAGCGATGAGACAACTTGGGTGTGTGAGACTGTTGGGCATTAGTGATGGATACCCTTAGAACTGTTGGCGAATTTTCCTGGGCTGATCTTGGAGATAGAGATCCCCTTATACACTCATTTGGGTTTCTTGTTGAGCATATATATATACACCCTACTTTTCGTTCCCACTCATTGGGTTTGGTTACTCTCCTTCTAGGAGGGGCGAAGATGTGCAGGGTATTCCACGTACTTTCCGTGTCTAGCTCCTCTTGGATTGGACGAGTCTACTTCCTTTCTTTTGTTGGGTTGAGTTGCACTCTCTCTATTGTAACCTTGCACTGTTCTTTGTTTTTTCTACTGCTCACAGTTTTAGTACCTCCCTTGTTGCTCCGTCGAGCTTTCAAGGCATCCTATTGAGTATCTTTATACTCACCCCTTCTTGGGCTTTGCCCGCACTTGGTGTGCCCTTGTAGATGACAGACAGGTCGATCTAGACTACGGAGGAGCGTAGAGTACACAGAAGCTGGGGATGCGTTCAGTAGACGTAGGAGGATTTCCAGGTGTGAGACTCACCAGCTGTTTTCTTTCGTTTACCTGTTGCCGGGTTTTGGCACCTTTATGGTTGGGTGTGTGTTTTTTCCCTTTTACTATTCAGTTTGCTTGTCAGTACTTTTCAGTACTTTACTTGTACTGGTTAGAGGTCGATGCATGTATATTGGTTTCCCTTTTTATAGCAGTGTTGTATATTGCTTTCCTTTCTCTGCACTTTTTCATTGAGTTGGCTACGTGTGTGTATACAGTTTCTTAGGCAAAGGCCTCCCCTAGTATATTGTGCCTTCGGCGCTAGTTGCCAGCCCCTTTCCTATGGAGGCAGGATTGGGGTAGTTGCGACTCGAGCACTAGTATGGGTCGGGTTGTGACATTTGGTTTCTATTGGCTATAGAACACACATTCTGTGAATGTCCTATATTTCAACAGTAATAACACCTGATATAGAGTGCATTCCTATGTTTCATTTCTATACTGCTAGTTTTCCCTTGGGATCTTTTAGTATTCTGATTTTACTTTGTGCTCAAATAAACCTTCAATCTTGAAATGGGTTCTTAAGGTATGACTTCAACTTTCATAGCCTTTTGTTTTCGGTCAAGACCCACATCAGTCTTAACATCTGAACACGATTGTTTCTTCTTTTCTGCTGGACACCTATTCTTTACTTCTAACTTTTCCATCTTCTGAGTGATCTTATTTATTGATGTCATATTTTGAGTTAAGATTTTTTCATGATCCTTATCCCTTTTCTACAGGCTGATGACTTCTTCTTCAAGTTCTTCGATACACTTGATTTGATTTTTCACTGTGTTATTCAAGCCATCAATCTCCCCTTTATATTCTTCAACCTTTAGCTTATGTTCATCAAACTTTTCTGATCTCTTTGGAATAGAATACTTAACTTTTTCAATTTATTTTACTAACTCAGACTTTTCTTCATCCTACTGTTGCATGTAGAGTTTGGCATCATGTATCACCTTGTTGTCTTTCTTCATTTTTTCTCTCCAAACATCTATCTCTTCAAGAGTTGCTTCTAATTTAGCTTCCATATCTACTCTTCCTTCAACTTCTTCTTCTTCTTCATTAGTTCCATTTTATTCCTTTTTTTGAGATCTACTGACAAACTTCCACCATAGAATTTTCTCCAAAATCTTTACAGTTCTATATATCTTCAACAACTTCAACCTATTTAACATCAAACTCATTTGAACTGTCACATTCTTGTGAAAGAAGATTATTTTTCTTAAAAAAATTTCTCTTGAACTGTTTCTTTCCATTCACATAGGCTGAAGAATTATTATTAGGAATTTTGACTTCATCCACATCATCTTCTTGGAACTTCTTGGGTCACCTTTCTACAAGATGTACAACCTTTCACTAGTAGAAAATTTCACTACACCTACAGTTTCAAACCGTGGGTATAGGATATACCCACGATTTCATGAACTATGGGCTCCCGAAGCGTCAGGATAGCCCTATACCCATTGTTCTGTAGAAACTATGGGTATATCCCACTGATATCTTATATTACCCATGATTATAGTGAACCGTAGGTATACATATATACCCACGGTTTACATAACCATAGGTATACATTTTTACAGCCCAAATTATATACCCATGGTTAAGTAAACCGTGGGTATACATAGTTTTTTCACAACAGACATACCCACGATTCAATAGACTATGGGTATAAATAGATACCCCCCTACAGCCCCCACTGGACACCCCCACTGGACCTGCAGCCCCTCCCTCCCCCTAGAAAGATCCCCCTACAACCCATCCCTTCCCCCATATATCCCCCCACTAGACCTGCAGCCCCTCCCTTCCCCCCTGGACAGACCCCCCTGCAGCCCCTCCCTTCCCACTGGATAGACCCCCCTAGACCCACAACCCCTATTGGATAGACCCCCCTACAGTCCCCCACTGGACCTGTAGCCCCATGGACAGACCCCCTCCCTATATCCCCCACTAGACATGAAAACCCTCCCTTCCCCTGGACAGACCCTCCTACAGCCCCTCCCTTTCCCCTGGACAGACCCCCCTGGACCCGCATCCCCTCTTAGACAGACCCCCCTACATCCCCCACTAGACCTGAAGCCCCCCCTGGACAGACCCCCCTCCCTGCAGCCCCCCACTGGACATGCAGCCCCTCCCTTCCCCCTGGACAGACCCCCCTGGACCTGCAGCCCCTCCCCCTTGTAACCCCCCCGGACTTTCAGCCCCCTCCCCCTGGATCTACAATCCCCCTGGACAGACCCCCCCCCTACAGCCCCCCTAGACCTACACCCCCCCAGATATCCCCCCCACTGCAGCCCCCTGGACAGAACCCCCCCCCCCCACACACACACTGGACCTGCAGCCCCAACCCCTCCTTTACCCCCCAAGATAGACCCCCTGGACCTGCAGCCCCCTCCTCTTGGACCCCCCCACTAGACCCCCCTAGGACCCTGGACACCCCCACTGGACCCCCCCATTGTAACCCCCCCAAACCCCCTGGACCTTGGACACCCCCATTGGACCCCCCCCCCACTGGACCCCCTAGGCCCCCCTCTTGGACATCCCCCTTCAACCCCTCCCCCATTCTGGACATCCCCCTCTCCCTGGACCCCCCCCCCCCCCTAAAACCCCCCATTGGACCCCCTTGGACCCTAGACACCCCCACCAGACCCCCCTCCTGGACAACCCCCACCCCCTGAAACCCATGAGGCTTCTTGTGAAACTGTGGGAAGATGACAGAGAGTGTTCTACCTCAATAATTAATCAGAGATTAGTTTATGTTTTGGTCTAGTCTGGTCTATTCAAGATTTTGTACAGGGAGCGGGTTTCGGTCCTACTATGGTTAGGGAAACGGAACCAGTTCCTATAAAAGACAATACTTTGGAGTTTCTCCATAAAATAACTTACACCTTTTGAGGTAATGTTGAACCCTATGAAAAAGACAAGTGTCTTGAGAAGATAGTGATAATTTTTGAATTTGATGACAATAATGAGGCTGTCAGAGTAAAATGTGTTTTGTTCTTGTTAGAGGGTCCTAATTGAAGACTTTGGGACTCAGTGGTTCAAACTAGGATGACCATAGAGATATGTTGAAATATTTCAAGATCATTTTAAAAGAGCATAAGTGTCCTGAGGTCCTAGATTATTCCAGATCCTGGGAGTATATTTATCTTTCCAAAGGTGGTTGATCAGTGATGGAGTATACCAATCATTTTGCTGAACTAGTGCAGTACACACCCTAGATCATTTCAAATTAGTAGATGAAATCTCAGAAGTTTGATATGGTAGTAAGGATAGAAATTTATTCTCAGGTATTTTTTTCAAGGTGAAAGATTACAGTGAGGCAGTTGATCATTCTTTCAAGGTTTAGATCACCTTGAAAGGAATGTATAGTTACATTGGACACCCCTTGGACACCCCCTGGACAGCCCCTAGACACCCCCTGGACACCCCTCCCCACTCCCACTGCATCCCCTCCCTTCCCCATTTGACAAACCCCCCAGAAACCCCTGGAAACCCCTCCCCACTCCCCTTACAGCCCCTCCCTCCCCCTGGACAAACCCCCCTCCTCCCTTGTCAAGAATAATGGCATGAATATCTATTTCATGAATATGTGTTGAAGATGTGTTGAAAATATATATATAAAGAGTGCATTCGATGTGTTAACATAAAGAAGAAGTCTTGGAAGAGGACCGAGGGTGAAGGTATACATGGAAGAATTTCATAATGAAATGACATTCATAATTTGGAGATATTCATTTGTGTTTGGAGCATGGATGAAAGTTGATACAGGTTGGAAATTGGATGTGGATCATGTTCACTGGTTTAATTAAAGAGGTGGCTGATATATTAAAGATGGAATTGATCTTAATATCTGAAATGTGTAACTGATTTAAAATACATGAATGATGGAGCAATTTTTAACTAGTTTAGTAGGCTGAGGTTACACAACATTTCAATGGACTGCATAAATATTGTTTTACAGGGAGTCAGAAGCTTCCATGAAGCTGTTATAGAATGGGAACTACGACTGTAGGTGTGGACAAGCAGACTAACTAGTAGTGTTCATGAGGAAAAACATGCCGCATGTGAATGCAACTCTTTCATGGTTCATATGGTTGCATGAATCAAGTTTTCGGGTCTCATTCCAACGATGTTTTGAATGAATATTTTTGGTAATATATACTCCATAGTATTCGGAGCCTTAAATGAAGAATACAATGTTGCGATATTATTTATGTTCTATTGGGACATAGTTCATGATGAGCTCTTAAACGCTATGAGGGAGTTCTTTAACCACACCTCAATTCCCTATGGAATAAACTCTAATTTTATTGACCTGATCCCAAAGAATGAAAATGATGTGGATGTAAAGGATTTCAGACCTATTGTATTGGGAATACCTTTCCAAAAATCATTAGCAAAATTATTACTATGAGGTTAGGTATCATTGCTCGTGGTTTTATCTCTTCAAATTAGTTTGGATTTATCCCTAGTAGGAATATTCAGAACTGCCTTTGAATGTGTTAACATCATGAAACTAAAGGTTAAACATGGGAACTTTTCTTTAAAGATTGATATCTCAAAGTAATTTGATACAATAAAGTAGAGTTTTATTTTTGAAATGCTCAGAAGGTATGGACACCCCCCCTGCACCCCCATGCCCCCCCTGGGTAGCCCCCTTACACCCCCCTGAACACCCCCAGATGTTTATGTTTCCTCATTTCACAATCCACCGAGATTTCTTCTTGAGAACCAGAATGTTCCCATGCATCTCCTTCCACATCCATTATACTTCCCCCCTAGATCCCCAAGGTCAGATCAATACTATAACAGATATAAAATTTCCCCATAGAGAACGAACTTCAAGAACCTCCCAAGCAAACTTATCTTGTAGAATGTGCATTAATCCCTTGACACTGCATAAGTTGATACCACCATCCACCACTAGTCTGGACATCCTCATCCACAAAGCCCTAGAAAAATCTTCCCTCCCCATGAGAATACAATATGAAAGAATTCGTTATCTTTTCAATATTCCCCAACACCACTTTCGAATACATTAGGAATGATAACACATGAATTGTAATGGAGATAAGTATGAAATTCACTAGCATAATTCTTCCACTGAAGGATAAAAAGAGGTTCTGGGGGCTGGTGTGGTGGCTGGTGCGGGCTGGAGTGGATGGTGCGGGTGGGAAGGCAGACGACATGGGAATGGCAGGAGGCTGGTGCGGGCTAGAACTGGTGGTTGGGGCTATTTTTCAGGTGGCAGAGGGATGGAATGAGTGTTTTTCAGGAGGCTAGGGGGTGGAGGCTGGTGTGGTGGCTGGTGGGGGCTGGATTGTAGGTGGTCGCGGCGTGACCGCAGCGTGACCGCGGTGTGACCGCGGCGTGACCGCAGCGTGACCGCAGCCTGACTGTGGTGTGACTGTGGTGTGACCGCAACGTGACCGCGGCGTGATCGCGGCATGATCATGGCGTGTTGGCCTGGTCCAACAACATCTGCGGGGCAGCATCTTCCGGCCAGGAGCGAAGGGAGCGGGAGGAGGCGAGGCAACATTCCGGTCGTCGCCCCGTCGATAGAAATTGTGATTAGTCAGTCTCAACATTGATCACAAGACTCCTATAATACTATCACAGATCTGATCATCCATTAGATTCCCCATGGTTATAGAAATCTCCAACTACACTATATGAGTTGTGTGTTGTTTACTATTCTCACACAAAAAAAAGATAATGTAGAAGAATTTTCTCTACAAGGGTCAAAACACTCATCCGATCATCGGGATCATAAAAATATCAAACTCTGAAGGACACTTTTCCAAATACAAATATCATTATAAAAGTATTCTAAAGTCTTATTATTATCCAACATTTACTATGATGTCCCACGAGAACTTAAATGGTCCTTGTAGAATACAAGTAGCAAGCTTTACCCTCATCTCCAATGTTGTCTACAGGTGACTAAATATTTTCATGAGAGACTCAATCAAGAGATTTTCTACCTGAGGGCCTCCCTCCCCATTAACAATGTGTGGGTAATGTATCTAAAAATATATCTAGGTATCATACATCGAATTCCTATAGGACTGAGAATCGTCGTGGGGTGTCGTCCTTGAGTAGGGACAAATCAAAGCATTACCGTGGTGTGACCGTGGCATGACCACGGTCAGTTGGACCGGTCCAGCGACATCTGCGGGGCAACATCTTCTGGCCAGGAGCGAAGGGAGTGGGAAGAGGTGGGGCAACATTCCAGCCGTCACCCCACTGGCAGAAATTGTGATTAGTCAGTCTCAACATTGATCACAAGACTCATGGAATACTATCACAGAGCTGATCATCCATCATATTCCCCATTGTTGTAGAAATCTCTAAATACACTATATGAGGTGTGTGTTTTTTACTACTCTCACATAGAAAAAATGATAATGTAGAAGCATTTTCTCTACAAGGGTCAAAAAACTCATCCGATCATCCGGATCATAAAAATATCAAACTCTGAAGGACACTTTTCCACATAAAAATATCATTATAAAAGTATTCTCAAGTCTTATTATTGTCCAACATTTACTATGATTCCCCTCAAAACTACTACAAAAACAGTCTTTATCAGCGCTCAAAACGGGATTTATCAGTGCTAAAAAGGCGTTGTAAAGCTCGGCGCTGATAAAGGGGGGGGGGGGTATCCTTTGTCAGTGATTACTGAGCGCTGATAAAGGGGTACTTTATCAGTGATGATAAAGGAAACCTTTATCAAAGCTAAAAACACGCTGATAAAGGCGGAATTTATCCCTACTAAAAAAGCGCTGATAAAACAACCCTTTATCAGCGCTAAAAGAGCACTGATAAATGCGTGTTTTATCAGCACTTTTTTAGTGCTGATAAACTGATCCTTTATTAGTGCTTCATTAGCGCTGATAAAGGTGTAGTTTATTAGTGCTTTTTTAGTGCTGATAAAAGCTCCATTTATCAGCGCTAAAAAAGCGCTGATAAATTCCATGTCTGCTGCTACGAAAAAATCTGCAGCAGCACACCCGAACACCTATAAACAAATTCAGCATCTCAATAAGCTAATTAGAGCAAGTATACCCATACAAAATTAACACATAAATCATAAGATAATCAGACCAAGTATACCCATACACCATTAACACATAATTCATAAGTTAATGAAGTACATAAAGAATTCAATTCAGAATTCAGGGGGTTGGGGATGTTCAAGGGTTTGGGGTGGTTGTCCAAGGGGGGGGGGGTAGGGGGTGTCCGGGGGGATGGGGGTGTATGGGGGGATTTCCAGGGGGTGGGATGGTGTCCAGGGTGTCGGGGGGGCTTTACAGGGGGTGGGGGTGTCCAGAGGGGTGGGATGTCCAGGGGGTGGGTTGGTGTCCAGGGGGGTGAGGGGAGGTCCAGGGGGTTGGTGGGGTTGACTCATACATGTCACAAAGGACTCATGAATCATTCTTATAAAATATCAACACAATCTGAATGTGTTTGGTCAGATTTCCATAGGTTAGTTGTTGTTTTCACTTAAAATTGTGTCCATTTTAAACAAAAGAGAGACCCTTTGAGTGGTACCAGACACACCGTGCCTCATATTGATGTGGGGTTGACTCTTACACGTCACAAAGGACTAATGGATCATTCTTATAAAAGATCAAGACAATCCGAATGTGTTTGGTCAGATTTCTATAGGTCAGTTGTTGTTTTCACTTAAAATTATGCCCATTTTAAACCAAAGAGAGACCCTTTAGTTCTATTGGCCACACTGTGCCTTAGATTGAGGGGGTATGACTTTTAAATGTCACAAAGGACCCATGTATCTTTCTTATAAAGGATCAATACAATCCAAATGTGTTTGGTCAGATTTCCGTAGGTCAGTTGTTGTTTCCACTTAAAATTGTGTCCATTTTAAACAAAAGAGAGACCCTTTGAGTGGTACCGGCCACACCATGCCTCGGATTGAGGTGGGGTTGACTCATACACATCACAAAGGACCCATGGATCATTCTGATAAAAGATAAAGACAATCTAAATGCGTTTGGTCAGATTTTCATAGGCCAGTTGTTGTTTTCAATTAAAATTGTGTCCGTTTTAAACAAAAGAGAGACCCTTTGAGTGATAGCGGCCACACCGTACCTCAGATTGAGACATGAATGACTCTTACATATCAAAAAAGACCTTTGGATTGTTCTCCTAAAGGCTGAACACAATCCGAATGCATTTGGTCATATTTCCATAAGTCAGTTGTTGTTTTCACTTAAAATTTGTCCATTTTAAACAAAATAGAGACCCTTTGAGTGCCACCGGACACACCATGCCTCATATTGAGGCGGGTTTGACTCATACATGTCACCAAGGCACCTGTGGATCATTATCTTAAAGTATCAACACAATCGAAATGCATTTGGTCAGATTTATGTAGGTTAGTTGTTGTTTTCACTTAAAAATCTGTCCATTTTAAACAAAAGAGAGACCCTTTGAGTGGTACCGGCCACATAGTGCCTCGGATTGAGGCGGGGTTGACCTATACATGTCACCAAGGACCCTTGGATAGTTATTATAAAAGATCAAGTCAATCTGAATGCGTTTGGTCTGATTTCAGTAGGTTGGTTTTTGTTTTCAATTAAAATTGTGTCCATTTTAAACCAAAGAGAGACCCTTTGAGTGCTACCGGCCACACCGTGCCTCAGATTGAGGAGGATATGACTCATACACGTCCCAAATGACCCTTGTATTTTTCTCCTAATGGATCAACACAATCTGAATGCGTTTGGTAATATTTCCATAGGTCAGTTATTGTTTTCACTTAAAATTGTGTCCATTTTAAATAAAAGAGAGACCCTTTGAGTGGTACCCGGCCACACCGTGCCTCATATTGTGGTGGTGATGACTCATACACATAAAAAAGGACCCATTTATCGTTATGATAGAACATCAAGACAATCCTAATGCATTTTTTTAAATTTTCATAGGTCAGTTGTTGTTTTCAATTAAAATTGTGTCCATTTTAAACAAAAGAGAGACCCTTTGAGTGATAACGGCCACACCGTGCCTCATATTGAGGCAAGGATAACTCTTAAACATCAAAAAGGACCCATGGATCATTTTCCTAAAGGATCAACACAATATTAATGTGTTTGGTCGAATTTCCTTAAGTCAGTTGTTGTTTTCACTTAAAATTGTGTCCATTTTAAACAAAATAGAGACCCTTTGAGTGGTACAGGCCACACCATGCCTCAGATTGAGGCAAGGTTAACTCTTACACATCACAAAGTACCCAGGTATCATTCTCCTAAAGTATCAACACAATACAAATGGGTTTTGTTGGATTTCCGTAGGTCAGTTATTGTTTTCACTTAAAAATTTGTTCATTTTAAACAAAAGAGAGACCCTTTGAGTGATACCAGCCACACCGTGCCTCAGATTATGGAAGGGTTGACTATTAAACGTCACAAAGTCACCCTTGGATCATTATCTTAAAGTATCAAAATAATTTAAATGCATTTGGTAGGATTTCCGTAGGTCAGTTGTTGTTTTCACTTAAAAATCTGTCCATTTTAAACAAAAGAGAGACCCTTTGAGTGGTACCGGCCACAACGTGCCTCGGATTGAGGCGGGGATGACTTTTACACGTCACCAAGGACCCTTGGATAGTTCTTATAAAATATTAAGGCAATACGAATGCGTTTGGTTGGATTTCCGTAGGTCAGTTTTTATTTTCAATTAAAATTGTGTCCATTTTAAACCAAAGAGAGACCCTTTGAGTGCTACCGGAAACACTATGCCTTATATTGAGGAGAAGATGACTCTTAAACATCAAAAAGGACTCATGGATCATTCTAATAATTGATAAACACAATACTAATGCGTTTGGTTGGATTTCCACAGTTCAGTTGTTGTTTTCACTTAAAATTGTGTCCATTTTAAACAAAAGAGAGACCCTTTGAGAGGTACCAGCCACACTGTGCCTCGTATTGAGGCGAGAATGACTCATACATGTCACAAAGGACCCATGTATCGTTTTGATAAAAGATAAAGACAATATGAATGCGTTTGGTCAGATTTTTACAGGTCAGTTGTTGTTTTCAATTAAAATTGTGTCCATTTTAAACAAAAGAGAGACCCTTTGAGTGATAGCGGCCACACCGTGCCTCGGATTGAGGCAGGGATGACTCTTACACATCAAAAAGGACCCTTGGATTATTATCCTAAAGTATCAACACAATCCTAATGCGTTCGGTCTAATTTCCGTAAGTCAGTTGTTGTTTTCACTTAAAAATGTGTCCATTTTAAACAAAATAGAGACCCTTTGAGTGGAACCGGCCACACCATGCCTCGGATTGAGGTGGGATTGACTTGTACATGTCACCGAGGACCTTTGGATTGTTCTCCTAAAGGATAAACACAATCTTAATGTGTTTGGTTCCATAGGTTAGTTTTTGTTTTCACTTAAAAATCTGTCCATTTAAAAAAAAAGAGAGACCCTTTGAGTGGTACCAGCCACACCGTGCCTCAGATTGAGGCGGGGTTGACTCTTACACATCCCCAAGTCACCCGTGGATCGTTTTCTTAAAGTATCAACACAATATTAATGTGTTTTGTTGGATTTCCGTAGGTCAGTTGTTGTTTTCACTTAAAACTTTGTCCATTTTAAACAAAAGAGAGACCCTTTGAGTGGTACCGGCCACACCGTGCCTCAGATTGAGCTGGGGTTGACTCTTACACATCACCAAGGACCTTTGTATCATTATCCTAAAGGATCAACACAATCCTAATGGGTTTGGTCGGATTTCCATAGGTCAGTTGTTGTTTTCACATAAAATTGTGTCCATTTTAAACAAAAGAGAGACCCTTTGAGTGGTACCAGCCACACCATGACTTTTATTGAGGCAGGGTTGACTCATACACATCAAAAAGGAACCATGGATAGTTTTGATAAAATATCAAGACAATACGAATGCGTTTGGTCATATTTTCATAGGTCAATTGTTGTTTTCAATTAAAATTGTGTCCATTTTAAACAAAAGAGAGACCCTTTGAGTGATAGCAGCCACACCGTGCCTTGGACTGATGCGGGTATGAATCGTACACATCAAAAAGGACCCGTGGATCGTTCTCCTAAAGTATCAACACAATCTGAATGCGTTTGGTTAGATTTCTATAAGTTAGTTGTTGTTTTCACTTAAAATTGTGTCCATTTTAAACAAAATAGAGACCCTTTGAGTGTTACTGGCCACACCGTGCCCCTTATTGATGTGGGGTTAACTTATACACATCACCAAGGACCTGCAGATCATTATCCTAAAGGATCAACATAATCCTAATGGTTTTGGTCCGATTTTCGTTAGTTAGTTGTTGTTTTCACTTAAAATTGTGTCCATTTAAAATAAAAGAGAGACCCTTTGAGTGGTACCGGCCACACCGTGCCTAGGATTGAGGCGGGAATGACTCATACACATCACAAAGGACCCGTGGATCATTCTTATAAAAGATCAACACAATATGAATGTGTTTGGTCAGATTTACGTAGGTCAGTTGTTGTTTTCACTTAAAAATCTGTCCATTTTAAACAAAAGGGAGACCCTTTGAGTGGTACCTGCCACACCGTGCCTCAGATTGAGGCAAGGTTGACTTGTACATGTCCCCAACACACCCGTGGATCGTTCTCTTAAAGGATCAAAACAATCCAAATGCGTTTGGTCAGATTTCCGTTGGTCAGTTGTTGTTTTCACTTAAAAAATTGCTCATTTTAAACAAAAGAGAGACCCTTTGAGTGGTTCATCATTCTTGCATGTTGTTGGTGCATATTATCTGTTAAAATGGGAAATTTACTCAATGTAGAAAGGATGTTTTATTTAATAATAACTACAATATTCCTATGAACATTTACATACAACAATGTTTCATCTTTTGATCCCCTAAAACCCTGTCAAAAATAACCACCAATTATACACATCCCCAAGTCAGATCTTCATGTTATTTGTTTACAATCTGTCATCAGGTATACGGCCCAATAATTTCTAAACAAATCTATATTGTCTTGTGAGTATGAGGCTTTTTGGAAGTCAGATTAGTACTTCAAAATATAAAAATAAAGAATTAATAAATAAATTAAACGAACTAGTAGTTTTTTTAAAATACCTCTTTAGGGATGATAGTTTGTTGATGAAAAATGATCTCCTTCATAAATTTACAAACATAATAATCGCAATCATTATTGTTTGTTTGTTTTGGACACTGCAAAAAAATTTATCATTAGGAGAATAAGTAACTTGTGTTGAGATTTGTTTGGATAGTGAAATTTTATTATATATACCCTAATATTTGTCTAGACGTAGTACTTTCTCGCCTCCTTATGCTTAGTCCCTTTCCTCATTCCTTTTTTTAGATGATAATGATATACCACCCTATCATAATATAATCCTTAGTAAAAGATAATATAAATTATATTACTTGATGTTTAGACTTAAAACTTAAGATGTAGTGTCTTACAGATTCACAAACTCCATCATGTGTGGTCGGTTTGATGGATATCCTTTCTTTGAATCCAGAAAATAAATCTTTGGAGTATCTAAGTTCACCGCAATTAGCAACCAATGTTTCCTAAAAACACAAAAAGGAATAAGTAATAAAATAAGTGAAAATATAATTGATATGCTTTAATCGTATAGTTTTACCCTTGCATGGTTGGTATTAGGAAGAGTCTATCATCTGTAATCTTTCTTTAAAATGTTTTCAGCAAGCCGTTCACTATTGCATCCCTTTTTTATGGCTCTAATTTTGTTTGGTGTGTTTATGTGGTATGAGGACTAACGAGTCCAAATCTTGGCTCATGGGAAAATTCCTTCAACTGTTTCTCATAAATGCATCTATCAACAATATAAAATGCAATTAGTCATAATTTTCACATTAGATCAGCTTTTAGAAAATCAATTAATGGAAACATACCTCATATATATATTTACAACTATGATGCCTAGCCAACCGTTTTCAAGGATCTCATTTACATTTTCAGCAGTAACGAAGTCTTGACTTTCCTCTCCGTATATATTCTCTTCAAAAGCCACTATATGACTATTACCATCTTTTAGCTTCATATCCACATGAGTCTTCAATGCTAGTAAATGTGGATAGAGAACAGGTGGTGTTATTTTACTTTTAGTAGCTCCTTGGGATCGGTTGGTCGATCCTTTAGATGGTTTTGAGCCGACGTTTTTCACCCCCTTCCCTTTCTCCCTCTATAACAACAATCATTAGTTCAGACCCTTTTTTCATTAATTGTTAAAGGTTTTGCTTGAAAAAAAAGGAAATAAATACCTCTTTGTCTGCATGTACTCTTACAAGTTGTGACGGCCATGTAATGAATGTCCCAATAGACTTTTCGACCGTATGAATATCATCATCTTCAAGTGGAATAGATAGCTCTGCATTTGGCTCATGAGCTACAATAATCGTCACTTTCAGATGATCTTTCGGAAGTGGTCTATTATGCAGCATGGCATCTGGGATATTGAACATTGTAGTCCTCGCTACAAGGTGATAGGTGGGTGTTGAAAGATATAAATCACAATAATTATTACCCTGTAGAAGATCAGTATAGAAAAATTATCAGTGTTTGTCTGATTCACATTTCATGGGAACAATTATTAGAATATTGATTACCACGACTAAGACAGTTCTTTGAGGGGAATGGCTCACCTCAAAGATGGTGGGGGGTGGGGTGGGATGTTCATGCACTGGTTGTTCCTGATTTGTGTCTTTCCTTTGCTTCCCACCCATAAAAGTTCCTAGCAACTCTCCCCACCATTGCAATCATTCTTCAAGGGTTACTATTTTTCGCTCATTTGTTCCAATTTTTCTTCTGTATCATCCGTTTCTTTCTTCTTCTCAAAATATACTCAGGGTGTCACCCTAAACCCCACACCTCTGACACGACAGTATTTTTATGGCTGCTTCAAAGCCATCGATAATAGGTCTGTATCCACTATAGGAGTAGCTGATTCCTGTGACTGTCAGATATAGGAAAATAACTAATTATTTTTATGTAATAGCAATTTAAAACAAATCTTTTTATCGTCATGTCATACTTACACATATTTCCCACACTTTTTGTGTGTTCTCATCTACTAAATTCCCTTCCTTATTCACACGTGCCTCCTTCCATAGCACATGACGTGGTATGGAAGTGTATTTGGTTTTAGAATCATCAATCTACATATAAACATAGAAAGATAATTATGATGTTGTTTATTGGCACCTAACAATATTACTGTAAATTTAAAATACGTACCATTTTCTTTTCTAATGAAGCATACCCCATCCTTGCTTTATTATAAGGGTATGTTGGTTTTGATGCAGGTTCCTTATTTTCTGTACAGAGTTTCTATTTCATGAATGAAATATTGACAATCAAAGTGATGAATACAGGTATCCTCAAACAACGTATTATCACCCACAATGTACCTGAAACTTATCATCCCCACGATGGCCAATAAATGCATCCCATGCTTCTTGGGATATCATGTGAGCATAAACAATGGGTGGGTGCGGGTTTATTTTACCTTTGGAATCTTTCAGGTGACATCTTGTTAAAATAGTGTGAAAACCTCGATGAGTCCTTCCTGCAAGACTTGGTGTATAATCCTTGTATGAATAGTCTACTATAAATGTACTCTGCAAGATATTGAGAAGAGTAAGACATTGTTTCATTATTTTATTTGCTAGTAAATTAAAGAAATAAATTCATAATGTTACCGTAATTTCTTCCCAGATCATAGCATTCAGCCCGGACACAACATGGTGCCATGAATCTATGTCAATCGGCACGCTTTTCCGAGTGACAAATCCAATGTAGCTGCTAAACATAGCCTTGTTGGGATTCACATGTTGGCCTCGTTCATTCCATCAGACTTCAAATTTGATACCTTTTCTTTTTTCCTTAAGAACTTTGGCTAACACCATCAAACTATGACGCACCTGTGTTTTCTGCGACGTCGGTCCTTCATTCCCAACCATTTCATCGATATCAACATCATATATATGTTCATATGAAATGGTATCAACGACATGTGTTGATGGTTGTTGGACCTCAACACTAGGAGCAGCAGGAGCCACAGCAGAAGGAGCAATAGCAGCCGCATCAGGAGTAGCAGGAGCAGCAGGAGCCGCAACAGGAGGAGCAACAGGAGAAACAGGAGCCACAGCAGGAGCAGCAGCAGCTGCAGGAGTAACAGCAGTAGCTTGAGAGATTTGTTCAACCTCAAGGTTAGGAGCACCAGAATGTGAAGAAGTCATTATATGCAAAAGTGGTTGAACAGTTAATTTAGATTACATAAATTTAGTAATGATAAGATAATAACATGAGATAACAAGATCTATATTACAAACAAAATATAACCTATTTATTGAACTCTATTTATTTTTTTCAAAGGTTTAAGGGATTTGACACCTCTATCAATTATCCAAATCCCTTCATTGTGGTCTCCTCTAACATACAAAACATCATCTACATTGGGACTGCTCCGAAATGATTGTGATGTACCACTGAAAGGATCTCCCTCAACTAAATTTTCATCAGAACCTTTAGTAGTTTTTGACGATAATGAAACAATCGACCACTTTCAGTTTTCGAGATCTGGAACATAAAAAACTTGTATCGCTTGTGATGCCATTATAAACTATTTGTATTTGTACCCTTCTTTTCTAAAATCAACTTTCACAAATCCCGATTCATCTATTTTAACACCACAGTTGTTATCAACCCATTTGCATTGAAAAATTATCAATTGGAATGTCATATAATCCAACTCCCATATTAGTTTGATAATACCAAAGTATGAAATATTTTCATAAATTGGATTTCTGTCCTTACTACCAGAAACATGCATCGCTTCAGTCACTAGTGTAACTCCACTATTTTTCATGGTACTATCTTCATCATGTTCATCTATATAGAATGTATAACCATTAATTACATAACCACTATAAGATAATACTTACACACTTGTTCCAGTGGCTATCCATCGAAGTTGTTCTGAAATTGAATTCGGATTTTCATCCAATTGATTAAAAATATGGTCCTGAAACCATCCTATAAACTGGTGATTATGTGTATTTGATAACCATTTTTCATCCCTTGATGGATTCAACTTACTAAGAATTTATTTGTGAGTTTCAATATATGGAGCAACCTCCCAACTGTTATGAAAAACATAAATATGGTTCTGCTCCCGATCTATAATACTGATTGTCACAACTTCTCTTCCAAAAATTCCCTCACCCTTAATGCATCTAGTGTGACGAGATTTCGGGAGACCAATGCTTTCCACATCAGATAGGTATTCAGTACAAAATTCAATGGCTTCCTCAACAATATATCACTCCACTATACAACCCTTTGGCTGACTTCGATTTTTGACATGCCCTTTCAAAATCTTCATATACCATTCAACAAGATATATCCATATATAGTGCATAGGACCACAAATTCGAATCTCTCTCACCAAGTGAATCATCAAATGAACCATCATATCAAAGAATGTTGGCAGGAAGAACATTTCTAATTCACATAATATGATGACAATTTCTTTTTCCATAGCTGGAAATTTCTCCGGGTCTAAAACTTTGCTACATATAGCTTTGAAAAAGAAACAAAGTTTGGTTAATGTATAACGAACATTCTTGGGAAAAATGCAACGTAAATCTATAGGAATTAGATCTTGCATCAAAACATGGAAATCATGTGATTTCAAACCTTTTAACTTCAAATCATTCATTGAAACAAAGTTCTTGATATTTGATGAATACCCCTCTGGAACCTTTACATCATTGAAGAAGTTGCAAAACTGAAATCTCTCTTCCCTAGAAAGAGTATAAGTAGCTGGAGGAAGAAACATTCGATTTTCACCCTTCACAGGAGCCAACTCTTCTTGTATTCCCATGTCAACCATGTAAAACCTTGCCTTAATTCCATATTTTTTTGCCAGGGTCATTTAGCAACGTTCTGATAACACTTCCACATAAATTTTTTCCCACATGAATCACATCAAGAAAATTCCTGACGTACAAACAATTCTAGTATGGTAATTCAAAAAAAACTGATCTCTTTTTCCAACCGATTTTCGTAAGGTTTTTCAAAAATGGTTTACCAAAAACAGTGTTCAAATATTTTAATTTCTCAAATAGCTAATCACCTGTCAGTGGAGACGGTGCTGCACATTGTTCTAAACTTCCAATTAATGATGTATTCCAAGATCGGTACTTATGCTGACGAGGTAGAAATCTACGATGTCCTAGAAACACAGATTTTGATGAATGTTTTAACCTAATTGATTCTGTATCTTCTTCGTACATGGGATACCCTTGAGTTCCTTTAATGATATAGCCTAAAAAATTTCTATAAGCAGGGAAATTATTTATTGTCCCATACAACATCACTCTCAATGTGATGTATTCACTTTTATAAGCATCATACAACATAACACCTGAATCCCACAATAACTTCAAATCCTCGATCAAAGGATCCAGATAAACATCAATATCATTACCTAGTTGTTTTGGTCCTGATATAAGCATAGATAACATGATGAATTTTTGCTTCATGCATAACTAGGGTGGCAAGTTATAATTTACCAACATAACATTCCATGTACTATGAGTGCTGGTTTGAAAACCAAAAGGATTCACTCCATCTGTAGATAACGCAAGATGAAGGTTTCTTGGCTCTTTTCCAAATTCAGGATACTCATGATCAATTTTCTTTAATTGAGGAGAGTCGTCTGGATGACTTAATTTCCCATCTTTATTTCTTTTATCTACATGCCACAAAAATTTTCTTGCAGTTTCTTCACTTCCATATAGATGCCTAAACCTTGGAATGATTGGAAATTACCATACAACTTTCGTAGGATTGGATTTATCTTTCTTGTATCGAGAAGCACCACACTTTGGGCATTCTGTAAGTGATTTGTTCTCCTTACGAAACACTATACAGTCTTTCAGGTAGACATTCATTCTTTCAGAAATCATACCCATCGAGCGTAGCATTCTTCTAGCTTCATATGTCCAGATTGGGAGCTCATTATCTTCTGGGAGCATGTCATTCAAGAGAGAAATTAGTTTCGTAAAACTAACATCACTCCATCCATTTCCCGATTTCAATTTATACAAATTCAGTACAGTTGACAATGTTGTATACTTAGTGCAACCAACATACAATGGTGTCTTTGCACAACTCTTTAATTTCTCAAAAAAAAATTGGGCAATCACGGAGTTCATATTCAATTTTCTTTGTCATTTCCTCAATACGATCTTCATCATCATTGACATCTTTAATCACATCCTCCATACAGTCTTCTTCATTATCCATATTTGTATTCGTATCTGATGATCCATAAAATGCAGTTTTATCCCAGCCAGTAGCTACATTCACCTTTTCTCCGTGTTTATTCCAACATTTATAACTCTGATCTATTTTGTGACATATAAAATGTTCTTTCAACTCCTTTGGAGTAAGTAGTCTAGAATAAAAACAATGTAAACACAGACAAAGGATTTGAAAAGTATCCTTTATGTGATCCTTTGCAAACTTGATGAACTCTTTCACTTCGTTCCCATACTCTATTGTCAAATGATTAGCATCCATCCAATCTTTATTCATCTTCATCCTATTTGAATCTCAAATATTAGTATTTATGGTTCAAGTACACAAAACAGGACTTCCAAATATAGTAGAAGAGAACCACTTCCTTATAAAAATAGAGATTAATAGAGCTTAACCATTAGTATTTATTCATCTTCATTAAATATAATTACTTTAGATTCATTATAGTTTCCTCAAATCACCCCAGACCAAACACAAGAATAATCAAGAATGATACATCTACCACTCCTAGGTCTCTGCCCTACATTCAATATCATCATTCCTAAATACCCATATATCCACACATACACATGTCACAAACACATAAAAAACCATATCCACATCAGAACCAAAGTACCAATATGGATTTCAATCAGGTTACTCGACTCAAGTGGTGGTGTGTAAGAAATAATAAGAAAATATAATAAGTATATAGTCACACATAAATCTCAAACTGGTGTTAATAATCCAATAAACCCAAGGTATCATTCCATCTATCAGAATACTCTGAAGGATCCCATATGCGATAGTAGTCCCAGGTGGTGAAGTTTCCTGAGGAGGAAGGGGCGAACATGCACCTATTGGGGTTCGAGGTCAGGTCACTGAGGTTGAAGGTGGCCCAATACTCCTACAAGGGTTTATTCCATATTTCACAAACCATGTCCTGGTACCCTAGGATGTTAACCTACTGCTGGTGGAAGTGAAACCATTCCTGATGATCATGCCAAGAAGAAATGGAAACCAAGAGGGGGGAGTGAATCAAAATACCTCAAGCAAGATGAAAAAACATGGTATTTGAGAATAGGTTAGTGGATTTCGTGTTGTCTAGACACCTATCCAATAGACTCCGCAAGCGGTGATGGCCCCTGTAATTGTTGCACGAGGTGAAACTTTCACCTGAGAAGCTGAGATCAATGAGGCCCTTCCTAGCCATGAACTGAAAAACTCCATGATGGCCTTCCTCTGGAATGGGCTTCTACCTTTCCTTTCCTTTGGGTTGTAAATGACATTAAATTCACCCCAACAAATAATGGATGGTGGCTGGGATCGAAGGTATTTTGTTCACTCCATAGAGATTCCATTTGAAGAGGGTCATAGATTCCAAAAACAAAAGTCATAAGGAAGGAGGTGTCACTGTTGGACACCTTGGTAGTGATGAATTTATTGCAATCTTGAACAGTCTCAACAACATATTTATTATGCCAAAATACCCATTTGTGTCTGTTGGAGGGGTCATAGTGTAGAAATCCACGAAACTTAACCTTCCAGAAGAATTATATGATTATTATAGGATTTTTTTGTTATTTGACAACAACAACAATGAAATTATGATTTTTGATTTCTATAGTAAGGAAGTTCGATTTAACATGGGAACTAAGACCATGAGAATTACATATGAAGATAATAATGATGGGTAGGATAGGGCTTTAGCATTGTATCTATATCTAGTATCCTTATTGAAGTGGGAGGACGATCTCTCATTGAGGTCCCTTGATTTTGAACATGTTCATAATCTGTTATGGTTGGTAAGCTTCATACGAGTGGGAGATGAGGATCCAAAGGGGTAGGGGAAGGATGGGTAATGAAACTTGGGGGCTGGTGAGGGAGTTCTCTCTGGATTAATAAGTATTTGGAGCTGGATGACAGGCTCAGAGCCAAGGGAGACAGAACAAACACTGCTAGGAAGGGGCCTGGCCACTACAGAGAAGCAGTCAGTAACCTCATCAAGGGAGAAGGACAGAGATGGAGGTAGGGGTGGAAAGTCTAGAAATCTTGGTGGTCTAGGCATCATTCCATACAAGTGAACTTCCAGAAAAAGTCACTTAGATAGCATGAAGGAAAGAAGGGGGGAACCCCTCGAAGAAAATAGGGTTCAAGCATTGGATGACCTAGAAATGCATCAGAACTGGGTGGTGTTGTCCTTAAAGAAAAAGGTTATCCTTCATTCCTTACTTTATGGTTACATGGTGTTGGATTTAAGGGAATTGATGATACCTAGGAGGAATCTAGTGAAACTGGAATCCAAGAGTGAAGGACCTTAAATTTTTCATAAACTTCACTCTGGTAGTGTAAACTCATTGAACACTATTGATAATGAGCATATCAATATTTCCACTAATACTAGGTTTCTAAAGAGATATTTTACATGAATAAACCATCCCTTTAGTCTTAGATATATGGATTTGAACTAAAAATCCAACATCCTAGTTATATGTTGTTTCGTGTGGTGTTGAGCCGCCACAAGCCCCTTCTCATATCAGGTCGTTATTCTTGCATAACACGCCAAAAATTCTGGGACACACCCCCTTTGGTCCATGAATCATGAACTTAAACCTTTTTCATCCTCTACCCATATTTCACATGGTGTAGGGACTCTATGTATGGAAAATTTACCTCACCCTCACTATATGTTCTAGTTTCATGATATAAAACCGTGTGACATTTTGGTAAAATATATTCAACCTTAAAATACATTATCATAATCCTAATAACAAGATATTAAAATGTGTGTCCAATGTTCTCATTGCATGAAGTTAAAAAACATGGTTCATGTCCCTATTGTATGATATAAAACTTTGAAATGAATTTATCCTTCAACCGATAGGGCTCCCTCTTTCTGATGTCGATCACTTACCACACCATGTTGAAGAACTAAATAAGGATTGATTCCCATTTAATATCCTGGGATATCAAGAGAAAATTATATATCATTGGCTCAGCTCACTCATTGAACTACCTAAACACTTCCATCAATGAAAACAAGTTTTTCTCTCACTCACGGATGCACTCCATCTATTAAAAAATTGTGTTCAATCTATTAAAAAAACAAAACATTATGGTCAACTATTTTTTAAAATATATATTTCATTTTTTACAAATGAAAAAATTCACAAGGAATTCTATTTTCCTAACTTAATCTAATTTTATAAAAATAAAAACACACATATTAATAAATCCCTTTTAAAGAAAATCAACCCATGTCAAAAATTACCCAAAGATTACACATTTTGATTTACAGTAAAAAACTATACTAATAGAAAATCCTAGAATAATGGAGTAATGATAAAATAAAAAATAAATAATCAAGGTTAGATAAAAACTAAACTGTAGAAAAAGTAAATAATAAAGGTAATCAATGGGAGTAACTCATAATCACAAAATCATCCATTAAAATATTTTTGGGAAATAAACTACTTTTAATTGGAGAAACATAGGATGATATCTGACCTATAGGTTCTAATGGAAATTGACTCACTCATGGAACACCACCTGGTTATGTGACCAGACAATCAATATAAACGAGGCCTCTTGGGGACATCAAAAATAGACTCAAGTGATCACCTCAAAGCTAACTAGAGTATAACCCATTTGATTACTCACAAATCTAAGGTCTCCCATGTACCAACTACCAAACATAAAGCAAAGTATTCATCACAATCATCAATAGTAAAATCCCAAAATAAAAAAAAACCATTCATCCTATGATAAGCCACTACAAGGGGATTCATAGATTTTTCATACCGTACAAAGAGAATCACGAAGGGCGGCGGAGGTCCGACATGCGAAGCTTAGTGGACGGTGGAGGACTGGCAATGCGAAGCTCGAGGGAGGCGGTGGTCCGGCAATGCGAATCTCAACAGGAGGCGAAGGTTCAACAAAGCAAAGCTCGAGGGCGGTGGAGGTACGACAACACAAAGCTTAGTGGGCGGAAGAGGTCCGGAAACAAGAAGCTCGAGGGTGGTAGAGGTCCGACAATGTGAAGCTCAGCAGGCAGTGGAGGGGAGTCACAGGGTTCCAGTACTGTGAGAGCTTTAGGTTACGATGAAACGAGGGAAATGTATGACTGAATTTATAAAAAAATGTACTATGGTTCTATCAGTGCTAACAAAGTGCTGATAAAGACTCCCTTTATCAGCGCTAAGAAAGTGCTGATAAATCCTTCCTATATCAGCGCTAACATTTTAGCGTTGATAAAGGGATTCTTTATCAGTGCTTTTCTAGCGCTGATAAAGGGTATTTTATGAGTGCTTTTTTAGCGTTGATAATGGTTTTCTTTATTAGTGGGTTTTTCTTAGCGTTGATATAAGGTGGTGCTTCCCTTTCCCATTTTTGTAGTAGTACAAGCACTTAGATGGTCCTTATAGAATACAAGTAGCAAGCTTCACCCTCATCTCCATTGTTGTATACAGGTGACTAAATATTTTCATAAGAGACTAAATCAAGATATTTCCTACCTGAGGGCCTCCCTCCCCATTAACTATGAGTGGGTAATGTATCTAAAACTCTATATAGGTATCATAAATCAAATTTCAATAGTACTGAAAACCGTTGTGGGGTGTCATCCTAGAGCAGAGCCAAACCACAGGATTACCAGGGCGTGACCGCAGCGTGACCGCGGCGTGACCACGACATGTTGGCCTAGTCTAGTGACATCCATGGGGAAACATCTTCCGACCAGGAGCAAAGGGAGTGGGAGGAGGCGGGACAACATTCCAGTCATCGCACCGCTAGTAGAAATTGTGTTTAGTCAGTCTCAACATTGATCACAAGACTCATGGAATGCTGTCACAGAGCTGATCATCCATCAGATTCCCCATTATTGTAGAAAGATCCAACTACACTATATGAGGTGTGTGTTGTTTACTATTCTCACACAGAAAAAATAATGTAGAAGAATTTTCTCTACAAGGGTCAAAACACTCATCTGATTATCGGGATCATAAAAATATTAAACTCTGAAGGACACTTTTCCAAATAAAAATATCATTATAAAAGTATTCTCAAGTCTTCTTATTGTCCAAAATTTACTATGATTCCCCTCGATCACTTAGATGGTCCTTGTAGAATACAAGTAGCAAGTTTCACCCTCATCTCCAATGTTTTCTATAGGTGACTAAATATTTTCATGAGAGACTCAATCAAGAGATTTTCTACCTGAGGTCCTCCCTCCCCATTACCTATGGGTGGGAAATGTATCTAAAACTCTATCTAGGTATTATACATCGAATTCCGATAGGACTGTGAACCATCATGGGGTGTCTTCCTAGATCAGGTTCAAATCATGACATTACTGCGGCTTGACCACGGTGTGACCACAGCATGACCGCGGCATGTTAGCCTGGTCCAACAACATCTGTGGGGTAGCATCTTCCAGCCAGGAGCAAAGAGAGCGGGAGGAGGTGGGGAAACATTCTGGTCATCGCCCCGCTGGCAGAAATTGTGATTAGTCAGTCTCAACATTGATCACAAGACTCATGGAATACTATCACAGAGATGATCGTCACTATTATTTAGTTTAAAAGATAGCGCCCCTCCGTTAGAGGGGTTTTATTATAAAATCAGGTATGTTTGATTAAAGAGGCATGGGCTTTGTCAAGAATAATGGCATGAAGATCTATTGCATGAATATGTGTTGAAAATTTATATATTAAGAGTGCATTCGATGTGTTAACATAAAGAAGAAGTCTTGGAAGAGGACCGAGGGTGAAGGTATGCATGGAATAATTTCATAATTAAATGACATTCATGATTTGGAGATATTGATATGTGTTTGGTGTCTCAAACAAGGGATTAATCACCCCCACAAATAATTAACTAAAAAATAAGCATAAAATAAATAAAATTTCGGCATGACCCATCCGTATGTCGGACATCCATGCAAAAGGAAAAGAAAATAAATAGAAGCAACACAGTAAAAGCAGACAAAAAATGAAACACACTATCAATCCCTCAACTACCCCGATCTACCTCCCCTATAAAGAAAACCGTGTAGCCACCTCCAGTTCCCTTCTAGACCCCTTTGTAGAATACAAGTACCCTCCATCCATAGAAAGCAGTAAAAGGCCTAAGTGGTTGATGCGATAAAGAAAATAAAACAAAAAATCAACTACAACATACATGTCTCCTCTTCCCCAGCACCAATGAGTGGGATGCTTGTGTCATTGCAGACAGAGCTTCAACAGGATTCTTCCCGTGTTTCCTAGATTTTTCACCCTTGTATTTACCAGTCATATGCATTATGAAAAGGTGTTTGTACATGTAATGTTGCTACGAACAGTTCCAGTGTAAGCATTTCTAGTCTAATAACTAATAATGTAAGCACTGCTACTGTAATGATGTTAGTATAAACATTACTAGTGTGAATACTACTCCTGTAAGAAATTCTTGTGTAATATTTCTACTAATGAAGCCAAATGTGTAAATATGTAAACTTTTCTAGTGTAAACAGTGTTGTTAGTATGGGCTGCTAGTGTAATCACTCCTAATATAAAGGTTACAGTAGAATTCATGCTAATGTAAGAAATTCTACTTAACCACTTCTAGTCTTATTCTAGTGATGATAATGTAAATATGTATTCGAACTTGTTTTTGATGGTGTCAAATATTGGAATATTCGGATTGATCATCAATTTTCTTGCTTTTAATGATGCTACTAAAAATAACAGAACCTACATAATAGGATTGGGAAAATTATAAGATGTTTTATGTTATAGAAATTCAAATATAAAATAATATAGAGGTAATAACTTCCTAATGTTTATGATCTCATAAAAAAACACCTTAAACATCCATGTCATACAAGAACAATAATTATAATAATGATTTCTTTAAATGAAGCTTTAGTATGAGGCTCCTAAAATAGAACATAGTTTAATAATCATTAAAAAAGAATGAAACAAAAAAATGCAGATTTGTATTGTTTTGTTAGAATAATACCAAGAAATGATAACCATAGACCACTCCTATTTGTAGTTGATAAATGCTCACTCCTTCGGAATCACTTTCAAAAGAGCTTGACGAATCAGAGCTGCTGTTGGGATTCACTTTCTTATCAGAAGAAACATTGACGTTTTTAGCACTAGTGTGGGATGGCTTAGTTGAAATTTCAGGCTTGACAATAGTATCCTATAGACATGAATTCAAGGCCAATTAATACACCAGAGCCTCATCCAACCTTCCTTCATTGTATTAAGTAGAAATCAACAGAGTAAACAAAAGAAAATTTATTTTTTGGACCCACGGATAGAAGTAGCATAAGGAACTCTGACACCACTACAAATTGATTCAGTTTTTTGAGACATTTTATAATATTATTACAAGTAATAATACCTAGGGTAAAGCCACTTTCATTCATCATTCTATGGAAATTAAATTCATGGTATTCTTTTCCTTTTCTAAGAAAATATTGCATGACATAGTCATATATGTTGATATCAGCACACCCTTGTTTTCTTGTTGCCCTGTACATGTACATGATATAATTAATATGATTCAAATACAAATTTAAAGGTGTTTAAACTGCATGCATAATTAATTTCCATAGTTTAAACTAGTTGTAGAGTTCATTATGCATACATGTTCATTTGAATACAAATTTAAAGGTGTTTCTTTTATTGTGCCATGAGCAGTTTGAATGTAATAATCATTGTATTTTAAAAAATATACACACATAGCTTACTAAATACAATCATAGATAGAAAACAACCACGATAATTCTTTGAAAAAACATGTAAAAACACACCTAAGTGAAACATACCTTTAGAAAAGACAAGATCCATGGAATCTCATACCTGCAACCCAACTACAAATAATTTCATGAAACCAAACACATTCAAATCTCCAGTCATACATGAGCTTATAACATTTCCATGA
Organism: Viscum album; assembly: GCA_963277665.1. Classification (NCBI taxonomy): domain Eukaryota; kingdom Viridiplantae; phylum Streptophyta; class Magnoliopsida; order Santalales; family Viscaceae; genus Viscum; species Viscum album. The sequence goes on along the minus strand of OY728138.1, from coordinate 740,500,520 downwards.
ACACTGAGTTGTGTATCCAAAAAACACCAAGTTCCCCCTGCACCTAGCCCCCCTCCCCACTCCCCCTGCACCCAGCCCTACCCCCCAGCACCCAGACCCACCCCCCTGCACCCAGCCCCACCCCCCTACACCCAGCCCCCAGCCCCACCCCCTGCACCCATCCCCCCTCCCTCCACCCAGCCCCACCCACCCTGCACCCAGCCCTCTGCACCCATCCCCACCCCCAGCACCCAGCCCCCCTCCCCCCTGCACCCAGCACCACCCCCTGCACCCAGCCCCATCCCCACCCCCCTGCACCCAGCCCCCCTGCACCCAACCCCACCCCCAGCACCCAGCCCCATCCCCTGGACCCAGCCCCACCCCCCATCCCCCCCCCCACACCCAGCCCCACCCCCCAGCACCCCCCAAGCACCCAACCCTACCCCCTACACCCAGACCCCCTCCCCACCCTCCCCCTACACCCAACCCCACCCCCTGCACCCAGCCCCACCCCCTTCACCTAGCCCCCTCCCCCTATACCCTTCTTACAAAGCTACCTATAAACCCAAAAAAATATCTATCATTTACCATATCATTCAGGGACTTGGGATCTCAAAAAACCCAACCAGTTCAATCAATAGAACAACTTTAGATTTTACAAAATGAAAATTTTAGAAATAACAACTGAGGAATATATTCCTTTTTTACCTACATTAATTTAGACTTGTAAATTCAATAATTTCTGAAAAATAAAGAGATAATAAATGTAATACAATGTCTCTATATGAGAATCATTTAGAGCTAAGTATTCTATGGTAGTAAGGGCATCTCTTACCCATATGCATGACTAAGGATTCTAATGTTAGATTTATGTAAATGCATGTGAAAGTTTATGCAGAACTTTTCAGAAGAAAACAAATTAAACATTCTCATCCATACAAAAATTCAATTCAAGTTCTTAAAGTACATATATAAGTCTCCCTACAAAGTCAAAAATGGAGAGGATTAATATACCCCCCATCACCAACATCCCTATCCCCATGTCCATGCCAATCATCATCAACATCATCATCAGCATCAGCAACATCGTCAACAACCTCATCACCAACAGCAGCATCAGTAACATCCTCGCCACCAATAGCTCTATCGTCATCAGCAATATGTTATTTCATTTAAATACACCAATAATATAGATATGACTTTATATAATTTCCTTACCCATATTTTCTCCCATGCTTTTTCCTTAATCTCTTTACTGATACGTCTCCATGACACCGGTTCCACCAGAATGATATCGTGATACTTGGCCAAAGTGGACATGAAACTTCTACACTGCGTTGCAGTTGGACCTACCATCTGATTTTGTCAATTGTAATCCACCATTAGCTATTTCTTGAGATTCCAAACTTCCTTCATCCGAGTGCACCCATGTCACCTAGCAGAAGATCCCACCGAATAAGAAAAATAGGGGGAAAGAAGAATTAAGTCACGGTACAACATGACAAAAATAAAGTGATATAATTTGAAACAGTTATAATCAAAAAACCATCTGCAGATTTCTCAATAGACTATGATGGATCTGTGGTATTTCCTAACTCAGCAGCTTCTGTAGGAAGTGTCTGTTCCAGTGCATGCTCTGGGTGACCTTCATGCACTGGAGTGGAAGCTAATGGAACAGACCCATCAGATGTTGGCTGGACGGTAGGAATTTGAGGCGGTGTAGACACAAAAGCATATGAGTAGTAGGATGGGGGATACATCATTGGATATGGATATGGTAAAGGTGGAAACATCTTTGGAGGAGGTGTAGTCATGGCTTGTGAATAAGAGGGTAGCTGAGATGATGATAGAGGCATGGATAAAAACATCCCTGAGGACTCAAGAGGATGGAAAGGTGTGGTGGAAGGGGTGTCCGATGGTAGGTTAGTGTGGAAATGGGTATGATGGGTGCTCTGTCTAGGTCTAGGAGAATCCCCACTCATACCCATGCTAACCAGATTATGAGTCAAATCCAGTGGAATTGAATGTCCCTAAAAAAATTGATAAATAATATTAACATGAAATTATATGTAATGCAGAAAAAAAACATTACAATTATAATACTCACTGATGGAAGCGAAGGTAATGCACACTCACACCCCAGTCGATTGAGATCAAATAGTTGCTTCCTTTGAACTTCTATAGTATTTGTCATAATCTACATAAGAAAATCTAATTTAATGAAACAACACCAGAAAATACAAAAAAAAAATTCATTCCAAACTGAAATATAATTAAAGTAATTATAGTAATACTAACCTAAGAAACTCATGTCAATATAAACTGAATGAACAGTGAACATATATGGTTGATTCTATATATTACCGACCACCACTTAAGGTTCAACATCAACTCTCACAATGGGACAATTTGATTCATCAAATGAAATATTTTTGCCAACACCAACAGGGACCTCAATGGTGGCAATTTAATCACCAGCATCATGAAAAATATGTCTAGGGATTACGTCATTAATGACACCATAATCGGGTCTCAGATGATCTTTCACATAAAACACTTGTTTATCCATTGATGCCAAAATGTATGGTTCATCAGTAGGTAGGAATCGACTCATATTAATAACTCTGAATCCATAGTCATCAATAAATGTACCATGACGTCTCATTGAATCAAACCATTTACATTTCATCATAGTGGCTCGACCTTGAGAGTAGAAATCCAATAACAATATTTTATCAACTAGCCCATAATAATACATATCTTCATATCGAGGTCGACTATCTGATACACTGGAATAACAATCTATTATAGCAGTTAACATAACGCCATCATGTTGTGTTCTCATTTTCACCGCTCGATCTGTTGTAACAAATTTATACCCATTGATTATTAAAGATTTACATTCACAAACCAAAGAATTATGACCAAAATCCAGCTCACAATTCTTGAGAAACAGATTCAATAGGTACACTCAACACCTAAAATATATATGAATAATATAATTAAATAGATATCTATTTTTTTAAACTAATTAAATTAATGGTAATACCTTTGATTTCAATAAAGCAGGAAACTCTAGGCTATGCAAAGCCTCTCTCCTTCTCAAAGACAAAAATCTATGAACTCTACTTATAATTTTTTTATGTTCCCTACATAAAATGATAATAAAAGTGTAAGGTATATTTAAAATTTCATAATATGAGATAACATATAAATATCCAAATTACTTACTTGATATAGTCATTGAACAAACCACAGTTAAACAAGAATGTGCGATGTACCATCTCCCGCTCTTCAAGGCTCAATGTATCCAATGTATAAGACCCAATAATTCCTCCTGTTTAGGGAAGATATGTAAACGAGGGCTCAATTTCCCCATACTGGTCACCTTCATTTCTCATTGGCCGATTATGTCTTGTGGTGACATTAGACAAATACATTGAACAAAAATCCATACATTCTTGAGCCAGATAACCCCTCACAATCAAACCTTCAGGATAATTATTGTTTCAAACATATGATTTCATTGTGTACATATTTATTTCAGTAGGATACATCCACTGAAAAGAAACTGGTCCCTCGATAATTGTTTTAGTTGGAAGATGAACCATTAAATGCAACATGCAAGTGAAAAAGGATGGAGGAAAAATCTTTCCCATCTCACATAAAATTAATGGCTCCTCCTGCTACATTTTTATCAAGAATGACTTGGATAACATTTTAGCACAAAGGTCTCTAAAGAAATAGCACAAGAGAATCACTATCACCCTTACATTATTGGATAGCAAATGCCGAATTGCTGTTGGAATCAATTCATGAAGAAGGATGTGATAATCATGAGTTTTCAGAGATTTTAGATTCACATCTCTTCTGTTGACTCATTTAGATGTGTTGCTATAATAGCCATTGGGAACCTTGATATTCTCCAATACTTCCAGAAATTGATCTTTCTCTAACGGTGTCATCACATAAGAAGCTCAAGGAACTTTCCATTTGTTTTCACCGATACACATAGGATGCAGTTTTGGTCAAATACCCCAATCCAACAAGTCTCGATGAGATCAGAAGTCATATTTGGTCTTCCCCTTGATATTCAGAATAATTTCAAGCAACATTTCACATATATTTTTCTCAATATGAATTACATCTAAACAATTATGTAACAAATTGGTAGACCAATATGGAAATTCAAAAAAAAAATACTTCTCTTTTTCCAATTGTAAGAGGTTTCAGTGTCAACATTCTTCCTCATTTTAGATTTCAACTGACCTTTACCTAATGAAAAACTGAAATCTTTTAATTCATTAAGCACATCGACATACGTTGAGGTGGTTGTTCAATCTCAACGTTATTATCAAACCTCCAATGATTCTTCCTATATTGATGATCCATTGGCAAGAATCGTTGATGCCCCATGAAACTGAAACTACGATGATATTTAAGCCTTATCGATCATGTATTCTTCATATAAAAAAGGCATGATAGTTTTCCCTTCGTGCTCCACCTAAACATCATTGCATAAGCAGGGAAATCATTTATGGTCCATAGAAGGGAAACACGCATCTGAAACATATTATTTGAATAAGAATCGAATGTCAGCACACCGAAATACCAAAGTTGTTTCAACTCTCTTATTAAAGGATACAAGTAGACATATATATCATTACCAGTATCAGAAGGTCCAGATATCAGTATACTCAAGAAATTGAATGGTTTTTTCATACACAACCATGGAGGAAGATTATAAACATGAATAAAAACTGGCCACATGATGTGAGAAGTAAGCATCTGACCAAACAGATTAAAACCATCACAGGATAGACCCAACCTGACATTATGCACCTCAGCTACAAAATTAGGATGTTGGGAATCAAATGTCCGCCATACTAATCCATCTGCAGGATGAACCAACTCATTATTACCTTTAATTCACACTGCATAATTCCATCGCATATTGGCTGAGATTTCTGCAGACATGAATAGATTTTGAAGTCTGGGAATCAATGGAAAGTGCCAAATGACTTTTTGTTCCACACGAGATGGTGTTCCATCTGCATTTTTCTTCCATTGATATGTACCACATTCTTTACAGTCATTACGGTCGGTTGTTTCTTCCCAAAATAAACTGCAATCTTTCAGACAAGCATGATCTTTATTAGTATCAAATCCAAGCTGCTTAATTAACTTCCATTCCTTGTAATTATTTGAGGTAATATCTGCACCATCAGGAAGCAAGTCCATAAAAAATGTAAGAATGTAATCAATAGAGGTATTAGAAATTCCATACATGGTTTTCCCATGATATAACCACATTAAAAATTCTAACTTGGTCATTTTAGTACATTCCTGATATACTGGAGTTCTGGAATCATCCAATAAATTTTTCAATCTCTCATCATCATCTTCAGTATTTTCCTCATGTGTATTGATATCATTGTATTCTTTCACTGGCATACTATCTCCTTCAGTATGATGGACAAATGGAAACTGGTCGAATATCAAATTCTCCATGCCACTTCTTTCGTTTTGTTCGTGACTAGTAGAACATTGACTCGTCTCTCCATGGTGATACCAAACATAATAGTTTGTTTGAAATCCAAATTTTGTTATATAATAGCTAACTTATTCTCAGATTAACCATGATCTTCCAACACATTTATAGCATCGATATTGTATACAACCTCTATCTGAAGCATTGTTAAATTCAAAACCTAAAAAATTCTCCAAAATATTTTGAAATGCGGTTGAAATCCTATCGGTACGATACATCCATATTATATCCATTCTATAATAATAAAAATAAAAGTTATCTTCCAATCAACAATTTAAACCATAATTAAAAAAGGGATATATACTATAGAAAATAAAACTATAAGAACATAAAAACTTAATAGTTAATTCACATTTGTATTGAAAGTGACTTATTTTTATAACCAATTTCAATCCTTTCAATATCAGAGATAAAATTCTTACTTCTATCCTATAAAGGGATGATCAACAAGGTAAACCATAATTTTCCAAGAAAGGTTTCATGTCTATGATAGAGTGGTATGTGTCATTATAGTTGAACTAAGGGAGAGATAAAAAAGTTTGTCCTCTCTTAGGTGTAACATAAAAAAAATCAACTTTTAACATTAAAACACACCCTTTAACATGGGTTATTACATTTAAAAATATAGGGAGAGATAAAAACATTCATCCATAATCAAAAATATTTTAAATGAGTCCCATATTCATGTAATTTAATATTTACCATGGGTAAAATTTTAATTCAAAGAGGGAATTTTTTTTAAAGAAAACCACTTCATCTCCATGAATTAATGAAAATAATTTTGATAATTTATATAAAAAAATCATGGGTATAAAATATTTGTATGAATATACTAGAATATGAATTTAATAAAATAAATCACTTCATAGATTTTTTTTAATAAAATAATTACCTAGAAACACCTACTGCATACAAAGTGGAACAAGTCACAACAAGACTCTTAAAAAGGGAAAGGTCATTTTGGTAAAATAAATGAATTTAAAATCAATTGAAAAATAAAATACACGTTATTAGATTAATATCAAACACTAAATTTTACACACACCATGATTAGGGTTCTCATAATAAATAAAAATGAGGGAAATTGAAGTGAAAATACCAGGGGAATCTCCCTTGGGATTTAGGTAATGTCTTTTGTGTCAAATGTCATCAATATCTATTTTGGATTCTTATGGCGTACCCTCATTTAATTTTGAGTGATGAGTTAACTGGATTAGAATTGATCTATTTGGTTGGAATACCTCCATCATAAGCTATGGGTTATAATACTACCATTCTTATAAATTCCAATGTCTCTATCTATTCCTTAGAGTATATAATAAGATCAAAATCATATTTTGGATCAGTTCCATATTTTCATCTATGGTCCAACTAAAAACCCTTAAACGTGTTTACTGTAGGAGAATGCTTTCCCTTAGAGAATATTTTAGGTTTAAGTTCTTTGTATGTTACTATCTTTGACAATTGGAGTTAGGTAAATTTATATATTATCCTACCTATATATTCTCCCTTCATTCTCAGTTTGGATTTGATCTTCTAAGGCCATTGAATCTTCCTTAGGAACATCACTTAGAATAGGGTGCCTAGGCTCAAGGAATTCTTTCTCCATCCCCTTAATGCTAGTAAACTTTCCCATTGATATTATTACTATAGGTTTTGTAAAAGACAATAATCCTTACACCTCCATAACTTCTTCCCTTATTTATACATTTTTTATCATTTGATGGTTTTTTTATTCAAATTACATTTCTTCTTCAGACAAGGGTAATACAAAATACATATATTGAGGATATCAGACCCCATAATGGTGGCGAGAATACCAACCCTATCTGATTTATAGGTAGAGGATCTTATGCCCCAAACCCATGGGGTAAATTTCTAACCCTTACTAGGAATGGTTAGATGAAATTATTCCCTGGTGTAAATTTATCATCAAGGAGGGATTCTATTTACTAATAATTATTAAAAGATAAGCCTGTTTACTATAATTATGATATGATCGATCATGCTAGATTCAGCACATGCCACATATCTATCTTCAGAAGTAGCTCCACCATCATGTCCAATGTGTAATGTCACTTTTTAGGTATGGTTTATATGTAAAAATATAATCCTTGATGAAGATTCTAGGTCACCATATAGTCTTGGTATAGGTATACGATGTGTTCCCAAGGTAAACATCATATATCCCTTATGGAATTGATATCCCATGTACAAAACCCAAAAAGGGGAAGTAGAAATATGACTATAATATGTGTGGAGAGGTGAACATGGTGTGTAGGATCCATAAGGATAGTTGGCAGGTTCTCCATCTTCACAGGTCATGTTCTATCAAGGAAAAATGGAATGTGGTATTAAACCTCAGGTTTTGTGAGGCTACTCGGGCTTCTTGGGTGTATATTTCCTATACACAAAAAAAAATATCTAGATAAGGGTAACATATTGTATGATTTAACCACACAATGTGTGGTATTTAACATATCCTATAATCTCTAGCTATTGCACCTACCAAAGTACATGATGCGTGTTCTTTCGAACTATACGCCATGTAATTGGATTCTAATATCTAAACATTACTATAGTCCTCGATTCATTTCTAATTCCTCTTATTTTTCTTCATATATCACTTGAATTGCCTTTTTCCATGATAAACATGATAATACCACCTATGTAAAGTGGTTTCTATCCTTTGGTACCTAGATTGATGATTCATATCACAATCTTGTCGATGTGCATATTGTTATTCATAAAGAAACCCCTACTCTAGACTCCCCTATCCCATTTTATCTTATCATATAATCCATCCTCATGCTATAATCCTACATGGAGAACACACAATGTAAATATATGGAACCTATTTTAATTGTGAAATAAAATAAATCTGGGATATTAGTTGAATCATCAACTAAAATCTAAAGTTAGTGATGAACATGTAAAGAACAGTGGGAGAAATAGAAGAAACCACAAGAATGGAAATGATGATCCTGTATGATCAGGAATCATCAACGTTCGCATACAATAAATAAACAAAGAAGTAATTTTTAGTCCCAATATCAGTTATCCCAATATCATAATTTCAACCAAATATCATAAGTTAAAAAGGCCATCTGCTACCTGAATATTGATTCAATTTAAATAAAATTATTCCATGTTCAAATCAAGAAAAAAATGGGGATATATATATATATATATATATATAAATTCCCTACCATGATGGTGAAATGATGTTTGTTTTATTCTACTTCACAACCAAGGTAATTTTTATCGACATCACTAAAAAACTAATATTTATTCCCTGATTTGTCATCACCACCAAGCCCTCGCTCCATATTATTCTTCCACTCCCTCTAAGGTTCATGTGGTCATAGAACAACTAACCCTAGAGAGATTTCATAATATGGATTAAATAAATAAATTCATGGGTTTCTCATTATAATAAACAATTAATTAAATAATTAAATTATTTAATTAATCATCTCATGACCGAAAACACCCAAGAGTCCCAATTAAAATTAATCTTAAGCCATGAATATGGTAAAATTCACATTTTATATTAAATCTGTATCTTGGTTTCTCAATACGAGACTCTATTTAAGATATATAAGAAACTTTAAAAACATAAAATGCATGGACTAAAAATAATATAGTATATTTTTATATTATTTTTGAAGATCCTTGACACTCTATTTTATATGAAAAAGAAGACTTGGGGTAAACATCACAATATGGAACCAAATAAACCTTCAAAAAAAATTTGTGAAGTTGCATACTCCATGCCTACTGGTTTCCACTACTTGAATAACTACCCCTTATCTTAGAGTCTGTTAGAATGGATTCCTATAAAGAGATGGGTCACTCTGTAACAGTAATTCTAGAAACCCATGAACAAATTCCTACCATATTTTGTGAATTACATGTAGACCCCCTCCCACTAAAAGAGTGGTATCATTAATACTAGGAAAAACTCATTATAGAGGAGGCTAGTGAGATTCTCTCTCCCCTCACCCACCCCATGAGGGAAAACTACTACCGAAAGATCCTTCCCCCTGAGTGAGGAAAATTTTAACCTAGGATTTCCTAAAGGATCCTCCATTACTCCAAGCCATCATGGGATTCACAACAAATATCAAATTTCCTTTCTATATTAACTCCTACAATATATCTGAAGGAGGATTAATAGATCCCCCATCCCAAATGAGAATCCTAGACTCACTACACCATAATTAGTTGGTGAATTCACTACAACACTAGTTAAAAGATTCTAGGAGGCTCCTTTCCACCCCTTTCTCTCCTACCAAAGCCACCACCCAGCTCACAAAGCTATGGAAGATACTCCATCCTTAGCTCTAGAACAACAACAGATAATTATAATTCAAACATCAAATTAGTAATAAACTCTATAGGACCATAAACATTCATTGAAAAATGGAAATGAAGTATATATCAAACTACTATATGAATTTTGAGACATCAATCCATGTGATTCTCCAAAATGTCAAAGTGATGAAAATACATAGTATTACCTTCATAAACAATCTTAGGGATAAGACTAGTACCATAATCAAAACTAAACTAAATGAAATCTTGGAGAGTTTGATATAGTCTTGATTAAATACAATATCTAGCCTAAATGGGTTACTTCCTTGTCATTTCCAACTAATCGGCCTATAAGAATACCTTGAATGCATCACCAAAATGCTTAAGAACTCTAAAATTCTTGGAATAGAGCTAAATTATAGGGATCGAAATAAAGAAAATTCAAAAGGAATATATTTTAATGCATGAATCTCCAGATTCCAACACATCAGAAAATAATATAGAGGCTGAAAAGCATGAAAGATATGAGACCAAACAACCACAAATTCCTCTTCATCCACTCATCTAATAGAAAAAGAGTGGTGCCTAATGCTCCCTAGCATTACCTTTTTACTCCAAACCCAAATCTAGGTTCACTTGTTGATCAAACACATATGTTGAAGTCTATCATAAGATTTATATTGAAAGTAGGATAATTTTGAGGGATGATATCTCAAAAAATGAACTCAACGGAAGATATCTCAACCACTGGAAAAACAATGAGAATATATTTCATACATAGATGCTGGAGCTATGGACAGGGAGGCGGAGGCCAGTACGGGACGTTTCTGGAGATGGGGGAAGTTGAGGCGGAGGCCAAGGCTAGGAGGAGAGGGAGCCGAGAGGGGGGGAATCGCTGGAGCTAGGGAAAGGGAGGCGGAGGCCGGGACATTGAGGCTGAGGCAAAGGCCAAGAGGGAGGTCGGGAGTGGAGGCAGAGGCCGGGGAGGGTAGGAGATGGCCGGGACTCGGTGGTCGGATGGCCGGTAGGTAGAGGTCAGTGAGGGGAGGAGAGGGCTGAGCGGTGGAGGTCAGATGGCTGGGAGGCGGTGGTCGGGGAGGAGAGGAGAGGGTCAAGAGTTAGGGAAGTGAGGAAGAAGAAAAGGGCTGGGAGTCGGGGAAGCGAGGAAAAAGAAGAGGGTGATGGAAGCGAGGGTAAGGGAGAGGAGGAGCCTGATGGAATCCGGGGAATTGGGTATAGGTTTACCACGGTTTTATTAAAACCGTGGGAATAGATAATAAAAAAAGAGATATCCCCATGGTTTTTCTAAACCGTAGGGATAGATGAATGGGGAAAGATCCCCTTTCCAATAGGGAATTTCCACATCAAAAACAAGCTATTGGAAGTTTACCCTTAAACTCTTCTTTTCCTATTTGTAGATTTGAAGAAAGGAATGGCATCACCTCATCTGTCTCTTCATCTTATTGAGAATCTTAAATGGTGAGTTTCTTCATGGACTTGAATTCTGTAAGAACTCAGATCTTCTTTTCAGGTATGTTTTTCCCTTTCTGGTCATTTTTGGAGAAAAGAGGAAATTCTGGAAATTTTCTAAGTACACGTTGTGTACTTTATGAGTACACACCATGTACTTCCTTTCCGTAGGAGGCCTTGTGCTGGTTGTGTAGTAGCCACACACACAGCCATGTGGGAGTGACTTGGAGGCCTCTTAAAGCGGAGTACGGAAAAGGTGAGTACACACCATGTACTTAAAAAGTACACATCATGTACTTTATTTTTTTATTAAGCGCATCGGGGTCACGTATAATCGACAGAAACACCCCCTTCTTTGTTCGTCTCATTCAGGAGCATCGTATGACCGCAAATATTCGATGAACCTATGAGCATCCGTTCGTCCTCTGAATCAAACACTATTGGTTGCGTTGGAATCGCATCAGTGAGTTCTCTCTTCTCCTAGATCATCATATTTTGATTTCTTATCTCTCGTGAGATATCGTGGGTTGAAAGTTTTAGACATTTTTGTAGATCTTCAATGTTCTAAGGAGATTCAAGCCTTGAGGTTCACATATAGCGATCTCCTAACCCCGAGGTAGGTGGTTTGTGCCTTTCCGTTCAAAGTCTTTGAGTATTATGTGCAAATTCCACTAATACCCTTGAACGGGGCATTGCGTGTTTACCGTTTTACCCCTGTTGATTTCCTTACATGCTTGTATTCTTGTGTAGAGGTAATTTGGATATGAATAGGGTGATTACTATGCTTTGGATGTATTTCCCTTGCATGTTCTTTTTACAACCGTTTAGTCCTGTTTAGATAGTTTGGCTACCTTTCCTATTTTCCATGCCTGTTGCTGTAGGATGGAGAGTTCATATTTCTGACATGCTTGTTATGTTGTAGACTATTTAGCCAAGTAGTTCTGTAGGTTTACTTGGCCATATTACACTTCTATGCTCGTTGACCTAAACAGGGTCGTGAGAACCTGGTGTAGTATACTATAAGGGGAATTGACCGGGTGAGCTTCCTCATAGAGTCTTTGAGCAATTTTGGCTATAAGGGGGATTGAACGAGTGAGCATCCTTAGAGTGCCTAGAACCACTTGGGGATATAAGGGGAATTGACCGAGTGAGCTTCCTCAAAGAGTCCTTGATTCCTTTAAACTATAAGGGGATTGACCGCGCGAGCTTCCTCATAGAGTGTTTTAATTGAACGACCTGAGCTATAAGGGGAATTGACCGTGTGAGCTTCCTCAAAGAGTCCTAGACCTTGGGGATATAAATGGAATTGACCATGTGAGCATCCTCAGAGAGTCCTTGAATACTTTAGACTATATGGGGAATTGACTGTGTGAGCTTCCTCAGAGAGTCTTGCTTAACCTTTGACTATAAGGGGAATTGAATGTGAGCGCTTCCTCAGAGAGTCTTATTATAATCTTATGACTGAACCAAAGGGTTTAGGCTGAGTGCACTTCCCAGAGGGTTGCTTGTACTTGTTAGGTAGGACAAGAGGGGATGAATGTGAGTATTCTCCTAGAGGGTTACCTGTTTGTGTTTAGTTGCTTGTTTAGATGTTGCTTGATATAGAAACTGTGGATTTTTTACTACTGAGTACCTTCCTATTTACTATTTTATGTAATTTCACCTTCCATATATTCACTGACTGTTAGGCACAGATATTCGGGTGGTTGACTACTAGGATTTAGTCTCACACCTTGTTTGGGCCATGCTTTTGGGCCCAAACATAATATATTGTTACAGGTATAGACAAGGGCAAGAGCCCTTCTACTTCAGGTACTTGATTTTCCGTGGAGCTGGAGAGCATGGGACTACGCTATGGATTGCGATGATGAGGAGTTTATGTGATTTCTTTTTCACTTTGGTTTAGCACTGTTGTATTCCAGCATTGTGACTTGTTGTCTATTTTCCTATACGTATAGATCATGCATCATTTTATATATGTTCTCCAGTTTATAATTTCATTTTTCTATTATATGTCATTATTACTACTTCTGATCTTGTATGTATTTGTTTACTTCCACTGTGTACTCTTCCAATGAGGTCATAGTTTCCCCCCTATCACACCCAAGGCCCTCGCTACTAGTCGGCAGCCTCTAGCGTTCGGGGAAATGCGCTTGAGGCGATGTGACCAACTGGGTATGGGGCACCTCAGGGTGGCTTCCGAAACCAGGACATTATAAAGTGGTATCAAAGGAATTATTTTCTCTTGATTTACTGTTTGGAGCCTTTAGCCGAGGATAGGAAGGAATAGTTACTTGGTAATAAGTTGTGCCCGAGATTATCTAACCCATGTACAGGGAAAATCCAATCTACCTCGTTAATTGCAATTTTTTCTACTTTTGCAATTATTACGATTTATTTGATTTCACCTTGAGAGATTCACATGATTTGTGATGTTTTTGTTGATATTATTGAGGTTCTATTTCTGTTGAAACCCGATGAGATGAGGGTATGCCATCTCATTCATTATATAGGCACTTGCTAGAAATCACATGTCATGCATTTTTGTCATGCCATCTAGGATGAATTAGTGATTTCATGTTGTTGTGATAGATGTTGTGTAAAATATGCATGCTATTATGATAGTTGCCATGATAAAATACCTATTGTTTGATAGGATATTGTTTTGTGTAAAGTTTTTCTTGAATGGATGCCAAACTTTGGTTCTTTAGGTTTTATGGGCCCTCATGGACCGGAATTTGGTGGATCATTACTCTGTTTTCCTTTTTATAACATGTATAAGATGCCAGAATTTGATTTGTGGGGTGTATGGGCCCTCATAGATTGGAATTTGGTACTTTCATTGTTCGTTTCAGTGTTTCCTGTGTTCCAGAGTAGTTTCTGAGCCTTACTGTTTGGAAAAACCCCTAATACACGCCGTGTAGTGTTAAGTACATGCCATGTGTTCTTCTGTTCAGGAAGAATCTGTTTTTTCTTAAGTACATGCCATGTACTTTATGTACACACCGTGTAGTCTCTGACTGTGTCATAGGTCGTGTGGGTAGATACACAGGATGGGGAAAGTCCGGTGGGAACACGCCGTTTAGCAGACGAACACGCCATGTAGTGTCGACCCTATGTCCAACCGTGTAACCAACAACACAGACGTATAACAATGTCGCGAACAACACGGGTTGGTGTTAACCTTTCATGTACATTCCATGTCCGCCTTGAACACGCCGTGTAGTCTGACCCAGGTATTCGGCTGTGTCATGAACAACACAGGTCAGTGTTATCCCTTCATGAACACTCCATGTCCATTCATAACATGCCGTGTAGTGTGAGCTGTGGGTCAGGCTGTGTCATTAACAACACGATTCAGGTGAAGCTTGTCTAGTACACATCGTGTCTATCTTGCACATGCTGTGTAGTCTTGTCTTAGGAGAGCCATGTTGCTTAATTGTGTTGAAGAACTTGGTTAGGGAAAGAGGACTCAAGTACAAGACGTGTGTTAAGACAACACGTTGTGTGTATGGGGTGTTACACGACTAGTTTAGGTAGGATTACATGCCCATGTAAATGACTTAAGGGAACACGTTGTGTTGGAAATGTACACACTGTGTAGTCATGTTTTGTAAACTTGAGTGCTTTATTTCTCATGTTCCATTCTTACACTCCTTGTTTTTAGTCCTTGTTAGTCTTGATCTAAGGTGTGTGCTTGACCTTACAGAGTCATTCCACCAAGACGTCCTCTAGTTGTGTGCCAGTTGCCAGACGGTGATCAGACACCAGACATGGCCGATCAGGGACTACCTGCAGATCCTCCGGTTGTGCTAACTTGGAACCAAATGTTGTACCTGACATAGGTGTGGATGCACAATTCAGGGAGGGCTTCTTGAGGATGATGAAACCTTTTAGGGAGTTCCACCTCTTGCCCCGTCGATTTCTGATTTGACGTGGGTCTTTCAGCAGCAACATCCTCCCACTTTCTCGGGGGATAGAGGACCCCAGGCTGCAGAGTCATGGCTAGAAGCCACACTGATGATTTCTGAGCATCTGGTGATACCTCCAGAGAAGAGGGTGAAGCTTGCTACCTACATGCTCTAAGACTCCACCAAGAGGTGGTGGGATGTGATCTCACAGGCAGGCTGCCAACAGAATATGGCTTGGGATGAGTTTCGGCACATCTTCTACGATTACTTCTATCCGGAGAACTTGAGGGTCGATCGAGCCTAAGATTTCATGAGTCTAGAGCAGGGTACTCTTACTATTATGGAGTATTCCTCTTGCTTCACAGATCTGCAGCGTTTCACACCTATTCTAGGAGGTGATGAGTTGTTCCTTGCATGGATGTTTGAGGATGGTCTGAGGCATGACATCCAATCCCAAGTGAACATCTTCAGGTTGACTTTAATATCCTATATTTTCAAACATGTGATGATTACTGAGCACAATCTGAGGGATTTTGGAGCTGTGAGATAGGGCGGTTCAGTATCCAGAGTTATTATTCCTCCTACTGATAGCAAGAAGCACCACAGGGAGGATGCACGAGGAGATCAGAGCAGGCAAGATGCATCTTCCTATAGTCAGGTGGTGTGCTACCAATGTGGGAGAAGCGGGAATACAAGGCCACATTGCCTGAGAGACTTAGTGGAGTGCTGATCTTGTGGCAATATGGGTCACCTTCAATGCTTTTGTCAGTTCTTCTCACCAATAGTTGGTGACAGGGGTTCTTCTATGACTCCTTGTTCAGGAGTAGCACCACCAGTTTCTCACCAGTCTGGGAACTGGAGTTCTTCTAGCCATTCAGGCTGAGGTGGAGGTCGTGGACATGGTATCCAGTCACCCAGTTTTCAGCGACATCAGGGCGGATCCACTCAGAGTGGTCATGCAGGGTCACAGGGTTGTGGCACGGGCTAGACTTTTGCAGTGGAGCAGACCCAGCAGGAGCAGGATCCTGGACCTTCTACAGTTCGAGGTATGATCTTAGTATCCTCGGTTTTATCTTTAACTCTTTTCAATACAGGGGCTTCCCATATCTGTATCTCTGTCACTATTGTGGAGAGCCTTGGTCTCCGTATCTTTTCCTATGCCAATAACTTGACGCTAGACACTCTGTTGGGGACTAGAATGACTAGTGTATATCAGTGCAAGGAGTTCCATCTAGAGGTTGGTGGGTGTCACTTTTTATGGGACCTATATGTCCTAGATATGATATGTTATGATGTCATTCTTGGAATGGATTGGCTAGTTCCCTTCCAAGTAGTTGTCGAATGTTACCACCGCAGGGTGAGTTTCATATCACGAGAGGGTGAATCCTTTATTCATAGGGGAAAATGGGATGTCTAGGTGAGTAGAGAGGGTCCAGAACATCATGGGTTGGGAGGAGTTACAACCCAGATTGCTAGTATTTATCTAGATAACCAGGGGACTTCATAGTTATACTTTCCTCTAATGGTGGATCGTTTCAAAGATGTCTTTCCAAAATACTTTTCAGGTTTTCCTCCGGAGCGCGAGGTAGACTTCTCGATTGAGCTTGTGCCAGGAGCGGCACCAATGTCCATTCCTCCTTATAGGATGGATACACCTAAGTTGCAAGAACTCAATAAGCAGTTGGAGGAGTTGCAGGAAAAGGGTTTCATCTGACCGAGTACTTCTCCTTGGGGTTCGCCTATCCTGTTTGTGAAGAAGGCAGACGGTACCCTCAGTATTTTTGTGGATTATCAGAATCTAAACCAGTTGATGGTCAAGAACTGATATCCCTTGCCTAGTATCGATGATCTATTTGATCATCTTTGAGGATCCCAGGTGTTCTTGAAGATTTACTTGAGGTCCAGTTATCATTAGTTGCATGTTAGACCATCAGATATACCTCTTACAGCCTTCTAGAGAAGGTATGGTCTATATGAGTATATGGTCATGCCATTCGGTCTCACGAATGCGCCTACAGTTTTCATGGAACTGATGAACCGAGTGTTCCATCCATACTTGGATTCTTTCATGGTGGTCTTTGTGGATGATATCTTGGTGTACTCTTACACTCGATACAACCATGCTACCCATCTTGAGATCGTTTTGAGTACACTGAGAGAGCATCAGTTATATGCTAAGCTCTCAAAGTGATGCTTTTGAATGGATCAGATTCAATTCCTGGGTCATGTTATCTCAGAGGCAGGAGTATCAGTAGACCCAGAGAAAGTGAGAGCTGTAGTTTTCTGGGAGTAGCCGAAGAACATCTTTGAGGTTCGGAGTTTTCTAGGGCTGGCTGGATACTACAAACGTTTTATACAGGACTTTTCACGCTTAGTAGCACCGCTGACAGGTCTGACTAATAAGGGTGTGAAGTTCTTATGGTCAGATTCTTATGAGTCATCCTTTCAAGAGTTGAAAGGGATGTTGAATTCAACACTGATACTAGTCTTGCCAGAGCCAGGAAAGATCTATACTGTTTACTGTGATGCATCAGGTATTGGGCTGGGAGCTGTACTTATGCAGGGAGATAGAGTCATTGCATATGGGTCTCAGCAGTTGAGGCCACATGAGAGGAATTTCCCGACACACGATCTTGAGTTGGAAGCTATTGTTCATGCCTTACAATTTTAGAGACATTATCTTCTGGGATAGCATTTTTTGGTTTTCACTAACCACAAGAGTCTCAAGTACATTTTCACTCAGCATGATCTGGATTTGATACAACGCAGGTGGGTTGAGTACCTACAGTTCTTTGACTTTGAGCTTTCCTATATTCCTGGGAAAGGCAATGCAGTGGCTAATTCATTGAGTAGGAGGACTCAGATACATGCAGTTCAGGAGGCCATCAGTGAGTGGCAGCTTATGGATCTATTCTCTGAGATGCATTTGGAGGTGCATGACAGTCAGGGGTAGGCATTTCTTTATTTTGTAGCTGTTACCTCTACTCTTTTGGATTGAGTTCGAATGAGGAAGCTATCAGATTATGAAGTCCTAGTCCTAAGGGATAGTGTGTCAGGATAGGACCCTATTTATGTATGGACCATAGGAGAGGATGAGATATTGCATTTCTAGGGGTGTGTATGGGTGCCAGCAGAAATACGTGAGCCGATGATGTGGGATTTTCATTCCTCGGTTTGGGAAGTTCATCCTAGTGTCAGCAAGATGTATCGTGATCTATACTGTCAATATTGGTGGCCAAGTATGAAGAGGGACGTTGCTGGTTTTGTCATGAGATGTTCCAATTGTCAGCAGGTGAAGGCAGAGCATCAACGACCAGTAGGGCTTTTACAGTAGTTACCCATTCTCAAGTGGAAGTGTAATGATGTAGTGATGGACTTCATGACCGGTTTAATGAGGTCTCCTTAGGGAAATGATGTTGTTTGGGTTTTTATTGAAATAATCACTAAGGTTTCCCACTTCTTGTCGATCAAGGATACCTTCAGTATTGATGAGCTGGGATGGTTGTACATACAAGAGAATGTACGTCTGCATGGATTTCCACACTCCATTGTTTCAGACAGGGATGCGCGTTTTACTTCTCGGGTCTGACAGGGGCTTCAGAAGGCTTTGGGTACATAGGTACTTTTGAGTACAACTTACCACCCACAGACAGATGGCCAGTCCGAGCGTACGATTCAGATGCTTGAGGATATGATCCTAGCATGCATTCTGGATTTTGGAGGTTCTTTGGAGAAGCATATACCTCTTGTGGAGTTTTCCTACAACAATAGTTTTCAAGAAACTATTAAGATGACACCTTATGAGTCTTTGTACGGTAGGCCATGCTGATCACCCTTATGTTGGTTGGAGGCAGGAGAGGCAGCTTTGCTAAGACCTCGTCTTGTTCAGTTTACCGCAGAGTAGATAGAGTTGATTTGGAAGATGATGGCTACTGCACAGTCTTGACAGAAGTCTTATGTTGATCAGCGGAGATGACCTTTGGAGTTTGAGGTTGTGGATCAGGTTTTCCTACGTGTCACACCGAGGTTGGTACACAAGAGGATTAGACGATAGGGTAAGCTTTTGCCGAGGTACGTTGGTCCATTTGAGGTGTTGGAGAGAGTTGGGTCGGTTGCCTATCGGTTGTAGTTACCTCAGAGGTACCGAGCTATGCATGAAGTCTTCTATGTTTCTCAACTTCGACGTTACTTTTCAGACCTGTCTCACGTCTTCCAAACCGAGGAGGTTGATTTAGAAGTAGATTCATCCTTTGATTAGAATCCTATTTGGATCTTCTATCACAGTACGAAGGTTCTTTGTGGCCGGTCTATTCCTCTGGTACTTGTCATTTGGTAGCACGGTCGAGTACAGGATGAGACTTGGGAGAGGGAGGTAGACGTATAATCACAGTGGCCAAAACTGTTCGAGGTTTCTTCTTCTACGTCAGGCTAGGGAAATTTGAGGATGAATTTCTTTAATGGGGAAAGTTTATAAGAACCCGGATCTTCTTTTCAGGTATGTTTTTCCCTTTCTAGTCATTTTTGGATCAAAGAGGAAATTCTGGAAATTTTTCAAGTACACGTCGTGTAATTTATGAGTAAATGTCGTGTAATTCCTTGCCACAGGAGGCCATGTGCTAGCCATGTAGTATCCACAAACACAGCCATGTGGGAGTGACTTGGAGGCCTCTTAAAGCAGAGTATGGAAAAGGCGATTACACATCGTGTACTTCAAAAGTACACGTTGTGTACTTTCTTTTTTTATTAAATGCACCAGGGTCACATCTAATCGATAGAAACAAACCCTTCTTCATTTGTCTCATATAGGAGCTTCGTTAAACTGTGGATCTTTGAAAAAACTCTGAGCATCTATTTGTCCTCTGAATCGAACACCATTGGTTGCGTTGGAATCACATCGGTGTGTTCTCTCTTCTCCTAGAGCATCATCTTTTGATTTCTCCTCTCTCGTGAGATATCATGGGTTGAACATTTTAGAAATTTTTTGTAGATCTTCAACGTTATAATGAGATTCAAGCTTTGAGGTTCACATATAGTGATATCCTAACCCTGAGGTAGGTGGTTTTTCCCTTTCCATTCAAAGTCTTTGAGTATTATGTGCAAATTCCAGCAATACCCTTGAACGGCATATTGCATGTTTACTGTTTTACCCCTTTTGATTTCCTACCATGATTTTATGCTTGTGTAGAGGTAATTTGTATATGGATAGGTTGATTGCTATGATTTGGATGTATTTACCTTTCATTTTCTATTTATGACCATTTGGTCCTGTTTAGCCAGTTTGGCTACCTTGCCTGTTTTCCATGCCTGTTGCTGTAGGATGGAGAGTTCGTATTTCTAACATGCTTGTTATGTTGTAGACTGTTTAACCAAGTAGTTTTGTAGGTTTACTTTTACATATTATCCTTCTATTCTCGTTGACCTACATAGGGTCGTGAGAACCTGGTGTAGTAGACTATAAGGGGAATTGACCAGGTGAGCTTCCTCAGAGAGTCTTTGAGCACTTTTGGCTATAAGGGGGATTGAACGAGTGAGCATCTTCAGAGAGACTAGAACCACTTGAGGATATAAGGGGAATTGAACGAGTGAGATTCCTCAGAGAGTCCTTGATTTCTTTAGAATATAAGGGGATTGAACGTGTGAGCTTCCTCAGAGAGTCTTTGTTTTAATTGAACGAACTGGGCTATAAGGGGAATTGACCGTGTGAGCTTCCTCAGAGAGTCCTAAAACTTGGGGCTATAAGGGGAATTGACCATGTGAGCTTCCTCAGAGAGTACTTTACTACCTTAGACTATACGGGGAATTGATTGTGTGAGCTTCCTCAGGGATTCTTGCTTTACCTTTGACTATAAGGGGAATTGATTGTGAGCACTTCCTCAGAGAGTCTTATTATAATCTTATGACTGAACCAAAGGGGTTAGGCTAAGTGCATTACCCAGAGGGTTTCTTGTACTTGTTATGTAGGACCATAGGGGATGGATGTGACTATTATCCTAGAGGGTTACCTATTTGTGTTTAGCTACTTGTTTAGTTGTTGTTTGATATAGAAACTCTGGATTGTTTACTGCTGAGTACCTTCCTGTTTACTATTTTATGTACTTTTACCTTCCATATATTCACTAACTGTTAGGCACAGATCGTTGGGTGGTTTTATACTGGGATTTAGTCTCACACCCTATTTGGGCCATGCTTTTGGGCCCAAAAAGATTATATTGTTGCAGGTATAGATAAGGGTAAGCGCCCTTCTACTTTAGCTGCTTGATTTGCTGTGGTGCTGGAGAGCATGGGACTACGCTATGGCTTGTGATGCTGAGGATTTTATCTGCTTTCTTTTGTACTTTGGTTTAGCACTATTGTATTCCATCATTGTGACTTGTTTGGCTATTTTCCTAGACATATGGATCATGCATCATTTTATATATGTTGTACAGTTTATACTTTCAGTTTTTTGATGTATGTCATTATTACTGCTTCCGCTCTTGTATGTATTTGTTTACTTCCACTGTGTACTCTTCTAAAGAGGGCATAGTTTCCCCACTATCACACCCAAGGTCCTCACTACTAGTTGGCAGACTCTGGTGTTCAGGGAAATGTGCTTGAGGCCATGTGACCAACTGGGTACGGGGCGCCTCTAGGTGGATTCCGAAACTGGAATGTTACAAATTCCACCTCATTGGATTTCCCCTTTTCCACAACATCATTATCGTCATTCCTCATTTCATATGAAACCAAGGTACTATAAAAATTATCTAGTTTCAGCTCTTTAAGATCTTTATATTTTAGTACTGAAACTTTCAGATTGAATTGAGGTGGAAGTTTCCTCAAGATGTGCTTCACAATCTATATGTCTTTAATAACTTCTCCAAGACCTCACATGTCTTCCACTACAACATTTACCCTGTCATGGAATGCATCAACATATTCATTTGGGTTCATTATCATATCTTCATAATTGTTCCACAGAACTTGCAGCTTTTCCTCTATGACCTATGTATCTCCTTCATATATATTCAATAGGTTTTCCCACATAACATGTGATGTTTTTCATGAAATCACCTTTATATATATAACATTGGATAGGGATCCCCCTAAGGAATTGATTACCTTGGAGTCAACATCTAATTACCGTCTTTATGCTTCTGATAAATCACTACTGTTCATGTCTGCTGAGATAGCATGCATTACTACTGTAAACACATCCATTCCCAAAGATCAGAAGTAGTGTTGCATCTGATTCTTCCATAGCTGAAAATTATTTCTATCGAAGATCGAAATCACTTTATGATTGGTGACCTCTATATTAGAGAGACACATTGATATAAACCTTTTTATCTAATACCAAATTTTAGGTCTACTAGGATATATACCCTGAGGGGGGGTGAATCAGGGTATGAAAGATTAAAACAACTGTCCATTTTGATCTTGTTTTGTCATTAGACAAAACTCTATTATCTCTTTTATCCATTGTAGAGTATGAATAAATCTTAAAGCATGCACGAGACACAACAATTTTACTTGGTTCAACCTCAATGGGCTACATCCAAGGATCATACACTGGTGATGTGACGATTTACCAAATCCAATATAAGCACACTACTATTTACAATGTTCTAAGTGGACTCACTATTCCTCCTGGTTTACAACCACTCACAATGTGAAATCTCACTACTTTTTCAACTGAAGTGTGCTCACTGCTTTTTTAGAAGATCCACTCATAGTTTAAAGACTTGTAGGTACCTTCATTATAAAAAATGAATGCATCCTCCACTGTATGTAGATGATCTGTTGATGTTCCACTTTCATCCACTGATGAATAAAACTTTACCGCAGGTGTAATGGGAAATATTCCAACTTTTTCTCAACCCTAGGATGACTGGCGCGCTTCTCTAAGCCTAGTGAACAAGTGACACACAAACACTTGCACTAAACTCCTTTCTCCAACTCAAAACTTCGGCAACTCACACCCTTTTATTCCCAAACCAATATTGGCATGCAACTATCAATTGGCGTGCAACTTCTAAGTAACTCTATACTTGCGCACCCAAACCACTTGCACGACTGGAGATCGAATATTCTTTAAGTTTTAATCTTCATCATGAATAAAGAGGTTTATCCCTCTATTTATAGGAATTTTGAAGACCCTGAGTGTCGCACACAACTTTCCTCCTAACGCGCAAGTCCTGTCGCCCGAGCCTCTTTCGCCCTAGTCACCTTGTACACCCAAACCAAAAATTGGGTTCCCCTCTTTCATTTTACATATTTTGATGTTCTTATATTGAAAAACACATGGTGCACAACTTTCCAAGCCTCCAAGACATTGGTGTGCAAGTCCCTATGCTAAAAAAAACTTTTCTCTATTTGTTGATTTTGAGGCCCAAAAATTTAGAAAACACTAGAAAATGGCACCACCTTAGATAGGTTCTTTTTGTACCACCTACTGATCATACATTCCTTTATCATGGTCCTTTTTTTAATATGAATTGTCAATAACATCTATTGAACTCAACAACTCACCATGAAAACTACCTTTGTCAACAAACTGAACATTTAGGTCCGCTTTGTCCATAAACACAACATGGGGGCCTGCTTTTTCAACAAACACATTCACCTAAAAAATGATTCAATGTTACCTTGAGGTATTTTTTCCCAATAGAATCAAACCTAGGTCTAGATCCATAATAGTGGGTATTAGATCCTATAATAATAAAGTAGATCTATAAAACCCTTGGAAGAAAGAGAGAGACTGCAAGATATTGAGAAATGGAGGATAAAAATAACCAGAAGGAGATCGAACCATGTTTTCCTAGCTTCAGATTGCTTTTTGGAGGGATCTGAGGGGCCAAGAATCCTCCTTGATAGATCAAAGGAAGGTAGAACCGATTTTGGGTCAAAGGAGGTCCATACAAGACCTAAAAAAAGGGTTCAGGAATTTTAAACAAAAATTTAAATCTAATAAAAATCCGTCCACACAGTTTCCTAGTAAACGGTGCATGGTTTAGACAAATCGTGTGCTGGCTGTGTGCCTGTTATAAATGGATCACATAGTTTTTCTTAATAGGAACACAACTTGGCTAAACATGTGTTGGCCATGCAGAGCTCTCTATCCAAAATCTACCATTTTTCTATAGCAAGGAACACAGTTTGGAAAACCGTGCATAGGTCATGCGCCAACCATGAACTATCCTAGAATTTTTAAGATTCTTAAATTTTCAACCTAAAACAACCCCAAAAAAATCCAACCAAATCTCAATTAAAAAGGAGGGTTTAAGAATACCTGAAAATGGTAATGAGATGTTACATAAATGAACTTAATAAAATTATACTAAATTAAATACATGTTGAATATATTCTGAATTAAATTATTAATTAATATAATTTCATTATCCAGGATATTAAGTACAAGTGAAGAACACATTTGGACATAAGGTAAGGGATTCTCTTCGAACCCCCATTTTTTCCTTTTGGTTTTTTATCCCTTTTTACCCTAATGTAATTATTCTTTATTTTTACAATTTTTTTCTAAATTATGTGTATATGTTCCAAAATTATATATACAGATCAATTAATCCTTCTTTGATTGATAAATACAAGTTTTTATAATGTTCCTTATCAATTCCTTCTGATAAGTAAGCCTGATTAAAGGGAACTTCCTAATTTCCTATCCATATTCAAGTACACACCATAATCTTTTTTAAAACACCATTATTTTTATAAAACCCATTATTTTATCATAAAAAACTATCTTTGTTCATTTCTAGTTTTATACAAACAATTTTTCCTTTTCCCTTTTTAAAGACTCTTTAATATTTTCCCTTAAACCACAATAAGAGGCTTTTTTTTCAGAGTTTCTTAAACACTATTTTTACATGTTTTCACTTTAGTTGTACATCATTTATCATGATCTATTCCATTTTTATATTATAAATATCCAAGTAAAATTTAAATCTATTCTTTCATGGACACCATTATGATATTCCCTTTAGTTATGCCTTATTCACACTTACTCCTTGTGTATGGTGTATGTATGCTTCCATTTTATTTATGATCATCATTCATTGAATATTTAATTAAATATCTATATTTATTGTATCATGGATATGATTATTATCTTATTTGTATACCATTTTTACATATGGTGTTTTATTTGAATGTTATTTAACTGGGAAAATATTGATAAATTCATATTTTCTACTCAATACATATATTTTCATAAGTCATATTATTTATGAATAATATATATATGAATAATGATTTTTAATTTTAGTTATGGGTAGGTACTGGTATTTTATATCCCCTTGAAGTATCAATAGGTCTTATGATACAAAACAGTTGGCGACAAACCCTTCATCTTTATTTCCAAGTAGAATCAGATGGATTTTTACCCACATACTTAAACTGTATTAATGGTATAATGGTTCATGTTCCAAATAAATGACATCCAAGAAATAAAATTTTTATTATTTAGTATTCATTTATTACTTTCCATGATTTTTTTACCATGAAAAAAAAATATATGGTTTCATTTTCATTCTCAGTGTATTAATGGCATGTGTTTTTCAGATTTTTATTACATTGCCATAATAACTATTCCTTATTGAATTTTATTCACTTATTATTGTTTCATATAAAACTTACTGATCATTTGAGCTCAACCTTTTATTTTTTCCTTCCCCAGGTTATGAATATGAAATATTTGTTTAAGTGATAAGAAGTAGTTTATTTTCTATTTTTATGTTCTTTCTTTAATTACTAATGTAATAAGGGAACCATGTATGTATATAGTTATTAAAGACTACTAAACTGATTGATCCTTGGTGATGTGAACTCTTGTATATATTACATTATAGTAAAAAGGTCATCGACTCTGGGATACTGGAGTTGTATTTGTTACGATTGGTATCATAGAAAGTTTAGTAGAATCCTTGTGAACTAGATTTAGGAAATCATAGATTCGGGAACATAACCATAAGATATAATTTGAAGATAACTATAAAATAACATCCCAAACATACCATGTTTATAAAATTAGTTATGCATAAATTTTTTAGTTTATGTTAAGAAATTCACTAGTTTTGGGATTATTCTATATGGTTCATATTGATATGATCTAATATAATGCATGTCATCATTTAGAAATGGCACCTCACAAAAGGAATAGGAACCTCACCAATGAACATGATCCAAAGAGTAAGTATAATCAAATATTTTATGGTCTTATGCCAATATTTAAAAGGGAAAAAGTCTCCCAAACATTATCATTATATGAGGATAGAGGATCATGTGATAAAGAGTCAAAGAATAAATTATTTAAGCATTATGGATTCGGAGGGAAGCATGAGAAAAAGAGTAAATCTAAGAAAATATTGGATAAATTAAATAATAGGAAGAATTATTTTACCATATGTAATAATTTTGGAAAGAAACATCCTGGTACTTACTTAAAAGGAATGGGAGTTTTCTACAAGTGTGGAGAAAAATGCCACCGTGATTGTGATTGTAGGGCTAAGAAAAAGGTTTCCAATGTACAATGCTTCAACTTCAAGGAGATTGGACACTATGAAAATAAATGTCTCAAGAATCAAAGGAATATACCCCAAAATAGGATAATGGATCATGGTCAAGCTTATGCTACTACCATAAATGAATAGGAATGATCAATATACCCTTGTTTGGATTAAATAATTATGTTATTTGAGTATTTTATCAATAATGCTCTGGTTATAAAAATCATGAGATTTATAAGGATTGTATTGTAGTACTTATTCTTTAAGGAATTGGAAGTATGTGATGAATATCACCTGTAATCAGAAGAAGTGATTCTATTGTAAGTTGATCTTCTTAAAACCAAATGAGTTGGGAAAGATAACCTTAAATATGCTCTTAATTCTGAAATAATAATAAATAAGTGTATATGAGATAGTATTGGTGACCATGAAGGTGGTTAGTGATTTGATGGGTTATGTTATGGTATAATTATTAGATGTTTGGATTTATGGAATATATTTAACAACCTATTTTTTTTTATATTGGAAGAATGCATATTTTAATAAATGTTTAAAGTAGATTAAGGTATTCATATATTTGGTATGTGAAAATAAGAGCTATGTTATTTGGAGAAATATTATGTTAAGTTTATTTTAGAAATTTAGTGACCTTCCTTCTAAATTTCTAGTATTTGAATTTGGACAGACATATTTTGGATGAGTCTTAAGGTTAACTACTTATGGAATCGATTAAGTATATTATAAATTAAGATTAAAGTATGATAATTTGTCTCAACCATTTTTCTTTCATTAAACATTTAAAGGTTGAAGGAATGACTTGTGGATCTTATGATTCATAAAAGTGCTTCAGGCATAAATTTTTTCTTGAATATCTATCTCCAGATTTAATAAATTAAGTGGAGATAGATCGAATCACAACCAAAGGATAATATTTTGACATGGAAATTAATCAAGTAAGTTTATTTTCTCAAGTAACTATATGTATAGTAAAATAATCCCTCAACTATAGGAAAAGTATTTTAGAACAAAAACATTATCCATTTACTTTTATTTCTAAGAAATCAATGGCATTTTAACCAATCATAAATTTATAGTTTTGTGATGGTTTACTTTATAATTACCATTTTCTCTATCACTCACTATCAAAACTTGATAGTTAGATTTCCTTCTGTGTCCATATTTTTACTTTGCACTAATTTTATCCTATCCAAATGCCTAATTTTACAGGGACCTACACATTTCTCTTTCCATATTATTAATAGGATATATTATTAACCCAATTTACAATGTGGGTTTCCTACAATGGAATTTTCCAGTATTAACCATTGATTTTCAAAGTGGAATTTTAAAATTGAAAGGAATTAATTTATTGAAATAGGGGAGAATGTAACATACCAAAATTTCCTTTATTATAATTATGTTATATAGTATAAATCACATAAAATTACATTGAGAACATAATAAAAACTTTATAAATGAATAATGAATAAAATAATAGGTATTTCTAGAAATTAAGAAACCTATACAGATGGAATAATAACTTGAACATTGGAACAATATTATGACCATTAAGAGTAGTAATCTAGACAATAGAATAGTAACCTCTCCTATGAAAGTGTAAATAAAATTTAGGTATATTATAAAAGAAAAAATGATATATTATATCATAGTTAGAGTAAATGAGTGTTTTAAAAATGATAAATTAAATGAAGGTATTTTTATAAAGCATAACTGTTTAATTACAATCTTATAATTAATATAATAATTTAAAGGAAAATTTATTTTCATAAAATTTATTCCTAAATTAGTATTTTTTTTGTATTATTATTATAGGATAATTTTATGAGACCTCAATTAATTTTAAAATGTGTTACGAAATCAGTTATAATTTTAAAATCAGTATTTTTCAAATAAACCGTGATTTTAATTAAAAATTAAATTTATCATATTTAGAAAATTATTTTTGAAAAATGGAGTTCATTTTTGAATTCTACACATTGAAAAATAGTTGGGGATTTTTTGGTATTTTTCTAAAATAGTTTAATTTTTTGTGAGTAGTGAAATATGGCAATTTATGGTATTTAACATTTTAGCCAAATACATGAATTATTGAGTTGTGGATGATGTATGAATGAGGTAAGAATCCATTGGTTGGAACTCATATTCATTAGTTACTGTATTTAGTCATAAGAATCATCACTATTGATAGTATTGAGCCCAAATAATAAACAAATGAAGAAAATAATCAAAAAACACCCCTCTCCTCCACTATAAATACCACCCTTCACCGCCCCTTCACCTCACACCTTCTAAGAATTGGATATTTCTAATATTTTGCCCAATTCATCTCAAAAACCTATTCCACGCATCCAATAGATTCTGTTCTCAATAAAATACCAAACCCATGTGTCTTAAGGAGGTTCTCAAAGAGAAGAATTCAAGAGGTAAAACCTTCTCTCTCTCTTTCAATTTATTTTCTTTTTTATCCTTCCCTCAACTCCTCTATAAAAAAATTAATGATAACTTTAGTGTTTTATATATACTGAAATTATATTATTTTAATGGAATATCCATCATAAAATCCCTTCTTCTCTCCCTTTTATTCTAAAAATGAAAATATCATTCGTGATGTGTCGATTTACCACTATCGTGGATGATGCATTTTATTTTTCCATTACCGCCTTCAAGACTAGTCATAAAACCATTATAATAGTTAAAAAAGAATATAAAATGTATATTAAAACTTATTTAGTGTTCTTAAATGAGTATATATATACATAATATTAATTAATAAAACAAAACTAGTTCATGATGATCAGAAAACACCAAAATAATCTAAACGATTAACATTAAAATTTTATCTAACAAATCATACTAATATCAAAAAAATATAAGAACATTTAATATTATGTAAGTTCATTAATAACATATAATTTCAATTATGGACAACACTTTCCATTTTATATGATCTTTCAAACATGTATACATGTGAACTAATCATGAAAAGTAAGGAAACGAACACTCCCGAACGACAAAATTGAATCTTATAACTCATAAAAAAGGCCATAAATGAACTTAATAAAATTATAATAAATCAAATAAATGTTTAATTGGTTCTAAATTAAATTATTAATTAATATAATTTCATTATATAGGATATTAAGTACAAGTGCAGAACACTTTTGGACATAAGGTTTGAGATTCTCTCTGAACCCCTATTTTTTCCTTTAGGTTTCATTTTCTCTCACTTTACTCCAATGTAATTCTTATTTATTTTCATAAATTTCTTCTATATTATGTTTATATGTTCCAAAATTATGTATCTAGAACAATTAAACCTTCTTTTATTGTTAAATACATGGTTTTATAAGGTTCCTTCTCAATTCCTCCCGATAAGCAAGCCCGATTAAAGAAACTTCCCAATTTTATACCCATATTCTAGTATACTCCATAATATAGTTTAAAATACCATTATTTTTATAAAATCATTCATTTTATCATTAAAAACTATCTTCGTTCATTTTTGGTTTTATACAAATAGTTATTCCTTTTCCCTTTTTAAAGACTCTTTAATATTTTCCCTTAAACCACACTAAAGTGGATCTTTTATAAAGTTTTTTAAACACTCTATTTACATGTTTTCACTTCATTTGGACATCATTTATCATGATATATTCCTTTTTTACATTATTAATTCCCAAGTATGATTTAAATCCATTCTTTCATTGACACTATTATGATATTCCCTTTGGTTATGCCTTATTCACATGTACTCATTGTGTTTGGTGTATGTATGCTTCCCTTTTATTTATGATCATCATTAATTGAAGATTTAATTGAATATACATATTTAATGTATCATAAACATGATTATTTTATTATAAATATACTATTTTTATATATGCTATTTTCTTTGAATGATGTTTAACTGGGTAAATACTGATAAATTCATATTTTCTACGCAATACAGATATTTTGATAAGTCATATTATTCATGAATTAAATATATGTATGAATAATGATTTGGAATTGCAGTTATGGGTGAGGCCCAATATTATATATCCCCTCAATTCATCAAAAGGTCTAATGAGACAAAAATAGTTGGCAACAAACCCTTTTTGTTTGTTTCCAAGAAGAATTAGATGGGTCTTTAACCACAAAATTAAACCATCTTGACGGTATAATGGTTCATGTTCTAAATACATGGAATCCAATAAATAAGCATTTTCTTTATTCAGTATTCAGTTATTACTTTCCATGAGGTTTTCACTATGAAAATATGTAACGCCCCGACCCCAGCTACCCAGAGTCGGTGCATTACTTCATAACATTGGCATGATCACAAAAGATCAAGTCTCGAAAGACCGATTAGTTTAGTAGCCTTGGAAACACTAGATACATTCATAAACATTACATTACATCATAAAAATGAAAACTGCAATAACATGGTCTCCCTAGTCCACACTCATATCCTCACTGACTATTCTTGCAAGTCTGTCATAATACACTTCTTCACATCCTGGGAAAAATAAAACATTGAAAGGGGTGAGCTCAAATGCTCTGTAAGGATAACAATATAGCGGAAACTTTCATAAGAAAACATAAGCATTTAAGGCAATGTATAACTAAAACAAAAGCCTTATTGAACTTGAACTTCAGCATAATATGTCAAAAGTAAAATAAAATAATGCCATTACTTACTCACATGGATATTCTACTAGACGAATAATCACGTGAAATATCAATAACCACTTTCATAATGAGGGAATGTATAATGCCAGACATTCTGAAACATTTTGTCAAGGCCTCGGCCAAGACGTCTAAAATGATTAAGGCCTCGGCCAAAACCATAAATCAAATTGGGAAAGGGCCTCGGCCAATTCCATATCTAGTTGTCTCATGAGACCTACTGATGCATCGAGGAGCTATAGCGGGCTCCACCTGTCACTTATTAAGTCCAATACATTCCTCATATGAATAGGTTTAAACATAACATAAATATTCATATTAAAACTAGCATACGAAATGTCAAAAATTTCTCCATAAACTATGGATGGTATAAAAATAACACATCCACAGTCAAATATTTCACAAAATGTTCAATGGAAGTTTTTTATCATAAATCAATTTCAATTAAACTTAAAACCCATCAAAGGATGTTGACATGGATGAAATCAAAGCTATTTGAGGGAAATATCTCTCTCTTTTTTGAAATCATTTACAAGTCCCATAATTATAAAATAATTCATTTACCTTGAAAATATTCTTATAATCTTGTAAGGGAAGCTTCGACGAACTTATAATGCTGGAAAATAGCCGCACCCGCCGTATAAGTTAAAAAAACATTCTTACCTTAAATTTGTCAAAAAGGTCAAAAAGTACATTGTTTGGAAAACGACGATAAGATTCCTTTCAAAAACTTATAAGGGTATAAATGACTTTAACCCATTTTCCATTTAATAGTAAAAATGTTTTGAAAGACATTTTTAAGAAACATGGATGTGGATG
This sequence comes from Viscum album, assembly GCA_963277665.1. Classification (NCBI taxonomy): domain Eukaryota; kingdom Viridiplantae; phylum Streptophyta; class Magnoliopsida; order Santalales; family Viscaceae; genus Viscum; species Viscum album. The sequence goes on along the minus strand of OY728138.1, from coordinate 740,468,283 downwards.
ATAACGAGGTCCCGGTAGATAATTATGTATAAACAACCTTGGATAATGAAGAGGTTGTGAAGTAAACCCTTACCTTGTACTTTTCCTTGGTTGGGGTAGGTTAACCTCCTATATAATGGTGAAATAATTTTTATTAAATTATACAATAATCATATACATTCATATGATATCATATATGATCTTTTAACATTGCTTTGTTAACAATGTCTTAGATTTATCGTTGTTTCGGGTGTTAACTTACTTGTTTTATTTTATATGTTTTGTTACATAAGTCGTGTTTTTCATGGATAGGTTGTATCTTATTCATATCCAGAATGATATAATGTCCTTAAACATTATTTTTAAATCATCAAATGATAATTATACTTGAATGGATACGACGGAGAATGAATCTCATCGCGTTCGTGGAGACGGTAGTCCGTACGTACGCACGAGCGACAATATCATTATTTTGATATTAAAATAATATATAATTGGATATTATATCATATATACAGAATCATTATCATGTTATATTTATTATTTACATGAATTAAATATCATTATTATACCCATCTAAATAATAATATATTGAATAACAATTACACCACGACGTGGAGATGGTAAGCCGTACGTACGCACGTATGGTGACATGTCATTCAAATGATGGGTAGAATACTGAATATGGTTGTTCCATATTTATAATAAAATCACAGTATATAGAAGATACTAGAGTTATAATTTTATAATTGAAATAATAAACAAAGAGGGAGTGGAAGAAGAAAGAAACTTGAAAGAGGGTGATGAAAATGTTACCTCTTCTTCGGGTTCTTCCTTTTGATTTGATCAAAAGGACTCCTTAGGATGGCTTTCTGACTAAAGTAAAGCTTCTAGGATGAAGGGAGAGAAGTTTGGAGAGTATTTGGGTAGAGTTTTGCCGAACCAAAAGGATTGAAAGTGTGAATAAGGTGGTAGAGGTGGGGGCCTTTTATAAGAGGAGAGGAGGGGCTCTTTTGGAAAGATTGAAATGTTACATTATTATACAATGATTTTCGGATTATAAAGGTCCCACACTTATAAAATTCGTGGCTAAGGTGATAAGGGTTCGAAATCTCCTCATCCAATAGGCTTTGGACAAGTGTAAGACTTGGATTTTGCATTATCTTCTCATTTTATTTAAATCGTTAAATAATGAGGTCATCGCTGCATCATCATGATGTCATAAATAATTTAATTTATTTAATGTCTAAAAATTCTAAAAAAATACTATGATGTAGGAAATCTTTTTATCTTTCCAATGACTATTTATAGTCAAAAATATGACTTGTATAACCCCATATAAAAATTGTTTTAGTAAAACATTTCATGTTTGTGTCATTTTTTACTTTACCATTAAATAAAAGGTATTTATGTCATTTTCCAACTAAAGTGGCTCCATGGGGTCCCCAAGTTGACCCATGGATTTTCTTGGTCGTCCATGGCACATCAAATGAGGGTAGGACATGTGTCAAGCTCATCTCATATTATTAAAACATTATTTTTACCTTAAACTACACTAATTACCTCTAATCGCGATTAAGAACTTAAAAGTTACTATTCATCAAAAATTATTTTAATCTCATTAAACCACATTTTACTTATTAATGACAACCATGTATGTAGGATTTTTGAAAATCAAAACACAGAAGTGGTAATATTTCATTTAAACTAAAAATCAGTTATTTAACTACCACTTAGTGGTTTCACTATTCATCAAAAATTGAAGTTTTTCAGAACAATGCCAACATTTCACCCTAAGCTATAATTGATATTCCAAATTCAAAAATGATGTATATTTTACAAAATTACAAACATATAAGTTGCATTAATTAATTTTATAATTAATTCCCGTTGTCACAACAAATAGCGTGTTTTTAAGAAATAATTTATATCAAAAGATTGGCAATTGTTTATGTCCATTTTCAATGTTAAATTAATTATAATGACCACCATTGGATAAAATGGTAAAAATATATTCTAATTATACTTTAAAACCACTAAATATTATAATTTATCACTATAAATTATTTTGATTAAAAAATTTGTTTTTAAGTATTTTTCACTATTCATAAAAAAATTAGAAGTTCTCAGAAAAATACCAAAAATTCAACATAGGCTAATTTCGATATTCCGAATCCAAAAATGAAGTCCATTTTGATAAATAAAATTTATAAAATTTCAAAAATTAGGTATTACTATTCACAACGGCTAGTTTAATTAGTTGTGGTGTGTGTTAGAGCTCGAGGTTGCGTACAACACACGCTATTGCATTATTCGAAGGGAAACGTACCGTGGAAGCTTGGGGTGTTACATTCTCCCCTCCTTAAAATAATTGCGTCCTCGCAATTTCTAGGGTATTACTGCATAAAAATACTCGGGTGGTTCTTCATCATAAGTTCCTCAGGTTCCCACGTTGCCTCTTCCATTTTATGATTTCTCCACAAAACCTTTACCAGACGAGTCGTCCGGTTTCTCAGCACCTGCTCCCTCACATCAAGAATTCTGATGGGCTCTTCGCAATAAGATAGATTGGGTTCCAGTTCTAATTCCTCATAGGTAAGTACATGTGTTGGGTCGGGCATGTATTTTCTCAATAGCGATATGTGGAAAACATCGTGAACTTTGGAGAGATTTGGCGGCATCGCCAAATGATAAGCTACAGCCCCAATACGATCTAGAATTTTGAAAGGTCCGATGTACCTGGGACTCAACTTACCCTTCTTACCAAAACGTATAACTCCCTTCCATGGAGATACCTTTAGGAAAACATGATCTCCCACCTGAAATTCCAAAACCTTTCTTCTGTTATCGGCATAGCTCTTCTGCCTACTTTGAGCTGATTTGATGTGGTTTTGGATTACCTTTACCTTTTCCATTGTTTCTTCCACCAGTTCTGGTCCCACAAGTTTTCTTTCACCAACATCATCCCAACAGGTTGGTGTACGACATCTCTTTCCGTATAACGCTTCATAAGGTGCCATCTGAATGCTTGAATGGAAGCTATTGTTATAGGAAAATTCTACCAGTGGTAAGTATTGATCCCACATACCCTGAAAGTCAAGATAGAATGATCTCAACATGCCTTCTAAGGTTTGAATAGTCCGTTCTGATTGTCCATCTGTTTGAGGGTGATAGGCAGTGCTCAAACAAAGTTCAATATCCAAGGCCTTTTGAAGATTTTTCCAGAATCTTGAATTAAAACGAGGATCACGATCAGAAACAATCGATAGGGGTACTCCATGAAGTCTTACAACTTCATTAATATATAATCTTGCTAGACGTTCAAGTGGTAGATCCTCCCGTATAGCCAGAAAATGTGCTGACTTAGTAAGACGATCAACAATGACCCATATTGCATCATTCCTTCTAGAAGTCTTTGGTAGTCCCATGACAAAGTCCATCGTAATATTATCCCATTTCCACTCAGGTATGGGAAGAGGTTGGAATACTCCACCAGGATGTTTCCTTCCAGCTTTCACTTGTTGACAAACCATACACCTCGACACAAAATCAGCAATCTCCCTCTTCATATTGTCCCACCAAAAATGTTCCTTCAAATATCTATACATTTTGGTGCTCCCAGGGTGTATAGAGAAATTGGAACTATGAGCATCATCCAACAATTCCCTTTTTAGATCAGGTATATCGGGAACACAAAGTCTCTTCCTGAATTTCAAAATTCCATCCTTATACACAAAGTCCCTCAATCTTCCATCATTCACATCTTTAATCTTCTTCTTAAATTCTTCATCATTGGTCTGAGAACTCTTAATCCTTTCTAGTAATGATGGTTTGGCAACCATTTGAAAAAGCATTTATGTTTCACCTTCCCTAGTTATTCCCATGTCCATCTTCACTAGATCCAAGAAAATTGGATCCCTTTCAATTCTCATCACATTCAAAACTCCATGGTCTTTTCTACTCAAAGCATCTGCCACCTTGTTTGCCTTCCCCGGGTGGTAATGTATCGTGCAATCATAATCCTTGAGTAGTTCAAGCCATCGCCTTTGCCTCATGTTGAGTTCTTTTTGTGTGAAAATATACTTCAAACTCTTGTGATCAGTATAAATCTCACATTTTTCACCATAGAGGTAATGTCTCCATATCTTTAAAGCAAAGATCACAGCTGCTAACTCAAGATCATGAGTAGGATAGTTTTTCTCATGAATTTTTAGCTGTCGTGATGCATAGGCAATGACGTTATCATTCTGCATAAGGACACAACCAAGTCCTTTCTTCGATGCATCACTATAAATAACAAACCCATCATTCCCCGATGGTAGAGTCAATACAGGGGCATTGACTAATCTTCTCTTTAGTTATTCAAAACATTCTTCACACTCTTTTGTCCAGAAAAATTTAATCCCTTTACGTGTGATCTTTGTCAATGGGTTAGCCAATCTGGCAAAATTCTGGACGAAACGTCGATAATAACCTGCTAAACCAATAAAACTGCGTACCTCAGTTATACTTGTCAGTGCTGGCCATTCTTGGATTGCCTTGGTTTTAGAAGGATCAATGGAAATTCCATCCTTAGAGACAATATGGCCAAGAAAAGAAATCTCATGAAGCCAGAATTCACACTTGCTAAATTTCCCATATAATTCATGTCTTCTAAGAGTCTTCAGGATAATGCATAAGTGATTTTCATGATCTTCGTGGATTTTGGAGTATATCAAGATATCATCAATAAATACCACTACAAAGTCATCAAGATATTACTTGAAAACTCTATCCATTAGATCCATGAAAACAGAGGGTGCATTAGTCAATCCAAAAGGCATTACTGTAAACTCGTAATGCCCGTACCTTGTTCGAAATGCTGTCTTTGGAACGTCTTCCTTCTTCACACACAACTGATGGTATCCAGACCGAAGGTCAATCTTTGAAAAGTATTGAGCTCCATGCAGTTGGTCAAACAAATCATCAATGCGAGGTAGGGGATACTTGTTCTTTATTTTTATAGCATTGATCTCCCTATAGTCAATGCACAACCTCATAGATCCATCTTTCTTCTTAACAAAAAGAACAGGGGCTCCCCAAGGAGAAACACTATGGCGAATAAATACCTTATTACTCAATTCCTCTAGTTGTTTCTTTAGTTCAACTAATTCCATAGTGGCCATTCTATAAGGGGTCTTTGATATGGGCCTTGATCCAGGAATTAAATCAATGGAAAACTCAACTTCTTGTTCTGGAGGATGTCCAGGTAAATCTTCCGGAAACACATCAACATATTCTCTCACAATAGGTACATCCTCTATTTGAATATTCCTTTCCTCACCCTCAGTAATTTCCTTCTCTTCCTCCCCAATAATTGAATTTATTTGAGCTACTGGGGGTGGATCTAGATAAGAATTATGTGGCGATGATTCAGCTATAAAGATAAGGTGTTCCTTATCATCATCATCAAGAATCGTAACCTCTTTCCTCTTACAATAAATTTTTGCATCATGGTCCGAAAGCCAATCCATACCGAGGATTATATCAAATTCAATCATGGGTATGATGATGAGATCAGCAGGTAAAGAACATTTAGGTGCTCTAATGGAAACTAATCGACAAAACTTTGTTGCAACAATACTTCCCTTAGGGGTTTTGACCGACAACTCCCTTGTTAAATCAAATTGGAAATAACTAATTTTCTTAGCAAACTGGGAAGATATGAAACAATGCGATGATCCAGAATCAAATAATGCATTTGCTAAACTTGAGGAAACCATTAAATTACCTGCCACCACGTCTTTCAGAGCTTCCACCTCAGCAGTAGTGATAGCATAAGCCTGGCCCTGATCCCTTGGCCTCTTCTGAGGTAAGTTCCCCTGACGCTTAGGACATTCATTTTCATAATGTCCCTTCTCTCTACAATTATAGCATTCCACGTTGACAGCCGCTTTCTTTCCCTTGCATTCATGAGCTTGGTGGCTTTTTCACCACACTTGTAACATACTCCTTTTCCTTTTAGACAGGAACCAGGGTGCTTCCTACCACAATTATCACAGGGTGGAAATTCATTTCTACCCTTCTTCCCTGTTTCCTTATTTCCTTTCCCAGAGTTTTCAGCGGATCTCTTCTTATCTTGCTTTGATTTAAAGTCATAAGACTTAGAGAATTCCTTTTCTGTCTTGATAGCGCACGAGACAATACCTTCGTATGAAGAGAAGGTTTGTGATACTAAAGCTCGACGGAGAAATGGTTTCAACCCATCAAAGAAATGATCAGTCTCACTTCTTAGGTTAAATATGTAATCTGCATCATACCTTGCTAACCTTGTAAAGTTAGCCTCATACTTTGCGACATTCTCATCCTCCTTCTGCCTCAGACTCAGAAATTGCCTTTCCATATCCGCTCGATGGTCTCGAGGAAAGTATTTTTCTAAGAACAGCTCTTTGAACTCCTGCCATTCCATGTTTGTTAATTCATCATCTTCCTTTGTGTTTTGAATTAGTGACCACCATTGATCGGCATCTCCAGTGAGGCGGTAAACTGCCATGACAACATTCTCCCTTTCACTACTCCCCAAGGCATGGAATATTTTCTCTAGGGAATTTATCCATTGCTCAGCTACTATAGAATTTGTACTCCCATTGAAGGTTGGTGGTTGTTGCCTCATGAAACGGTCTAGCATTGATCCTCCATGTTGCGGATCAGGGTGCTCCATACGAGTAAGGTTGTTATTCATAACCTGCGTGAGTTGTCCCAGTACGGTGAGAAGCTGATCAGCACCAGTTGTATCACTAGCTCCACCATAATTATCTTGAGCAGGAGGGAAATCCCTACACGGAGTGCGTGCATTGATACGGTTTCCATTCCTTCCACTAGGTGCCATTTCTAAATAATAGCATAAAATAGATTAGTTCATGAATCAAAATACATAATTCCATACTTGTAAAACACTTAACATAAATTGAACTAATTATGGATATAATCCATAATTATAAAAAAAAAATCTTTGAGGAAGTATATACTCGTAACCCTTCATAGTGGTTTGTAAAGAAAATGGGAATTATCCAAAGCATATCCCCCGGGAGTGTCGTAACCAAGAGTGCAGCAAGGCCCGTTGTCATGCACCAGTTCCCGTTCGAGACTAGCTCAAAGCGGTGTTTTCGGGTTTTACCCCTAGGTACATCTGTGCCAGAGCCGCCTCTACCTGCTCGTATCCATACAGGGATGTATTGCTCGGAAAACTCACAACATCTCTACAATACCAAAATTCTAGGAAGTTCTTCTATACTAATCCTCAAAGTCTATCTTTGGGATATGTGCTCTAATCAGAGTTTATCTAAATCTAGCTTCCAAGGTTAGTACTAAACTACCTCTGATACCAACTGTAACGCCCCGACCCCAGCTACCCAGAGTCGGTGCATTACTTCATAACATTGGCATGATCACAAAAGATCAAGTCTCGAAAGACCGATTAGTTTAGTAGCCTTGGAAACACTAGATACATTCATAAACATTACATTACATCATAAAAATGAAAACTACAATAACATGGTATCCCTAGTCCACACTCATATCCTCACTGAATATTCTTGCAAGTCAGTCATAATACACTTCTTCACATCCTGGGAAAAATAAAACATTGAAAGGGGTGAGCTCAAATGCTCCGTAAGGATAACAATATAGCAGAAACTTTCATAAGAAAACATAAGCATTTAAGGCAATGTATAACTAAAACAAAAGCCTTATTGAACTTGAACTTCAGCATAATATGGAAAACGTAAAATAAAATAATGTCATTACTTACTCACATGGATATTCTACTAGACGAATAATCACGTGAAATATCAATAACCACTTTCATAAGGAGGAAATGTATAATGCCAGACATTCTGAAACATTTTGTCAAGGCCTCGGCCAAGACGTCTAAAATGATTAAGGCCTCGGCCAAAACCATAAATCAAATTTGGAAAGGGCCTCGGCCAATTCCACATCTAGTTGTCTCATGAGACCTACCGATGCATCGAGGAGCTATAGCGGGCTCCACCCGTCACTTATTAAGTCCAATACATTCCTCATATGAATAGGTTTAAACATAACATAAATATTCGTATTAAAACTAGCATACGAAATGTCAACAATTTCTCCATAAAATATGGATGGTATAAAAATAACACATCCACAGTAAAATATTTCACAAAATGTTCAATGGAAGTTTTGTATCATAAATCAATTTCAATTAAACTTAAAACCCATCAAAGGATGTTGACATGGATGAAATCAAAGCTATTTGAGGGAAATATCTCTCTCTTTTTTGAAATCATTTACAAGTCCCATAATTATAAAATAATTCATTTACCTTGAAAATATTCTTATAAGCTTGTAAGGGAAGCTTCGACGAACTTATAATGGTGGAAAATAGCCGCACCCGCCGTATAAGTTAAAAAAAACATTCTTACCTTAAATTTGTCAAAAAGGTCAAAAAGTACATTGTTTGGAAAACGACGATAAGATTCCTTTAAAAAACCTATAAGGGTATAAATGACTTTAACCCATTTTCCATTTAATAGTAAAAATGTTTTGAAAGACATTTTTAAGAAACATGGATGTGGATGATAACGAGGTCCCCGTAGATAATTATGTATAAACAACCTTGGATAATGAAGAGGTTGTGAAGTAAACCCTTACCTTGTACTTTTCCTTGGTTGGGGTAGGTTAAACTCATATATAATGGTGAAATAATTGTTATTAAATTATACAAGAATCATATACATTCATATGATATCATATATGATCTTTTAACATTGCTTTGTTAACAATGTCTTAGATTTATCGTTGTTTCGGGTGTTAACTTACTCGTTTTCTTTTATATGTTTTGTTACCTAAGTCGTGTTTTTCATGGATAGGTTGTATCTTATTCATATCCAGAATGATATCATGTCCTTAAAAATTATTTTTAAATCATCAAATGATAATTATACTTGAATGGATACGACGGAGAATGAATCTCATCGCGTTCGTGGAGACGGTAGTCCGTACGTACGCACGAGCGACAATATCATTATTTTGATATTAAAATAATATATAATTGGATATTATATCATATATACAGAATCATTATCATGTTATATTTATTATTTACATGAATGACATATCATTATTATACCCATCTAAATAATAATATATTGAATAACAATTACACCACGACGTGGAGACGGTAAGCCGTACGTACGCACGTATGGTGACATGTCATTCAAATGATGGGTAGAATACTGAATATGGTTGTTCCATATTTATAATAACATCACAGTATGTAGAAGATACTGGAGTTATAATTTTATAATTGAAATAATAAACAAAGAGGGAGTGGAAGAAGAAAGAAACTTGAAAGAGGGTGATGAAAATGTTACCTCTTCTTCGGGTTCTTCCTTTTGATTTGATCAAAAGGACTCCTTAGGATGGATTTATGACTAAAGTAAAGCTTCTAGGATGAAGGGAGAGAAGTTGGGAGAGTATTTGGGTAGATTTTGGCCGAACAAAAAGGCTTGAAAGTGTGAATAAGGTGGTAGAGGTGGGGGCCTTTTATAAGAGGAGAGGAGGGGCTCTTTTGGAAAGATTGAAATGTTACATTATTATACAATGCTTTTCGGATTCTAAAGGTCCCACACTTATAAATTTCGTGGATAAGGTGATAAGGGTTCGAAATCTCTTCATCCAATAGGCTTTGGACAAGTGTAAGCCTTGGATTTTGCATTATCTTCTCATTTTATTTAAATCGTTAAATAATGAGGTCATCGCTGCATCATCATGATGTCATAAATAATTTAATTTATTTAATGTCTAAAAATTCTAAAAAAAATACTATGATGTAGGAAATATTTTTATCTTTCCAATGACTATTTATAGTCAAAAATATGACATGTATAACCCCATATAAAAATTGTTTTAGTAAAACATTTCATGTTTGTGTCATTTTTTACTTTACCATTAAATAAAAGGTATTTATGTCATTTTCCAACTAAAGTGGCTCCATGGGGTCCCCAAGTTGACCCATGGATTGTCTTGGTCGTCCATGGCACATCAAATGAGTGTAGGACATGTGTAAAGCTCATCTCATATTATTAAAACATTATTTTTACCTTAAACTACACTAATTACCTCTAATCGCGATTAAGAACTTAAAAGTTACTATTCACCAAAAATTATTTTAATCTCATTCAACCACATTTTACTTCTTAATTACAACCATGTATGTCAGATTTTTGAAAATCAAAACACAGAAGTGGTAATATTTCATTTAAACGAAAAATCAGTTATTTAACTACCACTTAGTGGTTTCACTATTCATCAAAAATTGAAGTTTTTCAGAACAATGCCAACATTTCACCCTAAGCTATAATTGATATTCCAAATTCAAAAATGATGTCTATTTTACAAAATTACAAACATATAAGTTGAATTAATTAATTTTATAATTAATTCCCGCTGTCACAACAAATAGCGTGTTTTTAAGAAACAATTTATATCAAAATATTGGCAATTGTTTATGTCCATTTTCAATGTTAAATTAATTCTAATGACCACCATTGGATAAAATGGTAAAAATATATTCTAATTATACTTTAAAACCACTAAATATTATAATTTATCACTATAAATTATTTTGATTAAAAAAATTTGTTTTTAAGTATTTTTCACTATTCATAAAAAATTAGAAGTTCTCAGAAAAATACCAAAAATTCAACATAGGCTAATTTCGATATTCCGAATCCAAAAATGAAGTCCATTTTGATAAATAAAATTTATAAAATTTCAAAAATTAGGTATTACTATTCAAAATGGCTAGTTTAATTAGTTGTGGTGTGTGTTAGAGCTCGAGGTTGCGTACAACACACGCTATTGCATTATTCGAAGGGAAACGTACCGTGGAAGCTTGGGGTGTTACAAAAAATATATTATTTCATTTTCATTCTTAGTGAATTTATTGCATGTGTTTTTCATATATTTTTTTACCTTTCCATAATGAATATGCCTTATTGAATTTTCTTCACTTATTATTGTTTTCCTCCAAATCCCTTTTTTAATTTTCTAAATAAACCACTTTTGGGGATAGTCGGAACCTCATAAAATACTAGATACCAATTAAAAATACACAAAAAGACCACAAATAGGAAACAACACCCAATACACAAATTCAAATTTCAAAAAGAAACCATGAGACATCATTACTATGGAAAAAAATACTCTTGAGCCACACAATATGATACACAAAATCACCAGTTAGCATCATCATCACCCACCCCCAGCGCCGGTGAGGACCCAACTAAAGATCATTTAAATCACTGTAAATATTAATTAAAACATATAAAATTCAAAATTTGCAACGAACCACATCAACTGGAACCACTATGACCATAATAGAGAAATAAAATAGCTTCAGAGCTCCCATCCAACAAGGATTACCATCACACGAACACCAAATCTAGGACCAAATCCAACAATCTAGGACTAACAGAAAAATCGACTCAAGGTTGCGCCTCCTGCAATGCTGACTACCACACAAACAACACAATCCCAAAGCCCCTATAAGAACCATCTCACCAGGATGACCTTCCTTGGGATGAAAGACCAGGATGCCAGAGAAAAGTTTGAAGTGGTCAAGCCTTACTAGTGGGCTACAACCTTTGACTCATCGCCATCACCAGAAGCATAAAAACTTTTCCCACTTTGAAGAAACATTGAGAAAGGAAATAACCATCTATAAACGATGTTAAAGAGGATAGAACACTAGTGAACTGTAATGAAGCCAGAAGCACCCGAGCAAGCCTCATCTGTCACAGAACCAAGCTACCGAAGACCCTTTGAGTTCATCCAAGATGGTGCCTCACATGATGGGGAAAATGGTAAGAGAGGTGAAGGAGGGATAATGAGCCTTGAATCACTGAAAATAAGAGGAATGGGGAACGACAGACAAGGGATCTTGTACACCATGAGAAGAGAAGGCCAATGTAGAGGAATCAGTAAAGAGGAAAGGGCGAAGAGGATCATCACCGTGCAATAGAAGGTGATGGGAAGAAAACCCTAATTGTTGAGAGAGAGCATTCCCTAAGAGAAACGAGTTCAGGAGGAGAGCATGGTGACAATAAGAAGATAAGAGGAGTGATTCTAGAGAACGACCTTCACTACGTTGGGGTGATGATAGGTAGGGAGCAGAAGAGGCGAAGCTTAGAAGAAACCCTAGTGTGATAGGAGAGGGGAGACCCAAATATTGGGGGGACATCTCCCTTTCTGGTTTCCACTTATTATTGTTTTGAATAACCCTTATTGAGTGGGGGTCATCTCCCTTTCTGGTTTCCATCTCCCAAGGATGTGAAGATTAAATCTTTGAATTTTTTACAAGAAGCAGTTATTTTCTTTTGTTATGTTCTTTTTCTAATTACCAATGTAATATGGGAACCATGTATGTATTTAATTCTTCAATAATACTAAAAAATCAATCCTTGGTGATGAAATCTCTTGTATCTATGCCATTTTAATAAAACAAATTCCGAATCTTGGCTACTGGGGTATGGGTTATTAAAATAATGTTTTTTATTATAATATAGTTATATAAATCATATTTATATATTATATTTACATATATATACTTATTATTATATAAATATATTTTAAAAATATATAAATATGTATATAAAAATTAAAATAATTTCTATTCCCTTTATCAATGCTTTATTCATGCAGTTAAAGGTGGAGATTTTATCAGTGATAAGAAAAGAACCGATAAAGGGGAACCTTTATCAGTGTTAAAAAAATTAAAGAAATGTGCCCTTTTATCATTGTTTTATTTAGTGCTGATAAATGTCACTTTTATCAGTTCATTTAATTAGTACTGATATAAATCCCCCCTTTATGAGCACTTTTTGTTTAGCACTGAGAAAGGTTAGTTCTGAATATCTTATGATCTATAGAATTGATTACTATTTTGTTGCTTTAATTTTTCATTTTTAAATATTTTTTATTATTCTACACCTATTTTCCATGCCTTTGTTTTATTCTTCTCATATTGATTTTATGCTAACCTATCACATGCACTAAGAGTTATACCCCTACATATGGCCCATGATGACTCTTACATATCAGTCCAACAGTGTGTAGGACCCTTACGTATGGTCCTTGAGGACCCTTATGTATCCCTTTCATTATTCCTATGACCCTTATGCATTGTTTTTTTACCCTTATGTATGCCTTCTATCATGGTTGTTACCCTTACACATCAGTGTAACAGAGTGGATGTCCCTTATGTATAAGTTTCATGACCTTGATGCATGAGTTTTTTAGTCTGTTGACCTTTATGTAGTTGTTTATACTGAACCTTATACACAGTTTTCTTTTGTGTTTTGTTTTGGGTGGTTTCAAGCTATTAGGGTTGGGTGAATTTCATTTATTCAAATATCCCAAGTTATGAAAGTGATCTTAGACTCTTGAGATATATTCCTACTCATCCATTACCAAAAAACAAGATCTTACACACAAGTGTTTCTGGTGATAACTGGAATTTTTTATTCTAGAGAGAGATACTGAGAAGGTCTTTAGAGAAGGAGGTATTTTCCACTACTAGACACATCATCACCCTCACCATTAAAGATTATAACTTTCCTAAATGATATTATTGAGTGGATATTTGTATCTATTGATTGGAAGGTGCTCCTACTCATCTATTTTCAATATTACTGGAGCTACCCAAAGATTCCTCGTGGGATAGTCAATTGCTGAATTCAGTTGGGAGTAAGATTCTTTTGTTTTTACTATTTATTTTGGGTTTCTCTTATTGAAGTAATTTCCTTCTCACTAGTTTATTTTTTTGTTCTCTTATATCCTTTTATGTGTGTTTTTGGTATTAATAAAGGTAGAAATATGGTGGTGTTCTTACTATAGAGTAGTACCAAAGTGGGTTGAACCATGTTAAATCCTTGTGTCTTCTTTACTAATTTCATTATTTTTACCTTTGTTTATCATCTTGATTGCATGCTTCTTGTCATTTATTTATCCTTTTATTTTTCAAACTCTATCTGATCTAGAAGCTTATGATCATTATGTTATCTTGGGATTTCATAAGGGTGTATATGTGATCGTCCTTAATAGTTGGTAGCAGATCTCACATATATGAAAACGGAATCTCCTGAGTATGAGATTAAAAAATTCAATAGTGATAACAACTTTAATTTATGGCGACTCAAGATGAGAGATCAACTAGTCCAACAGTGTAACATCCCCAACCCGATTCTCCCTCACGTGACTGTGTTGGGTGGGATACATGACCTCAAGCGCACCTCCCCATATGATAAAGGTTTCCAAATAGCAGTGAGGGTGTAAGGAATATAGTGGGTATAATATAAAATTAGGTACAAAGTTTCAATAAAAACAAAAATAATAACATAGTAGTAGAAAAAATATAAATAATAAAACAAGCAACATAAGTTGAATAAGGAACAAGCTAAATAATCCAAATAAAATAGAATCATGTAATGACAGGAATAATGTAACTAAATGTTTTGCTAAAAGTTATATGAATAAAAGACTAAAAAAACTCGATAAAAGACTCCAAAACCCCAATCCTGAACCCCATGTTGGTCATGTCTCCAAGATCCAACCCATCCAATAAGCAATCAACTAATACATGACCCATTTCCATTGTCCATACCTGCATCCATGAAATCTTATAGGCTACCAAATGACATACCAAATAGGGTGTCAATATAACTCAGTAGGCCCCCACCAATAATGTATAAAAAATATAGGATGAATATATAGTGTATTCAATAAAATTATAAACAAGGGTACTAATTTAATAAATTAATACTACACATATAATAAACCTAAAGAACCTTGAGATCTGGGTTGACACACAGGGTCAAACAAACCTTATTTTTCTCCATGATATATATCTATATCAAGGGAAGATCCTCATATATCTGGATAGATTTCTAGTACCATGTTTCGTCATAAACTAGTGGAACCCACCATCAAGAAAACAAGAATATTGATCTCAGGCATCCACTGATTATTCATTATACCCTCAGGTGGTCTATACACATGCATCTTACCCTCAGGTGGTATCAAATACCATGAATTTTACCCCCAGGAAGTATGTAACCATTCATATTTCCATCATGATTCATATATAATGCCTTTCCACACAAAAAACAAGCACAATTCATAACAAGAAAGAAGATCAAAAGTTCATGTAACATCCCACCCTCAGGAATCAAATAGAATAGGGTCATATCAAAGCTAAATGCTAAAAAAGTAATACATAAGACCAAGCACCAAGAATAACAGACATGTTATCATAATCCACATTGTTAAATTAATCATCTTAATAATTATCTATCCATTTTCACTCCATAAAATCAGGGTTCCAAGTACCATAATAAATTCAATCCATATCTAATCATGTTAACATGCCAATCCAAATAGATTACATTTAACTAATTTTAATCCATGTGATTCTATTTCAAGAAATCACCATGATTCACATTTTATTCCAAAACATATTAATAATACAAATCTAAACCAAATTCAAATCTATCTTAGGGATCTAGGTTCAACCTAAACAAGTTCCAATCTTGGTTAAAGGATGGAATTCTCAGGTGGCTGAAAGTCCAAAATCAATTTCAATTTACATGATAGGATCCATGGAAGGTTTAAGTAGTGTAATTAATATAAAAATAGTGGATTATCAATCAAGTAGGTCAAGTGTGTGGTGTATCAATTTGATCACAATTAAACCACATACTAGAATATTAAAATAGATGAAAGGGAGTTGTTATAGACCACCCAAATCAATAGTGGAGAGGATACAGATGATTCTCAAAGTAAAAAGTAGTATTTGGTTCCTCCTTACTTTAAACTCAAGACTCGAAACACCAGGATTCAGGGAATCTTATTTCTAGTTTAAAGAGGATGCTCAAAGGTTTCCATTGTAAGGACTTGGATCACCGTGGATCAATCCCTATAAGGTAGGGTTTGAATCTGATGAAAAAGGCCTTTAAAATCCTTTAAAAATATATCCAAGGTTCTTATAGGCTGATTCAAAGGGATGGGATAGAATTAGGTTTGGAGAGGTTTAGGGTATTTAAAGAAAAACTCAAAGGTACAAGACCATGGTGTGACCCATTTGATCACGCCACAAAACCATCTGATACAGGGTGCACTACTACGCAACAGAAGTGACCACACCACAACCCCCCTTGGTCAAAGTGAATCTGATATCCACACCTACCTCTGTGGTGTAGATACTAAATACCCTAGGGGAAGGACTATGATGCATCCTACCACCAAACCACAGAACTCCCTTTTCCAACAGGGAGGCTACACAACAACCTAATTCCCATGACGCAACTACCCCCTCAAATGGAAGAACCACGCAAAACCCTTATGCCTTAGCCTCCTTTCACCACATCGTAGCACTCGACCACCAATGAGGGCCTGTGTTACATACAACAACTATGGAGAAACTACCCCCAAAAGGTAGTAGCTTCAGAAACTAACTCCCGAGACCTTGTAACACAACAGGGAGACCATGACGCAGCCATTGCAAATTTGGAAGTGGCTCTTTGAAGTACTAAAACACAACCATCTTCTCCACACTATAACCACCCACCCTATGACATGGCCTAGGTATTTACATCATAGAAGCTGATTTTTCAGCTTAACTCCCTCTACTTCACTCAAAATCACCTCGAAACTCCTTGGAATATTATCTATCCACCTCCTAGAAAAAAACCATTTGGAGAAAGGTTCAATAACCAAGGTTCAAACTAAAAACAACTAGATCAAATAGGTTTATCAAAACTTAAATAGGGACATATGTAAAAAAATATGTGATCTTACAAACTCACCACCATATAGCATCTCATCCCTGAGATGTGATTCAGAGCATCTCAGTGGGTATCATCAAACAAGTATAGACACTATTTCTACATATTATACTACCTCTCCTAGATATCATCTTATAAACAGCCATGATTCCATAGCACTTGCAAAAAATGTATGGTCTTCCCCCAAAGATTCTTCTTACTATGGTCTATGATATAGGTCGGATTCTCCTCAAAGGATGTATCAACATCCATATCAACATCATCAAATTATATCACATGAGAAGGTTTAGGATGATATCTCCAAATATGTGACATGTGAAAAAAGTCATACATGGTGTGGTAGCCCTATAGAATGGATAAAGTATACTCTATTGGAATGATCCTTTCCACTATTTTGAATGACCTAAAAAATGGGTGTAAGATTCCCTTTCTTCCTGATATGGTGTTGCACCAACCTAGGTAAAACTCGAAGGAAAATAAAACAACCAACCTAAAAATTGAGAGGTCATTTCTGATGGTCAGCATAGGACTTCTTCCAGGCCTTGATGGTAACCAACTACTTCCTGATCAACTAAAATTTCTCAAAAGTATCTTGTATGAGACTTGGTCCAACAAGCACTGACTCACCTACCTCTAGCCAAAAAATTGTTGAATGAAATGTAATTCCATACAAATCCTCTAAAGGAGCCACTTGGATCAATTCTTGGAAGCTATTATTATAAGAGAACTCTAAGAGTGCTGAATACTACTCCTAAGAACCATCTAAGTCTAGAACATAGGCTCATAACATATCCTCCAGAATCTAAATTATCTCCTAAAATTTTCCATTAGTATGAGGATGATAGACTATACTCAAAAAAACATGTGATCTCAAATCCTTTTAAAGGACCCACCAGAACTAAGATGTGAAAATATGATCTCAATCTGAAATGATACTCCTCAAAGCACCATACAACCAAAATATTTCCCGCACATATAGAGACTTCCCAAAACATCGATAGTGAAGGTCTATCTAATAGATAATAAGTGGTATACCTTCATTATTCAATATAAAATCACCCATAACACACAATTCTTGGGAGTTGTCCTAGGTAATCCTATCATGAAATCCATAGTGACATAATCCATCTTCCATTATAGAAAGGGTAGAGGCAGTAACAACCCCATATGACTTTGATTCTCATACTTCACCTGTTGATAGGTGAAACGTCTAGCCACTAAGTCTAGTATCACCTTTTTCATACTTGACAACTAGTATTTCCTATGGATATCACAATACATCTTTGTTAGACATGGATGTGCTACCCATTTAGAAGCATGAAATTACCCCATCAACTCCCCACACAAGCCTCTAGGAACCCACACACATCCATGGATAAGAAGAACATGATCTCTACTAAGAGACCATCATGATAGTGTATCCCCACCATATAAACTATCCCTCAGAGCTAAGACCTCCAGATCAGATAACTTCTCTATCTTGATTCGGTCTAGAAGAATGAGTATAAAAGATGTTGAAGTCAAAGATACTCATCCTTGAGACTCCTGGACATCTAGATGCATGTCTACAAAGAGTTCCATTAGATTCCACTTATCATAAGACTCTTGTACTACCTTAATCTTCATATTATAGCTCAAGGAATTGGAAATTATGTTGTTATTTCCTAGAGTTTAATCCATCTTGATGATACTCAACCCACATCCTCTACTAAAGGTTTAGGTATTGCTAAGAAAAGATATACATGAGGCTCTTGTGGTAAGTGCACACCACAAAACTCTCACCCAAACTATAGTGTATCAAATATATCACGGAATGTATCACTATATTTAACTTCAGATCATGGGTAGGGTAATTCTTCTCATGTAGTCTCAGCTCTGTGGAGCCATAAGAAACCACTCGGTCCTCTTGCATCATAACATCTCTATGTCCAGCTCTGGATGAGTCATGATACATGGTATATACCTTACCCATCATAGGTAAGGTAAGGATCAGTACTGAGGTCATCATGCTCTTCATCTCTTAGAAATATCTCTTATAAGAATTTGACCAAAAAAATTTCACCCCTTTCTTGGTCATCCTGAGATAACATGGTATATTCCTCCACTAACACTCCATCTTATGAGATAACATGGCCCAAGAAGTGCACTCTATCAGTCCAAAAACTATATTTAGATATCTTGGCATAAATTTGGTGCTCTATAAATGTACTCAAGATGGTGTTAAGATATTGGTAATGATCATATGAAAACTAGGAGTATACTAATATTTAATTAACAAAAACCACCAAAAAATGATCTAGGAATGGATGAAAAATCTAATTCATCAAGTACATAAAAACACCAGTTAATTTTTCTAACTGAATGGCATCATGAAAGCTCATAGAAAGCCATACCTTCTCCTAAAAGTTGTCTGAGTTATATCTAATAGACTCACCTCAATTGATGGTACCCTAAACTCAAGTCTATCTCAGAGAATATCCTGGAACCTCTTAGAAAATCAAAGAGATAATCATTGCGTGGAAGGGGATGCCAATTATTGACCATCATCTAGTTCAACCTATGCTAATCCACATATAATAACATAGTCCCGTCAGCCTTATTGGTGAAAATCATGGGAGAAACCCATAGATAAGTACTAGGATATATGAAACCCTTTGCTTCCAGACCTCCTAAATAAACTTTAAACTCGTGAAGCTCTACTAGTTTCATTTTATAAGGTAGGATATAAACTGGCTTAGCTTCTAGCACTGACTAAATAGTGAACTCAACCTACCACTTAGGTGATAATCCAAATAACTCTTCAGGAAATCCATCTTAAAAATTGTTCACAATTAGAGGAAAAGTATCCTGCTACATTTTACCATCATCAAACACAAATATTTCTATATGAGCTATAAGACAATCCAATCTGCACTGAATTGGTCTTGTATGACCAACCTGAATATTTCACTCATATCGGTGAGTATAGATGCCCCCTTCTGGAGATAGAAAGTTCTTCAAGAATAAAAATCAATATGATCCTGGTATAGAACTACCCAATCCATACCAAGGATAAAATCAAAACCTTTAATTTCCAACATAAATGGTTCCCAAAGGAAATAATAGCCACTAATTTCAAGATAATACTCCTTGAAACATATGATATCCTTAAACAAAACTCCCAATGGTGTGTTGATGATTATAACACCATCCAAGATATTCAAAAAAAATCCAAAACCATTTAAAATTTGAGAAGAAAAAAAGGAATTTCATGCCCTTGTATCAAACAAAACATAATCTAGGGTTGATGATACAAGAATAACACCTATAATCGTAGAAGGTTCGGCATCCAAACTAGTTGGAGTATACTGAAAAGAATGCTGTTGAATTTCCCCTCTAACTTAGTATCTATTCTGACTCCCCTATGTTATTATATTTTGATGGTACTTACACTCCAACATTGGGTTACCACACCCCCTACCTCGGCCTAAACATCAAGTGGAACTACATCCACTAGTATACTTGGGGGTAACTAAGTCCTCCCTAGAATCAAGTATCTATCATGATCCCCTACTATTTCTCTACCATCAAAAGTTCCTATAGAACTTATTTAGATGGCCTAACCAGTAGAAATCATGGAACTCCACTGTGGGGTGGGGACACTAAAGGTTCTTGTAACCTAGTGTGCCACACTAAAATAAATATAATGGACCACAATTCTGAGATGGCTACCCATTTCTCTGATGTCTCTTCTCACCACTATCCTGATGATAAGTGTCATAGAGGAATTTATTTTAACTATAATACAAGATCCCATATTTCCCTAATAAAACTACCTACCCACCACTTGGGGCCACTTTTAGGTTCCCTTGAATTATGAGAGCCTAATTCATCACATATGTAAATATGATCACTGTAAATGGAAAACATAGGAATCCCAAATCCTTGATGCATACGCGAGCTGCACTTGAATCACATGATGTTTTAGAGAGATATTATCTTATCTCTATGGTATACTAGTCCCTTGTATGAAAAGGAAGAATATGATAGATATTTGGGTTTAGGGAATTTCATTCAAGCATTTGGATCTCAATACCCACACACAACCATCATATGGATGTAGTTTATATAAAAATGTTGAGAAAAATTATTATGCTTTTTCATTTATAAAATCATTTATAACATATTAATAAATATTGATTCGTCCAACTCATGCATCCAATGCATGTATAACTCCAAAAAATTTCATCTCATGAAATGGTATAGTAAATGATAGATTATATGGGTAAAATATAAAATTAAAACTATTTATCATTTTGATTCAATCGAATATTTCATAATAATATACCCTATGCATGAAAATAATAATTTTCCTGAAATATATATAAATCATATCAATATATATACAAGTCTTTAGGGAATATCTATTTTAGTCTCCCACTTGCACTAAATCCTAATAGATGTTGTGCAATTTAACATTATATTTTATCATATACAATAACTTGTGAAACTATATCCAAAACTCCTTTTGTATATCTTCAAAAACACTTTTGGAAAGCTATCATTAACTTTACCTTGTATCACATCATATGAAATACCATGTGAACACCCATGCAAATTACTTTTGGATTAACTCTAAAACAATTTTAGAGTACTTCTCAGAGTTAAACTCAATCCAAATTTAGTAAACCACAAAGTGTGAACCCACAATACTCTACAACATTGAAAAAAATATGAATCTCTATATCCATATATGTTATCAAAGAGTGGTCTATAGAAAATCATTAGTGCTACTCAAGCTATAAAGGGATCTAGAATGATCTCCATAAAACACATGTATATCTATACACATGTCCACCAGTCTACATCATATGAAAACATGCATTCTTATATTTTCCATTTTTCCATGACATCGAGTGACTTAGGACATAGATCATGTCAATCCCACATAGCCAAATCATATGTTCTCCACTCTTTGAGTGTACACTGATTTGATTAATGAATACATCATACGTCATTCATCCTTATGGATAAACACATCACATGTCCTTTATCCAAATAGATATATAATATCTAGGTACGACCACACACTCCCATAGTCTATCTCAATCAAGGGCCTAGATGTCATACTTGTCATATGAGCGGAAAAACCCCATATTGGTTAATCTCCAACCGATGACATGATCAACAACATACCCAACCACCGCTTTATTAGTTAAGTTCATATGTCAACTTGGATAAGAAGTATATCAAAGTATGAATGTTCTCATGCTAGGTATCTCACTAACCACAGATAGTGGGGACTCAAATATGATCCATGCACCCCTATTGTACCAAATATATTTATTTATTCAATCTATGTGGTGTACTTAGTATGTTATCTAGTGAACACAAATAATCCTATTATTTATCTTATGAATAATGAGAATATTTTTCATCTCTATACAAGAATCCTACTCATGATAACCTTTAAATTTCTTCATAACCTATAATACTCCATGATAATAATAATTTATGGATAAACTCAAAGTCATAATTTAAGACACAAATTATCATTTCACTTCAAAAAATGTATATATATATATATACATTTATGCAAATAATGTGAATGAATGATAATATGGAGGTTTCCTTTCAATTATGATACATTTAATACTCTTAAATTTTAAGAATATTTAACAAACCCAACATAAGCACTGATTTAATATATTATATATGATAAATTTTTAGATCAACCTTATGTTTTATATAATTTCTATATTTTTTAAATATTTATATCATATGTAATCCACACCACAAATATATATGACCATGTCACATATCTATATGACTATCTGATAAAACACTCCCACTAAAATCTTTAGTGAGAAACATCTACGAAGAAGCTAGTTTGAATAATGGTGAGACTTAGGAAACATATGTTGGGCGGAGAAAGAAAGGAAGTGATGGAAAGAGGGGGGGTGAATTACCTTTTAAAAAATAATTAATAATTTAAAATCAAAGTGAAAGTGCAGCGGAAATAAAAGAGGCAAAACACACAACTTGATAACGGAGTTCAGCTTAAACCCAAGCCTACGTCTCCGCTCCCAACTCAACCGTTGAGAGATTTACTACCGCTTGCTTTTCAATGGTTTTAGCAAGAAACCCACTAGACTTTAAGGTTAGTCTAGAACCTATTACAGCTTTCTTTTAATGGTTGAGCAAGAACCCACTTGCTTTCAATGGTTGAGCAAGAACCCACTAGCCTTCTTACAGGTGAAGGCTAGCTCACCTATGTCTCAAGCCTTTTAAAGGAAAGGCTTGACCAACCTCTTCACACCTTGAAGGTGGTGTGAAAACCCAAAAGAGAGGATGAGAGAAAGAGTTGGGGGTTTGTAGGCACAAACCCAATTTGATGCTCAAAATAAATAAAGCATTAAAAACCCGTAATGGGAGAAGTCTTGGGCGCCAATGGATTGATGAATTTGATGAAGAGTGCTCCCAAGCTTCTATGGTGGTGCTCCTTGGATGTGGAAGTGAGTTGGAGCAATTGGGGGTTCCTTGGAAGAATCCGCTGGAGGTTCGCCAAATGATCAAAAATGTTCATGTGGGCTTCCTTTGGCTTGGATATGGTTCCGGTATTGTTCCGGGGCTTCCTAGTCCTTTATTTATAGAGGGGGAACCCTCATATGGCCTTTGAAGGTCTTTGGAGCCGTTGGAAAAGGCTTTGGAGCCGTTGGGAGGCAAGTGGACAGGTCTGGTCAAAGGCCCAACGGCTAGTTTGACTGGCTCTACCGGCCGACCGGTACAGAGCCACCGGTTGGCCGGTGTGTGCAAAATGGGAGAGGGCTCGGGCTCAGGCTCCACCGGCTGGCCGGTGAGGAGGCCACCGGTTGGCCGGTGCTGAGGCAGTAGCAAACACTATTCTGCTGGGTGCCACCGGCTGGCTGGTGCTGAGGCCACCGGTTGGCCGGTGCTGAGACAGTAGCTCAACCTTCTGTCTGGGTGCCACCGGCTGGCCGCTGGTGGGACACCGGTTGGCCAGTGGTCTGGACAGAGGGATGCCTTCTGTCCAGGCCTCCATCGGCTGGCTGGTGGTCTTCCACCGGTTGGCTGGTAGGACTGAAATCAGTCTACTTTGACTTTTTGCCTTCTTGACCTTCTTAGCCCAATTCCTTGGCAACCTGAATTTATGCCTATCATCCAAAAACACTTAAAACAGTATTAGTAAAATAAGATAGTGATTGTGATCATGAAAATTAAACCACGAGGGGTACGAGAGGTACAGCAATCTCCCCCTATTTTGATGATCACAATCACCAAAACAAGCAATGTAAAAGACTGAAATGGGAGGCATGCTTTAAAAGATTTTTCCCCCAATCAACCAAGAATTTCTCCCCCTTTGTGATTATCAAAATAGCACGGGGCATAAAACTTGATTGAGGGAATGAGTTGAAAAACAAAATAGAGATTTTAAACCAATTGAAATTTTTGAAATTTGAATTGAAAGTTTTGAATCGAAAATTTGAGAATTGAGAATTGAAAGTTTTGAATTGAAAGATTTTGAATTGAAATCAAAAAGGCTTAAATAATCCTAACTCCCCCTAAATAAAAACAAAAAATCACCGGGGAGTGGTTTTTGAAACCGAGAAAAATTTTGGTCCGGTGAGACTCGCTAAAAGGGATTTTTCAATCCACACTTGTCTAGTGGTGGGTCTTCTCCTATAAAATTCATCGTTAAGGAAAATGGTTTTGGGCCTACCATACCGGGCATTTTTGCAATCGCACTCATAGATTAAGTGCCCGGATTTTTTGCAATAGTTACAAAATTTATATTGGGAGCTCCCCCTTACAAAAATAGTTGGAGCATGGGAGGAGGAAGCTTTCTTGGAATAGCCAAGCCCTTCGGTGGTTCTAGATACGCGTTGGGAACCAAGCAATTTGGTCAAATTTTGTTCCCCTTGGGTGAACTTAGCTAGGGATTCCCTTAAATCCTTGATTGTTGATTCCATAGAATCAACATTGGGAAGATTTTGGATCTTGAGGGACAACTCCTCTTCTTTGAGAATTTGTTCCTTTTCGGAAGTAAGTTTTTTGAAATTATTTTTTAAAGCAACAAATTTGGAAGAAAGTTCGTGAAAACCTTCCTCCAATTGATCTCTAGCATGTTGGAGATCCTCATAAGATAAATGATTAAAAGAATTTGAAGAACAAGAGGAAGAGGAGTCGGAAGATATTACCTCATGAAATGCCATTAGGCATTTTTTACCGTTGTCACTTGAGGAGGATGAGGAGGAGGATGTGGAGCTATCACTCCATGTGGCCTTGAATGCCTTATTCTTCTCCTTTTGCTTGGCCTTTTTCTTTTTGAGTGGACAATCGGGCTTGTAATGGCCTTTCTTGCCACACCCGTAGCATGTTACCTCGGGCTCAGATTTTTCATCGTGTTTTCCTTTCGAGCCTTGCGGGATTTCTTCTTTTTGTGCTTCTTCATGAATTTGTGCATCTTGCGGGCAATATTCTCCATTTCGGAATCGCCGCTTGAAGAGGAAGACGATGAGGAGGAGGAGCTTTCTTCTTGTTGAACTTTGAAGGCGATGTTCTTTGGAGTTTTGATCGATTTGCCTTCCTTTTCAGCTTGCCTCCTCATGGTGATCTCGTAGGTCATGAGGGATCCGATGAGCTCTTCGACCGGCATGTTCTTGATGTCCTTTGCTTCTTGGATTGCCGTTACCTTTGGAGCCCATGAGCTTGGTAGGATCCATAGGATCTTCTTGACCATTGTTTCTGCAGAAACATCATCACCAAGAGACTTTCTCCCATTGCAAACATCAGTAAATCGAGTAAACATATCAGAAATAGATTCGAAAGGATGCATGGAAAAAGAATCAAAATCTTGACGGTACATATCCAATCGAGTATCCTTGACTTTGTTGGTCCCCTCATGGGTAACCTCCAATAGTTTCCAGATTTCATGAGATGAAGTGCATGTGGAAACTCGATTGAACTCATTACGATCAAGGCCGCAATGAAGAGCGTTCATGGCTTTGCCATCAAGCTCGAAATTTTTAATATCGGCTTGAGTCCATTTGGATTCATCGGGAGAGGAGAGAGAATAACCGTGCATGACAATTTTATAAATGGGATAACCTATACTTCTAAGAAAAGTGGTCATGCGGGTTTTCCAATAATTATAGTCGGTTCCATCAAAAAATGGAGCACGACCCAAAGAATAGCCTTCGGGGGCAAAAGAGGTTGATGCCATCACAATGGATCTTGAATTTGAAACCGGTTAGGGTATTACTCAAATTTTCCTCTGATACCAATTGTTGGGCGGAGAAAGAAAGGAAGTGATGGAAAGAGGGGGGGGGGGGTGAATTGCCTGTTAAAAAATAATTAATAATTTAAAATCAAAGTGAAAGTGCAGCGGAAATAAAAGAGGCAAAACACACAACTTGATAACGGAGTTCGGCTTAAACCCAAGCCTACGTCTCCGCTCCCAACTCAACCGTTGAGAGATTTACTACCGCTTGCTTTTCAATGGTTTTAGCAAGAAACCCACTAGACTTTAAGGTTAGTCTAGAACCTATTACAGCTTGCTTTTAATGGTTGAGCAAGAACCCACTTGCTTTCAATGGTTGAGCAAGAACCCACTAGCCTTCTTACAGGTGAAGGCTAGCTCACCTATGTCTCAAGCCTTTTAAAGGAAAGGCTTGACCAACCTCTTCACACCTTGAAGGTGGTGTGAAAACCCAAAAGAGAGGATGAGAGAAAGAGTTGGGGGTTTGTAGGCACAAACCCAATTTGATGCTCAAAATAAATAAAGCAATAAAAAACCATAATGGGAGAAGTCTTGGGCGCCAATGGATTGATGAAGTTGATGAAGAGTGCTCCCAAGCTTCTATGGTGGTGCTCCTTGGATGTGGAAGTGAGTTGGAGCAATTGGGGGTTCCTTGGAAGAATCCGCCGGAGGTTCGCCAAATGATCAAAAATGTTCCCGTGGGCTTCCTTTGGCTTGGATATGGTTCCGGTATTGTTCCGGGGCTTCCTAGTCCTTTATTTATAGAGGGGTAACCCTCATATGGCCTTTGGAGGTCTTCGGAGCCGTTGGAAAAGGCTTCGGAGCCGTTGGGAGGCAAGTGGACAGGTCTGGTCAAAGGCTCAACGGCTAGTTTGACTGGCTCTACTGGCCGACCGGTACAGAGCCACCGGTTGGCCGGTGTGTGCAAAATGGGAGAGGGCTCGGGCTCAGGCTCCATCGGCTTGCCGGTGAGGAGGCCACCGGTTGGCCGGTGCTGAGGCAGTAACAAACACTATTCTGCTGGGTGCCACCGGCTGGCCGGTGCTGAGGCCACCGGTTGGCCGGTGCTGAGACAGTAACTCAGCCTTCTGTCTGGGTGCCACCGGCTGGCCGCTGGTGGGACACCGGTTGGCCGGTGGTCTGGACAGAGGGATGCCTTCTGTCCAGGCCTCCATCGGCTGGCCGGTGGTCTTCCACCGGTTGGCCGGTAGGACTGAAATCAGTCTACTTTGACTTTTTGCCTTCTTGGCCTTCTTGGCCCAATTCCTTGGCAACCTGAATTTATGCCTATCATCCAAAAACACTTAAAACAATATTAGTAAAATAAGATAGTGATTGTGATCATGAAAATTAAACCACGAGGGGTACGAGAGGTACAACAACATATTCCAAACTGTTTAACTTTTGAAAATATTCAAACTTATTAATTTCATAACATAAAATTTTACAATGCCAATTTATTTTGTTTACTTAGAACTACTTCTAAATTCATCATCATCATCCTTGGAATCCTATTCCATCAATTTTGTTCCATGAAATAATGTAATTACTTACATTATTGTATACCTGTATTCCTAAAATATTTTAGGATAAAGTGGAAATCACTTTGTTATGATAACTAATATAAATCTTTACATTTATCTTTACCTCTATATCCTAAACGTTTTTAGGACATAAATTTTCATTTTGAATGGTATAATACTTCAAGATAGTGTCTTTATTTTTTCACAATAACCAATGTAACTCTTTACATTTTTCTTTATCATCACATATCCTAAAATCTTTTAAGATATTGAGTAAAAAAACATTATATTAAACTAGTATAGTAGTGATATCCACTTTCTAAATGTTATATAAATGTAAAAATTTACATTTTTTTACCATGACATACCCTAAGATTTTGGATATTAAGTGAAAAATACTTTAACTTAAGATTGGTTTTATACTTTATTTGTCAGTTTTGAACTTCTCTAAGTCTAAAAATACTCCCATTATCCTCTTAGACAATATATTCTTATTATAATATAATGACAAGAAACAAAAACCCTTTTTCATTAGGAAATAAAATTCATTTCCTTTTAATAGGAATATTTAACAAATAAATTATTGTTTCCATATTATATATGGGTTTATATGTGTTTGGAACATTTTTATTTTAAAATATGAGTTTATTAAAATATACCACCAATGGGTGGTAGGGACACATTTCCACATATTTTAACAAATGTTTGGATAAATATTTTTATCCTAGATAAACATCTTTATCCATACCTTCTTCTCAAAACATGTTATAGAATTTGATGAATCATAAACCATATGTATACAAATAATCATATCATACTTGTTCACAAAAAATCTTTTCAATCAAACATCTTATATTATCTCATAAGGTAGATGAGATAAAGATAAAAATATTTTACTTAGATTCATTTGAGTTTGATAAAATACTTTACATTTAAATGTAACAACTCTTTTCTCCATGAATGTATACTAAAATCTCAAATAATTCTTTGATTTTGAAATCCTGTATATTTACAATACTTGTAAAATATACATTATATATCGCATACCCTTCAAAATAGAAGAATTAATTTATATAAAAATCATACCTAACATGGAAATTCCATGGACTTTCCTAAACTCCTTCAGGTATATCTTGTAAAATCCAATTATATTTAATTATTACTCTTTATTCACAATAACCCTAGGTTTCAATAACCTTGATTGAATTTTTTGGCACTGAAATCCTGGAATGATAAGTTTTACCTAAAATAAAAGTCCAATATGGAATAGAAAATCATTATAGAACAAATGAGTGGTTTACGGAAAACACTCATGGTTTGCATACAAATTTCACATCACACACACAACACATTTTTCCACGAAAGGTGAAATTGAAGATCATAATTCTAAAAATCATCCTAGATCCTTAAAATGATGGGAAATTTATTTTCATGAAATAGTGGCCTCTTTCATGAAAAAAACATTTTTACACCACATTACATTACATGAACAAGGTGATAAGAAACCGTTGGATCACATGGACATGACCCCATGAAAAAGGCATGGAGAGTGCCAACCACTTTGTGTGAACCAATAGGGTTACATGCCATTAGAAACCAATTCAATCTATAAACATAACACCACCCATTCACTTTGAAGAGGAATCTCTACAAGATAAATCATCAGCTCTAGCTCATGCAAACCACTCTTCCATGACATTGTTCAACTTCGATGGATTCTCCGAGGAAGATAGTTTGTGTGACTGACCTCTCATAGACCCCAATGTGTCTTGGCCTATTCTTGAGAGCTCCTCATGTAATATCTATTAAGGACAGTCAGGTTCATGTAAGAGAATCTTCCTTAATGTCACCCTAAGCTATATACAATCTCATTATTTAAGTGCACCTATTCCCCCAAGATTTATGTTGTTTTCTTGTGCTAGAGACTATCACAAAAATCCATTTTCATGTAGTATGATTGAATTGTGCACAACAACCATCAGGTCCCTAACCCCATACCCTCCTATGATTCAAGTTCATCCTGAAACATTACCCTACCTATTGATCATAAGAATAGGTACCCTAATGCCTCTTTCTCATAAGCATAGGCATCCTAACATTAGGACCCCTGATTTATAATCCTCCATGGTAGTGTTTATTCCATGCATCACCTAGAGGTGCATGAACAGTGGACATGTGTGTAGTATTGGTGTAGCTCGATCCGTTTGGATGATGTTAAGATGAATTCTAGTGGCCCGTACTATACAATAGGTTGTAAATATCATGGGTCGATCTTGGTTGTGAGATAGATGGGGGTTTAAGGGGGAATTCACCCCTGCTTTGGGGTCCAAAGGACCCCAACCCAAATTTTTGGGAACTATAGAAACTTTGAAAACCTATTGAAGAGATGACCATGAGACACCTACAAGGCACTATAGTAGTGTGGAATTTGGAGTTAGTGGAACTTTATCCCCATAGACTTATAGGCATTGGCCACTATAGTAGTGTAGACTTTGGAGATAGTGACATTGTAGATCCATTAAATTCCATGAACCATCCACTATAGCTGCTTGGACTTGGGTGGTTGCGACACTATAGCATAATGAACTTTTTGTGCAGTTGGTGGAAAATTGCATCGTATTTTTTATCATCTAATTTCTATATATGGTTTTGTGTGATTGAAACTCTAAAAAATTCCTTTAATTTGTGATCCCAATTATAGTGATATTTATTCCTCTCGTTGGATGCATATATTATTCTTGAACCACATAAATTTTTGTGTCTGTGTTCATATTATTATTCCTATTTTGTTATGTATTTTCTTTATCTACAAACCTATTTGTCACTGTGACTCCAATATTTTCCAAAAAAATTGGCATTAAATGTTGATTTTAGATTTCTAGAATTGAATAATGTCTATGGAAGAAGAAAAGGTGAATATTGATTGATTTTATAGATCTAGATTCAACTATTAGAGGATGCGTATCGAAGACTATCTTTACTAGAAGAAATTATATTTTCTGCTTCTAGGTTTAAATCCAACGAACATGGGGAAAAAGAGTGGGAGATTTTGGATCGATAGGTTTTGGGAGTTGTGCACCTTATTTGGACAAAAATATTTCACTCAACATTATAGAGGATAATAATATGGTTGGTATTATTAAAGATCTCAAAAAATATGTATGATAATCCTTCTACGTCAAACAAAGTTCACCTGATGTGATGATTATTCAATATGAAAATTATTTAAGAGAGGATTGTTGCATACCATGTCAAAGAATTCAACACCATCATAAGCTAGTTGAAATCAATGGATATTTATATTGACTATGAGGTATGTGAACTTGTTTTACTATCTTCATTACCTGATAGTTGGGAAGAAACTATAACAACTGTGAGTAGTTCTTCGAGGAATACCAAGATGGTTTTGAAGGATATGTGGGTCCTAATCCTCAATGAGGATATTAGAAGAAGATAACTAAGAATATTATCTGGTTCTTCTTTGAACTTAGAAGTAATATGAAGATATGTGAAATGATACAATCATAGAGGAATATAAAAGTCAAGAGGAAAGATAAGAGATAAGGAAAAGGGGCTAGTCCTACCTACTAGATTTGTGGGAAGAAAGGACACGCCAAAAAAGAGTGTAGAGAAAAATAAAAGGCACCTAAAACCGAAGGAGAAAACACAAAAACTAAAGGAAATGATGACATTTTTCTATTAAGCATGGATAGACTTATGGATTCCTTGATTTTAGACCAAGGTGCATCTTTATATTCCACTTTGGAGAAGGTTTTTCAAAAAAAATTGTTTTTGGAAATTTTGTCAAGGTACATCTTGCCGATGATTAACCCTTATAAATTGTGGGGAAAGTATATTCATAGATCAAGGTCAATAATGGGATTTTTCTAGTTCTAGAAATTTTGAGTCATATCCCTATATTAAGAGGAAACATTATTTCTTTCAAATAGCTTGATGATGAAAGTTTTATTACCACATTCACTGGTGGTGCATAGAAGATCACTAAAGGATCTATGGTCGTAGCTCGGGGAGAAAAGAATGGTACCCTATACAACATGAAAGAAAATTTCATTGACATAGTTTCATCAATAAATTCCATCAGAGATTCAAAACTATGGTACTACAGGTTAGGCTACATGAGTGATAAGGGGATGAAGGTGCTGAAAACAAAATCATTTATAATAGAGTTGAAGTCAGTGGATATTGGACTATGTGAAAATTGTATCTTTGAAAAGTATAATTGGGTTTATTTTGAAAAAGGATGGATAACATTGAAGTCTAGGAAGCAAGACCTAGTTCACAGTGATGTTTGGCAGCCTACACTAGTACATTCCCTTAAAGGGTCACAATATTCTATGAAATTTATTGATGAATCAACAAGGAAGGTATGGTTTTACTTTATGAAAAGAAAATTTAATTCATTTAAGATGTTTCAAAAGTGGAAAACCATGGTAGAGAATGATTCGGGAGAAAATATGAAATGCTTGAGGTCTGAAAATGGTGGAGAGTATGACAGTAATGAGTTCATGGAATTCTATTCAAATAATAGGATTCACTGGGAGAAGACTATTCTAGGAACACTACATCTAAATGGTGCAACTGAAAGGATGAATAAGACATTGAATGAACATTCCAAGAGCATGAGGCTACACTCAGGGTCACCCAAGACCTTCTGGGATGATTAAGTGAACATGGAAGTATATCTCATCAAGAGGAGTCCATCCGTATTAATGGAAGAATGTCTACCCTAGGAGATCTAGTTTGGTAAGGAGGTAAGACTCTCACATTTATGAGTATTTGGCTATTTAGAATATGTACATATTGATGCTGATGCAAGGGAAAATCTTGATACTAAGTACAAACCATGTTTCTTTATTAATTATGGTGTTTGTGAGTTCAATTACATATTTTTGGGATGATCTCAACAGATGGTCACTAGGATCTAGAATGTGGTATTTAATTAAGATATCATAGATAAGTACCACTATGAAACTAAATTTGTTCATGAGAATATAGAATCATACTGTCATGAGAAAGTAGATCTTGAAGGTGTACCTAAGCATGTGACACTAAAACTATTGGAGAATACTCCTAAAGTGGATTTGATGAGATCAACAAGGGTAATAATGCTTGTGAATAGGTATTCACAATACTTACATTATTTTTATTGACTAGAAGTGGATAACCATAACGTTTTGAAGAGGTAGTGTAGTTGAAGGAGTTAGGAAAGTGGGAGTTGGCTATAAAGAAGGACATTTCCTCATTTCATGACAACAACACTTGGGAGTTGAAAACTATACCGAAAGAAAAGAAATAATTGCAGAACAAGTGGGTATACCAGTCCAAGGAAGAACATAATGGAAAGAGTAGGTACAATTCAAAGATGGTGGTGAAAGGATTTCAATAGTAGTGAATATTACCACTATCTGGGTGGTTATCAGCATTGTGGTATCGAAATACTTGTATCTTGAGTAGATTGATTTGAACATGTCTTTCCTTCATGGAGAAATAGAGGAGGACATCTATATGAAACATCCATAGGGATATGTTGAGCCTGAGCAGGAAGACCTGGTGTCCAAAGTCTAAAAGATCTTATATAGGTTGAAGCAGGCACCCAGGTAGTGAAATAAAAATTTTGATTCATTTATGACTAAATATGAATACAAATAGTGTGTCATAGATCAATGTTACTACACCAAGTCTTTTGGTGATGAATACATTATATTTATTCTATATGTAGATTACATGCTCATTGCAAGATCATGTATGTAGAGGATTGATGAGTTGAAATGGATGTTGGTTGAGGAGTTTTAGATGAAAGATCATGTAGAAGATGGAAATATTTTGGGGATAAAGATCAACAGAGACAGTGCAATAGGAATATTGATTTTATCATAGTTTGAAAACATTGTAAAGGTATCGAGAAGATTCAGTATGATGGAATAAAATATAGTTTCTATTACCCTAGTAGTCCATTTCAATTTATCAAAAGAGAAACCACCTAAGATGGCAGAAGTGGTTGAGTACATGGAAAAGGTTCCATATGCACCAGCTGTTGGAATCCTAATGTATTCCATGGTATGTACTCGACCTGACATTTCTCATGCAGTGGGAGTTGTGAGAAGTTACATGGATAACCTTGGAAACCAATACTGGGAAGCTATGAAGTTGATACTGAGGCATATTAAGGGAATAAAGGAGGTATATTTGTGAATAAAAAGGAAATCCATTGCAATAATATGTGGATTCTGACCTTTTAGGTAATGTTGATGAAAAAATGAGTACCAAAAATTATGTATTTACCTATAGAGGAACTATATTAAGTTGGATATTTCAATTGAAGAAGGTGGTGAATCTATTTACCACAGAGGTAGAATACATTTCTATAAAAGAAGCTCAAAAGGAGATGGTTTGGATGAATAACATCTTGGTTGAGCTGGGTAGAAAGCAAGAGGAAAATGTATTTCACTATGACAGTTATAGTTTGATACATCTTGAAGAGAATACAATATTTCATTCCCAAAAGAAGCACATTCAGTTGAAGTATGATTTTATTAGAGGCTTGATATGATATGGGTTGCTAAATCTGTAGAAGATTCATGGAATGAAGAATCTGGTAGATATGTTTACAAAGTCAATGGTAATACAGAGGTTGAGGAACTATTATATATCTATTGGTCTCCAATAATAAATAGAGGATGAGAGGTAGAATATGTGAGAACACTATGAGAGTAAAAAAGGGGAAACAACTAGTATTTAATGAACTTTCATCTTGAAATTAAAGTTTTGAATGGAAAAAATGCACTAATTAATGAAGAAGTGAAGGAGATCATATTAATTAAATTGTCTAAGATAGTTGCATTGAAGAAGCTAAGTTTAGCAGATCACGATCCAAGTGAGAGATTGTTTGATTGGTGTAGCTTGATCCATTTGGATAATGTTGGGATGAAAGATGGCAGCCCATACTACACACTATTCCACTTCTCTCATGGGATGATCTTTGTGGTGAGCTCATTGGGGGTTGCAGGGGACTATGCACCCATGATCTAGGGGTCTGAGGGCCAAATGGCCCCAAACCAAATTTTAGGGCACTGTAGAAACTCTGACCGCCTGTAGCAGAGATGACCAAGTGACACTAATAGAGCATTGTAACAATGCTGACATTAGAGACATCGGTACTATAGCTCCACATACTTCCAACCACTGACAACTATAGTAGTGAGGACTTTGAAGATAACAACAGTGTAGCTCCACATACTTCCATCCACTAGCCACTGTAATAGCTTAGACTTGGGTGGCTTTGGTACTGTAACACAATAAACTTTCTGTGCCATTTATGGAATAGTTCATCATCTTATTTATTAGCTCATTTTGATCTAGGGTTTTGTGTTCCCGAAAATTTGAAAAATCCCTATAATTTGTGCTCCTTATTATAGTGATGTTTTTTCCTCTCTTTGGATGTAGGGATTATTCTTGAACCATATAAATCATTGTTTCTATGTTCTTCTTCTTCTTCTTAATTTGTTATGTCATTTATTATTTTTCAAACCTATTTTTCATTGTGACTCCCGGTGTTTTTCAAAAAACATAATCCCTGAAGTAGGATTCATCATGGAAAACTTCCAACCATTCCTAGTAGAGCGTCCTTTTTCCAGATCTCCCACTCCCACTTGTAAATGGCCTCCCCAGGTAACCCATATGCATAATCCCCAACCATGTCTGAGATGCATGACATAAAAATGCCTAGCTCCACATCCTAGTACTATGATGTTAAACTACATGACAATTTCCTCATCACATGACATTAAACTTTAGCCTTACCTAATGTGATGAGAACAAGATACTCCATGTATAATTAGCATGGGATGACACCCCGATAAAAATCTACTTTGGGACTAATCCCATCATCCCCATGGACTCCTACTCCAGGAATCCCATATTCAAAATACCCACACCATCCCTTATTAACTTTTCTTTTTCAACATGAGCATCCTTACCGCATGACATTAAACTACATAGACTGGTCCTGTCACACGATCCTAAACTACAACATTGAACTACATGGGTTTTGATCCCTATTTATTAATAGGGTCTGTAAGACCTATCCATTAGTTTCAATCTTGACATACCAACATATCTAGGGTACCTCCCTAAGGTTCAATCTCAATTCCCCAACACTCTGCCAAATCCCCAAGTGTGATCATATTCCCCCATGAGTACATTCTTAACAAAACCCTCAAGTGTGATCATATCCCCCCCTAGGGACACACTTAACCATCTATCCCCACAAGATGTTAAACCTATGACCCATCTGTCCCCACAATATGTTAAACATATGACCCATTGATACCCACAATATGATAAACTTGTGACCCATCCATCCCCACAAGATGTTAAAACTATGACCCATCCATCCCCACAAGATTTTAAACTTATGACCCACCTGTCTTTATAAGATTTTAAACCTATGACCCACCCATCCCCACAAGATGTTAAAACCACGACCCATCCATCCCTACAATATGTTAAACCTCTGACCCATACATCTCTATAAGATGTTAAACCAATCAACCACCTATCCCCACAAGAATTTAAACTTGTGACCCACCTATCCCCATAATACATTAAAAATATGAGCTACACATCTCTACAAGACATTAAACCTGTGATCTATCTATCCCCATAAGATGTTAAACATGTGTCCCATATATCTCGAAAAGATGTTAAACCTTTGATCCACCTATCCCCATAAGACGTTAAACCTGTAAACCTCCTTTCCCCACAATAGATTAAAATTATGAGTCAATCATCTCCACAAGATGTTAAACCTATGAACCATCCATCCCCATAAGATATTATATCTAAGACCCACTTTTCTCTACAAGGCGTTAAACCTATGACCCACTCATCCCCACAAGATGTTAAACTTGTGACTTGATCCAAAATATATACCCCATACAACAAATATGGGATGCCTGTGGTTAAAATCCATAGATGTCTTACATCCTTGGAATCAACTACCTCACAACCAACGTAGGATACCTTATATTCCAAGCATAATATTCCTTATATGAGATGCCTATGACCTAAAATTAAGAAGACTTTCTAAGTTCCCAACCTACCCAATGTTTAGATATTCCCAGAGATTCCCAATGTTACTATTTACTCTGACTAAAGTTTGATACTTTGTCGAGACAGATGCAACATAATTAACCCGCATCCACCTTAAGATGACACTGGGAACAAGTTTCATGAACATGAATTAAACCTATGAGGGAGACTCAGAGTAGGAAATGAGCTCCAAGGAGGAATCCATGGAAGTGGGAACTTAAATCCCATCATCCCATTTCAATCAATTATTCAAAATCACTGATTGAAGTGATTAAAGATACCCATATTTGGAAAGCGGGAATGTGGGATAACGAGCGAGTGTGTCACTACCAAATAGAGGAATGACATGCAGGCCCAATAGAAAGAGTTGGAAAAAATGGTGAACCTGGCATGAAAATATTCTCCTTCAACTATGGGGACTAGTAAAATTGGGAAACATCACGTTTACTTTTCATAAGATCTAGATATTCAGTTCCAGGCCCAACCAAACAAGTGATGGGATCGATATGAAACTCTCTTGCGACTTTGGGAAATTGATGTTGGGTATCCTTGGTCTGAAACATCACTAACATAGATCATTTCTCTACTTTATAAGGAATGGATGATGTTGGGATATTGGGTATCACCTCCATCATATCTATAATAATGTCTAATTCCATGCACTTTATAGGATTCAAGATACATAAAATCAACATTCTAATGCCAACAGGCATAGGGGAAGAGGGAATATTGGTGTGATAATAAAAACTAACTATGTTCTTTACACAAAACCACAAAATCATTGTCTATAGGTCACCCACTCCCCATCTCACCCTAATATATCATCCATAAGATGGTGATTGAATCCCTCATTTGATGATATAAATGAGAAGAGGTCATTCCCACCAGGTATGTGGCCCTCCAAGAACTTGAAACATTGACACCTCACCAACACCTCCACCCTTGAGGGCTACATAGGGGAAAACACCCACTGTTCTGATGGAAAATCTCTTTGGGATTCTCTCCCCAAATCACTATGATAGCTCATGTAACATCATAGGTGTTTGGAGTGGGTCGAATTCCTCACCCTGTTTGAATTTTCAGAGTTTGGTGGGTAGAACAACTCTTTTCTTATTAATCAGACCCTAATTTTGAGAGTTTCCCAATAACTTTATTTTAGATGATTATTGATGCTAAAAAAGTGTCTTGGGTTTTTTTTGAGTTTTAGGTGTGTCAGAGGTCAAAAACCCATTTTTTGGGGTTTACAGACCAGGGAGCATGGTTTGGACAAACTATCCATCCTCCTAGGAGAAATCGTGTGGCCCTCCAGGTCTACTGGTTACGGTTTTGAAAACCATGATAGAGGGGGTGCACGACCATGTGACACATCTATAGTTTTTAGACGAGGTGACTCGCATTGTGACCGCACATTTTGGAAAACTATGTTGGAAAATCGCTCAAGTTACCCCTTTGGACAGTGGGTGTCACACTGTTAGCCAAATGATGTAAGCCAACCTTACTCCTCATTAAAGAGGTGAATTTACCATATTTCCATCCTTTACCCTTTCTCCTTCCTTTTTCCTCCCATATGTGTGGGATTCATCCTCCGGTGGATATGGAGCTTCCTCCTCTCCCTCCTTATGATTTGAGTGTGAATCTTCATCCAAGATATATTCTTCGATCTGTCAGGTGTGTTGGAACCACATTGGTAAGATCTTTAATCCTATTCCATCTTTTATCCTTTTCTCTCTTTATATGGTGTGATAAATATGTGTGATCTGTTTTACCCCATTTTTAGGTATTTCATCTAAAATTATGATTTCATCCAAATCAACTTGAGTTAGAGGTTGATATGGGGAAAACATGCATCTACCAACATGATCTAGGTGGTTCTTATCTATCTATGTGTTTTTGTGAGTTTTTTGTGGGTGTGCCTATGAGAATTCCATTGGGTATTCTGAGAGAGAACCTCATAATTTAATGGTTGTATTTTTATTAATTAATTGAATCTGTGAGATTCCCATGGGAATGTTCAATCAAGTCTACAAATGGTTGAGTCTTGTTGAGAGGCTAAGACCTTAGGTAGATTAGGCTAGGGTATTTTTTACTTAAATTAAATTGTTTTTATTGAATTAAATTGTATTATGTTGCTCCTATGAATTACTAAGTTCCATAGGAACGTGAAAAGCATGAACTGAGGATTGATATGGGGTTATATATCTGTTATGAGGTGATGTAATCATTAGTTTGGGCTTGTCTTGGATACTATAGGTGATGTTGATCATCATTTTGGAAACTCAGTCATCGGGATGAGGAGATGATGTCATCAGGTTATAGGTGAGGCTCATGTGACATTGGATGGTGTTGAACGTCAGATTGAATGACATAGTTGTAGGGTAATGAGGTTCCAAAATGGTGTGTCTTAAGTTCTTATTTGGTTATTTCTGCTCACCCGTGTTGTCCAATGAACCATTTTAAGTCATGTTCACATAGTATGACTCAGATTATTAGGTGGTATTGAACACTTGTATGGGTATAGGCCTTCATTAGTTGTGGATTAGGATGATGGTTTGAGGTAATTTCCATAGAAATCCATGGGGATTGCAAGGAGATATCAGTTTATAGTGTTAAGACCGTTAGTTGGGGGTGGAGACTCAACGTACTTGTGGTCATTAGTCCAGGATCATTTGAGAGGAAGGACATTACTATTTTTGGGACATCCGATGTTGAGTTGATGATGATTATTTATACAGAGGGAAGATATTTCTATTCCTCGGATGTTGGGATTTGATATGATAGGTATTCTTCTGAGTTGAGGTACGTGGGACTAGGTGTTTGATTGGGGAATTCTTCGGGATGTTAGATTTTTTTGGACATGAGGTGTCATCTGGCATGAGGTGTCAGGTGTTTTTATTAGAGGTGGAACCTGAGGGTTCACCTGGACTGATTTAGATCAGGGGATTCCTTGGGCTATGATCTAAGTATCCTCTCCACTAATGTATACCAATGTTTTCCAAATTATATGATCACTTCCTTGTGGATATTGAGCACAAGGGAAGTGGGTTATTATTATTCATGTGTGTAGTACCTTTTATTTATTTATAGTAGAAACTTGATATATCACAGATATAAGATAGGAACATGTTGGTGGTGGCATACTATGATTATTTATCACACTATACACATGACATTTAGGATTCATATAGAATTTATGCCTTTTTGTTCAGGTAATGGGTTGGGCTCAGGAGATAGATTTTAGTGATTGAGTTAGCATGGATGGAAGGAAAGGGACTGTGGGTTCTTACCTCAGCTAGAGTTTCCTTTTTTTTCTTTTCCTATATCAACATGCTTATATATGTATGCACTAATGGTAATCTATGAGAAACCTTTCTACTTATTATTTTATATGACCTATTATTTATACATGTTTAGCTAAAAATGGTATGTTGTGATGTTTTATTATGAATAATAGCATGTCAAAACATGTTTATTATTATTACTGTTATTGTTGTGCTTCCACCATGGGTGGGTTACTAGTTCAGTGTCTTTTGGTATTTATTTTCCACTTCTTTATATATATATATATATATTGGACCATTATTATTATCACCAAAGGGTATAGTCTCCCCACTATCACCTCTTTACACCCTCGCTTCTAGTCGGCAGCCTTTGACATTTGGGGAGGTGTGGTTAAAACCCAGTGGAACTCGTCACATAGAAATGTTTAGGTGGAAAATCGGGTTATGATGATAAATATGGTATCAAAGGAGTTTATTTTACCTATTTTTTGGGTCTTACTAGTTGGGTATGGTAGACTTGAGATTATGATATTTTCAGAACTATTTTTTAAACTCGTGTTTGGGTGCCTGCAACCACATGCTTGAGGGATAGACTAAGTTTACAGGGGTGAGAATTTCTATTATACCTTGATCATTTTATAGTTGATATGATTCCCATGGTGCACTTTGATTTTATTATTTCCTATTGTGATATGTGACCCTTGACCTAGTATGGTAAGGGAGATGATTTACACATGGTCCAACATAGAAAGGGAGGTTTTTACCTGTTTTCTTGATAGGCACATATGACAACTTATATATATGTGTCCTGATAAAAATGATTATGATTTTCATTGGAGAACTAGATTATGATAATAGGGGTTGGGTTTTCTAAAGTGTCAACAAAGGAAGCTAAATAATGTTTTCCCACCTAGACTCTCTTTGGTGGAATCTTACTCAACCAGCCCAAGAAAGTGGGCCCAATGAAATCTATGTGTGATTGATTTATGATATATATATATATATATGGTACTGTATCTTATAGGAGCAGGCATGAGTGGTGATATGGGGTGATGTTGATCACTGGGTTGGGCGACGTGGTCGTCAGATTGATATATAACACCTGACTCCGATGTGGGTAGGCGAGGGGTCATGAGGATAGATTCATATGTGATACCTAGATCTGATATGGGAGGGTAAGGGGCCTTGAGGATATATATTGAGTGACATGGATATAATGGGAAAGAGTAAGGGTAGTGAGAATGTGTTGCCTATTACTTTATTCCCTATTTTCATTATATATGTGTGTGTGTGTGTGTGAGAGAGAGAGAGAGAGAGAGAGAGAGTTATTATGGTTGTTTGTCCATTTATTGGTATTCAGTGGGTTTCCACCTAGACGAATTCTGATGGAGCATCAGGTTGATGATGATTTGGTTCCTCTTGAGTGTACACAGGATGAGACCCGTAAAGGGCGAGATTAGGCCCCAACGGGCCAGGCTGAGCATGAGCTGCAGGTGTAGGAGCAGAAAATGCATGATTTGACAGCTTTTGGGACATGGATTGACAAGAAACTCAGAGCAAGCATAATACGTGTTATCCAGGGGATCGATATGGGAGTTTATGGAGTAGATCCTTCGATGGAATATTTGACTCAGGAGTTCCAATCGCAACACCCACCACTGTTCTAGGGTGAGGGTGGACCACATGC
This sequence comes from Viscum album, assembly GCA_963277665.1. Classification (NCBI taxonomy): domain Eukaryota; kingdom Viridiplantae; phylum Streptophyta; class Magnoliopsida; order Santalales; family Viscaceae; genus Viscum; species Viscum album. The sequence continues at coordinate 740,426,584 of OY728138.1, read as the reverse complement.
AACTAAGAATTGGATCGAGTTGATATAAATGATATTAGAGTATCTTGAGACACCCCAGGGTGGAGGGTAAAGCTGGATACTTATATGCTCATTGGACCAACAAAGCACTAATGAGACATACATGTACAGGAGAACAAACATGAGGGACTATCATGGAAGGACTTCAAGTTTAGATTCTTCAAGAACTTCTTTATATAGATGCTGAGGGTGGAGAGAGCTCAAGAGTTATTGAAACTTCAGCAGAGTGACATGTCCATCATAGACTATGCAATGAAATTAGCTGAGTTGTCTCATTTAACACCTGGTATGGTGGATGATGACACCTCAAGGGTGAGTAATTTTTAGTACGGTTTACAACACACCATTTGAGTGAAGCTAAATATCTTCAGGTTGTCCTCATTCTCAGAGGTGGTGAATCGAGAGTTCATAGATGAGATCAATTTGACGAACTGGTTTTACTTTAGTTGGGTGATGGCTTCGGGTTATGTTGATGGAGATGCTTCAGATACCAGGAAGTGGGGCTGAGAGTAGTTCTATTAGGATAGCCAAGCTAGGTACTCGAGAAGGCAACCGAGGAGTGGGTCGTCGATGGTGTGTTTCGAGTGCAAGAAGCTGGGTCATGTGATGAAATAGTGTGTTCGGGCACCAAAGGAATGCCGAGCATGCAGAAAAGTCAGGAATCATGAGAGGTTCTATAGGGTACCTTCTCGGACAACTAGTAGTCAAGGACCGGGGTAGACTCAGGCATCTAAGATCAGACTAGGAGTAGTACCAACTGCTGGTAGCTAAGATTCAGCTAAATGTAGAGGTCATGGGAGAAAAAGTGGGACCTAGAAGTGGGGATAGTGTCCATAGGTTGGTGCAACACCAAGGGAGGTCAGGATTAAATAATTCATGCTTCAGGACAAGTGTATGTGGTTAATCTGCTAGGGTTAGAGAAGGTTGGTGAGCCGATGACAGTTAGAGGTGCGCTGTGGGTGTGACTAAGTTTTTCTTTATTTTGGCATGGCCCTTATGTAGGCATATCTGATTTGGGTGCACATTATGCATATATGAACTAATTAGATGATGGTTAGTAGGTTTTAATTGGTTTTTATGTGTTATATATATATATATATATTTGAGGTGTGTGGAATCGAGATTTATATGTGGGCATCGATGGATGCGTGGCTTGTTTGAGGTGCATTGGGATCCGAGCATTGATGTGATGCGGGTTACTTGAGGTGCATAGAACTGGGACTAAATATGAGAATATATTGAGTTGTGGGACCTCATAGGTTCCATGTGTGATATGGGAATGAGGTGGGAATCTGAGGAGATACGGTACTTGATGGGTGTGTGATGCGACATAGGTATGATATGAGGACCTGATGAGGTTCATGAGTGACGATGCATCATGAGAGAACTTTTGAGTCCATGGATGGTCAATGGATGGTGAGGCTAGAGGTCATCACAGAACTCAAAATTACCTTTATTATCCTATACTAGCATAGTGGTGCAGGGTTGAACCACAGAGAAGACAGATAAGTTTTCTAATGTTTTTAAACTTTAAACCCCACTATTGTCGACAATGGAGGAAACATTTTTTAATTTTTATTTCCTTTTTATTATTATATATATTTTTATTAATAATTAATGAATCATGTTTTGAAAATTTCTTATTTACTAAATTAAATGTAAAACAGATAAATGAAAAGTGAAAGAAACAGTGAAAATGCAGTGGAATAATAGTGCTAAGTGTTGATCACAAAATGAGCTCAGGAGGTTTAAGATCTACTGGTTAAAAGAATGTTTCTTCATTTGATTTAATTCTCACTTCTAAATGGATGGTTAAGGCTTCCTCGCCAGAAGAATTAACACGCTACATTGAAATTCAAGAAGTTCGCCACTTCAAGAAACTTCAATTAACAAATTGATTAAAACAATATTAATAGAAAACTATCTAGCCGAATGTTTCTAAAGTATTTGAAATTAAAGCTTTGATGAGTTGTTTCTATGATCAATATCACCGAAAGATCACAGATTTGAAATCAAGTGCTAAAAGGTGAAAATCCAACTAAAGGTTTGAGAACCAAATTCAATCTCACTGATAGAATCTGATTCTTGTTGAAAGAAATTTGAATGAAGTAGAACAGTGTTAAAACCGGTAGAAAATTAAAACCCCAAAAAAAAGAAATTAACCTAAGATCATTTCAATTAAAAATAGCAATTACAATGTGAACATATATCAAAACAGAGGAAGAATAATCCTCCCTCTACGATTGAAGATCATGATTTGCTGCTGGATCCTGCAACTCCAAGTCTCTGGTTTAAGTGATCTCCTGCTATCTCCTGGGAGTCTCCACTCTCCATAGGATTGTGTCAAGAAAAGTCAATGAGAGTCCACAATGTGTTACTGTTGCTCTTCCTTTTAATCCTACTGTCATGCTATGCTTTGTCACCAATTGCATCCACCAACATAGTCTTGTATTTCACAACGCATCCGCACATGTGCGTTTTTTGGTGAATGACACATCGTTTGAGAAAAACTCATATAACTAACTCTGCACCAGTTAGTTGAAAGAACCTGAACGTGTTTTTGTCTCCATCATGTACCTGCACAGAAAAGAAAAACAAAGCAAAGTTAAAACTGTTAAAAACATGATAATAAACAATTGATTGTTATTATTAAAGTTAAATTACTTAAAAGTTGTTAGTTATTAATTAATATATATTTTAATTGAATATTTTATTTATTTAATCTAAAACTTAAATTTATTAATTAATTATTAAAATTATTATTTTAATTACCTTATAATATTATTTTAGAATTATAAAATGTTATTATTTAATTAAGTTATTTGATTTATAATTAGATTAAATTATTAAGAATAAAATTTAATATTTATTTATATGATAATTTTATTAAATTAATATTATTAGTAATTAGTTGGTATTAAATTGGATTATTATTACTTATTTTTTATTTTATTTATTTTATTAATATAATTATAACTAAAAGTTAAATTATTATTATATTAAAATTAAAGTATTAATTATTAGTTAATTATAATTTTATTTATAAGTTATTATTAATATTTTAGCTTACTTTGCTTATTAATTAGTTTTATATTTTATTATTATTATTTTTTTTTTGTTTTACCCCCTCCCCCTTCTTCTCCACGACACAGCAGGGGGAGGAGGGTTTCTAGTTCGGTGCTGCAACAGGCCGCTTCAGCGGCGGCGGACTGATCTCCGAGCGACGACGCCACTCCACGGCGATGGGGCAACAGTTCCAGCGACATCGGCCAGCGCAGTTTCTTCTTCTTTAGGCGGCGCAACAATCTCTTCATGGAGGTTTCTTCAGAGGAGTCGCGAAAATCTGGTCGCGTAGCACCGCCTCGGACCGGCTTCTTCTATCAAGGGTTCTGATCTTCCTCAATTCTTCACAAAATTGGATTCATCTTCATCCGCGGAAAGATTGAGGAACAATTTTTCGGCCTGAGGATTTGTTCGGTGTTGATTGATGCACTCAGATCTGGGGTTTGAGTGTGCTTGGAATTCAATAAGAAAATAAAATGATTAATTGATTAATGAATAAACATGTCATATAATTTAGAATTCAATAAGATTAGAATAACTAAACTAGAAAATAAATTATATGACTAGAAAAATTAATAAGTCTAAATTAATTATTTAAATTCTAAAAATACACAATTAATTATAAATGTTGATTAATTAATTAATTTAATTTTGAAAATATAAAAGTGCAAATATTTAGCAAAAAGTGTAAAAATAATATAATAAATTATTAAAAACCTAATAAAAATATGTGGGAAACTGTGTGTTTTTAAGGCCACATCGAATTCTCCCACACTTAAACATTGTTTGTTCTCAAACAATCCCATGTTTTGTTATCTTTGAAAAATAGTAATGTATATATATTACTCAGCTCAAAATGTAACATGTCAAACACTTTAAACGGAGGACCGAAAAACTGAGTATAGGCTCTAGAAATGAAATTCTCAAAAGATTCCTTGCCCAGAACAAATACTCAATGGGTAATCAAGAGAACAAAGAACCATCTATTGAAGAAGGCGTCCTACCTCATACGTGACTCTTCTTAGTTTCCCAATTCAATCCAAGCTTAAGTTCTAAGTCCAAGAGCGACAACAAGTTAAAAATACCCAAAATTAAAAACTTAACCAGAGGAACTTTGTACTTGACTCATCACCAAGGTTCCAAAAATAAATATATTTTTTTGAATCACCTTATTGATACAACCTAAATGATTCCCATATATATCAATTGTCCCCTTCTTTATTTGGTGTTCATCATTCCCCTCACCTTAATGAACTCATTTTTGACCCTAGATACTTTATTTTATTTTTCCCAAACCATGTAACGTGTGCTAAGAACTGTGCATATGCACTTATTTAAAGTGTACATAGGGCCTATAGTTAATATAAACGCACCCAGTATCTAAGGTAGCAGAGATTCACCATGGGATCCCAAATGTCCAAACTACTCTAGTTTCAAATGATTTATATAAAAACCATTTACATTGGATCACTAAGGTGATTACTTTTTATAATTAAAATAAAATGAGTCCCCTAGAATCAATATGAAACATCCAGTTCCTAAAGCTATGATCTCAACTCCATAAAAATGTAATCCATATCACTCTCAAAATTAGTTCCTAAACCAATTTTTCATAAAGTCACTAACTATATTCACTCATCAATCATCTATCCTAATAGATTTCAAATCCAAATAAAATCTTATCTACCAATCAAGCATCATCCTATGGCAAGACCCATTTGAGTATAGCATACAACCTAAATTGTGTTAATTTTTTTGAATTTTTTTGACCATTTTTTACAAAATGTTTGAAGTGGGTGGGAATTGAAGGGATTTTAAGTAAGAACAGTTTAGATCAATGTAGATTGACCCCATCCCCCACATTTAAAACCCAAATTTGTCCCCAATGTTGACTTAAAAATTGGAGAAGAACAATTAAGCAATTAAAGTTCAAAGTAGATTTTTATTTGAGTAGATTTATGGGTTTCAATGAAATTCAAAGAATGTGTATTGTTTTCCACTATAATTACTTACAGCAGGTTCATTACCCAAAGACACGAATTATCAATTAAGTCAGTAACAAATATTTTCAATAAAGTTCATGAAATAACACGTAACTTGTGGGTGCATAGTGAAAAGGGTGTAAGCAAGATCAGAATTTTTGGTTCAAACAGATGTTAAATAGAGCAGACAGATGCATGCTAAAACACCCAACATATACATGTAGATTCAATGAAAAGTCTTAAAAACATGACTACATGTACCCCCCACACTTAAGTTCAAGCAGTTGAATGATTTTAAACCAGTGAGTTTCAATTTCCAGCAACGAGGTACATGCAAATTTTTTAACATTCCAGCACATGTAGAAAAAATTTCAGCAAAGTGATATATAGTAGATTTTTTCCAACAAAAATGAAAGGAGTAGATTAATTTTAAAGATACATCAAATGTAGCAGATTTTTTTAGCAACAATACATATATATAACAGATTTTTTCATGACTCACCGACACTGCTTATAATGAGTCACCATTGAGATGACTCCCTGACAGTAGTGGAATGGTGGATCAAGTGTACTATCAGTGACTTATCAACATAAATATTTTTAAAGTGAAAGTAATAAGGAGCACAAATAAATGCAGAGATAAAAAATGAAAGAACCTCCTTGACTAATTTTTTTCATTACAGCTCCATGGGAATTCCACTCCTCCAATGGCACAAAACAGAAGCATCCTAAAAATCACAGATTAGGCAGACCAAGACAGAAATATCCAATAGAGATAGATAAAAGACAATAGCAAGAAGCTTTTTATTCAAACACAAAGCAAGAATAGTAAAAACAAAACAACAACCATGGGTTCACTCCCATGAAGCACTGAGTTTTTAGTCTTCAGTTAGAATTTACTTAATTAGAATTTTTTTACTAAAGAAAACACAAAAAATCATGGGTTGCCTCCCATAACGCTAGATTTATAGTCCCTAGCCAGACTCACTTAGAACTAACTGTAGTCACTAGGTGGGTGTGGTTTCCTCAGTAGGAACCACCACATGTATTTGCCCCTAATGTTTTTAATAGAAAATGAATTTTATGGGATCCTAAGCTTAAGAAAAAAAATAAAACTCTCAAAATTTGTAAAAACCCCAAAGAAACACCCTTTAACAATTATGGGCATAGTACTTTCCACCTCTATAATTGTTTCATATTTGACAAAATTAATATTTTTAGGAAGGTACAACAATGTACTAGGTTCTTATAAGGGCGTGGCATTATCCTCACAACTTCCTCTCTCAACTTCAACGCACTCAAAATAAAAAACAAGGGTGATTGTGGGCGAGTTCTGAATAGTAGGTTCAAGAATGGGATCAATGGTGTGATGAACAGTTTTAGAAACACTAGTACTGAAATAAAATTCACACATTAAACTACTCTCATCATCACAAGAAGAAACAAAAACCAACTTAGTTGAGGATGGAAGTGAACAACAAGGAAGAGTTGGTTTTTGTTTATCCATAGATTCAGGTTTGACAATATTATAAATCTCTTCCAACAGTTCCTCATCAGTTAACTTACAATCAACATCCATTGCTTCTAAAAAATTAATTCCACCTATATCAAGGGTGTGTTCAACCTATTCTTCTAGTTTGAGTTCAAAAGGTTCACTTTAAAAAACATTTTCAGTTGAATGTTGCAGTTTAATTCCAAGAGAAAAACTATTTAGTCCAGCTTCAATAAATTCAGATTCTAGAGTTTTCAAATTGAAACAATTTCCCCCAAATTGGTTAACACTGCTTTCCACTACATCACCCAAAGTTTCAGAAAAGTGAAGCCTCTTAGAATACGACATTTAAAGCTCAAGAGTTAACCTTTATTCAAAAATTATTCCCTTATCTACATCATCCAACAACATTTTAGGAATTATTGGGCTTGAAATTTCAAAACATGGAAGAGAAGTGTTCAAAATAGGCTCAAAAATTTCATATTCTATGTTATCTAGTTTAATTTTATCTTCTAAAGTGTTCCCAATATCAAGTTCAGACTCATTTTTTAAGATTTCCATAAGGTTGAGTAAAGGATTTTTAATAATCAAATTCTCATTTTCAAGTTTCCCTTCAACCCGAGTGATTTCATTTTCAAATCTCCTAAAACACTGATTATTTCTAATGTAGGAATCCTGAAAAGAATTGGGAAATATTTTTCAATCTGTTTTAGTTCATTTTCAAAATTTTCCAACTCATCTTCATTTAAATTATTTTTGGGGTATTCAATGTTGTTTTCGTGATTTAGTGAGTTGGTTATTTCTACAGGTTCATCTGATTCAGATTCTTCAGAATAAAAGTGTTGTTACCCAGTTTTAGAATCACTATCCTCTTAAACTTGATTTTCAAATCTTTTATAAAAATTTTATTTTTCATTCATTTCAGATTCTTCCTATTCTTTAACCCTTTTTTGTAATTCTAAGAGCATGTTTTATAATCTAGTGATTCTTTTATCTTTCTCTTTGGAATATTTAATTTGAATTTCATGGGTTTTATTTAACTGATTATTCCAAACATCCTCCCCAACATGTAATTTTGATAAAATTTGGTCACATTTTTCTAGGATGTCAGGACTGGGCTCAAAGTTATGTTCATTTTCTTAAAAGTGGTTAAACTATTGTACTGGTTATTGACACACTGCCAGGAAGTGTTCCCATAAGAGCCATAATATACATAGTAAGGTCCAATGTGATGATTCAATCCCTATATCTCATTCATCAGTTTTGAAGAATCAAATTAAACACACACACAATTTCAAATAGAACTTAAACATGCATTCCAAGCAGCAAATGTTCACAAATTTTTTCGCAGATTTTTATATGATTTTTAATGATTTTTTATTGTTTTTTTCTTTTTATAAAACTCTAGACACTCAGCGCATGCCCTCCCCAGAAATGGTGCCAAATTTTGATGAGGCTAGAGGTCGTCACAACCCTCAAAATTACATTTATTAACCAACACTAGCATAGTGATGCAGGGTCGAACCACAGAGAAGACAAGTGAGTTTTCTAAGGTTTTTAAACTTTAAACCCCACTGTTGTCAGTAGTAGAGGAAACCTATTTTTAATTTTTGTTTCCTTTTTATTATTATTTATATATATTTTTTTTATTAAGCTGTAATGAATTATGTTCTAAAAATTTCTTATTTACTAAACTAAATGTGAAACAGATAAAAGAAAAGTCAAAGAAATAGTGAAAATGCAGTGGAATAAGAGCGATGAGTGTTGATCACAAAATGATCTCGAGAGGTTTAACATCTACTGGTTAAAAAAATATTTCTTCATTTGATTTAATTTACACTTCAAAATGGATGGTTAAGTCTTCCTCTCCAGAAGAATTAACACGCTACATTAAAATTCAAGAAGTTCACAACTTTGAAAAACTTTAATTATCGAATTGATTAAAACAATATCAACAGAAAACTATCTCACCGAATGTTTTTGAAGTTTTTGAAATTAAATCTTTGATGATTTGCATATATGATCGATCTCTCCGAATGATCATAGATTTTAAATCAAGTTAAAAAAAGGTGCAAATTCAACTAAAGGTTTGAGAACCAGATTCAATCTCACCGATAGAATCTGATTCTTGTTGAAGGAAATTTGAATGAAGTAGAAAAGAGTTAAAACCAATAGAAATTTAAAACCCCCGAACAAATAAATTAACCTAAGATAATTTTAATTCAAAAGAAGTAATTACAATGTGAACATATATCAAAACAGAGGAAGAATAATCCTTCCTCCATGATTGAAGATCATGATTTTTTGTTGGCTTCTGCAACTCCAAGTTTCTGGTCCAAGAGATCTCCTGCTATCTCCTGGGAGTCTCCGCTCTCCAAAGGATCATATCGAGAAAATTCAATGAGAGTCCATAATGTGTTACTACTGCTCTTCCTTTTAATCCTGATGTCATGCTCTACTTTTTCACCAATTACTTCCACCGACATAGCCTTGTATTTCGCAACGCATCTTCACACGTGCATTTTTTGGTGAATGACACGTCGTTTGAGAAAAACTCATGTAACTAACTTCACATAAGTTAGTTGAAAGAACTTGGATGTGTTTTTGTCTCCTGTATGTACCTGCACAGAAAAGAAAAACAAAGTAAAGTTAAAATTGTTAAAAACACGATAATATTTATTAAAGTTATATTACTTACTTAAAAGTTATTAGTTATTAATTAATATATATTTTAATTAAATATTTTATTTATTTAATCTAAAACTTAAATGAATAATTAACTGTTAAAGTTATTATTTTAATTACCTTATAATATTATTTTGGGATTATAAAATGTTATTATTTAATTAAGTTATTTAATTTATAATTAGATTAAATTATTAAGATTAATATTTAATATTTATTTATATGTTAATTTTATTAAATTAATATTATTAGTAATTAGTTGGTATTAAATTAGATTATTATTAATTAATTTTAATTATTAATTTTATTTTATTTATTTTATTATTATAATTATAATTATAATTATATTAAAATCAAAGTATTAATTATTAGTTAATTATAATTTTATTTATAAGTTATTAATATTTTAACTTAATTTTTTTATTAATTAGTTTTATATTTTATTATTATTATATTTTTTATTGTTTTACTCCCCCTCCCCCTTCTTCTCCATGACAGAGTAGGGGGGGAGGGTTTCTGGTTCGGTGCTACAACATGCCTCTTTAGCAGCGACAGACTAATTTACCAGCAGCAACGCCACTCCACGGCGACAGGGTAACCGTTCCGGCGACATCGGACAATGCAATTTCTTCTTCTCCAGGCGGTGCGACAACTACAGATCTCTTCAGAGGATCCGTAACGGTCTTATCCTCTGGTAGGGAATCAAGTGTGGTAGTTTAGTGGATCTTGGCATGAGGGGTTCATATTTGGACCTAAGCTCACGGTATAGAGTAACTCCAGGAACGGTAGGATGTGCTACCGATACCACCAAGGAGAAATGGAATGCTGGGAAATGCATCAGTAACAGACTGAGAAACCGAAACCGACGACATGAAATAAAAACTAGCATCAGTGAGTCATAAAAAAGAACGAATACAAAACAAAAACTTAAATTTAATTAATTAAAAGAATCTAAAACTAACAATTAACTTAATTAAAGTAATTAGTTGATTGATTAATTAAAAAAACTATAATAAACTTAAACTAATACTAAAATAAGTTAACTAATAAACAAAAACTGGGTTGTTGATTAAATTAAAATTAAATGTTATAATTAAAAAGTTAAATTATTATTTAAAAACACTTAAATTAATAAAATAAATTAAAATTAAACTATCTTGATAAAATATTAAAGTTAAAAAATGTTAAATAACTTGATTAAAAAGACAACAGTGAGCGAAAAATAATTGCATCCGTGACTCAATGAGTCACTAATAGTTACTGTCTGTCTCACCGACACCTGTTAGTTACTTAATAATTTTTGTGCATACATAAAACTAAAATATTAAAGAAATAAAAATCTAAATTAATTAATTAATTAACTAAATTAGGACTTTAAATTAAGAACACATTATTTTATTAAATTATATCTTAAAATGTTACTTATATTAAAACTAACAGAATAATTAAACACAAAAAGTTAATAAAGTTAATTTATTTTAACCAGTCTAAATTAAAAGATAATAAATTAAAAACTAAGTTAATTAATAAGAAAATAAAATTATTAATTGATTAATGAATAAACATGTCATATAATTTAAAATTTAAGAAGATTATAATAACTAAGCTAAAAAATAAATTATATGACTAGAAAAATTAATAAGCCTAAATTAATTATTTAATTGCTAAAAATACACAATTAATTATAAAAATTGATTAATTAATAAATTTAATTTTGAAAATACAAAAGTTAAAATATTTAGTAAAAAGTGTAAAAATAGTATAATAAATTATTAAAAATCTAATAAAAAGAGGTGACAAACTATGTGTTTTTAAGGCCACATCAATGGACCATTGGTTTTGTTTGATTTTTTGGATCAGGATGCGACCAGAGTAGGTAACTCCTAAGGTGGAGATCACTTTGAGGTAGTTGACCTATGACTTTGAGATCAGGGCAGACTAGAGTTATTTGAACAAGATGAGTATATTTGGTACCATCTTAAGGTTTTTTATAGATTTAGGAAAATCTATGTTATGTTGGGGAGATTATAATGTCTCGGGTCTTTGGATTGGGTCAAATTCCTCAACCCATTTTATTTATTAGAGTTTTTTTGGGTAGAATAACTCTTTTCTTATTTATCAGAACCTAATTATGAGAGTTTCCTTGACCCAAGACCTTTATTTTAGATTAGTCTTGATTCTTGATAAGTGTTTTGGGGTTTTGGTTGGGTTTCGGGTGCATTGGAGGCCAAAAATCCAAACTTTCCAGGGTGCGTAGACTGGGGCACATGGTTTGGATAAATTATGTGGCCTCCCATGAGAACCTATGCAGCCCTGTAGGTCTACTGGAAATGGTTTGGAAAACCATGTTGGAGGGGGAAAACGTCCATGTGGAACCTCTATAGGTTTTTAGTAGAGTTTATTCACACGGTGTCCATGTGGTTTGTAAAACCATTTGGAACAACTAAATGAGGTACCCATTTGGATAATGGGTGTCACACGATTGGTGCATAGTTTTTCAAACCATGAGATCCAATCATGCACCTCATTAAAGAGTAAAATTTATTATTTTTCCTCCTTTTTATTTACCCTTTATACTTATTTTTTCCTCCCATACACATGGTCTTCATCCTCCAGCATCTAAGGAGATTCCTCCTCTCCCACCTTAGGATTTGATCTTGAATATTCATCCAAGATTCATTCTTTGACCCATCATGTGCATTGGAACCGCATCAGTTAGATCTTGAATCCCATTCTTTCTTTTCTCCTTTTCCCTCTCCATATGGTTTTCTAAGCCCGTGTGATCTGTTTTACCTTATTTTTAGGTCGTTCATCTAAAATTACAATTTCTTCCAAATTATCTTGAGTTAGAGGCTAATATCGGGTGATCATGATTATACCAACATGAGGTAGGTAGTGCTTATCTTTCTCTATGTTTTTGTCAGTGTTTTGGGGGGTGTGGCTTTGAGTGTGCCATTGAGTAGTCTGAGTGATACCATCATAGTTTAATGGTTGTATTTTTATTAATTAATTGAACCCATGAGATACCTATAGGCATGATCAATCAAGTTTACAAATGGTTGAGTCACACTGAGAGGCTAAGACCTTGGGTAGATTAGTAATGAGTATTGTTTTATTTAACTAAAAATGTTTTTATTGAATTGAATTATATTATGTTCCTACTATACCTTACTGAGTTTCATGGGAATATTATGGGTGCAACCTGAGGATTGAGATGGAATTATCCATATGGTATGAGGATATGTAATCATCAGGTTGGGCTTGGACCAGATACTCCTGGTGATGTTGATCACCAGTTTGTTAAATCAGTCATTGGGATGAGGATATGATGTCGTCTGGTTATGAGTGAGGCTCATTTGACATTGTATGGTGTTGAACATCGAATTTAGTGACACAATCACATGAGAATTAGGTGCTATAATGGCACAGCTTAGGTCTTATTTGGTGATTACCGTTCATCTGTGTTGTCCAATGCACCATATACATTCATCTGCACATAATAGGACTTAGATGATGATTTGGTATTGACCACTTGTGTGGGCAGAGGAATCCATTAGTTGTGGATTAGGATGATAGTTGGAGGTGATTGCTGTAAAAAGACATAGGGATGGTTAGGATCCATTAGTTAAAAGTGTTGAGACTGTCCATTGGGGGATAGGGATCATCGTACTTGAGGCTGTTGAGAAATGATCATTTGGAAGGATGAATATCACCATTATCAGGATATTAGAGGTTGAGATGGAAATGATTATTTATCTGGATGGTAGACATCACCATGCCTCAAACATTGGGCTTTAAGCCGATGGGGATTCTTCTAAGTTGAGGTATGTGGAACCAGGTGTGTGATTGGGGTGTTCCATCAGGGCACCAGATTTTGTTTGGACATGGGGTGTCAGTTGGAATGAGGTTCCATAAGTTTTATGTTAGAGGTAGAACCTGAGGGTTCACTTGGATTGATTTACATTAGAGGATTCCTTGGGATATGATCTAGGGATCCTATCCAATACGGTATACTAGCATTGTTTGAAGTAGGTAATCTCTTCCTTGTGGCTATTGAGCATAAGGGAATAGGGTTATTATTATGTATGTGTACAGTGCCTTTTATTTATTTTTAGTACACACTTAGTATATCATAGATGTAAGATAGGCATAGGTTGGTGGTGGCCTACTGAGATTCTTTATCACATCCTACAAGGGCCCTTCATGAAACATATAGAATTTATAGATTTTCATTAAGGTAAAGGTTCAGGATGAATCCTAGTGATTGAGTTAGCATGGATGGAAGTCAAGGGACCATGTGTTCTTTCCTCAGATGGAGTTTCCATTTTTGTTTTATTTCTTGTATCAACATGCTTACATATGTATGTACCGATGGTCGACAATGGGATACCTTTATACCTATTATTTTGTATAACGTATTATGTATGTATGTTTATCAATAAATGGTATGTTTTCATGTTTTATTATGAAAATATAATTTCTTATCTTGTTTATTATTATTGATTCTATTTTTGTGTTTCCTCTATGGGTGGGTTACTGGTCTAGTGTTTGTTGTTATTTCTTTTCTGTTACTTTATATATATATATTATACCATTATTATTATTATCACTAGATGATATAGTATCCCCACTATAAAATCTTTACACCATCGCTGCTATTCAAAAACCTTTGGTATTCGGGGAGGTGCACTTAAGGCCCATTGGCACTTAGCTCGGAGCACTGTTCAGGTGGAAAAATAGGTCAGGGTTCTACAGCTCACTCCACTATGTCGAGGAGGTGGGGGATGTTTGAGATGTACCATCATGAAAACTTCTTGGGAGATACCTAGGAGGGATCCCACCTAGCCACATCAGCACTGATAATGACTGGTCCCATAGGCCGATAAGTGGGTTGAATTCATCCCTACTCCTCTAGCCCTGATTTAGTTCACCTAACTCCAACGTCCGGGGAAATCCCATAACATTTTCTACTATGATGAATCTTTAGTAGATCTAGTGTCCCTTTCCACTACAGACATATCTCATCATGTTCCCATAACTATTGAGTATGGATCCATAGTTTATCAATTGGGATTGAGACCCCAACTGCCTCTCATGCAAACCATTTTGACTCTCTCAATCATTAGTGTCACCGAAAACTGTTACGATCTATCACATAACAAATAATACCATATCGAAGGTCCACCCCGAACTGCCACTAATTGACGTGGAGGTCCTACCCATGATGACAATATTCTCTATCCTAAAGGTATGTCCTAGGATAGGGGTGAACAACCGCTGTGAGGTCCATTCCCATAACATCGATCATGATGCCCATGGAAGGGACCAGAGCAACTCCCAACAACTTGTTCTTGGGGAAGTCCAACACTGCCATAGGTGGGACTTTGGGAAGTGTTGTGTCATCATAGATCTCTCAAAATCTAATATGACCAATGGATCGATGATGGAACCTTTACCCCCTTCCAAATTTTGGGGAAGAAAACTATCGATTGAGGATTATAATCCCATAAGTTGAGGTCCAGAAGATTCCAAAATCCCTATGAAGGTACCTAAAAGTGGATGACATCCTAGATTCCTTCCAAGTACTCATTTTGAAACCATTCCCATCATTTTTCATCCCTTCTTAATCCACACTAAAAGTTGTAGAGACATCAGGGTATGGGTTAGAACCATCAGATGATGTTAATAATTCCACTGAAGCCCAAGGAAGTGATGTCACTCTTATACATGAATATATAGTGATCACCCCATACTATATAAATATGATCTTAAAGTTTACTCTGCCTCCAAGTAACATTATAGTATGTAGTGGAATTATGACCCAAACAATAGTCCCTCTCCTAGAAAGTTAGCAGAAAAGAAGATATACTTCAGTACCTCCACCAGTTTCTCAGTCTACACCGATCGAGGCTTGGGCTGACCAGGGATAGAACCATTCTCTTGGTGATGAATAAGAGGATTTATGGGGGAATATTAGACACCGACCAACTATCGGTAATGTTTTGGAAACCTGAAACTATGAAAATTTTCATCATAAAGTCCCTCACCAAGGACCAGGTGGTTTGTTTCAAGAAGAAAATTTGGGAGATGTTCAACTGCCTTCGGGATTGACAGCTAACATACTCAAGAATCCACAAGCACATAGATTTAGTTCACTAATAGTGTAGGAGGATTGAGATCACAACACACATAGTAGCTAAACATCCTAGATAATATAGTTACTGTCATACTCTCTATAGTACCTATGTTAAGATCCTCATTGTTCTTGAGTGAGTCATGGTAGAGTCATCTCAACACATGAATATTAGAGATTGGGGTCAGTATGATTCCCACAATTTCAACCCTATGTCATGGTAGAAATAGAACCATTAATATTTCCCACCCACTTATAATTAAGGATCCTCTTTGACCACTTACACGATGAATTTTTTCACTATCGACCCTCCCAAGGATCAAAGGAATCAAACTCCTGACACTGGGCATGTCTGGGAAAACCCACCCCAAGGGATGGCATAGCACTAGGAAGATCACTCAAAAGGTATCCACACTCATTAGTAGATATTGGAAATGGGTCTTGGGAGTCACCCCAATGAGAAATTGACACATGGCCATTGATATCTTGATAAATTAAAGGGAAACTTTGAGTTTACTAGTCCATCTGATGTTGCGCCAGGGACTACATCAAACTCCAAAATGGACAATTTACTCTAGGAGTTGGAAGTCTATAAGAGGATTACTATAGATCTAATGTCCAAACAATGATTGGGTCATGATGATTCAAAAAATGACCCTATATATCCTCTAGTTGGAAAACCGGTCCTCTTTGTTCATGCAAAAGGATTTGAACTAGGTGGCATTATGTATCAGATCAAGTAAGAAGATGGGGGCTACGGTAAATGAAAAAGGTATGGATCTCCCACTCTATCTGATTATCCTACCTATCCATTTAAAGATCCAGGCCACATATCCTCTCGGGATGATGAGTCGGTCAGAGCACTAGTGACCACAAATGATCATCAAGATAATATGATATATTCTCTCACCACTTTCCTTGAGGACCTATAAATGATACATGTATCTACCCCATATAAGTGAAATTCGTACATAGAATGGGTAGGATGGATTCACCCACCACTAGAGTTCGACAACCCGAGTATCGACCCATTTAAGGACATAGGTGATCCACTGCAACATCCGACCCACTTTGCCTCAAGGTGCAGTTCAATGTTGTGGAATTTGATGTAGTAGGAAGATACTAATATCTGATGTTTTGTACAGAACCTGGAAGGACCCGAATTCATGTGGTACAACCAACTAGATCCAGGGTCCATTTCTTGCTAGGCGGATCTTTATATACAATTTCTACACCAGGTCATCTACACCTCATGAAAGATTAGTACCACCAACCTTTCTGAGTGTAAATAGAGGCATGATGAGTGAGTAGATGAATTCCTTTCCTGATGAAAAGTAATCACATACTCACTCAACATACTTCTTTACCAGGAAAAATTACTCATGATGTGTGTGGATAATTCCATAGATGAGCTGACCCCTTCCCTCATCCTCGTAAACTATCCAAGAATATTTCAGGAGTTCTATGAGAAAGCTCAGTATTTAGAGGAAGCCTTTTAGTGGAACCAATAATAGTCACATACATTACCACTTCTAGATTCTATGTAGAGGCACAAAAGAATAGAGACAACCACCACTGTGCATGAATGGAATCCTAATATAGTCCACTTGCTATTCCCTTTACTGGTTGAGACCCACCAAGTATATCCTCGCCAGGTGCGGCCTCACCCAATGCATCCTCATCAAGATTTGATAAAATCTCATAGAGTGAATGATTACCCAAACCCTCATTATATATAGGCACTCATGATTCCTTTTATAGAAATAAGGAATATAAATTACTCCTTTAAAGATGCACAAGTCCCAAGTTATTTCATCTCCACCATAGAAAAGAGTATTATGACATTGTTAGAATACAGGAGACCTCAAGAGGATGAACTTACCAACCATGAAAATCACTAACTGTACCACATATAACTTATAAATACTATCAAAAGAATTATTTATCTTTAAATAATGTCTCCAAGAACAAGTGAACCATGGCCTAGTTAAATTGGATGATGTTCAAGTGTAGGTAGCACATGTTTCTACTGACCCTGATAGTAATAGAAGAGACTCCAATGAGTGGAAATAGGTTCCCATACATGGAAACAAGTTCCTATTCATGGAACCAAAAACCACGATAACTGGTTGTCTTGAAATACAATCACTCATG
Organism: Viscum album; assembly: GCA_963277665.1. Classification (NCBI taxonomy): domain Eukaryota; kingdom Viridiplantae; phylum Streptophyta; class Magnoliopsida; order Santalales; family Viscaceae; genus Viscum; species Viscum album. The sequence goes on along the minus strand of OY728138.1, from coordinate 740,409,057 downwards.
CCCATGGTATCATTCATGTCTACTTGAGTAGTCCAAAACCTCTTGTAATTTCTGTGCCTCCTCATACTGTTGTGTCGATGTCTACATCACAGGCTCCCAATTCTCAAAAGTGAAGATATCAACAGTGTAAGAGAAATCAGAGTCCCCTGTTGATGTTGAAGCCAACTTTAACCCCTGGTGTGTAACACCCCGAGCTTCCACGATACGCTTCTCATTCAATAATGCAATGGCTTGCATTGTACGCAACTTCGAGTTCTAAAACACCGCGACTAATCAAAGTAGCCGTTATGAATAGTAATAACCACCTTTTAAAATTATAGAAATTTTATATTTCAAAATGGACTTCATTTTTGGATTCGGAATATCGAAATTAGCCTATGTTGAATTTTTGGTATTTTTCTGAGAACTTCTAATTTTTTATGAATAGTGAAAAATACTTAAAAACAAATTTTTTAATCAAAATAATTTATAGTGATAAATTATACTATTTAGTGGTTTTAAAGTATAATTAGAATATATTTTTACCATTTTATCCAATGGTGGTCATTAGAATTAATTTAACATTGAAATTGGACATAAACAATTGCCAATCTTTTGATATAAATTATTTCTTAAAAACACGCTATTTGTTGTGACAGCGGGAATTAATTATAAAATAAATTAATGAAACTTATATTTTTGGAATTTTGTAAAATAGAAATCATTTTTTAAATCGGAATATCAATTATAGCTTAGGGTGAAATTTTGGCATTGTTCTGAAAAACTTCAATTTTTGATGAATAGTGAAACCACTAAGTGGTAGTTAAATAACTGATTTTTTGTTTAAATGAAATATTACCACCTCTGTGATTTGATTTTCAAAACTCTGACATACATGGTTGTCATTAAGAAGTAAAATGTGGTTCAATGAGATTAAAATAATTTTTGGTGAATAGTAACTTTTAAGTTCTTAATCGCGATTAGAGGTAATTAGTGTAGTTTAAGGTAAAAATAATGTTTTAATAATATGAGATGATCTTGACACATGTCCTACCATCATTGGATGTGCCATGGCCGACCAAGACAATCCATGGGTCAACTTGGGGACCCCGTGGAGCCACTTTAGGTGGAAAATGACAGAAATACCTTTTATTTAATGTTAAAGTAAAAAATGACACAAACATGAAATGTTTTCCTAAAACTATTTTTACATGGGGTTATACAAGTCATATTTTTGACTATAAATAGTCATTGGAAAGATAAAAATATTTCCTACATCATAGTATTTTTTTTATAATTTTTAGACCTTAAATAAATTAAATTATTTATGACATCATTATGATGCAGCGATGACCTCATTATTTAAAGATTTTAATAAAATGAAAAGATAATGTACAATCCAAGGATTACACTTGTACAAAGACTATTTTATGGGTATATTTAGAACCCTTGTCACCTTATCCACTAATTATATAAGTGTGGGACCTTTAGAATCTGAAAATCATTGTATAATAATGTAAAATTTCCTTACTTTCCAAAAGTGCCCCTCCTCTCCTCTTATAAAAGGCCCCCACCTCTACCACCTCATTCATACTTTCAAGACATTTGGCTCGGCCAAACTCTGCCCAAATACTCTCCCAACTTCCACCTCTTACTCCTAGAAGCCTCACTTTGGGCAGAACTCTTCCCAAGGAAGCCTTTGGCTCAAATCAAAAAGAGTTACCCGATTTTGAGGTTATGTCTTCTCTAATGTTGTTTTGTTTTATTTTTCTTCTCCAACCCCCTAAACTCTTTTTATTAATTTCTTTTGTAACAACACCAGTATCCTCAATATACTAGGATGTTGTTATAAGAAGTATTAGAGCTATACTTACACACACCTACATCTAATGGTTAAAGAACATACGGTTTCTGTGGATGGCGAATTTCTGCCTCACGAAACGATGATTGTTCAACACTCATATAACACCTTAAAAGGTGGCCATTAAGATGTCACTATATTTATATATGATATATAATATGTTTATTTTTTACTTATGCTTCTGTATTTCTCATTTATGGCATACTTTATGATTTCCATTATGGGTAAACGCGATAATTTCATTTTAGGAAGTGCGGACTACCGCCCCCTCAAAGTGATTTGAATCGTTAATGCCATATGTGGGATGTATAAAGGATGGAGTAAATGGTATTATAAACTATATTATACTGGAAGTATATTATACATTTATATCATTATGATTTCATTCCATTAAATATGAAATAGGAATGAAAGTAGCGTTCATGCGTACGTATGACTTACCGTCTCCATGAACGGTGCATTTCATTTCTTACCTCTAAATGTTACGTAATATTATAAATGAATTTATATACCGGATATATATGATATATATGAAATCTAAATCATGAATATAATTCTGGAGATAATGGATATTCTACCACATAAACAACTTGTAATTATAAGAAGTTTATTGTTGACTCAAGTACCAAAAATCGACAAAACGACCGTTATTAACTTAAATAATTACATAATGTTCATAACATTGTAATAAGTGATATAAAAAGGATAATGAAATTAAAAATGGTTCTTAATAAGGTATATATTAACTCTAGTTTATTATTCATGAGGTTAAAGAACGGTTGAGTCAAGTCGGACATGAGGTAAGGGAACTTCTTAACCCAACTTCCATTCTTTGGGTTAATCTCCTACTTTCAAATTATGTCATGATATTATTATGTCCTATTTTGTATTTTTACTTTCTTTATGTGTACCTATAGTGAATACACATAATAGATATATTTTATTTTTAAAATGATCTTTTAAGGACTTCGTCTCAATCCCCTTTCATTGAGGCATATTTTATTTTATACACAACTTTCTTTTATATGGTGTATATACCCCTTTGAATTTTACGTTTATTCAAAAGGAATCTTTTTTATACGAAGCGTTTTACTAAACGACAAAAAGATAATGTTTTTCTTTCTGTACATATGCGGCGAAAATTACTTCTCTGTCGCCGTGACCATTATTTGAGTTTCGGCTTCCTCTACAAGCCATCATTTGTTTTAATGAAAAATAAATACAAAGTTTTAACTTTCTTTTATTTTGGTATTGAAAATGGTTTTGAAAGAATTTTTACTATATCAATGTGTTGTATTGATATCTTGTGATTGAAATGTGGAAATGTTATGTTTCCTTTATGCATGTTTTATGTGATACGATTATGTTATGGTTTATGATATGTTTAAACCTATTCATATGAGGAATGTATTGGACTTAATAAGTGACGGGTGGAGCCCGCTATAGCTCCTCGATGCATCGGTAGGTCTCATGAGACAACTAGACGTGGAATTGGCCGAGGCCCTTTCCCAATTTTATTTATAGTTTTGGCCGAGGCCTTAATCATTTTAGACATCTTGGCCGAGGCCTTGACAAAATGTTTCAGAATGTCTGGCATTATACATTCCCTCATTATGAAAGTGGTTATTGATATTGCATGAGATTATTCAACCAGTAGAATATCCATGTGAATAAGTAAATGGCATTATCTCATTTTACTTTTTCCATATTATGTTGAAGTTCGTGTTTAAAAGGCTTTTGTTTTATTTATACATTGCCTTAATTGTTAATGTTTATTTATGAAAGCTTCCGCAATATTGTTATCCTTACTGAGCATCTGAGCTCACCCCTTTCAATGTTTTAATATTTTCCAGGATGTGAAGAAGTATTTTATGAATGACCTGCAGGGATAGTCAGAAAGGGATATGAGTGTGGACTATGAAGACCATGTTATTGTAGTTTATTTACGTTTTGATGTAATGAAAGACTTATGAATGTATCTAGTGTTTCCAAGGCTACTAAACTAATCGGTCTTTCGAGACTTGATCTTTTGTGATCATTCCAATGTTACGAAGTAATGCACCGACTCTGGGTAGCTGGGGTCAGGGCGTTACATGGTGACTTCATGCCTCTCGAGTTTAGTATGCCCTTGATATGTCCAGCCCCGAACTATTCCACTAATGAGGATAAAGGATACACCTCTAAGGATGTTGTTTAAATAGTAGATTTCTACGTAGTGCTTAAAAATGATAAACACTATGCGAACCCCTCAGGTGCCTCTAGCTGAAGTCATAGAAGGAGAGGTATAGTACATGCAAGAAAACTTAATGCTCATTTTAGTGCATCAAACTAGGCTATTTATGCTACTAAAATTGGATAGAAATCCTTGCACAGGGCTCAACAAGTGAAGAATTCCCAAGCTGTTCCATTGGGAATGCCTCTGCAACTGACTGTGTTAGTTAACCATACATCTCAGCTATAATTATTCTATGATCATCTGTGACCAAACAAGACCCAGCCTCAGCCATCCAATGCCCAATGTTAGGAATTTAGAATAATCTAGCTAACCAATATTAGAGTATTGCTAGTACTAGCCAGGTCCCAATGCCTCAACCAATGGAACCTACTGCACACCATGATAAAGAGATACCCTATATAGGTAAAAACATCCCCCTAGATTAGAATTATGATGTGATAAAGAACCTTTACAGTATACCTGTAAAGAACTCAATCCTCAAGACACTCTTCTTGTCAAAGGAAATACATGAGGCTCTTATTGAAGCCTTGAAATTCCCAATTCAGTTCAAGGATGAGGTAACTTCCACTGAGGCATAATACATAGAGGAGGCTGAGTAAGAGGAATGTTAATCCGTTATCTCATTTTCTAGAGAAGATGTGGGTGTCACCATTCAGGGGAACATACAACCATTGTACATTACATGTTAGTTAAATGACATAAAACTATACCATTTCCTAGTGGATACTTGCTCTGAGATCAACCTTATTATGACTCATATTATCCATAATCAGGGACTTAAGGAAGAATATCTAACTCCCTCCATCCTATCAATTTATGGGTATGATAAGAGTGAGAAGAAGCTGTGAGAAAAAATTAGGCCAAAGACTCAATTCGGCGGTCTGATATCAAGAACTGAATTTATGGTTGTCTCACAAGACACTTCCTATAATGAAATACTAAGAAGGCCCTAGATTTATTTTCATGAAGTGGTCCCCTATTTGTACCACCAGTACCTCAAATACTCCATGGATTTTTGAGTAGGTTCACTCCATGGTGATGCATCCCCCTTTGACTCCTATAAGCCCCATCATTTAGAAGATGGGTACTACAAAATGGAAGGAAAGTTGGTCCCTAATGATGGGTTTGAGTGTATCAATTACCCCAATGATCTAATATCTATTGCAAAGGATCCCTATAAATACTTGAAATACATTTTTTCTCCCAATTAACTGATTAGAACCTATGATGCTGGACCTGGGAGGTTGTTTCATAGTTCCCAAGGATGATCATAGATTACCTTGTAATCCTACACCAGATAGGACCGACTAATACCAAAAGATCCTACCATTATGAATTACTAAGAAGTTCTCCCTATATTCATTGATTTACAACATTACTTCTTGTTCCAAAAAGAAGGTATGAACTGACAGAAGTCGACCCATCATCATTTCTTTGAAGTCAAGAGTGGACCTAATGGTTAGAAACTGCATGGGATTGGCTAGTCATCATTTGTCACTATAGTTTCCGTGGAACAAGAGTTCATTGTTAAAGAATCTTCCCCCATCTTATCGGGTTCCAGTGATATCCTTATATTTGTAGCTTTAGGGGAGTCTCTTCCTACCTTTAATCCTTGTATCTCACTTTATTAAGAAGATCTAGAAGACACTCCTCCTACATTTGAAGAGGGTGTCTCCACCACTATTGATGAATTGAATCAGATGAACATTAGAAATGAGGAAGACCTAAGGCCTACACTTATCAGTGCATCCATACCATTAGAAGAGAAACAATAGTAAATGAACTTTTGGCACCTCAACCACTATTATTTGAAGGATGAATTTAACCTTCCAGTGATAGAGCTATTAATTGATGATACAACTAGGATATAGGTCCCATCCTTCATGAACCAATACTCTAGGTATAACCATATTCTAATGAACCCTGAGTACATAGATGATACTCTTTTTAGGACACCCTAGGGAACTTTATGCTATCGTGTGATGAATTTTGTCTTGAAGAATACTGAAGCTACTTAGAAGACGACCATGCACCACATATTTAACCAAATTATTAGAACATTAGTGGAATGTTATGTGGATTATTTCATAGTCAAATACCACAAACTCTAAGATCATATCAAATATCTTGAGAAAGTGTTTAAATTCCTAAACTCTAACCACTTAAAGATGAACCAATTGAAGTGTTTATTCAGGGTTACCTTAAGAAAATTTCTTGTCTTCATTGTCAGATATAGAACAAATCGAGATCAACTCTAAGAAAATAATGGATATCAATCAAATTTTTCTCCATGAAACCTCCAGGAGTTGCGAGGTCTCCAAGTCCACTTAGAATATATCCAACAATTTATTGAAAATTTGTTCGGAAAGTGTAATCACTTATCTAGGATCATAAAAAATGCACCATTTACCAGTGTGATGAGTATTTTCAAGCTTCCTTTGAGGATATTAAGTAGTATATGCTATAACCTCTAGTTCTGGTTCCACCCATTTTAGGAAATACTTTGGACCTTTATGTGACCACCCTAGAATAGTCACTCAATTCCCTCTTAGACTATAAAAATAATGAGGTTCGGGAAAACAACCTATATTATCTCAACCACATGCTCTTCAACATAGAGACCATATGATCCCTCATCAAGAAGAGTTGTATCATGATGGTCTTTGTAGTGTAAAATTTGAGACATTATTTGTAGCACCATTAGGTAAAACCAGTGTCTCGATTTGACTTGATAAAGTATATCCTCAATCACCCCATGTTGATGGGATGATTGGAATGATGGAAAATAATCCTATAGTAGTTCGACATCTAATTTTTCCCACAGAAAGCTATCAAGATCCAAGCACTGAAATACTTCCTAGATAAACATCCATCCCCTGAAGAACTACCCTTAGATATAGATTTTCTGGATGAAGCTATCCTATCAATGGATCAAGATGTACCATGTTGGAAAATTAATTTTTATAGTGTCTTCAAAATTCTGACTGGTATAAGGATCAACGACCCAATTCTCAATAGAGTATGATTGGGGATCATTTTCATCACTCTGACACACATCATCATTCTATACTCATTCCTTTTATCATAAGGATTCACTATCAATGAGGAAAAATATTAGGCTCTTATTATTGGCAATGATTTGGACCTCGAGATTTATGTACCCTATTTACATGTGAAGGGAGACTCTGAGTTGGCCATCAAGAAAATCAAGGGTGACTATGTCGTTAGAAAACCAAAGATTATTCCCCTACTGGAACGGACTTTTCAGTTAATGGACAAATTCTCTTCCTAGATGAAGGTGACACGTGTTTTGTGTACAAAAAATGGTCAAGATGATTCTTAGGAAATTTTATCTAAATCCCTCATAGATCTTTATCTGGATGACCTTATCATTCATGTGGCACATTGGAGGGTCATTTCCCCCCCACCTCGGATGATGGTAATTGATGGGAATATCAGTTGGCTTCCGCTACCTTTTCACTAGGGCCCTCAAATTCCACCATGGTATAGGAAGAGACTAATTAGTTGACCTCCCTCATTGAGTACCTCCAAAAAAACATCCTCCCTCCAGGATGAGATGAGCATGAGTGACTCCACTGGCGTATAACCTAGATTACCTTGTAGAGTGGCTCCAACCTTAAGAAAGATCTCTATAAGAATGAGTTAAATGGGATTTTCCTTTGTTGAATCCAAGGAGACAAGATACCTTAGGTCATGCAATAGGTCCATGCTAGGTCCCGTGGATCTCACTAAGTAGGATTGAAGTTCTCCCACTAAATTTAGAGGTTGGGATACTTTTGTCCCATCATGGTTCATGACTACATTGAGCTTTCCATAAGGTGTTATGAATTTCATATCCATAGAAACTTTGTGCGTTAACCACAAGAGATTATCCATAATACCAAGTATTATTGGCCCTTTTATATTTGGGGGATTGATGTTATGGGTCCCTACCCACCAGCAACGACTCAACTGTGTAGGTTCATTTGACTACAATGGACTTCTTCTCAAAGTGGGTAGAGGTAGTTCCCCTAAAAGAAGTTAAAACCTAGTCCATTACTGAATTTGTGAACTCTCACACCATTCATTAGTTTGGGGTGTCTCACACCATTATCATGGACAACACCACTAATTTCTAGGCTACCGAGCTGAAGAAATTTCACACAAAGTACAACATCTAGCACAACCACACTTCTTGGTATCATACATAGAAAAATGGATAGATCAAGGCATTCAAGAAAACCCTCTATTCCATTTTACATAAGATGGTGGACCAAAATAAAAAGAGTTGGCCTGATAAACTCCCTAATTCCCTATGGTCATATCAAAAGACAACTCGAAATTACACCCAGGTGACCCTGTACTCCCATGTGTATGGAACATAGGTAGTCTTTCCTATTGAGGTTAAGTTTCCATTTCTCTAGATGCTAATTCAGGAACAATATAAACTAGAAAGAATAGAAAAATTCCATCTATATAAGTTATAATACCTCTAAAAAAATAGGTTTCAAGTGTTTTTCAACCTAGAGAGGCACCAATATAGAGTAGTGAGAGTTTTCAACAAGAAATTTTGCCTCTTATCTTTAATTTAGGGTGATATGATTTTAGATCTCAGAGCACCAATGATACTTGAAAAAAGTATCCAAATTTGGAACCTAAATGGGAGGGCCCTTACATTATCCACAAGGTATATCCCAATGGTGAATAATCATTAGTCACCATAGATAGGGAGCATATCAAACCTCCCACCAATTCCAGGTTCCTCAAGTAGTACTTCACATAAACATTAAGGTCAAATATATGTGACCTTAAACTACAAAAAATCGGGTCCAAACATTATAACCTCAAACTATTTTCACCCATGGTCCAAGCATTATGACCTTAAACTAGAAACATCTATAGTATTAGATGTATGAATTTATACTACAAATATTAACATCCTCATTACAAGGCATTAAACTATAGACTCACCCCATATAAAACTAGGATGCCTCATATGAAAAATATGGGATGACCAAAACCATGTCCTCAACACATGACATTAAACTATAAGCTTAACCCATTTAAAACTGGAATTCCTCATGTGAAAATATGATTCAATTTCCTTTTTATAGATAATATCACCCTTACCAGCATTAGTATTCTACCACACCAAGTCCAAAAACTATGAATGGATTAACTCTAATGCCCAATGGTATATGTAGGGATTCTTGAATTCAACAACCCAAGCCCATCCTTGACACCAACCTATTTTGGGGGCCTCTCTCTATCCCAAACCTTATGACCTTAAACTATGTGATTGGTTTTAGGATTTCCTTGTGTTGTGGTGAAGAACCTCCTTGGATCCTTATTCACAATGGGTTTTGACTCTCATGCATCACCCAAGAATCCTAAAATTACCTCCACCTTTTCAGGTCTAAACATTATGAACTTAAAATGTGTGCACCGACCCCTCATGGACCCTTTTATCATGGTTAGCTTCACTCCTAGTGTTTTAGTGAACCAATGTCCCTATAACTTTTTCATCACATCATCACTTAAGGAGAAAACCCTCCACTAACATCAGTATTCTAACATGATAAGTTCCAAAACTAAGTATGCATTGATTCTCAATCCCATGGGATATGTAGAAACACCCAAATCTCATATCTTGTGTCCATCCTCCACTGTTAACTTATCCCAAGGTCTTTTCTCCCCTTAGTAGTATGACATTGACTTGGGTAAGGTTTTTCAAGTTTTGTGTGGGAGAGGTTCACTATATCCATCCTTTCACATCAGGTTATCACTCTTTTGTTCCACAAAATCCTTCTTAGGACACCCACACCCTTTGTTCCAAGAACTATGACCCTAAACTAGGATCATCTCCTATGGTCTGAGCTCTATGACCTTAAAATAGTAGAAACCATAGTCTGAGTTGTATGAATTTAAACTAAAAAGACTAACATCCTTATTATAAGATGTTAAACTATATCCTTACCCCATATATAAAATGGTATGCCATGTATGATAAATATGGGATGGTCGAAACCAAAATCCTCAACAAATAATGTTAAACTATAATCTCACCACTTATGAAATTGGGATGCATCATATAACAAGTGTGAGATGACTCAATGTTCCCATAAGAGAGGGTACCCCCAACTGACATTGATCAACTGCCATACTAATTTCTAGAACTAGGTATGAATTGATTACCATTCCCATGGGATACATAGTGATGCCTAGATCTCATATCCAAGGCCCATCCCTACCACTAACTCATTTCAGGGTCCCCAATCTGGTCTAGGTTTGATCCTTGGCCACCAACATTATCATTCAGTGCATTTGAGTGCATGGAAGAATATATACTAGGTAAATCAACATTCCATCTGAGATATTCCCCACTTCTACTTTCATGCCTAATTCTTTATTTAATTTGGATAATCATCATCCTCTTGATCTGAATGGGATCTAAAATAGAAATGGTTCCTATCCAAATTTTCTCACCTAACATAATGGTATCACACATCAGAGGATGCTTGCTAATAGATTTTTGTTCCCATGTTTCAAAATCAATCAATGTTTGATCCTATATTTGTTCTCCCCATCCTTGATTGGTGCGAGTGCAGAATTTTTGTTTCAAACATATTCAGCAGCCATTCCCTACCCATCAATAATCCCCTCTTCACTATCATAGTCTTGGAATTCACAGTTTTCCCTTTCAATATTTCCTTATGTTGGTAACTCTTTCCCCTTAATTTTTCTTCACCATAAAACAATGGGGACTCTGTACCACTCCTTGTTTCTTGCATCGAGCTTGACTCGTGCAGTCTTAGGAGTTGGGAGGGATTTTTTCTCAAGAAAGGTTAAGACACATGGGTGCCCCTTCAGTTTGAACTCTATGACCTTAAACTGGGAGCCTGAGTCCAAGAATCATGACCATTAACTATGTGCATGTTGTATTAGAGATGTTCCATGTGGAAGGGCCTCCTAGGCTTCTCATTTAAGTCAGGTTACCTCACCCTTATGACACACACATTACTTTAATACACGAAACCCATGGTTCAAGAATCACGACCTTAAACTATGTGAGACTCACCCCAAAATATTTTTATTTGTGAAGGGTTTCCTAGGAACACCATTACCATTAGTTTTTAACCCTATGGTGTAATAATAACCCTTCCGAATGACCCCCTTAGGTCTAAGCATTACAAAATCAAAACTATTTGCTAGAATGGTTCACACTCTATGACCATAAATTAAGAGTCTTGGTCCAATAATTATAACCTTTAACTATTTTAAGAACCATGGTCTAAGCTCTATGACATTAAACTAGGAGTCTTGGTCCAATAATTATGACCTTAAACCATTTTTAACCCACAATCCAAGAATTATGACCTTAAACTATTTGAAACTCCAAGTTTGACTGATATGACCCTACATAGGAAAACATAAAAGGCACAAATGATTTTTAGGTTGAAAACCCATAGGGTAATCCTGAGAAAAACTTATACCCCTGCCCTCTAGGTCACTCCCATGACCAGGGAAATAGAGAGGGAATGAAAAAAGGTTCCAATCCAGTATAACCCACCTAGGGAATTGGAAAAAACATAGCTGTGATCACTAAACCCATCAATTCAGGAAAAACGTTAGAGCCAAATCTCAGTTCCCTTTTACTCAAAATCTCCTCTATGAGGAACTTTACATGAATTTATATATTCATTCATCCAATTAACTTGATGAGGTGTGGTCTATTCATGAAAGTTCACACATCCAAGTCACAAGATTCTAAAATGCACTACAAACATCCAATTCACACAATGTTAAACTATGCAATGCATCATCCTTACCATAAGACATTAAACTATAAGTTCAACATCCTTTACACAAGATGTTAAACAACATTACCTCCAACATTATTTAATGATGTAAAAATACTAAGTATATCAAGCCCCTTCTTGAGAATCCCCTTTCCCCCTTTGGTGTCGATCACCTACTGCATCATTCATGTTTCTCAACCATCGCTTAGAATCCATGACAATGCTCCCCTTGAAAGATGAGTCTATCCTTTGTTCACACCAATATTCCTAACCAATTTGATCAATTCCATGGTGGAATAATTACAAGAGTGTTTAATTATATTATATCATTACATTATTTCATCCACACACTTCGTTTCCTCCATGATTTAGATCCCCATCATATTTCACATATGAATGACCCCCCTTGACGATATTGGTGCCTGGAAAAATTAGATTAGATATTGTCCTAGGAACATGATAAGAAGGAATCCCAATTTTTTTTTGATAGGTCCTATGTTTCAAACATGGTCAGCGGTTGATCCTCATTTATTTTCCCCCATACTTGGAAAATTAATAATGGATTTTGTGTTTCAAACATGGTTAAAAGTTATCCTCTATATTCACACCACCACATTTGTATTCCAGATACTGGGAATATAAATTCATGATATTCATACCCTCTGTTCTGGTAGAATTCAATTCCCCTAGAGTTACCCCATTTTTTTACTAATTCACATTGATAAAGAAAATTGGCTGTGAAGAGAGTCTCATTCTACAGTTAAATTTTATTTTTCAGGACACTCCTAGTAGTTGGTGGAAAAGTTCAGAACCCGAGAGTTTGAACCTTTCCACACACTCTCATATAAATGATAAATCTTTTATGAATCCCTTATATCCCACACTAATCATGAATCATGTGGGATTAGAGATCAATTATTTCATGTATTGTTATTATGGTTAGATATGTGGAAAAACAAAAAAAATAAAATAAAAAAGAGGAAATAATTTAATAAGGAGAATTTAAAGGAAAAAAAATTCAAGTGTTTGGTAGGGTCATCCACATGTTGGGCCCTATATTTTATTCTAGGAGAACTGGTACTACCTATGTATCTGTCTTAGCAACAAAATTCTCCAGAACAACCAAACTTTGGAAAGTGGTCTCCAAAGATTATTGTAGTTTGGTGAGCTCTATCACATACTCATCAGCCATTGAGAGAATTTAATCAGCTCTAATTCACGAATTACCCTTCTCATATTGGTACTCATCCATAATTTATTACATCCTTACTACCATAGCCTTATATTTCATCAACATGGGACTTAATTGGATGATGATTCCTTCTTGGTCACTGATGAAAACTGTGTGCTCACACACTTGGTCTTCCATCCGTGTGAACTCTTATTCAGCTACCTAGTGTTTCTTGGGGCCTTGATTTTTTAATTATTCTAGAAAAAGTCACAATCCTATCTTTCTACACACACCCTATAAACAAGATAATCACAATCCAATGCATGGAGGGAACATGCGTCCTCCCCTTTGGTGCCCATGTTCAGTAGTCTATGATATAGGGATCCCATATGCCTCACTAGATTTGGATCTAGAGTACGGGTAATGAAATTCCACATGCTAATCCATGCCCAACACTAGAATACTATATTCTCATTAGAAACATAAAACCTATAATCTTCCAATTCCTTGAGTGGAACTAGATCATACTCTGGAAAATCCATGAGAAAAGCTCCAATAGGGCCTCCCATTGGAATCATATTGAACAGGATGGGATTCACGTTGAGGGGATAATCTTCATAGTTTAATTATTAACCCAAAACAAAATATTCACCTAATTTAGGTTTGGACCCCCCTATAGTTTCATTCGCGACTACAGAGGATTTATATCTTCGGATTAAGACAAGATTAACATGGATGGTCGGATCCCCAAGGGTTGGATCAATTACTAGGAGATGCACCCTGACTTGCCCAGTTGTGTCTGTTTAATGTAAACACACTTTCTCAAACACTTTCTTAGATAGAAATCATGTAATTAAGTTGATTTATGATAAAAATTATGATAAACATGAGTTGTGTAAGAGTGAATAACTTACAAGAGGTGAGAGTATGGGTGGAATCCATTCCATGAGCCTCAAAATAAAATTATACCATTAGGGAACCCTCATCATCGGTTGGCACCTCAAAATTCATCATTGGGAATCTCAATATCACTTAGCTATAAGATTCATAAAGAAAGCACATTTGGTCAATAAAATCAGACAACCCTGGGGAATTTTGATATAAATCAAGTTAATTGATTGATACTTACCTTGAGGAATGAGAATATTGATAAGGAGTCACCCTAGGCAGTCCACCTTGATAGGGGCTAGAGTTTCCATCAGAATACCAGGGTGTGGGCCCCCATAGATGACTGGGAAGGCCAGATAATTAGAAACCTTCTCTCTAAATCCCTCTGTAGGTGCTACTCCCTCTAGGACTGCATAAGATGACATCATGGATGTCCCCTTAGATTCAACAGAGGTTCTTTTACCCCATCAATAGAGTCTTCTTATGTCTCCTCTTTCACTTCTTGTATAGTAAAAAATCTTGGTTTATAATATATTAAGATTGTAGAAGTTGAGAGAAAAAAAATAAGCTAGTTTACTTCACCAAACTAGAGTTCGGTCAAGTAATCACCCTCATGAGTGAGCTCTCTGCTCTCCTAAGAGGCTTCCCAACTGGTAAAATACCCCTAGGAATCCTCATTAGAACCCTATGTATTGGTTACATGGATGAATGAATCACGATTTTTAGCCTCAATGGACCTTATCCCTTCATGAAACATGCTAAAAATCTTCTGTACTCGAACAGTGGTGGGCTTGAGTTCCCCTCTCTAGCGTGAGAAGGAATCTATCTCTTCTAGGTAGGAAAATCACTCTTGGAAGATCATACAAGACATGATCCTAGAGATACCAACCTTTGGAAGTTTGATCCCATCTCGAGTGAGCCTCTTCTATAGTTTCTCCACCATAAAGGACAACCTCATAATGACCCGTGCTTCCTAGAGCGCATGATAAGTGGCATAAGTGGCCAACTCCATCAGGTACCACAGTTTCTTTCCCATAGTCTCCCAAGTCTAAGATCTCTCTACACACTCTCGTGGAAACTTCCGAGGGATCCCAAAATCACTAATGGGTGGGGGTGTAGCTAAACCATGATATTTTCCCACCATTTCTCTGGATTGGTCCCATGACACTGGGTGGGAACTTTAAAGAGTGGATCATCTGTCGCCCTGATTCTCCAACCGCTCACCTAACGGTGAAATCCTCCTCATGTGATGATGTAGGATTACACTTGGGTATGATTCTATCCAATTACCATAATAATTTTAGTATAGTCTTACATTAAATTTGTTTGGTGGTGAACCGACATGAAATTTTCATGGTATAACTGAAATGAACCCTACAATCAGTATTTTTACTCAAAACTCAACCTTCAGGTCCCCCGTCCCATCAAATTATGAGGGGATAATTTTTTGGTTCCAAAATAAAATCACGGGATGTTTTCCCTAAAAAAAGTACAGTCCATACCAAATGAAAATTCTAAAACCAATGAGTGGTTTTTACACAAAACTCATGGTTTTCGCATAGTTTTCTCATCACGCACACAACACATTTTCACATGAAATGAGATGTTAAAGATAAAATTTTCTTGGATTTTCAAAGAGCCCCAAAATAATGGGAAATATGTTTGTTTTTAAATAGTGGCTTTCAACATGAAAAAAAATATTTTTGGGCCACATTACATTGTGCAAGAAAGGATACAAGAAACCAATGGATCGTGCGGCCACAACCCCGCAATAAAGGAATGGAGAGCACAAAACCAGTTTAAATGATTCAAAAGGGTTTCAAGCCACTATATAACCATTTAAGTTATAAATAGAACCTCACCCCTGAATTTGAAGAGGAATCCTTAGAGGATAAAGCATTGAATTTATCTCTTGAAAACATATCTTTAATGATATCACATAATTTTGATGGATTCTCTAAGGTAGAGAAATTACATGACTGACCTCCCAAGGACCCCAATGCATCTTGGACCATTCTTGAGAGCTACTCATACAATATACCTTAAGGATACTAGGGTTAATGTAAGAAAAGCTACCTTTGTTACACTATAAGCTGTGTGCAATCTCAGAATTTTCACGTTCCTACTGTTTCGGTGCGGATGTGCGTCGGGTTTCTGTTCCGACGCTGTTCCGCCAGGACGCATTCGCGCGTGCGCCCGTCGACCCGAGGGGATGGGCGCGCGGCTTGTGGCCCCGCAGTCCCGCTTTCCAAAGGCGGGCGGCATCCGTCCCTTATTCAGGGGCGTCTGCTCCTTGATCGAAACCGGGATGATGGGATGTCGGCTCCTCCTTCCGTGGACGTCTCCTTGGAACTCGTTGCCTAATCCGGGTCTCCCTCATAGATTTAAGACGTGCTCGTGAATCTCGTTCCCGGCGCCATGTCTCCATGGACACCGGTTAATTACGCTGCTTCCGCCCGGATGCTCCAAGGAGTCTGGTCGGGGCAGCAACCTACGGTGAGGAGACCGGGTAACTCTGGGTGTTGGGGGCGTGTCTTAACACTGTGGCTCTGCATGTCTGCCTTCCATCCCTAATAGGGCTTCTCGAAGGCGTGATGGCCTGAGGCATCCTGCGCTGGGTGCGGGGAACTGCGTTACCTGAGGTTTTCCTCAGCTTCCCATGTTTAACACGGGGTATGCCGCGAGTTTAACGTCCAGCGGGGACGACATCGGACTGATCAACACGGGGAGTGGATCAGATGACAGAACCCCTTGCGGGTAACCTCCGATGCTGGGGCCAGCACATGGGCGGCTTCCCGAGTAAAGTGGAGTGGAATGAAATGGCATGACCCCACCGGGATGTGGTGGCCCGGGTAAGGATCGGGATGGATGATGGAGTGAAGAGCTTGGACCCCATAGAGGCTTCCTACGTACCGCGCGTTAGCGCGGATCAAAGTCAGCGTAGTTCGGATATACAGTTTAACGTCATGCTGGATGTTGGCAAGCGGACTCACAAGGAGGTCGAGGCTACCAGGCGGAGGATTGAACCGAACCACCTCGCACAGAGGGGGATGGAACGGACGGGTGGATCACAGTTTCACGTCATGCTGGATGCTGGCAAGAGAAATAGAAAAAGGCCATGGGGAAGCACAATGGAGATACACAGGTGCAGTCCCCCACAAGGGCGGATTCATAGGTGAATCGACGCGAATGTGAACCCGGGAGGGGTCCACTGATGGACGAACCGACGTGAATACGACCGGGACGACCAGGTGGTGGGCTTGAACCTCAGGGAGGCTTCCTACGTACCCTGTTTAGGAGGCAAGGATCAAAGTCCACGTAGTTCATTCTGTCAGGACTTACGCACTGAGGCAGCTCGGATGCGGAAAAACTCAGTAGGAGAGGGACTTGGGCCGAAGGTGAGAGACCTCGATCCCTGTCACGCCCTCTACTGGCTTCGGTAGTGGGGAAGTACAATGGAGATACACATGTGCAGTCCCCCACAAGGAACTAGGGGTTTGTAATGCCCTACCCCCGTGGGTGAAGGCCACTCCAATAAATCGTCCCTAAAGAGGGGCAATCCCGACATCCCTGCAGGGACGAGCGGGTGGGGGCCACATCCAAACCGGGGGGGACCCTGCGTGCGGGGCACGAGATCGGGTGATGCGGACGGTTTAACGTCTTGCCGGACAAAGTACAGTTTAACGTCGTGTGTTGAGGACGAAGCGGACGGTTTAACGTCTTGCCGGACGAAGTACAGTTTAACGTCATGTTGGACGAAGATGCTTGGCAGTTTAACGTCTTGTCGCGCGGACGTAGTACAGTTTAACTTCATGTTGGACGAAACACTTGGCAGTTTAACGTCTTGCAGTGTGGACGAAGATGCTTGGCAGTTTAACGTCTTGTCGCGCGGACGTAGTGGTTGCCGCCGATGGGTCCGTGTCACTTCACGCGAGCCTGGAGGGCTGCACGGGAATACAACGCACGGTGAGGGCACTCGGGATGAAGGTCATCGGGCTCCACGCAGGCGGGTACCCTCAGGGGGTCAAAGGGGGCGACCCTGGCGGTTTGTGCGCAAAAGAGGAACTTGGCGCGCAATACCGCGGGTCGGCGCGCAAAAGGGCGGGCTGGCGCGCAATTGGGCCAGCGCTTTGCGCACGGAAGATGGAGATTGCGCGCACCGGGCCTCTGATAGCGCGCGGGGGCAACGACCCATTCTTTAACGAATGGCCACTTTGAAAAGGGGGGGTGCGTGCAATCGGGTGGATTGCACGCACCCGGGGGGCAATTGCGCGCAAGAGGCTTCTTTTGCGCGCGAAGGCCTTCGGGTGAGGAGTTAATCAAAGGAAAGGAGCCAAAGGGATTACGCGCGAAGGCGAACCCTGAGGCTTTCTTACGCGAAATAAAGGAGGTTACCTGAAGGTCGGCATTGCGCGCGGAGGGGGTTGGATTGCGTGAACGAGCGACCCTTCGAATTCCGGCAACCCTCAAAACGTTGGGGGTCGCCTTGTATTTATAGGCAACCCCGGGCGCGGAATCTCGCCGCCGGCGCGCAATTCAGGGCGCGGGCGCGAAATTCCCTTCGCGGGTGCGGAATCGGGGCCCCAGTGCGCAAGGGAGTCACGTGGGCAGCAGGCGCGCAAAATAGCGCGCCGGCCCAGCGCATTGCGCGCATCCCGGGAGGATTGCGCGCTGCACTTGAACTTTGCGCGCGGGCCTCCAAATTTCCGCGCAAGGCCTCCGGGCTTTCTGAAACGGGCTTCTGACTCCAAATATGACCTCGCTTTCCGCATCCGGAGCTTCGTTTGGGAACAACGGACTTTTCCGGTGTCTACACCTACACCACAAGATCTATGCTGTTTTCTTATACTAGAGACTATGTATTGCGGAAAACTATTTGTGTGTAGTATAATCGAATTGTATGAAACAACCTTTAAGTAATTTACCCCATTCCACCCTATGATTAAAGTGAATAATGGACCATTATCCTACATGTTTCTCCTAAATGTAGGCACCTTAATGCCTTTTTCTCCTAAGCATAGGTACCCTAACATTGGGACCTCTGATTTCCACTCCTCCATAGTAGTGTTTATGCCATGCCTTACTCATAAGTGAATGATTAGTGGAAACATAATACCTAAAGGTGGAATCATCATGGGAAACTACCAACCATTCCTGGTAGAGTATCCTTTTTCTAGATCTCCCTCTCACACTTTTAAATGGCCTCCTTGGGAAGAACATATGAGTAAGACCCAACCACATTCAAACTACATGATGTAAAAGTTCATAGATCCAAATCTAAGTTGTATGATGTTAAACTTCATGACAATGTCCTCATCACATGACGTTAAACTATAGCCTTACCCCATGCGATGAGCACGATATTCTCTATGTATAATCATCACGGGATGATACAACCATGAAAATCTACTCTAGGCTAGAGCCCCCAACCCACATGGACTCCTACTATGGGTATCCCATATTCATAAACCCCACACTATCCTTCATTGATGCTCCTTACACGATAACATTATCCTTATCACATGAAGTTAAACTCTATGGACCGATCCCATCATATGACTCTAAACTGTGACATCTAACTACATGGGTTTTGATCCCTATTTCTTAACAAGGTATATAAGAAACCTCTGTGAGTTTCAATCTTGACATACAAACACATCTGGGTAACCATCATAAGGTTTGATACCGATGCCCTGACACTTCTCCAAATCCTCAAGTGCGATCATATCCACCCATGGGGAAATGTTTTAAAAAACACTTAGGGGTGATCATATTCCCCCCTAGGGGAACACTTAAACATATATCCCCATAATACATTAAAACTATGACCCATTACATCCCTATAAGATGTTAAACCCATGAACCATCCATCCCCACAAGACGTTAAACCTATAACATACCTATCCCCAAAAATTAATCCTATGATCTATCCATCCCCACAAGATGTTAAACTTATGACCCGCTTATCCCCACGAGATATTAAAACTATGACCCATCCATCCCCAAAATATGATAAACATGTGACCCATCTATCCCTACAAGATATTAAACATGTGACCCATCTATCCCCACATGATGTTAAACCTGTGAACCACCTATCACCGTAAGACATTAAACCTATGAACCACTTGTACCCACAAAGACATTAAACCTGTGACCCAACCATATCTACAAGACATTAAACCTTTGACCCATATATCCCCACAATATGTTAAACATGTGACCCATATATCCCCATAAGACATTAAACCCATGACCCACCTATCCCCATAAGATGTTCAACCTGTGACCCACCTATCCTCAAAAGATGTTAAAACTGTGACCCACCCATATCTACAAAACGTTAAACCTATGACCCATTTATCCCCACAAGATGTTAAACCAGTGACCCACATATTTCTATAAGACATTAAACCTGTGACCCTCTCGTCCCCATAGGATTCTAAACCTATGACCTGATCCTGAATCTCTACCCTATAGAATAAACATGGGATTCCTATGGTGAAAATAGTTAGATTCCTTACACCCCTAGAATTAAGAACCTCGAAATTGATGTGGGATGTCTTAGTTTTTTCACGTAATATTCCTCATATGAGATAAATCCAACTTCAAAATGAAAATAATTTCTTAGTTTCCAACCTAATCAACATCCATAGATTCCTAGAAGTTACCAAAATTACTATCTACTTTGACCAAAGGTTTCTTCCCTATTAATAAAGAAGAACTATAATTAACCAATGTCCACCTAGAGATGGAAATGGGAATAAGTTTCATGAACATGACTTAAATCTACAAGGGAGACCCAGAATAGGAAATGGGCTCCAAGGATGAATCCATGGAAGGAGGAATCGACATTCCATCATCCTATTTTGATCAAGGAGATGAAATCATCAATTAATGTGATGGAAGACTCCCACCTTTGAGAAGTGGGAATACAAGGAAATAAGTGAGCACATCATCTCTAGATAGCGATGAAGTGCATAGACCTAGTGAAAAGCGTCAATAGTTGGATTCTTAAAGAAACATTATTGAACTTTTCAATTAACTTTTCTTATTTTGGTTTAAAATTTTACTTATTTGTACTATACATACAATACCAAAATCCAAATATCATGTTCCTAGTTTTTCCATTATCAAAACTTTGATAACATTAGGTAAAATTTTCCTTAAATTTAATCATATTTTAGAAACATTTCCATAAATAAAAATAAGATAGATTCCCTAAATAGAAGAATGAATTTTTAGTCTCTCTTAAATCATGTTATAGAATTGAACGAATCATAACTATGTGTATAAAAAGCACCTCATATCATTTTATAAAACAATAATTGTTTCCATTCTATTCCCAAGAGAAAAAAGAGATAATACAAATCTTATGAAAAGTTCATCCAAAATTGAAGCATCCAAGCTTTAAATGTAGCAACACTTTTTCTCCATTACTTTAATAAATCCTTCAAGCTAAAAATTTCAATTATTTTCTCTTTTCGACCTTCTATATATTTATAACACTTTAAAAATCATATAGTTTATAACATATATACATTATAATAATATAATTGAATTATAAAACCAATAAAACTTTAAGGAAAAATTTATTTACACTAATTCATTTAGTATATTCAATCATATTAAATATAATTTTTTGTATCGAATCATATTGAGTGGAGACTAAGAGACCTTTAGTAGGTTTTCATCTAATTCCATTGAAACCTTAAATGAATCACTATATGCTTTCATAATCATCTAGATTCACTTATTGAACAACTTCAATAGTGGGAAGAAAATGTTATATCACATAAAATTTTCCTTAAGAACTTTTCTTAAATTACCAATATTTCTTAAGAATATTTCTTAAGTTACCAATATTAGGAGTAACTTACATTAATTTTCTCCTTATAAGGATTAATAAAAAAATTTAGAATGATGATGGTTATGATATTATATACCATATAAGATTTTATCAAATGAGTATCATGTATTATTAACTATTTAATAAGGACTTTTATTAAATGTAAACCTACTAAAATAAAAACCCTTCTAAAAACCATAATATCCATTAGTGGGACAATATCCATATTTCATTAATAAAATCACCTAGATATGGAATGAAACCCATTAATTAGTAATTTAGTTATGGAATCATCCCAATCATATCATATATGATTATTGGATAGTTTAGGAGAGAACTCTTTGTCCAATCCATCATATGGATAAATCCAACTCTATTCTGTTGGTATCCCATCCATAAGGGTTTCCCAACTAGTGTAACCTAAAGAAAAAATCAAAAAATGAGAAATCACATGGAAATATAGGGGCACACCTCTATGGTTTAAAACTACTTAAGGATGGTCTAGGATCACCCATTACTTAATTTACTTATAAAATATAATCTAGAGGCACCCTATTATGGCATGAAACTACCTGGTTGGATGATCAAGGTCTTAATAGGAGTCACTTTGGAAGGAATCTCGCACTTATTATTCAAAGGGGATTTAATCTCACCATATTATCTCATGTTATACCCTTTATGTATGCATGCTTTTAGTAATTTATTTTGGAATCCTAGTCCCTATTCCAAATCAATATGTTCAAACCATGCTGATGTGTAACTCTTTTCACAACCCCCCAATTTTTTGTTACTCACCAGAATTAGTATCCAAAAATATTCATACATATCCAGATGAATTATATGCATAAGGTACATGAACACTTCATGTAAATGCATAGATTTATACGCATTAGTAAACATAGAGTGAAAAATATCCAACCCTATTCACTATCCTAGACATGGAATAATCCTCTAGGTAGGTAGGTAGTTTTACCCCAATTCACTCTACTCAAGGATAATCTACTATAGAGAGAATCAAATTCATCATAACTCTAGAACATAATATGTACAAAATATATTCAATAACTAAATTCAAGATAATAACTTCAATTAAAAATTTAGGTCAAGGTAGATGAAAAAATAAATTCATTATGGAGTTAATCCTTGAATGTGATGTAAGTCTCTATCCTAGAAACAGTTTAAAATTTTAAACAAAAGCATACACAATATTAAAATATTTTAAAAAATATAATAAATATGAAAAAATAAAGGAATAAAATTTAAATAAATTAACAATTAAAACATTTAAACATGAGATAAAACATTTATGAATAATTTATAAATCAAAGCTAATTATAAACCCTTTTATAATTTTTATCTTTAAACATTATTGACATTCCAAAATTTTGGATACAAAAATATTATTTTCATTTCAATATGAACTCTTTCATATTTATAATTATATGAAATTTCAATTTTAAATATTATATTTTATAAACTATAAACAATTTATAAATTAATTTCCATTATGTAAATTTTTTACATAATCTAATATCACATATTTTAATCATTATTCAAACCTTGATCATATCAATCATCAAAATTTTTTTGATGTGGTTTAAATAATATCCAAATAAGGCCTCCATTTATTTTGAACAAGTCAAAATAATTAATTATGAACTATTCGTAATTAAATATATACATTTTATATTTTGGACTTATTTCATAATTTATAACTCCTAATAATTTTTTTTGTTATTTATAAATAAAAACTTTTATTTAAATATCATAAGTCATTCCATATAATTTGTTAAAATGTATTTAAAATATTAACATTTAATATTTAGGAAAAATAAAAGTTTTATAAACATTTAATTAAATAATTAATTATAAACCATTTATAATTAATTAATTTTAAATCCCTTTATAAATTAAATATTCATAAAATAAATTTTTTAATGATTTATAAACATTTTATAAACCATTAAATCCATTTTATAAGTTAAAAATAAAATTTAACAATTTTTTCTATTTACCTGTACAAACGAACCATATTCTGTGTAAGGGTACCCTCCTTCCACCCTTACATAGACACTCTACATAAGGGTAAAGTAGTTTTGGAGACTTTTTGTATGTGTAAATCTCCATGGTCCTTACACAATACCACTACGTAAAGGTAATAGCTTTACAAAAAACCCCTTGCATAAAGGTAAGCTCCTTATACCCTTACACAGACCTTTATATAAGCTCCCACGTATAGGTAACACAATGGATACCTTCACGCAACCAAATTTTAACTTTATGCGAGATTTTAAAATGTTGTGATACCTTTAAACAAAGAATTTTCTTAAGGGTAAACCATGAGTATCCTAGATTGTGTAAGGGTAATGCCTAGTTACCCTTACACAACCCTTTTCAAATCTCAACTAATTTATACATAACCATTTATGTGTAAGGGTAAGGCATGATGACCCTTATAAAGACCAATCCACATAAGGTTGAAGCCTTGGTTACAATTAAACATCTCTACTACATAAGGGTAAAGTCTTGGTTACCTTTATGTATCCAAACTACATAAGGGTATACCCTTTTTGTGAAATCAAATTTCTAGAAACAAAACACTACTCTATTTTTTTTATTTCCTCTTTATTTCAATTATAGTTTCATAAAAATTAAACATGAATCCATTTGATACCATTTTAGGGTTTCATTAGAGTCTAATAATATTTATTAGAAGTAGAAGAAATGATTTAAACCCTTGTATGAAGATCTTCCATGAAAGATAATATAAAAATGCAATAAAAACTGAAATGAAGAACACTACAAATGGAGTACCTTATACTATAGGTCTTATAATACATATTCAAAAACTATTGCATGGTTTTATAAATATCATAGAAGTGGAAAACATAGGCATACCACCACCAAGATATATCATTGGGTTTCACATGAATCTCTCATCTTTCAATAAAGATCCTATCTCCTCTCCACGGTATGCTAGTACCTAATTCACAAAGGAGGAAGATGAGAGGGATTTGGGTTTAGGTAATTTCAACCAAGAATTTATATCTCAATACCCACACACAATAATCATTTATATTTAATATATATGAGAAAAATTATTGAACTTCTACATCTATTCATGCATTAATTACACATGAATAAATATTGATTCAACCAACTCATGCATCTAATGCATGTATAACCCCCCAAAATTTCATCTCGTGAAACGATATAATAAATGACATCTTACATGGGTAAAACATAAAACTATAACTATTTATCATTTTTATTAAATCACATATTTCATAATAATATACCCTGTACATGTAAATCACAATTTTCATACAATATATATAAATCATATAAATGTATACAAAAGGATTTAGGGAATATCTCTTTCAGTATAACCCCAATAAACCTCATGATGGTCAATCCACTAATGGATAGACTATGACCACTTACTTTGATTTCCTTACTGATGTTTTAAAAAATTATTAATGATCTTTGACTCTATACTTGGTTGATAAGGTTTTGCAATAGGTCCCTTATATATCTTCTACTATTGTAATTTTTTCTAAGTTATAAAAATTATATATAAAATTTTAATTAATAGACTATTTTTTATAAAAAAATAGAAATTATATACATTCAATATGCATCCTATTATTTCTATTCATGCATATATTGATGATATTAATATAATTATGATCAACTTAGAAAATATCAATGTTAGTTTATAGGACAAGTACCAAGACATTATAATTTTCAAATCCTTGGATAGTTTATATGGACATCTTGCAGATGGTATTATGCATGACAGAGATTCCTTGTCCTTAGAGGAATTAAAATATACCTTTCTTTCTCATGTGTTTCATAACACAACTAAGGTTAAGTATGAATTATATGATTTGAGTGTTATTGGACTTTCTAAGTTTTAGGAAAATAAGAAAGGTGAGAGTAATATGGGTGTAAAGAACCACAAACAATATGGGGGAAATTAGTCTAAATAAATATCAAAATAGGTTTGCTACTATCATAATGGAAATCCCTATAATTTTAAGCCTAAGTTCCCTAAGTTGAAGTCGAGTAATAATTTTAATGTATATGGAGATCATTATCTCTTTATAAATCAAGGATACATGGGTGATAAAGTATTTAAAGTTTCCCAAGAAATGATACCAAAAAGTGGGCTTTATACTAAGGGTGTTCTTTTCCACATGTGCCCATATAGTCATTCCTTTTCTTAGTTTATTGAAGAAGTTGGAGGAGAGGTTATTTTAGGAAGAAAAAAGTGATTCCATGTAATGTGAAGAGTTTTTATTATGTTTTAAATATCAGAACATTATATTATCACTTTATTGTACATGATATGGGTTCTAGTTTTTCAAAAGATTCTTATTTCATTAGGTGTTTTGGATTATAGGGTATTTACCTTTAGGTCTTATTTTGGTTGCCTTAAAATCTCAAAAGGTGATTGTATGGTTCTTAAGGGTTCCTTTTTTAATGGGTTATATGTTTTGAGTGGTAATACCTACAATAATGATTTGGGAATCACTTGTGTCACTAATATTGACTATACCTTACTTTGGTATATAAGACCAGGGTATTGAGTGAGAAAATATTAGAGGAGTTGAGTAAGCAAGGGATTCTTACCCAAATTATACAAAGTGACTTACCATTTTATTATGTTTTTGGTAAGTATAAGAGATTCAGTTTTCAAAAATCTAGTTTTAAATAAATTCACCCACTTGATTATGTTCACTCTGATTTGTGGGGACCTTCCAGGATCACCTTCCATGGTGTAGGCTCTAATTTTGAAACCTTCATAGATGATTTATCAAAGAATATATGGATTTACATATTATGAAATAAATCTAATGTCTTTAGGGAATTTAAAACTTTGAATTAATTTCGGTAAAAACATTATGGGAGAAAATAAAAAGACCATGAGGACTTATAATATCCTTGAATACTTGTTTACCAATTTTACTAAATTTTATGAATATGGGGGAATATTTAGGCACCATATTGTGAGTCATACTCCACAAAATAATGAATCAGATGGATGTATGAACCATATTATTCTTGAGCATATTTATAGAAATATTACATACTCAGGCTTTCACAATTATTTTTGATAATATTCTACTAGTGAGGAAGTATAATTAATCAATAAGGGTCCCTCATCTTCCAATAATTTTGTAATTCCAAAAAAACTTTGGAGAAGCTAGCCCACATCCCATGGAAATCTTAGAGTGCTTGGATACAATGTCTATGATCATGTAAAAACTTTAAAGATTGATCCCAGAGCTATAATGAACCAAGTATTTTAAACATATTATTATATGATTTCTAACATAAAAATATAATAAACTTTACCTAAATATTTCATGTACTAGTGTTTTTAGAAGACTAGGTTCATAATACATCAAAAATAAACTAAAACACAACATATCTATTTTATTCTTCATAATAATCTCCTAAATATCTTTGAGCTCCTAAAAAATCATAGGATAACCAAGGGAATAAATAGACAAAAGGACTGATCTATAAGCCTAGTAAAGGAATAAACATGGAACACCTCCCTATATGAAATAGGTTTCCAACTAGCACTGAAGGTGAAGGAAACATAGTGGGGAAACTATGCTCTCTAGTATAGAGTAGAAATAACATTGGAATAATATAAATAATCAATAATGTACCAAAACTGAACAAAGTAAAATAATTAACAATCCAAATGATAAAATAATCATATAATGCCAGGATAAATGTAACTAAATGACATGATTAAATTCATCCAAGTAAACGAATATGAAGATTCAAAAAAAGACTCCAAATACTCTGGTTTTAAACTCCATGTTGGTCCCAACTCCAAGCTCCAAACCATAAAACAATAAATCAACCAACATAAAGCCTCTTTAACTTGTCTAGACCTAAATATGTGAAATCTACCTAAGTTCCAAATGGTTCCTAAATAGGGTGTGAGTATAACTCAGTAGACCGACACCCATGGTGTCTAAAAAATTCATTCTGAATATGTAGTACACGCAATAATATGATAATAAGGGGTATTAATTCATAAATTAATACAAAACATCATATAAACCTTCCAAATCTCAGGTCCCAAGATTATAACCTGGGTCATCCATGTAACACCCTGAGATTTTATGAAAAATATTCTTTTTAATTTTATTGATGTCTTGTGTTTTATGTTACAACAAAAGAGTCTTGCACAACACACAACCCTAACTTGGCTGCATTACACGCAATCACGACCTTCCTCGATAGCGTGTGTTGTACGCAATACCGAGTTTCACTAAACAACGATATACTATATTATTAAAATTAGCCGTTATGAATAGTAATAACCACTTTTTGAAATTTTGTAAATTTTATTTTTCAAAATGGACTTTGTTTTTGGATTCGGAATATCAAAATTAGCCTAGGGTGAAATTTTGGTATTTTTCTGGAAACTTTCAATTTTTGATAGTGAAAACACTGGGTTACTATTTAAAAACCGACTTTTTATTTAAATGATTATTTATTTTATTTAAATTTATTTTAGGTCAAAATTGATACATAATACCTATATAAGTTCAATGTAATTCATTGGAGTAATTTTATAATAATTTTAGATATATAAAAATTTTATTGAACTTTTCACCGTCTTTTACCCACCTCTTAGGAGAATTTGCAAATTTACATAAAACATAATTTTACCGCTTCTGTGAGTGAAATTTCAAAAATCCAAGTGACACAGTTGATGTCAGTAAGTAAAATGTGGTTCGATGAGATGAAAATAATTTTTTGTGAATATTAACTTTTTACTTTTTTACCACGTTTAAAAGTAAATAGGGTAATTAAGGGTAAAAATGATATTATTATTACCCTAACACATGTCCTAATTCTATTGGGTAAGTGTAATTCGATCAAAGTTTAATAAGTAAATAATTTTTAATATAGGGTTATAAAAAATATATATTCAACTATAAATATTCATTAGAAATCTAAAAAGATTTCCTATATAATGGTATTTTATTTGTAATTTTTAGACATTAAATAATTTAATTTATTTATGACACAAAGATGATGCAGTAATTATCTTATTAATGAAATATTGACATAATTGATGTTATAAATACCCAAATAAATGTAATTTGAGACTTTTTATGAATTCAACTAATTATCTAGGTTAATATGACATGTTATTATTGATTTAATTAACTTTGTTCGAACTAATCATTCTGTTATGATTTTCACAGAAATCAATTACTAAATAGTGTCAAAATTGACATAAAATAGTTTTTAAAACAAATATTATATTATTAATTGTTATTTTATTCCTAAAAATATAAGGTTCGGCCAAATGACTTAGATAAGGTTATATATATTAATAATAAACAACTTGGGGTTCGTTTGGCTTGTTATAGTAAGTTTATTAACCTTATAGTGTAAGAACACAAAAAGACACGGTAAAAGTAAAATTATCTAACTTAAAGTTAAATCTAAATGATAAGGTTAAAATATTAAACTAAACTTGTACAAATTCTATTGTATGAGAGGATTTAGACCCATCCCCACCTTAGCTTCGAAATAAATCAATTTGGAGCTATTAAAAACCGAATATGACTTTATAATAAAATAATAGTTTTAGTTTTTCTAAAGGTGCCCCTCTCCTCCCTTATAAAAGGGAACCTCCTCCCTCTCTTCCTCACACCACTTTGAGCCTTCAAGATCGGCCAAAACCTGCCAATTTCTCTTCTACACTTCCCTATAAACATCCTAGAGGTCCTGGTATTCTTCAAAGACCGATTTTAGTGCCCTAAAAGGAGGTCTCAAAGAAGCACTTCAAAGAAGAGGTAATGTCCGTTACCGATTCTTTCAACTTTATTTCTTCTTCCACTTATTATTCTTTAGTTGTTTCATTATGAATTAATAACATCAGTATCACTAATATACTGATATGTTATTATAAGTATGAAACAACCCTATTTCACCATCTATCCATCCTACGGAAAACGAAATCACCGCGCGTGCGTACGTACAGAATACCGTCTCCACGCCATGGTGTAATCTATTTTCCACCACCACCTTAATTGGATGGGTATAATGGTGTAAATAATGAATATATATGATTATTTTAAAGTGATATTGATTCTTAAATAGTATACATACACTCCAATACAATTCCACGATCATGGGAACGATATCATCGCTCGTGCGTACGTACGGAATACCGTCTCCACGATGTGATGCGACTCATTCTACATGATTTTCATTGAATAATGATTAAATAAATGAATTGAGTGAATAAATATGATATATATTACACTAATACCATTCTGTAAATGAGGTATCTATATCCTAAAAATAATAATAAGAACTTATTCGACAAAACACGCATAAGAACAAAAAGTAATAAACACCCGAATAACAAGTAGCAATGAAATATTACTAATAATAAGCTAATAATATGACCATATATGATATCATAACAATGAGTATGATTATGGAATAAGTCAATGACATTATTTAAATCATTATACAGGAGGTTCGGACACTTACGAAGCAAATCGGACCTAAGGTAAGGGAAATATCACAATCTCATTTTTATCCGAGATTGTTTATACTTTGGAATTTACTGGGGTGTATTTTATCATCCACATCCATGTTTCCTAAATATTTAATATTGTTTCCATCCACCTAAAATTTTTTAAATCCAATTTTACCCTTCGGTGAGTTTTTAGTAAAAGATATGAAAGGAATCTTTTGTTATTTTTCGTACAAGGTACTTTTTGACTTTTCTAACAAAAGTATGAGAAGAATGTTTTTTTAACTTATACGGAATGAATGAATTTTTAAAACATTATTTCCAAGAATATCCCTTTACAAGTTTTCAGGTTTATTTTTAATCAACTTATTTTAGTTTAGAATTGTATGACATGTTAAGAAAGGAAAAGTGTTTTTGAAGTAGAAAGGATATTTTCCTCAAGAATGGAGTTCAAATGTTTTATCAAAATTATTTTCCATATAAGATAATATAGGGTTATATTTATATCCCTATTATTACATTGATTTGATTATGTTTTTATGGAATTATTTTTATGAATTCATTTCTCTTATATGAATTGTTTTATGAAGTTACGATGTTTAAGAATCCCATTTTTATTACATGGGTTATGCAATGATGTATGATTTTATGATTTTGTGGCACACATAAGAATGGTATCATTATGAGATTGGTGGTACCTATATCTCCCTACAATTCATTGGGTACATATTTTATATCTCATGAGATAGACATGGCTGGAACGGCAGGTTAAACCGGTTCAGTGAAACAGGACTGAAACGAGGAATGAACTCGGTTCAAAAATGGACTTTATCCACTAAGATAGTCTTGGAAATGAGTATTGACTAATAATAAATGATTCTCCATGATTATGTGTGTATGAAACAAAGCTTCATGTTTTAAGTTATGATTATTTTTATTATATTTCACTACCATGATTTATTCCATGTTATGAAATTATGATCTCTTTTGCAGGGTAAGATTTCCAAAATGTTATGTTCTTATGAATATGATGTGATTGATATTTCTTTTGTTTACCCTTACTGAGCATTTGAGCTCATCCTTTTGTATGTTTTCTTTCCCCAGGTCAAGAATAAGGTTATTAAGTAAGATATGCCAAAAGGGACTATAGATATGATGAAATAAATGGGAGACAGTGTAGATGCTTTATGAACCAGTTGTTTATGTTTCCCAGTTTCTAAAGACACTATACCTATACGGTCCTTTCATGGTTTTGTTATATGTTGTAATAAGTGTACTTCAATTTTGAAGTACTAACAATTTATGTAAAGTATGGGTCGTTATAATCCAAACCTACTTCGGCTCTATACTAGATATCTCTATCAAGTGGTAAATCCTCCTACACCAGTATAGATCACCCATGAAATATCTCAGGTATCCAAATAACAAAGGTAACACTTGGATCCATGAATGTATAACCATTATAGAGTCTATTATGTATTCATATGATTTACATCACCAATGGGTAAGTAACCATATCATACTAGGCTCCATGAATACATAACCATGTTGGAGTCTCTTACGTCTTCCCATAACATACATCACCAAGGGGCAAGTAACCATCTCACTAGGATCCATCCATATATAACCATACTGGAGTATCTTATGTCTTCCCATGACACACATAACCAAGGTATAAGTAACCATATCACTGGCCTCTATAAATACATAACCATGTTGGATTCACATACATATTACCATGGAATAATACCATACTAGGGGTAAAGTAACCATATTTAGTGGTGGATTCTCATGCAACATAATGAATCATCAATACCACGTATCTTGAGATAGTCTCTTAATCCCTCATGGAAAATGTTATCCAACCATAAGCATAAGACATCCAAAATCATATAACAACCAAATTTGGTGGATTCTCTTACATCAGGATGAATCAAAAAATGTATGCATAAAATTTATAAAAATCAACATGTTTATCTGGATATCTTAAGATCAGTTGGTCAATTATTTCAATTAATAATTTATAATCCATTAATTATCAACCGATAGAATCCCTGAAATTGGGAAGAATCAATGATTTCACAATATTTTATGTTACCATTTATCAAAACTCACATGTAATACTAAAATTCATGATATTAATTCTTCCAGTTGAAGGGTAGGCTCATCGATTTAAGGGTAGGATCACCTCTCAGTTGTCTAAAAGTTCGGTCTCAATACCATTGAAACCAACAATATCCAAGGGAGTTCTAATAATGTGAAATTCATTTAAACAGTGAATTACCCAATTAATTTTTCCACACACATAGTATGTTGGTGTGATCACACTTATTTCTCATACTAAAGGAATTTAAATATACATTAATAATTTTTTATAGACCACCCACCTCAAAAAAAGTAGATGAAAGAAAATCCTCAACATTGAGGTAGTGATCGTATTCTTCCTTCCCTTCAATGATGACATGGAATTATGTCAACCAAGGTTCAATAATGGAAAACCAATATATTAGGGAGCAAAAAATAAATTCTGGAATACTTACCATAAAACTCTTGATTTGGAACACCAAGATCCACTGGAGTTTTTCTTCTAGTTCAAAGAGGTATCCTAGAGGTCGCCCATGTATGGGATGTAGTTGAATAGATGTGTAATATTAGAGACACACAAAAATGGAGGTTTTAAAAGGAGTATAGGTTTGAAACATTCACACTGTGAATAGTCCATTCATGTCATGAATTTCTCTATTCCCACTAACAATGAAAAATCATTCTCCTTAGCTTAAAAAACTGTAAAATCCCATTTTACATTGTGAATCCTTATCACAACGTGAATCTCTATTTCATGAACTTTACATGAAACATTCATGGCATGAATGAAGTTCATGGGGTCTTCTTGAACCATTCCTTCCTTGTACATATTTCATGGGGTCTAACTAGAACAATTCATGTAGAGAATAGGAATTCAAAATGTGAATTCATTCTATAGTTAGAACTCACCTACACTTCATGATTTATTGTATCAAAAACCCATATAACACTAAGACATGATTACCAAGTTTCAAACAGTATAATCTGGGCTTAGAGAGGTTAAAAAAACTTAAAGAAGACATAAATAAAAAAATATGGGATCTTACAACCTCTCCACTATATAATATCTCATCCCAGAGCTATGCTCCAAAGAATCTCAGTGGGTATCAATGAACAAGTTAGGAAACTATATCTACATATTAGATTCCCTCTCCCAGGTCTCCTCTTGCACATTACCATACTACCACTACCCTCATAACATAGGTATGGTATTTCCTAGGAGATTCTTCTCACTATGGTCCACAATATAAAGTAGTTTATCCTTAAAGGATGTATTAACATCCAACTCAATGTCATTAATGAATATCACATGATAAGGATCAAGATGATATCTTTGAAGCCGTGACATGTGAAACACATCATTCATAGAACTGTAGTGTTGTATAAGGGATAAATGGTACACCATTGGAATGACCCTTTCCACTATTTCAAAAATCCCAATAAATCTGGGTGCTAGCTTCCCCTACTTCCCCATTCATCATTTACCCAATCAAGGAGATACCTAAATAAAACCACAATAACCAACCTAAAACTCCATAGATCATCTTTGATGGTCATTATATGATTTATAATGGATCTACCTAGTCACCAATTGATTTATGATTAAATAGACCTACACAAATGTCTCTTGCATGAGATTGGGTCCAATAAGTGCTAACTTTACTTACTCTAACTAGTAAAGAGGTGAAAAATGACATTATATAAAAATATTTGGAAGGAACCTTTTGGATGAATGACTAAATGATGTTGTTATAGGAGAACTCTGCAATTTCTAAATACTGCTCCCAAGTACCACTGAATTATAAAACCTATGATCGTAACATATCATCCAGAATATAAATTATCCTTTCAGATTGGCTATCAGTATGAGGATGATAAGCTACAAATAGAAGAACCTATGACCCAAGTTCCTTCTAAATACCCTTATATAATCTAGAAATGAAATGAGGATCTTGGTTAAAGATGATAATCCTTGGAACATTGTGAAACTGAACTATTTACTACACATAAAGACTACTCAGATCATCAATGATAAAGGTATCCCTAATAGAAAAGAAGTGGTATAATTTCATTAGTCGATCCATGATCACCCATACTACACCATTCTTATAAGGTTTACTTGGAAATACTTTCATTAAATCCATCGTGATATCATCCACTTCTACTCTAGAATGGGTAAAGGATGCAATAGACCTATCGGCCTTTGGTGCTCATCCATTACCCCCTGACAGGTGGAATATCTCACCAAAAATCCTGCTATCTACTTCTTCACCCCTGAACAATAGTAATTTCTATAGAAATAATGATATATTTTTATCAGACCTATATTTAATTCCCATTTAAAAATATTAAACTCCCTCATCATCACCCCATGTAATCATGTAGAAACCAATACATAACCATGGATAAGATTAATGTATCCACTGCTAATATACTATCTTGATGTGGATCCCCACTATATTTTCTATCCCTTAGAGATAATACCTTTAGATCAGATAACTAATTTATCTTGATCTAGTCCAAAATCATGGTTATTATAGATGTAAAAGTCAAAGATACTCATCCTTGGGACTTCTAACTAACTAGGTGTATTTAAAAAAAGAGTTAAATCAATCGTCACTCATTGAAAGACTCTCATACTACCTATGTCTATGTATTATATCTAAAATCATTAGAAAAAATGTTTCCCTTTCTTAGATTATAATCCAACCCAAAGTTGAAAGACTGCAGATACTCAACCAAACACTATTGCCGAAGCGTTAGGTCTTGCTGAGAAAATATGTACCTATGGCTCTTATGGTATGTTTTTACCATAAACCTCCCCACTAATAGATAGTTTCTCCAATATCTCAGGGAATGTACTACTATAGATAACTACATATCATGAGTATGGTAATTACTCTCAAGATATATCAATTATCTAGATCTATAAGCAACCACTCCACCCCCCATCATTAGAATTGCTCTGATTCCAACTCTATATTTGTCACAGTACATGATATATTACTTACATAGAATAGGTAAGGTGAGGATCAATGCTGAGGCCAGTCTTATCTTCAACTCAAGGAAATCCATCTTACAATAATTTGACCAAACAAACATTACCCATTTATTGGTAATTTCGTACATTGGCACTTCTAAGAAGGAGAAGTCATGGATAAAACACTGATAGCAGCATGATAGATCTAGAATCTATGAATCTCAAAGACTTTATTGGGATGCTCCCATGATACCATAACCACAACCTTATATGGGTCCACTAACACTACAACCTCTTAGATAACATGACCCAAGAAGCGCACTATATCAATCCATAAACTACATTTGGATTGATCAGTATAAAGTTGATGCTCTCTAACTGTACTTAGGAAAATGTCAAGATATTTGGAATGATCATCTGCAAAGTAAGAGTACACCAAGATATCATCAAATAAATATACCAAAAATTGATTCAATAAAGGATTAAATATCTATGTCATCAAGGCTATGAATATCATTGGTGCATTCTTCAGAATGGATGACATCACCATGAATTTGTACAAACCATACATACCCCTAAAAGTAGTCTGGGGTATGTCAGATGGTCTCACCCCAAACTGATGGTCCTAGATCTCAATTTGATCTTAGATAATATCTTGGAACCTCTTATTTAACCAAATAGATCATTGATTTACAGAAGGAGATATCTATTCTTTATTTTCATCTAGTTTAGTCTCCAATAATTCACAAAAAATCGGAATTTCCCATCAGCTTTCTTGGTGAATATCATAAAGAAACCCCCAATGGTACTAGGTCATATGAATCCCTTTGATTCCAAATCTTCCAATTGTAATTTCAACACATGAATCTCTTCTGGTGCCATCATGTAAGGTGATATTGAAACTGGATCATCTCCTAACACTAAATCGATCATGAATGTGATCTACCACTTCAGTGGTAAGCCAAATAATTATTTAGGAAAGATGTCCATAAAATGGTATACCATTGGAGGAAAAAATCCTACTACATTCCACCATCATCCAAAATAAGACTCACCAATTAGGGTGTGTGACAATAAAATCTTCACTAAATTCTTCCTTAATGACCAACATGAAGATCCCACTCACCCCGGCGATGATAGTTTCACCATTACGAAGATAAAAAAGAAAATCTTTTATAATAACACTCGATATGAGCCTGGTATAGAACTAACCAATCCATACCCAGAATCAAATCAAAGCCTAACATTTCCATCATAAAAAAATCCCAAAAGTAATGGTAGCCATTAATTTCAATAGAAAATTCCTTACAATGCTTGATATCTTTTGATTTCACTCCTAATGTTGTGTCGATGATCATAAAGCCATCTGAAATCTCCAGAACCAAACACAATCCATTGGAAAATTGAGTATATATAAAGGAATATGATGATACTACATCAAAAAATGTAGGAAATAGTAGATGATAAAAGAATCATACTGCTGATGGTTGAAGGTTATGTATCTAGACTATTCAGAGTAGACTACATAACATGAAATTAACTCACCCCTCCACCATGGGATTCAGTATGAATCCCTTGTGCTACTCACTATGACTGGTACCTTCACTCCTGCACTAGGGTACGACATACACTACCTTTGACAATATATCTGGTGGAGCTCCAACTACTTGTATTTTGAGGGGTAGCTAAGTCCTTCCTAATCCCTGGTTCCTATCTTAATCCCCTACCATCACTCTTATTTTGAGAGTTCCTACAGAGCCTCTAGTTATGAACCAACCTGACACAAACACGGTAATCCATGATGGTTTAAGGAAACTGGAATATCTAATGGGAACACTTGTTGTACTAAAAGCACTCTACTAGGCCATGATCCTGAGATGATTGACCACTACCTTGGATACTCTATGCACTGCTTCCTTGGTGATATATGCTATAAAAATTATTCCTACTTCTTAGAGAAGATCTCCCCAATTATCTTGTTGAGATTACCTAGACCAAACTTGGAAATTCCCTTAGGTTCCTTCCATAATGAGATATTGGTTCATCATGTTTGCAAAGCTACTCAAATGAAAGGCGTTCACCTATGACCTTTTCTCATAGCGAATACCATCTAAAAAATGTTTCATTTTGGAGATCTTATCATCTTATAAAAATGGATAAAATATATGTAGATTAGTGAAACATCCAACATATCCCATCACCAACAATCTCTCATGCACTAGGTGCATGAACTCATAAGACATATCTCCCCTAATGAATGTAGGAGAATACTATTGATAGAACTCTTGGGATATATTAGACATTAAAGGGATGGTGTGAATGTTCTCCCTCTCCATGGATTTCATGAAACATAGTAAACCATAATGAAACTACTTGCCCATCTGATTCTTTAGGTCTGCATGTAACAACCCAATGTTTTATTAATGGAATTCCCTTCTTATAATTATGTCGTATATTATAATCACATAAAATAACATTATTAAACACAAAGCCACATCATGCTTAAATGAAATTATAAATTCTATGTGACCTTTAAACATAACTTTTCCACTTCTATTATTTGAATTTCAAATATCTCACATACACGGTTGCGATCAGTAAGATGTTGGGAGTCCAATAGGACAAACTTAATGTTTAATAAATAGTAACATACCTTTATGAATAGTAATGTTACACTTATAAATATTAATATGATTCTTATTAATATAAAATCTTCCAATTGAATAGTAAACTTACCAAATATTGTATAAATAAAATTTATCCATCCTATAAGTGATAATATGATATAATTATATTATAGTGTTGGTATTTTTGTAAGTCGTGAATATTTAATGATTAAATTAATTATTTAAAAGAAAATTTATTTTCATAAAATTTATTCATAAACTAGTATTTAGATATATTATGATTATATGATAATTTTATGAGTCCTTAATTAATTTTTCAAAGTGTTAGAAAATCAGTTTTAATTTTAAAATTTGTATTTTTCAAGTAAATTATGATTTTAATTAAAAATTAAATTACTCATATTTATAAGATTATTTTTATAAAATGGAGTTCATTTTTGGATTCTACATGTCTAAAAATGGTTATGGTTAATTTTTTGGATTTTTCCTAAATACTTGAATTTTTGGTGAATAGTAAAATACGATAAATTACGATAAATTCTAAATACATAAATTATAGAGTCATGGATGATGTTATTATGATGTAACCACCATTATTTAGAAATCACATTCTAATTTTACTTTATTTATTCATGGAATCATCACTATTTCTTGTCTTGTGGAGAAATAATAAACTAATGAATATAATATTGAGAAAACCCCTCTCTCCTCTACTATAAATACCACCCCTCACAAACTCATTTACTCACACCTCTAAAGCCTTGTTCCTAATAAAAATTGTTCTCAAATATCTTCCCAATCTCCCCCCATTTACATTAGTCTTTGGTCTCATAAAAATACCAAAACATCTCCCCTAAAGAGGCTCTCAAGGAAGATATATTCAAGAGGTAATTTCTCTCTCTATCTTCTTTCAATTTCCTTTCAAATTTCATTTATTTTATTCTCTTATCCTCATATTATCTTATTAAAATTTCATGTTAAATCAATTATTATTTATATAATGGTATTATATCATGTTAATGTAAGATTATTAATTATACTCCTCTCTCTCGCTCTTTTTTTATAAAAATGAAATCGTCGCCTATGATGTGTTAATTTACCTACATCGTGGGCGATGCACTTAAATTTTCATTAAACACCTTCAAGTATGTAAATAAAACCATTAAATTTTTGAAAAAATATTTTAATATGTATGTTTTAACCCATTTTGTTTTTCTAGAATCATCTTTTAAACATAATACTAAATGATAAA
Source organism: Viscum album (assembly GCA_963277665.1). Taxonomy (NCBI): domain Eukaryota; kingdom Viridiplantae; phylum Streptophyta; class Magnoliopsida; order Santalales; family Viscaceae; genus Viscum; species Viscum album. The sequence continues at coordinate 740,369,797 of OY728138.1, read as the reverse complement.
ACAAAACATGTTTGTTGTGATAAAAAAACCGCCCAAATTAACCTAAAATGATCATTATTCTCATGGTATATAACCAAATTCATTATAAGATCATTTAAACTCCTGTAATATCATTAATATAACTTGATATCAATTTTTTATGTTTATCCATATTCTAAATGAACTTCCATTCATGCGTACAAGTGAACCATTCATGAAAACTAAGAAAAGGAACACTCCTGAATAATGAATTTAAACTCTATAACTCATACAAAGGAAAATAAAAGAGATTAATAAAACCATAATTAATAAATTCCATGTATAAAATGTTTTTTAGTTTTAATTAATTAATCTAATGTGATTAGATATGACATTAAAGTGAAGGAATCATTCAGACACAAGGTAAGGGGAATTCTCGAACCCAACTTTCTTTCTTCGAGTTTTCCCTCTTTCACTCCATTTTCAGAATGGTTATTCCTTATAAATAATTTATTCATCACTATATTACCTTTTATAGGATATAAATTATTTCTACTATATTTCATGTCAAACACAATGTTTTCTAAAAGAACTCTTCTTTCAAAAACACACCTTTTACTTCTCACTCAAGGTTGATGTTTCTTGTATCAAGTATATTATTCCCTATTTAATTTGGAAAAACAATGTTTATGAATGTATGATTTATTAAGTGAAACCCATTCCTTTCCATGGGTTGTTTTATTTTAAATATTAATATATGTTCTATGTAACATGCATGATAATTTAAATGTTATGATGTGACAGGTGCACCCAAAATTATATAGTGCTACAATGCATTGGGTAATGTGATGAATCTCATGAGTTAAAGTGAAATATTCAAGAACATGATGCTATCTTTGTTCATAACTATGTGGGGTAGTTTACCACTAAGACATGATGTTTCATTTTTATGCATTTCCACATTCCATGATATTATCTAATGCCTCTTCTCTTGATCATGATGATGATGTTATGATTATTCTCACCCCATGTTTCATTGTTTAATGTTATTATCTATCCTCTTAATAGTATTTTATCTTACCCATTTTTTTGTATATACTCACGTGACTAATTTTACTAAGGATAATTCAAGATAAAATAATAATCTAGATAAGAAGGAATTAAATAAATGTTTTGTGTTGTAAATTTTATCTATAGTCCTAGTTTTTCCAAGACACTAAACCTTTGGATCCTCATTGCATATTTTTTTATATGTTTTTATCATTAAAATGATGTAAAATCAATGTAAGAAAATAAGGGTCTCTATAGTTGGTATCATAGGTATTTTTTAGTTAATTTGGGAATTAGGACTAGAGAAACTTAGTGAAAATACCTAATACGAGACTAATTATATGTAAGTACACGATAATATTTTCTAAACATAGGGATACCATATGATATTCTTTTAGTGTTAATTTTACTGAGGAATAAATTATTTATTCATGAATTGTTGAATTATGTTTTCTTCTAACCTTTTCTATTTTATAAAATGGTGGGAACCAGGAGAAACCATGCCAACAACCCATGCGAGGGACAATGCAGAGATTGCCTGAACGACATCACCAATGATTTGGGAGGTGGATTTCAAAACCTCATGGAGATTCTTACTCAAATATCTTAGGATATGAACAATAAACTGAATAATGTGGAATTTCATCCTTCAACTAAGAGGGAGCAAGTGGATTTCAGGTGTTTTATGTGGTAATGACCACTGACATTTAGTGGATATTCTGATCCACTTATTACAAAATAGTGGGTCAAATCAATAGAGAAGATATTTTCTCTTCTTCACTTTTCTAAGATAGAGAAGGCGACTCTTTCCATTTATTGTCTCGATGGAGAGGCTGACCAATGGTGGGGTTTGATTAAGTACACCAAGCCAAGAGATGAAATTGAAGAGATGGAGTGGGAAGACTTTAAGATAACGTTTCTTAACAATTATTTCCCATGAAATCTTCATACAAAGATAGATAGAGAATTTATAGAGCTCAAGAAAAAGGAAGGAGAATCTGTTACTACCTATGAATCAAATTTCACAAGGCTTACAAGGTACTCTTTGGGTTTTTTTATCAACAATGATAGAAAAATTGATAGATTCTTTAGTGGATTTAAACCACACCTTTGAAAGGCTCTTGAAATTCGAGACTTTTGAAGTTATGAAGAGGTTGTTTGATGTGATTCTAAAAATGGAAATGGAGTTTGGAGAATGGTCCCATGGATATGGTTATAAGAAATGAAAGATGTAGTCTCATGTCGAAGGATCTAATGAGAAAAGTGTAAAGAAAACTCAACTAACCACATGTTAAAAATATGGGAAGAAGCATCGTGGGAATTTCCTCAAAGGGATGGGGAAATGATTCAATTTTGGGAAAGAAGGCCACCAAGATCTTGAATGTCAAAATGACATGGGAAGGTAGGATAATGTGGTGGAGGAAAGGAGAGCACCACCCATGGTCCAATGTTACAATTGCAGGGAGAAAGATCTCTATGCAAACCAGTGCACTAAACCTCGAGTCCTTAAGGGTAATTAGATTTAGCAACCACCAAATACAAAGGAAAAAGGGAAGGCTTATTACATCACTACTGTAGAAGTGGAGCATGAACATGATGTCATTCAAGGTACACATACTATTCACACAAGAATGGAAAAAAGTCTTATTGATTCTAGTTCTATGCAGTCCTTTATATCCTATAAGTTTTATAGAACTATTGAATCAAATCCGTAAAACCTTGAAGTAAAAATATATGTAAAAACACCCAGTGTTTCAATAATTTCAACCCAAGTGTTGGACTTTTCTCCCATTGACATATGTGGGAAGATTCTTCCAGCGAATCTCATAATACTTCCCTTGGTGGAATTCGACTCTATAATGGGTATGGGTTGGATATAATTATATAGAGAACACATCAAATGTTGGGAAAATGAAATATATTTTCATATACCAAACCATATCATGCCCCTCTAAAAATTCAAGGAATATCATGAATCTACTTTGAAAAATATTTCTACAGTGTGGGTATTGATTCCCTATGAAGAAGAATACCTCGCTCAAATTGTTGAGTCAAAGGAAGGTATAAACCTAGAAGAAATTCCCATCATGAGTTAATGGAATGATTTATTTCCTGAAGAGTTACCTAGAATACCCCCATATCGTGAGGTAGAGTTCTCAATATAACTCATACATGGAGCTACTCCTATCTTAAAGTGTCCCTATAGGATGGATCCTATCAAGCTGGAGGAGTTAAATAAGAAGTTGAAAAAGCATTTGGACAAAGGGTTCATATTCCCTAGTGCATCACCATGGGGTGCACCAATGCTCTTTGTGAATAAGAAAGATGGATCAATGCAGCTGTGTATCAATTATCGAGAACTCAACAGGATCACCATAAAGGGAAAGTATCCTATTCCAAGGGTTGATGACTTGTTCGATCAGTTTTGAGGAGCTCAATACTTTAAAAGGTGAATCTTCATTCTGGATATCATTAGTTAAAGGTTAAGAAGGAAGATATTCATAAGACTACCTTTTGTACAAGGTATGGGCACTACGAGTTTCTAGTGACACCCTTATGAATTACTAATTCCCCTACAATCTTCATGTATTTGATGAATAGGGTCTTTATACATTACCTCGAAAAATTTGTGGTAGTGTTTATCAATGAAATTCTTATCTAATCCAAGAGAAAGGTGGAACATGAGAAACATCAAAGAATTGTGTTTGTGACACTGAGTAAGGAGAATTTTTATACCAAATTCAGAATGTGTGACTTTTGGATGCAGCAAGTCACGTTCTAGGGACATGTGATCACAAGTGAGGGAATTTCTGTGGACCCTTAAAAAATGAAGGTAATTGAGTAATGACCCAGACCCTCTAGTGTCACAAAAATCCATAGTTTTATTGGATTAGATGGGTACTACCAACGTTTTGTGATAAATTTATCATGATTTTCAAGCCCACTAACAAAGTTAACAAGAAAAGGGGTGAAGTATGTTTGGACGAAATGATGTGAGGAAAGATTCAAGGAGCTAAAGTAAAGGCTGATCACTACACCTGTAATCCCATTATCGAAAATTAGAGAATGTTTTTTTATATATAGTGATGATTATAAGAAATTATTGGGTTGTGTACTCATGAAAAATGATAATGTGATAGCCTATGCCTCACATCAGTTGAAGATCCATGAGCAGAACTACCCGACGCATGATCTGGAGCTAGAAGCTGTAATTTTTAATTGAAAATATTGCGGCACTACCTCTATGGTGATAAGTGTGATATATATACTTATCACAAGAGCCTAAAGTATATATTCAAACAAAAGCATATCAAAATTCATCAAAGGATATGGTTAGATCTAATCAAAGACTATGAATGCTCTATTCATTATCATCCTAGCAAGGAGAACAAGGTGGCCGATGCTCTTAGCAGAAAATAACCTACAGATCTATCCATTTTGTAGATTTAGAAATACCCTATCGTCATGGAAATGTAAAGTATATATTTTGAAATAATAATGGTAGGGAATAAATCCTACCTTTCCCAAATGATTTAACAACCATCTATCCAAGAGAATATTAAGGAGGCACAGATGGATGATCTGGAGTTGAAAAATAGGGTGAATGCAGTAAAGGAAGGGAAAATTCAAGAGTTCCATATCAATGATGATGGTGTAATTCAGTTTAGAACAAGGATATGTGTTCATTCATCAACCTATATAAAAAATGATCTATTAGAAAATGCACATAGATCAACTTTTTCTACCCATCATGGTAGCACCAAGATGTACCGTGATCTCCAAGAACACTTCTGGTGGGAAAACATGAAGAAGGAGATTTCTGAGTATATCTCAAGGTGCTTGATATTCCATCAAGTTAAAGTATAGTGAAAAAATTCCAAAAGGATTATGAAACTATTGAATATATCCATATGGAAATGGGAGAATATCTATTATGGACTTTTTCATAGGTCTCTCAAAGACATCCAAAGGAAATAATGTGATATGGGTTGTGGTGGACCGACTCACCAAGACTGCTCACTTTATCACTATTTGGGAAGATAACTCACTTGAAAAACTTACAAAGATATATGTGAAGGAATTGGTGAGACTTCATGGGGTTCCACTCTCAATTTTCTCTGATTGTGATCCTAGGTTCACATTCAAGTTCTGGATGAGTCTTCAACATGCCTTGAGTACTGAATTGAATTTTAGCATGACCTATCACCCCCAAAATGATAGACAATTTGAAATGACTATTCAGACACTTGTAGATATTCTAATAGCCTAATCTTTAGAATTAAAAGGCGGATGGGATAATCATCTCCCATTGGATGAGTTCTCATATAACAATAACTTCCACTCAAGTTTTCAGATGGCTCCATATGAAGCTCTGTATGGAAAGCGATGTTGAACTCCAACTTGTTGAGATGAAGTTGGAGAAACAAAGATACTTGGAATTGATATTGTACAAGAGATGATAAAAAAGGTTCAAGAAATCCATAAATATATCAAGGATTCTCAGAGTAATCAAAAGACCAATGCTGAAAATCATCGAAGGGACTTGAAGTTCGACGTTGGAGACAAAGTCTTCCTTCGAATATCACCATGGAAGAGAGTCATGCAATTTGGAAAGAAAGGGAAGATAATACCAAGGTACATTGGATCCTTTTAGATCCTTGAATGCATAGGATCTGTGGACTATCATCTTACACTTACACCGAATATGGATCAAGTTCATGACATTTTTCACGTATCATGCCTGAGGGAGTACATACCAGATCCCTCGCATGTACTAAACTCAGAGGTGATATAACTGGAAGATGATCTATCTTATGAGTAGAAACCAGTAAAGATTATGGACTGGAGAGATAAGGTTCTACACAACAAGACAACCCACCTTGTCATAGTTTTTTAGAGGAACCATAAGTATGAAGAATAAACTTGGGAACTAGAGGAGGTGATGAAGGAGAAGTACCCTCACCTGTTTATGTGAAACAAAATTTTGAGGGAAAAATTTCAAAATGGGGGAAGAATGTAACGAACCAAAGTTTTATCAATGGAACTCCCTTCTTATAATTATTTTATATATTATAATCACATAAAATCGCATTAGGAAACAAAATGCCACATCATTCTTAAATGAACTACTAAATTCTATGTGACCTTTAAACATAATTTTTCCACTTATGTGATTTGAATTTTTAAAATTTGACATACATGGTTGCAATCAGTAATATGTTTGGATTCCAATAGGGAAAACTTAATTTTTTGGTGAATAGTAACAGACCCTTATGAATAGTAATGTTACCCTTATGAATAATAAATATGATAAGTGAATATTAACATTACCAATGGTAGTATAAATAAAATTTATCCATCATATAAGTGATAATATGATATAATTATATTATAGTGTTGGTATTTTTGTAAGTCGTGAATATTTAATGATTAATTTAATAATTTAAAGGAAAATATATTTTCATAAAATTTATTCATAAACTATTATTTATATGTCTTATGATTATATTATAATTTTATGAGACCATAATTAATTTTTCAAAGTGTTAGAAAAGTAGTTTTAATTTTAAAATTTGTATTTTTCAAGTAAATTGTGATTTTAATTAAAAATCAAATTACTCATATTTATAAAATTATTTTCATAAAATAGAGTTCATTTTTTTTATTCTACACATAAAAAAATGGTTAGGGTGATTTTTTTGTATTTTTTATGAAATACTTGAATTTTTGGTGAATAGTAAATTACGACAATTTACGATAAATGCTAAATACATGAATTATAGTCATGGATGATTTTATGAAAATGAAACCACCATTGGTTCAAACTCACATGCTCAATTTACTATATTTATTCATGTAGTCATCACTATTTCTTTTCTTGTGAAGAAATAATAAATTAATGAATATAATATTGAGAAAACCCCTCTCCCCTCCACTATAAATACCACCCCTCACAACCTCATTTATTCACACCTCTCAAGCCTCGTGACTACTCCAAATTCTGCTCAAATCTATTACCAAGCTCTTCCTCCAATTATATAAGCCCTTTTTCTCATATAAATACCAAAACCTCTCCCCTAAAGAAGATCTCAAGGAAGATATATTCAAGAGGTAATTTCTCTCTCTCTTTTCTTTCAATTTCCTTTCAAATTTCATTTCATTTCTTCTATTATCATCATATTATCTTATCCAAATGTCATTATAACTCCAATATTATTTATATAATGGTATTATATCATTTTAATGGAATATTATTCATTATACTCATCCCTCTCTCTTTGTTTATAAAAATGAAGTCGTCACCTGTAATGTATTAATTTACCTACATCATGGGCGATGTACTTCTATTTTCCTTTAATTACTTAAATAATTCCAATAAAACCATTAAATTATTGAAAAAATATTTTAATATGTATTTTTAACCACTTTTATGTTCTGGAAACAACTTTTATACATAATACGAAATGATAAAACAAAACATGTTTGTTGTAATCCAAAAACTGCCCAAATTAATCTAAAATGATCATCATTAAGTTTTATCTAATGATTCATACACAAGGAATATAACCAAATTCATTAAAAGATCATTTAATCTCTTGTATGATCATTAATATCATGTAATAGAAACTCCGGATGTTTATCCGTGTTCTACATGAACTTCCATTCATGTGTACAAGTGAACCGTTCATGAAAACTAAGAAAAAGAACACTCCCGAACAATGAATTTAAACTCTATAACTCATCCAAAGGCCCATAAAAAAACATAATAAAACCATAATGAATAAATTTCATGTATAAAAGTTTCTTTATGTTTTAATTAATTAATCTAATGTGATTATATAGGACATTAAAGTGAAGGAAGCATTTAAACATAAGGTAAGGGGAATTTTTGAACCCAACTTTCTTTCTTTGGGTTTTGCCTCTTTCACTCCATTTTCAGTATGGTTATTACTTAAAAATCATTTATTCATAATTATATTACCTTTTTTGGGATATAAATTTTTTCCAATAGAGTTTATGTCAAATACAATGTTTTTCAAAAGAACTATTCTTTCAAAAACAAAACTTTAACTTCTCACTCAAGGTTGATGTTTCTTTTATCAAGTATGTTATTCCCTCTTTAATTTTGGAACCCAATGTTTATGAATTTATTCTTTATGAATTGAAAAAAATTCCTTTCCATGGGATTTTTTATGTTTAATATTTATATATGTTCTATGTGGAATGCATGATAATATAAATGTTATGATGTGACGAGTGCGCCCAGAATTATATAGCGTAATGAAAATGATATGATGTGATTGGTACACCTGAAATTATATATTGATCCAATTAATTGGGTAATGTGATGAATCTAATGATTTCAATTGAAATATTAATGAACATGATACTATCTTTGTTCACAACTATGTTTGGTAGTTGAACACTAAGACATGATGTTTCATTTTTATGCATTGACACATTCCATGCTATTATCTAATGCCTCTTATCATGATTATGGTGATGATGTTATGATTATTATCACCCTATGTTACATTGTTTCATGTTCTTATCTATCCTCTTACTAGTATTTTATCTCACCCCTTTTTGATGTATATCCTCAGGTGACTACTTGTACTAAGGAGAAGTCAAGAGCCAATAATAAGCTAGAGGATAAGGAATTAAATAAATGTTTTGTGTTGTAAATGTTATGTATGGTCCTAGTTTTCCAAAGAAACTAAACCTTTGGATCCTCATTGTATATTGTTTTTATGTTTTTTATCATTAAAATGATGTAAAAGTAATGTAAGAAAATAAGGGTCACTATACTACAAGAGGTTCTGGCTCAGTTGTATTGGGAGTGTGCTGATTACTTCTCTCCTAATGCTTATCCCAATGATGATAAGGATGAATTTTCTTTGAAAGAGTTAAAAAACTCCTTATAATACATTTTACACAATAATTTCATCCTCAAAAGTAAAAAAACAGAAAACCACTAGACCAAGGTCCCTTAGTACCTAGCTTAAGAAGTGAATTCACATAAAAAAATAGTTTCTTTAATTTCTTTTCCATTGATAAAATAAGGGTTTTCTTTCCTTAGATTCTATAGGTGATTATTTCACATGTAATAAATTTATCCCTAACATAAAAAATTCATGAAAACATATATTCATATGTTCCCACCATGATGCATGCATACTCAACTCATTCCATACTAGGCCATAAGTTAATTATCATAAAACAATAATAACACACAACAAGTTAATTACCCAAGGTTAAATAACATAAAAAATATAACAAGAGAAAAACATAAACAACAATTACATACTTAGGAACTTCTATTTCCCCCCATACATATGTTAGCTACTACCATGAATTAGCACATTTTCAAGCCTTGACACATCCTAATATCTTGTCTACCTTTCCAAGACAGTGAAGCAATAGAAAATAACTACTCTATGATATCACTTTATAACATACCCCAACCAGGTGATCCCTCATGAAACCAATTTAGTTTGTCTACTGGACCTTAGGCGCACCTCCTTATATTACAGAGGCTACTAACTAGAAGTAAGGGTGTAAGGAACATAGTGGTGTGACTATACACTTTGGTACATAGTAGCAATAATAGAGGAATAATATAAATAATAAATAATGTACCAAAAATAAAAAATGATAATACTTAATAATCTAAATGATAATAGAATCATATAATTTTAATATTAATGTAACTAAATTAAGTATTTAAAAATATACAAGTAAAATACTAAGAAGACTCAACAAAAGACCCCAAAACCCTAGTTTCGTACCCCATGCTGGTCTCATATCCAATCTCCAACCCATAAAAAAATCAATTAATCAATATAGGTACTATTTCCCTTGTATATACTTTCACCCATGAAATATTCTTGGGTACCAAATGGTGCCTAAACAGATTGTGAGTAAAACTCAGTAGGATGACACCCACAGTGTCTAAAAAATCCAATATAAATATTTAGTTCATGAAATAATATGATAAGTAGCAGTATCAATTCATAAATTAATACCAATCATCACCTAAACCTACCAAACATTGGGATCTGGGTAGACACCTTAGCTCATCCAAACCTACTTTGGATCCATGCCAAATATCTCTATCAAGTGGTAAATCCTCATGTATCTAGACAGATCACCCATTCCATATATCAGGTATCCAAGTAACCAAGGTAACACAGGGATCTATGAACACATAACCATACGTGTGTCTCTTATTTCTTTTGGTAGTGTAAATCACCAATAGGAAAGTAACCATCTCATACCAGGCTCTATGTGTAAAAAACTTGCTGAAGTCTTATACATCTTCCTGTAATTAATTTCACTAAGGGGTAAGTAACCATATCATTGGGATCTATGCATACATAAATGTGTTGGAGTATTTTATGTTTTCCCATGGTGCACGTATCCAAGGGGCAAGTAACCATCTCACTAAGATCTATGTGTACATAACTATCCTATAGTCACTTACATATTCCCATGGAACAATACCATACCAAGGGTAAACTAACCATATCGAGTGTTGGATTCTCTTATGTCACAATGAATTACCGATACCATGAATCCCAATACATTGGATTAAGGCCTCATGAAAGTTTCATAAAACCATAAGCACAAGCAATCCAAAAGCATATAACAATTAAATTTTATGGATTTTCCTATATAAGGATGAATCACTAAATATATGCATAAAATTTTTAAACATCAACATGTTTATCATGTTATCTTAAGCTAGGTTGTTCAATTATTATAATTATCAATTTATAAGACATTTATTCTAAACTGATAGAATATCCTATATCTGGATGAATCAATGATGTCACAATATTCCAGGTTTCCATTTAGCATAACTCACATGTTATTCCAAAATTCATGATATTAAGTTTGTTAGTTCGTTACAAGTTTAATGGTAGACTCACCTATGAGGTGGCAATAAGTATGGTAACAATGCCATTAGACCTAATGGGATTCATAGGAGGTCTACACATGTGAAATCCATTTAAAAAATGAATTAACCAATTAACTTTGTTGCACACATGAAGTTATGGTGCAATAACACCAAAATCACATACTAAAAGGATCAAAACAGACATTAGTACTTATTTTAGACCACTCCCCTAAAAAGCAGAGTAGATGAAGGATAATCCTCAACATAGGAGGTTATGATTAGATTATTCCTTCTTCATATTCAATGATGATAAGTAATTCTATAAAATAGGGTTCCCTATGTAAAACCATTGGATCAGGGAGGAGAAAAAAAATACAAGAAGACTTACCAGCAAACTGTTGATCTGAAACACCAATATCCAATGGAGTCTTTCTTCTAGTTCAAAGAGGTCTCCCAAAGGTCATCGATGGATGGTCTGCAGTCAAAGGGAGGTGTGATATTATAAATTCATGGAATTGGAGGTTTAAAAAGGTTGTTTTGTGTGGTACATTCATGAAATGAATAATCCATTCATGTCATGAATTCCTCAATTCCCACTCATGCAAAAAAATTAGCCGCCTCTACTTAGAAAACTAGAAAACAAATTACATCATGAATCCATCTCAAAACATGAATCTATGTTTCATATACTCCCCATGAATAATTAATGGTATAAATAGAGTTCTTGGTATTTTCCTTGACCATTCAAACCTTTTACATATTTCATGGGGTCTACCCTAAACAATTCACATCATGAATAGGAATTCAAAGCATGAATTCATTCTGTTACTAGAACTCACATCCATTCTTGGTTTCTCCCAAAACAAACCTAAATGACGCTAATAAAAAATTAGAAAGGTCCAAAATTAAAAAATCTTAGCTTAGATAGGTTAACCAAAAATTAAATAAGGACACACCTAGAAAAATACGAAATCTTACAAACCTACTTTATTTTCACGGTGTTTTAGATGAAAAACTATAAATAGCCCCTCATGTTGGATTTGAAAACGAATTTAAATATAACCAACTCTATTTGATGAATAAATATATTTATGGATTAAAATAATCCTCTAGATAGTGGTATATAATGTTTGATTCATTCATGTTGTATAATGGTTTCAAAAGGATTAGTTTAATGCATGTGTTTATTTTTAATCCATTAAAAACTACATGATTTATCTATTTATGTATGTTGATGAAATTTTTATCATGTGTATTAATATTAAATTGGTCACTAATGTTAAAATTAAATTGAATTTATCTTTTGAAATGAAATATTTTAGTTATGGTAAGTAGATTTTGGGTATGAAAATCATTAAGGATAGAAATCATGGGTTTTATTAATTTTCTTTGTATGCATGTATACTTAAAATGATTAAGAGGCATTTGTTTCATGCATTGAAACATGTTATTATTCATTTTACTAAAAATTTTAAACTATCATTATCTCAGTCACCTACCACTAATACTGGTGTTTAATATATGAGTAAAATTTCATATTTTAATGTTTTGGGTATCATTATGTATAATATGATTTTCACTAGGCCAAATTCATACTTCTCTATGTAAAAATTAAGCATGTTCATGGGAAATATAAGTAAGATATAATTAAACGTGATTAAATAGATTCTTAGGTACATTTATTCTAATTTATATATCACAATTTTTTATGGTAGGGATCTAAGTTATGGATTCCTAGTGACCAGTTATGTTGATTCTTATTATAATGAAAATATTGATACAATAAAATCATTAAATGGGTTTTTTTCAATACATATGGGTAACTAATATCTTGGAAATAAAATATATAATTGGTGGTGGTACTCTCAACCATTGAGTCATAGTGCATTGCAGTAACAAAGGCTATCAAAGAATCTATTTGGGTTATGGTTTTGATTACCGAACTTAGTTTTTTTTAATTCTGTTATTACATTTCATTGTGATTCACAATATTCCTTACATATATTTTATAATCTAGTATTCCATTGTAGGTACAAACATATAGATATTATATATAATTTTATTATATAGGTTATTGAAAGTGTAATAATGTGCTTCAATAAGATGCACACCAATTATAACCAAGTCGATAGTTCAACTAAGGCCTAAAATTTATCCAAATTCAATAATTGTTTAGATATTTTCAACATTTTACACTTGAATAATATTAAGTTCAAGGAAATCATCCTTTATTTTATTTTAATTTATTTTGTAAATGGTTTAGAATTTTTGATTTTATCATTCTTGTTGATTTACAAATGAAACTAAATTCTTTTTAGTTTGTTTCCTGATTTTTTCATGTTTAGAACTTTATTATTATTCTCTACCTATTTTTATGGCTAAATTTTATATATATCACGTTAGTTTCACCCTTATATATTCCATGTACCAAGTGGTATACCATTATGTATGGTCTATGGGGACTCTTATATATCAGTGAAACAATGTGCATGACCCTTAAGAATGGTCCATAAGGAAACTTATGAATTTTTTTTATTATTATGTTGACCCATATTCATTGTTTGTTTACCCCTATGTATGCATCATATCATAGTTTTTACCCTTAATCATTAGTTCAGCAGAGGGGATGACCCTTACATACTGGCTACATAACCTTAACATATGATTTTTTTTAATATATTGATCTTTAAGCAGTTTTTTTCTAACCTTTATACACAACATGATTTTGTGTTTTGTTTTGGGTGGTTTTGAGATGTTAGGTATGGGTGAATTTCGTCCATTTATTTTATAATATCGTAAATTTTGTATCAGGTACAGATCCTTTTAATTTTAATATAATTATTTATTATATACCTAATATGTATTACCAATGAGGTTTTATAGGTTACGGGGGTGTCTGAGGCTTTTCTGGAGCTCAGAACCCCAACTGGTGAAAAAAAAACTGGCCACATTTTCAGTAGAAATCGTGTGATTCAGGCTGTACGGTTACTACTAACTGTTTGAGGCTTGACAATGAGAAGCAGGTGGATGTACAATTTTAGGAAACCATGTATACTGGACCGTAGGATTGTTTGGATGGTTTAAAGTTTTTAGCATATCCATTTTGTATGGTTGGCACATGTTTTCTCAAACCGTGTGGCCTAACCATGTGGGACCCCTCTTGAGGTAGTGCCATGTGCATGGTTGGCGCATGGTTTGGCCAACTGTGTGGCCAAATCACGTGCCTCTATTTTTTTGGGTGAAATAAAAAATTTTCCATTAATGAAATTTTTAAACCTATTTTCTTCCTCCTTTGTTCATTCTAGAGAAAGGAACTCTTTTTTCTAACCTTTTGAGCTCCCAAATCCATCTTCAATAGGATTTTACCCCATTCGTCCATCTGGTGTTTAATATAAGTGACATCAATCTCATTTTATAGGAAACAGTAAGATCTCAATTCTATTTTAGAAATTCTTCATTTATCTTCTCCTTGACAAAGTTACTGATGTGTAGGATCATATGACCTATTTTTAGAGCATTGTTCTATTCTTTAGATTTCTTCCAATCCAGGTTAAAATAAAGGCTGATATTGGATGAGACGATTTGTACGAGTACTAGGTAGGTGGTCTATAAATTATTCCTCAAGTTTTGATGTTTTATGGTATGTGCCACTATTACACACACCGGTTTCACCGTGTGTTGCTCCTAAATTGCATCTACCTTAATTTTTTTTGTAGTGTTTAGAACCTAAATAACTTATTAGACCCCTTGAGACTCTCTAACTCAGATGGATCCACCCCTTTGGGTGTCCCCTCTTACATGCCTAAATGGATTTCATGAGAATATGGTCAAATCACCTATTGGAGTGTTGGTCTTGATTCTAAATTGTGATATTATAAATGAATTGGATGGGTGTAGGGTTGTGGAATGACTAACACTATTATAATTAATTTAATTATTTATAGGTGAGTGGTAAGACCACAACACCTAATTAAACTGAACAATGGTCACACCCTTATTAATGATAAATGTAAATGAATTATAAATTATTACTTGGATCATACTAAAGCCAATGTATATTAATTCTAAGGATGTATAGGCATCGTGGCCCTATTTAAATATGAAATATGGGCATGATGAACCTTATGAATGTTATAAATGAATGGTCATGACATACCACTTACTTTATATCAAATGGGCATGATGACCCTTAATAATTATACTAAATGGGTATGAGGATCCTTGAACATGTTATATTAATACAAACATGAAGACCCTTATATAATTTTGATACTATAAGAACATGGAATCTCTATTTTATGATACTAGGCATGGAATCCCTTATTGTGATACTAGGTATGGTGTCCCTATACTGTGACATAGGCATCGTGTCCCTTATTACATGTGATACTGGGAACGACATCCCTTTTTCTGTGATACTGGGTGTGGTATCCCTATTCTATGATACTGAGCATGGCATCCCTTATAAATGTGATATTGGGCATGGCGTCCCTTTACTACTGCAATACTGGGCATGGTGTCCCTTATAAATGTGATATTAGGAATTGCGCCACTTGATACTATTTCAGAGTTACACTGATATGGTATGAACCAGGTAGTGTCAGTATGGGCTACTTTCAAGAAACAAAGCTAAAAATTTATAGTTGTTATTACTGCCTTACATTATTATATCTACATGATACCATATTTTATGCACATACTGGATATTTATAGACACCGTTGGTGGTGACCTACTGAGAATTATCTCACACCCTATATAGGGAACCTATGACACCTGATAAGAGTTCATTCTTGTAGGTGTAGATAAGGGAAAAAATCATCTTATATATGTTTTAATTCATACATGACTTAGGATGGATCTGGTAGCATATGTTCGGGTTGGAGCTCAGGTTGCTGGGACAATTTTTTTTCCATTTTTGGATTCTTTTATATATCTTGTATGGTACTACTTCTTGCTACTTGTATCCATTTTTTCATACTTTATAGATATATGGAAGACAATTTCATCCTTTTGTGTATGATTTTTTTATTTCATTTGGTTATTATTATCAGATGATGGTTTTTTATATCTTCTTTTTTTTTTCTATCTAATTATCCATTTGTTTTCCATTTCTGTTATTTATCTATTGATTATACCGCTGTGCTAATATGGTAACGAGGTCATTGTCTCCCCACAGACACAACCAATGACCTCGCTACTAATCGGAAGCCTCTGGCATTTGGGGATATGCTCTTGAGGCCATGTGGCCAACTGGGCTAGAAGAACTATTCAATGGAAACTAGGCCTGAGACATCACATAGTGGTATCAGAGTGTTCTTTTTCTTACTTACTATTTTTAAACAATAGTTCGGAGACAATGAATGCTATGTGATTTGGTAATGATCTCTTCCTGGGAGTATCTAACCCATGTACATAGATTATCCAAATTGACTTGAATAGAAATTATTATTTTCTATATTCTACTTATTACAATTGACTTGATTTCACTATTGGGTGATGTACTTGAATTTTTATATTACTGTTGATATGATTGAGGTTTGTATTTTATCCTTAGCTTGATGAGATGAAGGAAATAAATCATTGATCATCCATCATATTGGGCACCTTGTAGCAGATTCAAATGCCTTTCATATTCCATTCCATATAGTAGCATTATGTGTTTTCATCACCTGTGATTTCCACAAGTGATTTGACTGATATAAATGGAATTTTTATCAGCTATCAATTATTGCAGGTGATTGAGAAAAACATAGTTCTTACTTAGAGTTCCTTCTATAACCTAATTTTTTTTCCTGATTAGGCTATTATAGACACCCTAACCATTCAACTATAGAACATTGATTCATGGACCATTAGTCACATGGATTGTAATGTTTAATGGTATGGATTGAATAGAAACCATATTTCAGTTTATAAGGTGTTATGGGACCTTATGGATTGGAAGTGGTGAAAAATTTGGTTCAACCATTTAAAGAGAAATGTAATGTAAAAATGAATTTAAAATAAAATTGAAATTCAAAAACACAGAGCTCTACCCATTCTCGGCCGTAATAGTGGGACGTAGGTAGAATATTCATTGTTTTATATAAATGTTTCTATCAACTAGACATGACACGTTGAGTTGGAAAAGGGGTGAGATTGTTTATAGGAAGTCTTATAACAATCATGTTTGTGTATCTATGATGTTATCAATTTTGAATCCTTATCTGAGGCATATGCTTAGAATTTATAGAGTATTCCACCATGAAATCATCATGTTGTTCTTCAGGAGGTGGTGAAGACCATGATCCAGAGGTGGTGGACCATGAGCCGCCAGTTATACTTCTAGTAGTTCCTCTTGTGGAAATTATTCCTATTCCCGATGCGGGCGATGATTCCTGGTTTTGAGGAGATTTTTTGTGTCTTATCCAAATGATTCAGGGAGCTCCGCGCTCTGCCACTTCTATGGGAGAGTTGAATCAGGAGTTACTTTAGCAATATCCACCCATGTTTTCAGAGGATGACATACCATAGGCTGTACAGTTATGACTTGAGACAATCTTGTCCATATTCAAGCATCTAGATATACCTATGAAGTGGAGAGTGAAAATCAGTACGTATATGCTTCAATGATCCTCCAAACTCTGATGGGATATTCTAAATTAGGATGGTCAGTATCGATAAGTGACTTGGAGGAACTTCTAGTCAAGATTCTTCAATTATTTATTCCTAGAGACCCCATCAAGTGTCGAAGATGTGGAAAATTTGGGAATATTCAATGATTATATAGGACCTTCCCATCTGTAATGAGTGGGAGATGATCCATTCTAGCTCAACCTTAAGGAGTAGGTTTAGTAGAAACACACCATGAAGGTAGATAGACTACTACTATCCGTACAGACAGAGGAGGAGGTTATGTCCATGGTAGACAAACTTTGGATTTTCTACACAAACAGAGCGGAACTGCTCCAGGTAGTCAGGTTGTAGCATGGGGATGGGGATCAAACCATATTTGTTTAGTGAATCCTATACCATAGGAGCAGAATTCTAGGACATATACAATTAAAGGTACTATTATAGTATCCTCTACTATCATTTATACCTTATTTAGTACATGTGAATCACATTATTTCATATTTTTTCCTATTGTGGAGAGTCTCGTACTTCATGTTGAGTAATCTTATGTAGTCATGGTTCTTGATATGCCTTTAGGTATATTATAAGAGAGTGTATTCCAGTGTAAGTATTACCCTCTTGAGGTAGGCAACCATACTTTCTTATGGAATCTATTCTTCCTCAATATGACAGGCTTTGATTCCATTCACATAATGGAATGTTTGTTCCTTATCATGCTTATGCGAAATGTTATCACCCAAGGGTTTCATTTACATCACTAGAGGGAAGTAAATATATACAAAAAGGTGAGTGGAATTTCTAGGATGGTGGAACCGGACCATCAAATCTTGGGATAGGTGGAGTGACCACCTATATTTCTAACCTCTATATGAATGATCATGGACTACATCAGATTGAGCTTCCTCTTGTAGTAAATCGATTTAGGGATGTATTCCCAAAATTTTTTTTAGGGATACCTCCTAAGAGAGAGGTAGAGTTTACTATCGAGCTAGTGGATAGGGCTACACTAGTATCCATTCCTCCTTATATGATAGCTACTACTGAGTTATAAGAGATCAAGAGATAACTAGAGGATTTAGAGGTCAATGGTTTCATATTGTATGATACTTCTCCTCGGGGTTCACTGATCCTTTTTGTGAAGAAGGTGGATAGAACCCTTATGATTTTCATAAATTAATAGAAGTTGAATCAGCTTATAGTAAAAAATAGTATCCATTTCCTCACATATATAATCTATTTGACTAGATTATATGAGTTATGGTGTTCTTATAGATCGACCTGAGGTTGACCTATCATCAGGTTCAATTCAAAACTTTAGATATTCCATGTATGTATTTATATAGTCAGTATGAATTATATGAGTATATTTTTATTCCATGCAGTCTTATGAACATGCCTGACGTCTTTATGGATTTGATGAATAGGGTTTTCCATTCCAACCAGGACTCCTTTTTCATGGTATTTGTAGAATAAATCTTGGTGTATTATCATACTCGGAGTGACCATTCCACTCATCTTGAGATCGTTTTGAATACACAAAGAGAGATCCATATTTATACTAATATCAGTAAGTGTTATTTATATATTGATAAAGTAAACTTCTTAGGTCATATTATCTCAGAGTCAGGAGTTTTAGTTGACCCAGAGAAGGTGAGAGTTGTGGTTACCTAGGAGAAACCCAAGAAATTATTTGAAATATGGAGATTATTAGGGATAGTTGGTTTCTATAGGAATTTTATATAGGACTTATCAAACCTTCCTTCACCTATTACTGGTATTACAAAGAAGGGTGTTATGTTTTTGTGGTCAGAAGTGTGCGAGAAGGCCTTTCAGGAGCTGAAAGGAAGGCTTACCGAGGCACCTATTCTAATTCTACCAAATACTGGATGAGGCTACATAGTATTCTATGATGTATTAGGCATTGGAATGGGAGTGGTTATGATGTAGGAAGATAGAGTTATTTCATATGTTTTGTGTAAAATGAGTCCTCATGAGTAAAATTTCTCAACACACGATCTCAAGTTTGTAGTTTTTGTACACACATTGCGTTGTTGGAGGTGCTACCTACTAGAAGAGTGTTTTGTGCTAATTATAGACCACAAGAGCCTTATGTATATTTTTACATAGTGAGACTTAAATATTAGGTAGTTAATATGGGTATAATATATATATTACTTTTATTTCTATCTAGATTATACGTTTGGGAAGGAAAATGTTCTTGTCGAAACTCTGAGTAGGAGGACTCAGACACAAACAGTTCATGAGGCTAGTAGTGAATAGAAGCTTATGGATATGTTTTTTAATATAAATATAGAGGTTTATAACCATCATGGAAACTATATAATTGCATCGATATCAGTGACCTCTTCACTTCTAGAGAAGGTGAATATGAGGCAGCTTTCAGGTCCAGAGGGCTTGGTCCTATGAGAGAACATTGATGGTAAGGACCTACCTTTGGACTGGACTATTGATGATGACAACATCTTGTGTATACATGGGTGTATCTGGGTTACCAAAGATATTAGATAATATTTTATGTGTGAGTCACATGATTTTTAGTGGGCTATTCATCTGGGTATTTCCACGATGTATCATGACATGCGCTGATAGTATTGGTGTACAGTGATGTAGCATCAAATATCATGCTTTATGACTAGGTGTTTCACCTTTCAGAAGGTGAAGGTAGAGAACAAGTGACCTTATAGTTTGTTGCATCTGTTACCAGTCCCAAGATGGAAATGGGAGGATGTTGTGATATATTTTTCCATCATATTACCAAGGTTACCTCATGGAGGCAACACAGTTTTGGTTTTCATTAACAAAATAAAAAAGTATCCCACTTCCTTCCTATCTAGAAGACTTTCTTAGTTGATGAGATGGGAAAATTATATGTATATGTGATCATCCAACTACCTGAGGTACCTCATACTATTGTTTCATATAGGGACTCTCATTTCATGTCATGGTTTTGGTAGGGGTTGCATAATGCTATAGGTATATTGGTGCTTCTGAGAACAACCTTTCACCCTTAGACCAATGGTCAGTCAGAAAAGACTATAAATGTTCTAGAGGAAACACTTTGAGCATACATCCTTGATTTTAGTGTATCTTTTTATAATCATATCCCTCTTGTAGAGTTCCCCTACAAGAAAAATTATCATCCAATGATACAAATAGATTCTTATAAGGACCTTTATGGTAGGCCATGTCATTCACCCCTGTGCTGGTTAGAGGTAGGAGAGTTAGTGCTATTGGGTCCTCATATTATTAAAAAGACTTTGGAGCATGTTCAAATAATAAGGAAGTGGATGTATACTACTCAGTCTAGAGAGAAATCATTTTCTGATCGCTATTGATGACCTATCGAGTTTTAGGTTAGAGATCATGTTTTCTTGTGGGTATCTCCCATACATGGGAATAAAAAGTTACATAGTAAAGGGAAGTTTTTGCCTCACTTTTTTTTGGTTGTTTGAGATTATAGAGAGAGTTAGAATGATAGTCTATTAGTTTATATTACCTTATAGGTACCATTCCTTTCATTATGTCTTCTACATTTCACAGCTTCGTCGTTATCATGCCGACCCATATTATACTTTTGATCATGAGGATGTTGAGATTGATGTTGATTCTTATTTTAGAGAGTTTCCTATATGCATTGTTGATCAGATCAAGAAGTCTCTATGAGGCTAGTCTATCCCTTTTGTATGGGAGCTATGACAGCACGACCAGGTACAAGATGATACTTGAGAGTGGGAGGCCGGCGTGCGTAGTCAGTGGATGAAGTTATTCTCTGATGAAGTTTTATTCCCTTGGAAGGTGAAATTGGGGATGAGTTACTTTAGTAGGGGAGTACTATAAGATCTAGGTTTTTTTATTAGGTAAATATCCTTTTAATTTTGGTATTATTCTTTATTATGGACCTAATATGGATGCCCAATGAGGTTGTAGAGGTTGTGGGGGTGTATAGGTCTTGTCCAGATCTCAGAACCCCAGACATTGGGGAAAATAGACTAGATACACAGTTAGTAGAAACCATAAAATCAAGGCCATGTTGTTACTATTAACCATGCGTTCTTGACAGTGAGTAGTATGAGGATGCATAGTTTCAAGAAACTATGAAGATTGGACCGCATGGCCATGCAGATGGTCTGTAGTTTTTAGTAGGTCCATTTCACATGGTTGGTGCACGGTTTCTCAAATTATGTGGCCTAACTATATAGGTACCCTCTTGAGGTAATTCCACGTGCACGGTTGGCGCATGATTTGTCCAATTGTGCAGCCAAACCATGCACCTCGTTTTTTGGTGAAAATAAAAAATTTCCCTAAATGAATAATTGAAAACTATTTTATTCCTATTTTTTTCAATCTGGTGGGAATAACCATTTATTCTCCTATTTTGAGCTCTCAAATCAATATTCCATAGGATTTGATCCCAATTTCCATCTAGTGTCTGATTCAAGCACCGTCAGTCTCATTGGATTTCCACCAGTAAGATCTCAATTCCTTTTTATCCATTCTTAATTTATATTCTACGCAACAATGTTATTTAGGTGTAGGATCATATGCCCTATTTTTAGGAAATTGGCCCATTCTTCATATTTCTTCTGATCCAAGCTGAACTAAAGGCTGATACTAGACTAGGTGAGTCATATGAGTATGAGTTGGGTGGTATATAAATTATTACTGAAGTTTTTATATTTTATTATATGTGTCACTATGAAGCATGATGGTTTCACTATGCGTTGCTTCTAAATTGCATCTGAATTAAATTGGTTTCCATGTTGGAAACCTAATGAAATTATTAAACCCCTTGATATCAACTAACTTAGAGGAACCCATCCCTTTGGGTGTCCCCTCTTACATTACTAAAAATACTTCATAAGAATATGGAAAAATAACCTACTAGAGTGTTGGTCTTGCTTATGAATTGTGTTATTATAAATGAAATGGATGGATGTAGGGTTGTAGCATGGATAACACTCTTATAAAGAATTAAATTGTTTGGAGGTGAGTGGTAAGCCTATATCACCTAATTAAACTGAACAGTGGTCACACCCATGTTAATGATAAATATAAATAAATTATGAATTATGTATTGGATTGTAATAAATCCAATAGATATTAATAATAAGGATGTGTGGGAATTTAGACCCTATTTAATTATGAAATATGGTTATGATGAACCTTATTCATGTTATAAAGGAATGGGCATGAAGTCCCTCCTACTTTATATAAAATGAGAATGGCAACCCTTGAACATGTTATATCAACATAAGCATAGAGACCCTTATATAATTGTGATACTATATGGGCTTGGAACCATTATTCCGGGATACTGGGCACGGCTTCCCTTATTGTGAAACTGGGCATGGAATCCCTATACTGTGACATGAGCACGGAGTCCCTTACTAAATGTGATACTGGGCATGGTGTCTTTATTCTATGATACTGAGCATGGAATCCACATTCTATGATATTGGGCATATATTCCCTTATAAATATGATACTATTAATGGATTCCCCTTTACTAATATGATACTGAGCATGGAATCCCTTATGAATGTGATGCCGAGCATTGTGTCCCTTGATACTATTTTAGAGTTATTCTAGAATGGGCCAAAGTAAGTAATGTCAGCCTAGTTTCCTTTCAAGAACTATAGCTGACCATTTACAGTTTTTATTACTATATTATGTTATTATATCTACACACTTTCATATTGTATACATAGACTGGATATTTATAGATGCCTTTGGTGGTGGCTTAATGAGATTTGTCTCACACCCTATTCGGGCTACCTATGAAACCCGAGCAGACTTCATGCTTGTAGGTGAGATAAGGTGAAGCATCCTCTTATGTATGTTTTAATTCATTCATGATGGATCTGGTAGTATATGAATGAGTTGGATCTCGGGTTGCGAGGATATATTTTTCCCCTTTTTGGATTCTTTTTATATAGATTGCATTGTACTGCTATCTGCTGCTTGTATCCATGATTTCCTTATTTATAGATAAATGATATACATTTTCATCATTTTGTGTATGATCTGGTTTACTGCATTTGGTTATTATTGTCAAATGCTGGTTGTTTATATCTTCCGATGTTCTATATTCTTATCTATTTGTTTACCGCTTCCTCTATTTATCTATTGATTATACCACTATGATACTCTGGTAATGAGGGAATAGTCTCCCCATGGACACACCCATGGCCCTCACTACTAGTCGTAAGACTCTAAAATTTGTGGAGATGTGATTTATTCCATGTGGCCAACCAGACTCAGGGAACCATCCTGGGAAAAATGTGTCTAGGATTTTACAAATTTATCCTGAGCTATTGAAATGATCTCTGAATATCAAGATATATTCATGACCATCCATTCCTATATAGATAAGATCTTTCATGAAAGTGTTTTTGGGGAGATTCAAAATATGATATTATAGAGATAGATTTATAAGGTTGGCCAAAATTAGAGGTATTTTTCATTTCTAGACACATTGATTACCTCACCATTGAAAATTATATCTCACACCAGTACTATGTTTTAGTGGAGATTTATAGCTATAAATATCTATGTTCTCCTACTAATTTGTTTTTGGAATATATGAAGCTACCCAAGGAACCCTTGTAAGATAGTCCGTTATTAGATTCTATTGGGAGTAAGATTCTTTTGTTCTTACAATTTCTTTAATGGTTTCTCTTTTTTCAATTTTCTATTTATTGAAAATTTATCCACTTGTTCTCTTGTATCTTTGTATGTTTACTTTGATAATTAATAAAAGTAGGAATAAGGTATTTCTCCTTTAATAGAGTAGGGAAGTAGTATAAATCATGTTAAATCCTCATTTATTCTTTATTTCATTCATTATTTCCCCTTTTTCACTCATATTGACCTCCTATTTCTTGTCATTTTTTTTATCCTTTCATTATTAAAACTCTATAAGGACTATAATCTTGTAATAATTACATGATCTTAGGATTGAATAAGGGAATATTTGTGTGATTTTCCTTAAATATTTCATAACACCCCACTTTGATGTCATAATTTAATGGGTTTTAAGGATCAAACAACACTTGTTCAAAGTATTAAAAGACAATAAAAACCTCAAATCCCAAGATCACTATTCATTGAAACTGAAATCATGCGTATATAAAAATGAATAATTCATGCACCTTTCATCAAATATGGACACTAAAATTATCTTTGACCACATGCTCAATGAATATCCCTAAAAATAGTCATTAAACTCTTTCTTGGTTTATCTTTGGGTTATTATGAATCACCATATACTTGAGAAGAATTATCTTTTATACCTAAGTTATGCTAGTATCTTTCTATGTAAAATATAGGATATGAAAGAGAGTCTCAAGATAATCAATATAAGGATAATACTAGCTTGATCAACTAGGAAATTCTTGAGTCTTTTATGGAATTTAATTTAATGTTACAAATTTTTTGATTAATAACATCCCTTTACAAATGATTTCTAAAAATTTGGTTGAGTGTGCATAAATTTATCACATAAATTAATTCTATTCTCCATACATTTCATAATATGAAATTTTCAATATCAATGATAATTTTTTTGGGTTTCTAGGGATGAAATGACACCCACCTAAGGAAGTGAAAGAAATTAGAAACCTCAAATACCAAGACCAATCATGCATGAAACCAAAATCATGAAATTGTAAATAAATAAAATTACCATATACCTTTCATTTATGAATATCACTTCTATTGTATTTAGTGAAACATTTTATGAGGATCACTAAAAGATAACCATTCGACTTCCTTCCCCATGGTGTATCCAAAGGTTGATATGAATCGCTCGACACTCATGTGGGATTATTCATCTTTCCATGAGCTAGTATCTCACATGGTAAATGAGAAATAAGAAGAATATAGAGTTAGCTATGGGATAATTTACATGAGCATGTTCTATCATGAAGTGACCTAGATATCCCACCTAAACGGTACCCAAATCAATCTTGACATATACTGAAGGTAATTCCCAATCCTCATGGTTTTACAACTAGAACTTGGGTATCAAGTATGATCAAGAGGGAACAATTTCTCCATAATAATTACCGAACAAAGAAAAAAACAAAATAAACCATGAACAATTATAATGCCAATATAATAAACATGATTAAAAACTCCAAAAGGTATAAAACATAAAAAATAATCATCTCAAACCCAATAAAAATTTCATCACAATATGTACTCATAATAGGTGGAACATGTACTATTCCTATCACCACTAACTCCCAAGGTTATGATAACAATAAAACCCCCCACATCCAACCATTGCTTTCCCTTTTCCTGGACCTAGCATAATAATTTCTAAAAATTCCTGAAGGAAAATGTTGGGTGTGAGAAACAATAACCCAATAGGATCTCACCAAGAATTCAATATCAAATAAACCAAATATACTCAATTTTAGATAAAATAAGGAATGGTAATCAATTTCATATTTTATAATACAATATGCTTTAAAAATCATTTATATGGAATGAATAAAGATAGTCTATGAAAACAGGCATGAATACCCACTTACAACAACATGAGAGATAAATCATTTCATAAAATATGGAATGTAATAGTCATTTTTAATCATAAAACAATGGTTATAATGCCTAAGGTTAGTTATTTCCGATCACAACATTCCATGAAATCTTTGTGAAATATGAATCTTAGTGTGATTCAAGAAAATAAATAATACAAGAGGATTTTATTCATTTCAATAAATCTTAAATCATTTAAATAAATTATTTCAATTTTACCAAAGGATAAGTTTTAAAACATGCCATTTCATTCAAAAAACCAACATCAAATGGATTTCATCAAAACTCATGCCTTTTAAAAAACTCATTTCATTTCAAATTCTTAAAACATTTCATGACTTTATTTCTCAAGAATCATCATCAAAATCATCCTTTAAATAATTCATTTTAATTCAAGACCATTTCTTAGAAATCAACACTTAATTTGAAAATTCATTTCTAAGATATTTTTATCAAAAACACCATTAAATTTTAATTTTTTTATCAAAAACTCAAATCATGATCTAGAAACCAAATATAAATCTATTTAAAATAAAACAATAAATAAAAGTTTCAATTGATAGAATTTCCTATGAAACCACCTCCCCCAATTTTTTTTTCAATTACCCAATAAGGGATACACCAATGGATAGTTGAAAGGATACAAATTATTAAGTAAAATTCCTAGAACCATAATTCATCAATTCATGATCCAGATCCGTCAACGATACAAGGGTCCACCACTCTCAAGAAGTAGAGAGAAGAGGAAATAATAATCCACAATCAAAGCAAGTTTGTGCTTACTGAAAAGAATCCAATGCTTTAATTGACACTTAAATACCTGAATAAATGATGTTGAAGGGTCCAAATTTTCCTCAAAGTAGTTACCAAAATCATGGTGTCTGAATCAGGTTCATGGGAGGTCTATTTAGAATTAAAATAAATATTAAAAGAAAGAAAATTATGTTACTTACCTAAGATTCCTCACCTAAATAAGCTTCATAAAATAGCCACCATCTCCCATCAGCTAGCCGGTGGAACCGAGAAGAATTAATATAGCCCAAGGAACACCACCTAATGGTTACTGGTTCCAAGAATAATGCCTACACCACTAAGAATCCCACCAAAATGGTCAGTGAGATTCCTATAGGAAACCCATACTTACCACCCTCCACTGGCTAGCTGGTGGACTACCAATTTCTTTTCCAGCTACTGGTTCAAGTCCAATCCTATGCTAAAACTCCCTAACACCTCCTAGAACCTCAAAGTAGAAAAAAAACAAAATTTTTATACCTAAAATAGATCTAAAAATAAGAAACAACCAAGAATTAATGGAAATAAATAGAGGTCATAATGAAAAAATAGAACATCCAAAAGAAAAACAAGTTTTTTACCTAAAAGTTGGTAGTGGGATGTTACAATTATCCCCACTCTAAATTTTTTCTTACCCCATAAATCTTTCCAAGAATATTATTCCACAAAGCGATGAGTCCACTCCACTCCCAAAATTTTCTCATACTCCCAAATATCCTAAGAATTATAACTATGATGCTATAAAACCCAAACCAAAGGTATAGATCTCCTATTAAGATTCTTTATATAAGAGTCAACAATCTAAAATGGATTCTCACTAATGGTCATATCAGGTTCCATATCAAGGTCCTCCCAATTCAAAACATAAGATGAATCTTAAAAGTTTTTCTTAAGCTAATACAAGTGAAACACATTATGAATCAAAGTTATATGTGGTGGAAAGGCCAAATTATATTATAACTTTCTAATATACTAAAAAACATCAAAGAGTCCCATGTATCTTTGTGCTAACTTTCCCTATTTCCCAAGACATTAGTGACCCAAGGAAGATGAAAATCACAAGAACAATTTTTTACAAACAAATAACTCCAAAGGACATCGATGATGATCAATCTAAGATTTATACCATCTATTTTCTAATTCCATTATCTGTCTAAACATCTAGATCTTTTTTATCATATCATGGACCAAACTAGGTCCCTCAAGAGAATATTCACCAATATATGACCAACAAAGTGGATATTTACAATAATAGACATAAAAGGCCTCAAAGGATTCCATTTTAATGGAAAATTGGTATCTATTGTTATATTCAAACTCAACCAGTCCCAAATGGAAATCCCAAGATCCTATAAAGTCAAAAATACATACAAAATATATTTCCTCAAAAATATATATAGTTCATTCCATCTAACCATCCATATGTAGGTGGTAAATTATGATTAACTTAACCTAGGATCCCATCCCTTTATAGAATCCTCCCCAAAAATGATAATTGAACTAAGTATATTTATAAAAAACAACGGTATATTAAACTACATCATATACAATAATATCTTATACATACAAATTCCCCAATTCCTTAACTTTGGTGGTATCATGAAAGGGAATAAAGTGAACTGATTTGGTCAATAGGTCCATCACTACCCATATCACATTATTTCCTTTAGTTTTACACAATCACTTAACCATTAAGTCCATTGATATATCAAACCACATCAAAGTTAGCATATGAAGTATTTGAAGAAACCTTAAAGGATTTTGATGCTTAGCCTTAATCTGCTGATAAGTATAACAATAAGAAACACAATTAGCATTGTCCCATTTCATACCTAGCCACTATAAAAATCACCTCATATCATAAAACATCTTCATAATGCCTGGGTTCACTACCCAGTAATAATGATGACAATACCCCATCATATCCTTTCTCTTAGGTGATGTAATAACATATTGGTTATTAAAGAAATGGATAACCTCTAAAGATAGATACTATTCACTAATGATATCCCCACCATATAAAGATTCCATAATTCCTCAAAAATCATCATCAAGATACTATTCCTAGATAATCAACTAAATAAGAGAGTTTTTAATTGAATTCTTACCAAAACAACCTCGGTCTCATCCTCTCAGACTCCCAAATGCATTTGTGAAAATCGATCCATTAAATTATATTTCTTTGATGATTCTATCACATATTGAGATGGAATATTCCTAATTATAGTATCAGAAAAAATGTTCCCCTTACCATGGGTATATGAAATTTTGAAGTCAAAAGATTTCCTGTACTCAACCTATCCCCTATGATAAATATTGAAATATTTTTATAATAAGTTATAATTCAATCTTTTTTGAATGGAATAAATGGTAAATCATTATCCAAAAAGGTAGTGTTTCTAAATCTTAAGAGTATAAATCATAGATAAGAGTTAAAGATTATGTGTGGGATAATTCTTATCATGAGGCCAAAGCTAATGAGAACCATAATCCACCACATAATCAACTAGTATGAGAATGCAAATCAAACACAAACCTGAAGCATCATAAAATACCACATAGAACTTCTATAATTGATAAGAATAAAAACTAGATATGAATTCAAATGGTTCTTAAACTTATCAAATGAAGATAAACATTTAGAATCCCAAAAAAATTCCACTCCCTTTTGAGTGAGAGCAGTCAACGGAGAATCCAACTAAGAGAAATATTTTATGAACCAATGATAATACCCCGCTATGAATAAGAATCTTCAAATCTCAAATCCATTACACGATTCTTCCCAAGACATTAACACTTTCAACTTTTCAGGGTCAAATTTGATATTATATATTGAGACCATGTTCCCCATGAAATTTAATTCTCAAATATAGAATTTTCACTTAGATAGATTTTTATAAAGTCAGTGATTCCTCAAGATATCCATAATTTCTATTAAATGAATCACATGATCCTCCTCAGTTTTAGAGTAAAATAAGATTTATTACATGAATACCAAAAAAAATTGTCATAATACTAGTATAAAATCATGTTCATAAAATCCATAAACATAGAAGGAGAATTGGTCAAACCAAAAGGTATAATAAGGTACTCATAGTGGTCATACCTACTCCAGAAAGAGGTATTTTGGATATCAGACTCCTTGATCTTAAGATGGTGATAAACTGATAGAAGATAAATCATAGAGAACCACATATACTCTTTTATATGATCAAAAAAATATTCAATGTGGAGAAACATATACTTATTCTTAATTTTAATTTTATTGAGCTTTCGGTAATCACCACATAAGAAAAGGGTTCCATTAGTCTTCTTGGAAAAAATCACTAGCGCTACCCTAGGTAACACACTAGGTTGAATGAATCCTTTGGATATTAATTCATTTAATTGATCTTTAAGTACCTTCAATTCATCTAGTTCTATCTGATAGGAAAGAATGGATATAGGATATATACCTGACACTAAGTAAATAGATAAATCCACCTCCCTCTATAAGGTTCTGGGAAACTAGAAGGTTCCCCTTTAGTGGTTCACCAACATCTTCCTCTTAATTCCAATTCAAACATATTATTGGGGGCATGGTACTATAAAACATCAATAGAAAACAATGGTACATTAGTCAGGAGGCATAAGGAAAATAACTCAATCTATTAAAACTCTACCTAGAAAAAAAATCTCTGATCAAAATTCAAGAAAAGTCAAGGGTCATATCAAGATAATTACTCAAAACACCTTTTACCAATAACTCATGATAACTTAAGGCCCTATATACTGATAAATGGCTAGAAAATAACTTATAAGCTACCCCTTAATCCCTAAAAATCTAATCTTATGCCTACCAAGACATACTAAACTATATACTAACATCCAAGAAGATACCTGACCACCTTTGATACCAATGTTTCACAAAAGCACTTTAATAACTTACCTAAATGATACTTGAATTAATCCTAACATAGCCTGAAGGGTTTTCCCAATGCACACAGGTTGGTGACTATTTCCTAGGCATCAAGTAATATCAAGATGGAATAATTTATCCATATTAATAACCAAAAAATGAAGACAAGCAAAAGAAACCATGAAAATTATCTATTCTAATAAAGTCAAAATGAGTAAAATCTCCAAAATGTAGAGAACATAAAACTAAAAAACTAAAAAACTAATGAAAACATCATTAAAATATCTCCATGTAACTAGTTTACCACATAATATACCATTAATCACTTACTCCCAAGGTCTTGATAGTAATAACCCCCACTACCTCCAAGCAATGATTTCCCTTTGACTATTATAGGCATAAGAATGTATACAAATTCCTAAAGGAAAAAGTAGGGTGTGAGATACAATATTTTACTAGGATCTCAAAAATCATTCTATAATAATTCAATATCAAATAAACTAAATATACTTAGTTTTAGATAAAACATGGAATGGAAATAAAATTCATATTTCATAATAAAAAATACTTTACAAAAAATTTCTATGGAAATAATAAAGTAGGTTTATCAAAATAGACATGAATAATAATTTTCATCAACATGCATGATAAATCATTCCATAAACTCTTACATGTAATAAATTTTTTCAATCATAGCACCATGGCTATAACACCTGAGGTTAGTTAGTTCTGGTCACAAGGTTATGCAAAATATCATTGAAATATGAATCCTAATGTGCTTTAATATAATCAATTATATAAGTACATTACATTCATTTCAATTAGTATCAAATCATTTCAATCATCCCCAAGTTTAGGTTTCAAAATATTCCATTTCATTTCAAAAACCAACATCAAATGGTTTTCATCAAAACTCATTAATTTTAAATAACTCGTTTTATTTGAAATTCATAAAAAATTTCATGACTTCATTTCTCAATAATAATCATCAAAACCATTCTTCAAATCATTCATTTCAATTCAAGACCATTTCCAAAAAATTAACACTTTATTTCAAAATTAATTTCCAAGAGATTCAATCACAAAAACCATGCCATTTTTAATATTTTTATCAAAAGAATCAAATAATACTCTGTAAACCAATTAGAAATCCATTTAAAATCAAACAAACAATAAAGTCTTCAATTAATAGGATTTCCTTTCAAAACCACTTACCTTAATAATGGTTTTGTCAATCACCCAATAAGGTATACACCAATGAAGATTCTAAAGGATAGAAATGATCAAGGAAGAGTCATAAAATCGCAATTCATCAAGTCATAATCTATATCCATAAATTACACAATGATACAATTCCCCCAATAAGGATATGTATGAGGAAATATGAATACACATTATAAATAAGGTTTTACTTACCAAAATTAATTTAATACTCCAATTGACACTTGAATCTATGAAGAAATGAGTAAGGAAGGGACAAATTAAACTCAAAGGAGTATCCAAAATCATGGGGGTTGAAATGTGTTCAAGGTAGGCGTGTTTAAAATTATAATGATGTTTAAAATAAATAAAACTATATTACTTACCCAAGATTCCTCACTTAGATTGACATTATTATCTATCCGCTAACTCCCACCAGCTAGGCGGTGGTGCCAAGAAGAATTCATGTAGCCCAGTGAACACCACTGGTTGGAAAGTGGTGCTAAGAAGAATTCATTCACCACTGAGAATACCATAGGATAGAATGTGGGATTATTGTATGAAACCCCTACTACTATCCCTCCATCTACCAGCCAGTGGCCCTCACTAGACTGCTGGCAGACTGCCTATAGCTTTTCCAACTACACGTTCATGTCCTCTCCAATGCTAAAACTCCTGAAAGACTCATAACACCTAAAACTATAAAAAACTCATTCCTATCCCCTAAAAAGGATCCAATAATAATAAAAAACTAAGAATCAATATAAATAACCAGATATCATCATGAAAAACAAAGAGATCCAAAATCAAAAAAAGGTTATTACTTTAAATATAGTGTCGTGATATTACATGGGCACACACAAACAAACTATTACAATATAAGTGGATCCTTATATAGAATTAATGGATACTACTTGAGTGATCATTAATTAATTAATTAATTATTAATTTTTTAATTATGCATGTGGTTACAAGCCCTTTGTAATCCTCCACTATCAAACTCACATGATTGCTTGATCATTTAAAATTCATTATTTATAATAAAAATATAGAGAAGATCAAAATGTTAAAAATTTAATATTCAGTTGCCTCATCATTTATACAATAAATTTTATCCATATAAATATAATTTTCATATAATTATAATATATAATAATATATATGTAGGTGATAACATGATTTCAATATTTCATTTTTTGTGATACATTCATATCGTACCATACAATATAACCAAACTCATCATATGTGTTTAAGGATTTAGAACTCATCTCCATTAATATCTCACTAGAACTAAATCATCATAGATTTAATTCCATTTAAAATTTTATTATATCATATATATTAACTTTTTAAAATAATTTTGAAACTCTTTTTGGATATATTCCAAAAAAACGTTTGGAAATATATCATTAGCTTCACTATGTATCACATCATATGAAACAAATTATGAATACCTATACAAAATTCATTTTTTGATAAACTCTAAATTATTTTTAGAATATATATTTGAGTTTTATAGACTCAATACTAATTCATTAGACCACAATGTACGACCTTTTGGTCCTTTATAGCATTGAAAAAAATATGAATTCCTAAATTCATAAATGTAAGAAAAGAGCATCCTCTATCAAAGAACCAATACTAATCAAGATATAAATGGATCTAACATGATATATATCAAACACATGTATCTCTATACATTTTTACACTAGTTTTAAAATATTCAATCATGAATTTTTATATGATCCTTTTATCCAATACATTGAGTAACCATGAGAAATAAAGTATTTAAATCTCATATAGCTACTCATACTTTCTAGATTCTTTGAGTACAGACTGACTAGTTATATGAATACATTACATGTCATTCGCCATTATAGAAGAGAACATATCATTCCCCACATCCAATGGATAATAATATCACATGTATTATTTAGGTATGACTATACACTTCCTTAGTCTATGTAAATAATGGGACCAAATTTCATTCTCATCACAAGATAAGAAAAATCCAATCTTAGCTAAGCTCTAAATGATGACATGATAAAAAACATACCCAAACAACCCCTAATTTACTAAGACTCAAGGATTATATAAGAAACATATAAAATTATAAAGGTTCTCATGATAGTTATAGAACAAACCTCAATAATGGAGAAATAAAAATATGATAGATTCACTCCTAGTATACCAAAGACATAATGTATGAAACTCTTTATGGTATACATCATGAGTCATCTAGTTCACAAAACACATTTTATGCATCATGAGTATGTTTCATATCTCAATATGAAATCCTACTCACGCTAACCTTAAAATTTCATCCAAATCTATAATACCCTACGATGAACGCTAATAATGGATAAATCAAAGACACATTTTGAGAAGTCGATTATCATTTCATTTTATGAGTATATACAGACAACATGAAATAATAATAAAATGAAACCTATATTTTATATAAAATAATCATATTATTAAACCCCTTTAAAAATACTAAAAAAACCATACATAAGTTCTTGTATCATCATATCACATATGATATATTTCTAGATTATCTTTATGTTTGCTGCACTTTTAGGGTTTTGTTAAAGTCATTACATCTCTATGAAAATTTTTACACATCATTATGTGACCATTTGATAAAACTCTCCCACTAAATTTTGTAGTGAGTATCATCTATGATGAAAGTATGTTCAAATAATGATGGGACTTAGGAATCATATTCTTAATCTTTAACTCTTTTTACAAAATATAGAAACACCATTACTTCATAATATATAATATTATGATGTTAATAAATTCTATTTTCTAATAAGAAAATTTATAAGTCCATAATCATCATTATTCTTGGGACCCTTTGCATCAAATTTTTTCCTTGAAATCATTTTGGTAACAATATGTAACTCTTTATATTTTTCTTTACTAACACATACTAAACTTTTTTTAAGATATAACATGAAATTAACTTCAAGTTTATACTGGTATAATCATTTATTTGTTGTAATTTGAACTTATATAAGTCCAAACATACTCATACTAGTCTCTTAGACACCATATTATTTTTTAGAATATCACACTAAGATAAAAAAATTACTCTGTGTTAGGAAATAAAACATATTTTCTTTAGTAGTAATATTTAAAAAATAAACTATTGTATCTATATCATATATTGTATTATAGGTGTTGGGAGAAATTTTCTTAAAAACAAGATTATTCTTTAAAATATTCCATTGGTGGGTGATGGGATAAGGTCCATCATATTTTAACAAACATCTAAATAAACTCTTTTATCTTAGATAAAACATTTTTATCCTTATCTTATCTTAAAGTTTATTATATAATATAATGAATCATAAAACATGGTCATGAAAACCACCCTCGCATATTATTCATAACAAAAATTTGTTAATAAAAATATTCTATTATCATATTAGTGAAATGAGATAACTATACACATAATTTACTATGATTTATATGAGTTTTATACATTCCTTTAAAATTCATTATTATACAACCCTTTTCTTTATAAATTTAATGAAAACTACAATTTCCTTCAATTATTACCATAATTTTGAACTCCACTATGTATAAAAAAATGGTAAATTATTCATTTGGTATCATATACCCTTAAAAATAAAATAATTTTTTTCTATAACACCAATAAATAATATAGAATTTTCATGGAGTTTCACAAACCTCTTAAAGTATCTTAGACAATTCCATCCTATAGAAACAACATCCTTCCATAATAGCATTAATTTTAGGTTGTAATGATAATGTCTAGTTTTTTTTAGGAAATAACATTGTAATTTACAAATTATTTTTCTTATTCCTGCTTAAAATTTTACTCACATGTACTATCAATATAGTACCAAAACCCAAACATCAAATTCTCTAGTTCATCTATCCTCAACACTTTGAGAAAATAGGGTAAACTTTTATTAAATAAATTCAAAATTTTTTAACATTTCCAATGATGATTCCAAAATGAATTATATAACAAAAACAAGCCTTAGAGGATATCATTAATCACCTAAATTCATTAATATAAACAATAATATTAAGTACATGAGTAGAGACTAAAGTTCCTTTTATATTATTGAATTTAATTCCTTTAAAACCTTATGTGAATCATTTATGCTTCTTATAATCATCCATTTGATCCACCTATTAAACTATTTAAACATTAGGTTACACAAGAAGGGATTACTCTAACACATATAATTATCTCTTAAGGAATATTCATAAGTTTATGTACCACTCTAAGAATTTACTTACATTAAGATTATATTTTATCTAAGATTAATCTCAAAGTTATATTCAAAGATGATGATGATGTAATTATATCTACAACAAAAGATTTTATAAAATGAGTATCATGTTTTACATTTATATAATAAGAATTTTTATTAAATGTGATCATACTAAAATTGTGCCCCATTTTAAACTCATCATATCCATTAGTGGGCCATGATCCATATTTCACTATTCAATATACTTTATTAGGAAAGAACCTCATCACTTTAACTATTTAGTTAAAAAATCATTATAATCATATTAAATGTAACTATTGGAGGGTTGACTAAACAAATCTTGTCCTAATCCATCATATGGATAAACTCAACACCATTAATTTGATATCCTAACTCTGAGGGTTTCCCAGCTAAGTTCATCCTAATGAAAATTCAAAAAACAATTTACCTAA
The DNA here is from genome assembly GCA_963277665.1 of Viscum album. Lineage (NCBI taxonomy): Eukaryota > Viridiplantae > Streptophyta > Magnoliopsida > Santalales > Viscaceae > Viscum > Viscum album. The sequence goes on along the minus strand of OY728138.1, from coordinate 740,333,109 downwards.
CCATTAGGGTCACATCATTACTTTATTTACTTACACAAGATAATCCATGGTAACCTAAAATTGGCATGAACTTACCCAGTTGAATGATTAAGGTATTGACATGTGTTTTTATTAGAAGGAATATGATACTTAATATTTTTTAATGGGATTTAATCTCACTACGTTATCTCATGTTATTCCCTTTACATAGATACATGATTAAAATGTTCTAGTTTGTAAATTTTATTCCTTATTTATGTGTAACACTTTAGGAAAATTATATTTTTTTCTTAACCCAAATAAAAAGACAACTTTATTTATACATATCCAAATACATCCCATGAATAATGTACATAAACCCCTTTCATTTAACGGCTTAAAATAATTTGAAATCAATAATACCTATAAGATTAAGCTTGGAGTAAAAGATATCCAACCCCAACTTTTCTAAACAAGGCATAAGCCTCTAAGCCAGTGAGAAGTCAAACCTAAAGCCCCTTTACCCAATGATACTTTACTCAAGAGTGACTTTAAGTCTGTCATAATTATAAAAACTAGTATGTATAAAATATAATTAACTTCTTAATCCAATCTCAAAACCCAAAAAATCCATAGTCAATATATAATAAAACTGAATTAGTTTGCATAACTAACATGAAACTCTTTAGAAGAATGCATGACAGTTTATGGATACTGTTTAACACTTTAAACTAAAGCATAAATTCATCCATAATATAAAAATTATATTCATGAAAAAATAAATTAATAGACTAAATAAATGAACAATTAATTTATTTAAAATCGAGATAAAATATTTTTTAACAATTAATAAACATGGAAATTATAAATGATTTATAATTTAGCCATGCATTATGGATATTTCATAAATAAATAAATTTAATCACTTTATATTTATTTCCAAAATAAAATCCTTTATATTATACTTTATACAAAATTTTACTTAAATACATGATATTAAATGAAATATAAACATTTATATTATAGTTATATTATTTAAATAATTTACATATTATAAATATAATATATTTAATATTATTTAAATCCTAATCATATCAATGACTGAAACTCCTTTTCATATTATTTAAATAATCTCTCAAATAAGTCATTTTAATTTGATCATTTCAAATTAATAATAATTATGAACATTTAATAATTTAATATAAACTTATTTATTTATATTACCTTATTTTTTAATTTATATACTTTATCAATTATGATTATAATGTATACAAAAACACTGTGTATCTAAATTATTAATCATTCCATATAATTTCAAAAAAGGTATTTAATATTAATATTTAATATCCTGAAATATTTATTTAATAAAAGCTTTATAAATACTTAATAAATAATTATAATCATTTTATAATTAATTAATTTTAAATAACTTTATAAATTAAATAAATATCTTAAAATAAATTTTTCTATAATTTATAGTCATTTTTATAAATTATACAATTCAATTCATAATTGAAATTTAGAAAAATTAAAATTTTCTTCATAATTTATTTTATGATATGTACCATGTTCTAAAGTGAAATTTTCAACATGCATTAATTTTCTATAATATACTATGATAGATAACAGACAACCTTCAATAGGTCATTGTGGCTACTGATGCACCCAATAGGACCCATTCATACGCTGGGGGGGGGGGGTAAATCAGGTGTTGCCTACTTTTTACCAAAATCACAAACTTCCTAAAACCCTTTAGAATTTAACCCATGTCTTCAGTCTATGAAATTAAGTCTATTAATGATTTACCTTAAACTAATAAACTATATTCATGAAAATAAAGTAATAAAGTGACACTCATTATTATTATAAGGTTTGGTGCAAAGACCCACTCTTTTCCTTGAGTGGTTTTTCACGCCAATCAATGATTCTACACTATAATTTGATGTTGATTACAATGGGTGGTGTTTCCCACACTAACATTGTAACACCCCCAGATTTATGAAATATTTTTTTTCAAATAAATTTAATTTCCTAGATATCTTGCATTGCACACAACACCGAGTTTTAACAAACCACAATATACTATTAAAATATTATTATTTAAACATGACCATTATAACCTAGCTGTTAAATTGGAGGGTATGAATAAGAATAAACTAATTATGAAAATTATATGGTTTAAACACGTATAAAATAAATTCATCGGTTATCCATAGATTATATATTAAAATAAAAAACATTTGAAAATAAAAGTAATGTTTTTTCTGAAAAACTATTTTTATGCTAGCAATGTATTTTTATTTTAATAAATTAAATTAATCACTATTTATGGATGATTTTAATGAAATTTATAAAATATATATTCAATAAAATGTTTTATCACTCATATAATTTTTTTTCTTGGCATGCGATAATAATAAATCCAGTTTTATAATTAAAAACTATATTTTTCTAAAAAGCGGGTTCGTCGTATTTTCCACACTTATTTTAAAATTTATTTTTGAAAAATTTATAAAATTTATTTTAAAAAATTAAATTCATTTTTTAAATAAAAATTTCAACATTATATTAAAGTGATGTTTTGATAATTTTTCTAAAAGGATCAATTTTTCAATGAATAGCGAAAAATACTGATTTTTATAAAGAATTATGTATTCACTTAAAAGAATTTATGATGTTTCATTTTTAAAAAAAAAAATTAAATGTAAAATTATTTATATTATAATATTATTAATCCAATTTAGGTCATTAGAATCAATTTTATGTTTATTTTTTATATAAAAATGTTTTTTACTTAAGAAAACGTTTTTGTTTGGAAAATCGCATTTTCGTCGTGTTTGTGGGATTAATTTTAAATTAAATTCGACAAATTTTTTGAATTGAATTTGGTAAAATGTATTAAATATTTTTAATGAGTATAATTAATATTATATGATAAGTTATACTTAATATTTGGTCATAATGAATAGTAAAAGTAGTAAAAATTTGTTGCCACGACTGAGGTTAAAATAAGTGTACCGAGGGGTTAAACTATAGAGATAAGCTTTAAAATGAACTAAAAATGTGTGTAATTTATATTTTATGGAAATATTTAAACCTTATATATTATAAGGTTCAGTAATGGTCCATTTGGATCCTTTTTCCATGAAAGTGGCTTGGAATTATGGTTAAACTTTGAAAAATTAAAAGTGTGCCACACATCAAAATTATAAAAGGGAAACTCATATTCTCCCTTATTCATACTTAAAAATAATTTTGGATCAGAAAATAACTACCCAAACAACGTAAATACATCCCTTAATATATCCTACATTCATTTTTTTTGATTATTAAACCCTCCTAAGAATATTTTTGGTGCAATCATAAAGTGGTTTTCTGAAGAAAGAGGTATCGTTCTTAACAGAGAATTTTTATTTTATATCTGATTCTACCTAATTAAAATATTATTAAACTTTTATAATATAGTAAAAAAATTAAATTAATTAAATTATATTTTATTATGTTAATTTTATAACCTATATTCATCTCATCTTCCATCAAATGGGAAATGAAACCGTCAATCGTGTGTATAGTGGACTACCACCTCACGAACAGATGCAATTCATTTTCCATCACCACCTCTCAAGGGTGGATATAATTATGGATTTAATGAATATATATATATATATATATTATATTTATGACATAATTATACTTCTATAATTATAATATCACACTCACCTTCTTACCTTCCAATTTGTTGAAAAAACTATAACATCGCTTGTGCGTACGTTTGGACTACCGCCTCCACGAAGCGATTTGATATGTTTTTCATTTTATTTTTACATGAAAGGTAATAAGGATAGATTGAATGAATATATATAATTTATATGATATAAAAAACACTATAAAGGTAAAATATTATTCAACTTTCTTTTGTTCCATTCATCAAAAAATGGAAACAACATTCATGCGTACGTGTGACTTACCATCTCCATAAATTGTGTAATTCATTTTTCTATATCTAAAATTTATGGATTAATATATATATATATAATGAATATATATTATATTTATATCATTATTAATATTATTTATATTATTTAACCATTATCAAAGTATAAATACCAAATATATCAAACCAATAGTTATTACCCAAAACAGTGATATTAACAAAGAATTGTCAATAAACAGGTGATAAAAGATTATAAGTAAATAATATATCATATTATATATATGATTATGGTTCTTTAATTTTTTTTATAATAAGACTATAATTAATATATTGGAGGTTTGAACATGTATGAAGGAAATCATACCCGAGGTAAATGATTTTCGTCTTACTTTTATTTCCATGTGACACATGCCATATTCACCACTTGTTTCTTTTGTGTTTTGAATATACTAATCACAAATGTATTTTATAATTATTATCATGCATATTATGGGATAAACATATCCATATAAGGTTCTTTATTTCATGGATCTTATAATTCAAAATCTAACAAAGTGGTAAGGGTTTTATGTTACAATTTCATTGTTTATCAGGATTGTGTATTTTTTAGGGGGTGAGTTCTGGTCAAAAGACCAGAACTTAGAGATTTATTCAAAAAGAAAGAGAAACAAACAAGTTACAAAAAATGGAAAGAGGGCAATTTTCTAGAGTCTTTAATAAAAAAAGGTGTCAACTCCGGAGGGAGTTCATTCCTCCAAGTGATCTCATGTGAGACCCCCATGTTGGCAAGCCCATCAACGATTATATTAGCCTCACGATAGGTATGAGTGGAAATAAAGTTTTATCGGTATTGTGTATGATTATGCTTTCGATGATGAAATATTATAATATATATATATATATAAAATCATTAATTTTAGTCCAATATGGTTATTAATTGAAATTAATTTTTTTACTTTCATTTTACTCTATTTAAGTACCCAAAAGACAAAAATAATTTTTTAAAGGAAAATAGGCTTTATTTTACTATTTGGTCAAAAATCCTTTATCTTCCATGTATATGTTTTCTAAAAATGTTTTAAAGAATGTTTTTTACTCTTATAAATTGATTATTTAAATTCATATTTACCTATTTTTTAATTTTTACAAATTTTTTTAAAAGGAATATTATTATTGTTTTCTGAATGATGTACTTTTGACTTTTTAACCAAAATGTGAAAGGAATATTTATTTTGACAAACACAACATGAACATAATTTTATTACATCACAAAAAAATAAATTATTTTAATATTACTTTACAATTTATCAAGTTTCTTTTTAAATAAAATGTTTTATTTAATATTTTTTGTTTTTTTAGATTTTAAAAAAGTTATTTCAAAGAGAAAAGTGTATTTTTTTCAAGAAATGTACCAAGTGATATCTGAAAGTAATTTTTCCTATAAAATGAAATCTTTTAATGTTAGATATGTTTTATTTTGGATATTATCCAATAATACCATCCTTATCATTTCTATGGATGGTTTATCATTATTATGACAAAATTTTTATGAAACTCATTACTTTTTTCCATGGGTTGTGTTCTGATGAATTGATGTAATGTTTATGAAACCCTTTCTTTTTCAATTGGTTATAACCTGATGAAATGAAGCCCATTTAATTTTCATGGGTTATGATGTGGTGAATGTTTTATGATATTTTGGAACACATATATATGATTTTTATTATTTTATGTGTGGTTTTGGAATTATATATCTATCTCCAATTAATTGGGTAAAGATTTATATCTCATGAGATAAATAGATCTGGAATGGGTAGTGAACCCAATTTATTAAGGGGATATTTCCACTATGATAGTATTGGGAGTGAACCTTGACTACTATGATGGTTTGGGGAATGAAACCAATCCACTATGATAATCCTGTAAATGATCCTTGAGTACAAAGAAAATTGTTTTCTTTTTTTATGTGTTTTACAAAAATCTATCTCTTATTCCAATGTTATTCCCTGATGTATTATATTATTTGATCCCTTTATGAATCATGTCTTATGAACTATGAATATTTCTACTATGAATCAAATTATGATCTATGATATTCATGGTATGGTTTTTAAATATTAATCTTTTATTCTCATACCCTTAAACTCATGTATGCTTATGTGATAATTGATATCTCCCTTGTTTACCCTTACTAACCATCTGAGGTCACCAATTATTATGTTTCCTATCCCTAGGTTATGAAGAGAGTTATTAATTTTGATATGTATGTGAGGGTGATAGTTATGAATAAATAAGTGAGATATGATGTAGTTTACATATAAATAAGTTTCTTATTTTTCCAAGTTTCCAAAGGAACAAGACCTATACAATTATGGCATGTAATGTAATGAATATTAATCTATTAATATGTGATATCTATGTATTAAATGCATGGGTCACTATATTTGGTATCAAATAATAGGTTTAGTCAACCTATAGAGATTGTGATTAGATAACATTGTTGAAAACCATAGGGATATGTCTAAGTATAGGATTAAACTCTAAAACTTTGGTAAGGAAGAGATTATGTAGTTTTCTTAGAAATATATCCCTATCTAGACACTACAAGTGGATATGGTTTTAGAATATATGAATCTATTGTTTACTACCCTAAAAAAAGTTTGTAGAGTATATCTCAACCATTATTCTGTTGTATGATGAGCATTCCCTTACTGCACACTTGGTTTGACACTCATGGGGTATATTATTTAGTTAATTAACATTTTATTTATGAACCACTATGAAGGTTTTGAGTATATGATAACCATGATTTAACCATGTTTCATAATTTATGTAATTAAAGAAATTATTTTCATGTGTATGTGATTTTTTTCAATCTAATTTTGATAACATGATACTTGCGATATGTTTTTTATTTTAGTAAATGGTTGGAACCTGAAGGAATTGTGTGAACAATGAATGTGATGACCAATGAAATGACCATCCTTATGGGAAAAAAATTCAAAGAATCTATAATAAAATATTTTATAACTTTGATCACTCACCTCTCTTAAGATATAAGTGGTAACACATGTCATGTAAAACTTCTGAATTTATAAAGGAGGGATCAACATTCCATTTAATATTTTATATGATAATGCCCACCCTACTTCTATGGGATATCTAATATAATGGTTGTTGACAAATAAATCAATGTGATGGAAGAGATATTCCATTTTTAAATGCTTGAACCATGAAAAAATTATCCTATCCATTTATCATTTAGAAGGCGAATTAGATCAATGGTGGAATCTTATTAAGAATATGAGGCAAGAGGATAACATTGAATCTATGAAGTGGTATGAGTTTAAGAGGATATTGTTTATCAAGTAATTCCATAACATTTTACATTAAAAATGAATAAGGAATTCCTTGTGGTTAAGAAAAAGGGTGATAAATCCATTAGTACCCATGAGAAAAATTTTACAAAATTTTCAAGGTATGATTTTGGTTTAATCATCACCTATAAAAGAAAAATTGATCAATTATTTAGTGTTTTTAAACCAATTCTTTAAAAGTACTAAAATATAATAGAATTTGGAAGATATGAAGAGTTAATTTTATGTGCACTCAAAGTGGTAATGAAAGTTGGAAACCCTCATTGTTCTTTTGATAAGAAAATGAAGATGGAGTTTCATGAAAGATCTAGTGGCATATCACATAGAGGGAAGAAAATGTTTCAGCCTCATACTTGAAAAAATCATGGGAATAAATACTTAGTTGAATTACTGAAAGGAACAAGAATATGTTTAATGTGTGGGAAACTAGAATATCAGGCAAAAGAATATCAAAGTAATGTGAAGAGTCCATTCAATAAAAAGAATGAAGATAGGGTTCAACTTAATACACCACCCACACTTTAGTACTATATATTCATGGAGTTTGTGAATTATGTGAAAACATTCCCTAATATAAGGGTTAATGAGTATAATAGGACACAAAAACCTTTAAATACAAAGGAGAAAGGAAAATATTATGTAATGAAAATAGCTGAAATGAATCATGATAATTAGTTCACACTTATCCTCTACTCCAAAGTTTGGAATTTCATATAGGGGTTTATATGAATGATCCCTATGAAAATATTATGTTCATACTTTAGTGAAATTTGATGTTACTTTGAAAATTTATTATCTCTATCTACATAGATTATGGAAAAATAAAATCACATTTGATATTATGAATCAACCTATGATCACCAATTAGTGAAAAGATGAACCCAAGCTTGCAATGGAAATGTTTTTTTGTCTAATATAAAAGATTATTTAAGGAATAAAGTGTGAAATCTCTTTTGGAATCATATCTAATTTTATTATTACTTTATTTTAGAAGATTATTAGGGTATATAAATTTTGTCATGAGACTATATGAGTGACTAAAATTATTTCAAGATAATTTATAAGTTGATCATGGTAGGATTTGAGATCAAATCATTCCAACCTTTGTGATTTAATTTTGGATAGACATATTTTGGAGGATCCTTAGGGTTAAATATTTATGGAATGGGTTAAGTTGATCTTTGGGTATTACTATTTATGTTTTAGAACTTAACACTTTGTATTTATCCATAGAAAATAACTTGTGTTATCCATTTCGGTTTTAGTAAACATCTAGAGACAGGAGGAATAACTTTCCATCAATTGATGGATCTTATGATCCATTAAAAGTAAATTTTAGTGCTTCATGGAATAAAAAAAAATCATCTTGAATATTAATTTCTTGAACTAATATATGGAGTGTAAATTGATCAAATCACAACCAAATGATGTGATTGTGTTTATAAAATGGAATGAAATCAATTAAGCATATTTTCCCATAAAAATTCATAAAATTTAGGAGAAGGATATTGAAACAATAATATTGTCATATCATCTTCATTTATGATGAATTGATGATATTTATCTCAATTTATTAGTTTAATTTTTCTGTGTTCATTAACTTTATCATGATCATTAACTTTGTTCTGAAAAATGATCTATTTCACTCTCCATAATTTTCTGGACATTACACATTCCTTCCATGTCTATATTTTAACTTCTCACTAATGGTTTCCTACTTGTAAATCGATTTATGTGATATTCTAGATTACATTTATACTTCAATTTCTCTTTTATAAAGAGGATGTTTTATTAACCCTTTTTGTGACATGAGACATCAACAAAGATATTTTTAGATACAAAACCTTTTATCACCTAGATTAAGTTCAAATTGTGAGGATGCGGTTTATTATGGGGGATATAACACCCTATGATTTTATGAAATATATATATATTTTCGAACAAATTTAATTTCTTTGATAAATTTTGTTACATGAAACATAGAGTTTTATTAATCCAAAATATTCTATTAACATATTATTATTTAAACATGACCATTATAACCTAGCCATTAAATTGGTTGGTATGAATAAGAATAACTAAATTATGAAAAGTATATATTTTACACATCTATTGTAATAACCCTAATTATAGTAACCCAGAGCCGATGTCTACCTTATTACATTGGAATAAGAAACAAGGAATAAAATCTTGAAATACCAAGTAGTTTAGTAGTCTTATAAAACTAGATACATACATGATTCCTATATTACATTTGAATATAAAAATTAAAAAATAATTTTTTTCGAAGAATATCATTATTACTTCTAGAATATCCTTTCATATCATTCATAGTACACTTCTTGGATTCCTAGGAAAGAAAAAAAATTAAGGGTGAGATCAAATGATTAGTAAGAGTAACATAAAGTGGAAGATATCATGAGTAAATAAAGAATAATCAAAATGGTATAATCAATATGGAAAGGTAAATATCTGAACACACATTCCACTTAATTAATAACTTTATTGTCCTAATTAGATAAGGAATAATAAATATAGAAAGGTAAATTATTTAAAATACATTCCATTTAAATAACTTTACTATCGTGAATATATTGGGCATAATCAGTATGAAAGGCAAATAAATGAACACACATGCCATTTAAATAACTTGACTATCATGAATAGATAATTAAAAATAAATATGGAAAGGTAAACAACTGAAAACACATGCCATTCAATAAATAACTGATAATGAAATGAATCCAGAGATAATATCATTGTGAAAATACCATGGATACTAATAAATGAATTCTTAATGAAGGAAATTCTTAATTATTGGATGTCATTTTCTCTAGAATCATGATATATCTACCATTAAGACCTTTTCTAAAAAGGTTTAAAACTATAGGTAGAAACTTTTTTAATGTTATCTTTATGATTCACCTTATGAGACCATTGATTCATCGAGTAGATATATAATTTTGGCCCTCACCCATTACTACATGTCCAAAGCATTCCTCATATATCCAATAATTGATTTAATTCATGAAAAATGTGTGTTACCATTAAATATCTGTATTGAGTTAAGAATATAGATTTATCAATATTTCACTAGATAAAAAAATAACATTAAATTTAGAACACTGTATGTAGAAATGATATATGTCTTAATAAATAAACATATCCATGATAAATAATATATATATTTATTGGAAATTTAATGTCCAATGATCAAAGGAAAGTGAATATTTCAAAGTAGAGTTAATGACTACACAAAATGAATCAAGAAAGTGAATGTCAATACTTTAGTTGGTCAAAATGATCATAAAACATCCCAAGAGAGAATAAGGATAGTATAAATATAACATGTCCCTAGTTTATTATATGTGAAATAAAGAGTTGTTATCATTAATGAATTAAAATACCATAAAAATATCTTTAAAAACATTATTGAGGAAAATATATATTTTTTACTTTGAAAATATTTTTAAAACTAAAAGTTCACGAAATGTTTTGAAAATAATTTTATTTGAAAATAACTTATGAAACTTAATTAACAATCTTTAAAAAATTGAGTGGTAATGATGGTGGGAAATTCTTTAAATGCCTTACACATTAAAACAAATATTCCTTTCAAATTTTTGGTAAAATCCAAACGGGACTTGTTTGGAAAATCACTTGAATATTCCTGTCAATTTTTTTTAAAAATTAATACATGGGTAAAAATTTATTTAATAAATAATTTGGATAATTTCATTTTTTAAAAACATGTTTATAAAACATGGTTTTATAAGAAAAAGGATTTTCGACCAAAGAGAGAAATGAATTTGAATTTTTTTTAAAATATTTTATCAATAATTTTTAGTGCCGATGAGTGGAAAAATGGAATTATTACTTGAAAAGTTCACGAATAACCATATTAAAAAAATGAAAGAGTTTTATTAGGAAATTATCAAATAGTTTCCTTCAATGGAAATTCAAGAATAAATAATCCCGATTAAAATGAGATTGTGAAATAAAGACTTACAACGATCATAACATTGAAGCGAGAATTAACCAATGAATCAATTATGTATATCAAAATTAAATAAACCTAGAATAATTTTATATAAAACATAATATATACAAAATTCAAAACACAAATAGTCAAATAATATCAAAGATTGTGAAGATTAATACGAACCTATGAAAATAAATTGAGTTATAAAATTATTTACCATTTGGTAAATTATAAGTAAAATATCCTTGGATAAAATAATTCAAATTAAAGATTAAAATACCATTAATTATTAATTAATCATGATATTACATGTTAAAGGGTCAGTATACACACCATATAAAATAAATCAAGCGCATAAAAATAGAATATGCCTCAATGAAGGAAAATTGAGATGACGTCCCTTACCTCATGATTCCTTTTTGTTGAACATGATTTAAACTCCTATACAATGGTTTGAAGAATTTTATTAATTTTTAATAGAACCATATACATATTTATATTATCATATATGACCCATTTATAACATTTTACCACCTATTTATTAATAATATTTCATTATTTTCATTGTTTAGGGTGTTAATTATCTTATTTTCTCGTGCATGTTTTGTCATGAAAATTTCAGTTCTTATATATAGGATATAGATCCATAATTTATATAACTATATTAATGTTATAAATATAAATTTTTTATCATTAGATACATTTTTATAATAATTACTGGAATTTGAACACGGAGAATGGATCACATCGCTTCGTGGTGACGATAGACTGTACGTACGCATGAGTGACATTATCATTTCCTTTATGGGTGAAAGTGTAGGAAGTAGGTGATATATTAATTTTACAGAATAAATATCATGTCATATATATCACATATATTCATGAAATTTATCCTTATTACATACCATATAATGCATAAGTGAAAAAAGAATCACATCATTTCACAAGGAGGTAGTCCTCCATATACACAAGCGATGTTATTGTAAATTCAACGACATGGAAAGTAAGAAGGTATGTAACATACCCCTATCGAAAACTCTCCCATGAATACAAATAATGTTAGATATTGTACCTCTAGTGCACCTCCCCACATTCCAACGACAACCGACTAGTAGTAGGGGTGTAAAGAATATGGTGAGGATACTATAACCCCTGGTCGAGAGTTAGAATACAACAAAAATAAGAAAAAATAATAAATATTAGATTAATGGAAAATAATAGAAAAAATACATCATAAAACTATAAGTTAATGGAAGAACCAAGTAAATAAAACAATAAACCATGTAGTGTTAGGCTGGAATGTTTCTAAATTTCAAATTGAAAGTCATACAGATAAAAGACCACGATAACAGAAATAAACTGAAAATACCCCAGTCCCAAACCCCATGTCGGTCCTATCTCTAAGATCCAACCCATAAAACCAGAAAAAAATTATCTACAAGGTCCCTTAACTTTGTATAAACTTGTATCCATGTAATCTTATCAGGTACCAAATGACAACCCAAATATGGTGTGAGTAAAACATAGTAGGTTGACACCACTATGTCTAAATAAAACTAGTCTGATAATAAGTTCATGAAATAAAGTGATAAACATGTGTATTAAATAAACAATTAATACAATATAACAAACAACTTGCTTCATCACCAACTCAAAAAAATCTATGAGCATGCAGCACAACCATACCAACCATAAACACAAGCCCATGGAATAATCACATAACCGGTTTAGGCCCTATAAGAATCAAATCATAATTGGGAAGATCCCTTTGTATAATCATTTCAAGAACTAGACAAAGCCCTTTATATAAGAATTTTAGAATATGATCCAAGCCCTTTATATAATAATTTTAGCATTCAGGCCAAGCCCTTTATATAATCATTTCGACATCTGAAACAAGCCCTTTATATAATCATTTTAGTATCAATTACAACACAAGTCATAAAAACAAAAATAAAATGCTATAAAATCACAAGACAAAATTTTTAATTTAGGAAATTACCATTTTTCTTTCAATTACCATTTTCTTTTATCAAGTTGTTCTTAAACCATTATCATTATAGTGCACACAACCATATCATATCAAACATCACCAATATTTATAATAAACAAGTAATTCATTTTCCAAGGTGAATCTATCATAGGAAATCACCTAAGGTCTCTTATCATGTTAAATGTAATTTAATCCATCAGTCAATTCATTATTGTTCAATGGTAGAATCACCTTATAGGTAGCCACAAGCTAGGTTGTAACACCGTTGGAGCCAAAGGGATCCAAGGAGTAATCCAACACATTATTTATCATCACCATTATTTTATTAATTAATGAACATGTTATGTTAGTGAAATTTAACAATATTGAATATGATTAAACTATTATAAATAGATCATAATGTTTGGATATAGAACACATACCTTTATCTGGTGATCAAAGAAATGCTTCCAATAGGAAACACTAAGAAGAATGAAGATGAATAAGTGCACAAGAAGAACCTAGATCACACAAGATCAAGATCAAAAGCCAAAAAAACTACGATCAATAGATTACACCACTAAAATAGAGAGAAAGTATAATATAAGGGAAAAACCAAAGTGAAATGACTCACCATGGATTAAAATCTTGATCTAGACGTCCATAAGAGAATAAAGAACTCCAGAATCACTTTGTGTCTTCCCAGGGTTTAAAATACTAGAGATACAAGTGGACAAGAAATAAATATTACACACGGTGACGTTTAAAACTACTGGACCTAAAAAATTAATAGTGTGAAATCCTTTCATGTCATTTATTTATCAATTTATGAGTTATAGTGAACAATACTTCGCCTCGATTGAAAATAGCTATGATGGAACATTACACAACATGAACCAGTTTCACAGCATGTATTTATTTCACATCCTGACCTAGTTCAAAAAATATTCCTAGAGACAATTATACATTGAGTAACATATTCATGACATGTAAATGTATAGTAGATATCTCTCATCCCAGTTTCTATAGAAAAATCCATAACCAACTATGAATCCTTCTAAACTCACATATAAACCTCATAATCCCTTGAAAAATTTCTACCCAGACCCCATTAATTCAAATAACCATACACCCCAAAAATTTAGGTCATTCCCCCAGTAAAATATCACTATTCCCAAAAAGGGACTCAACCACCAAGGTTTAAAGAATAAGGAAAACAAAAAAAAGAGTCTTAATGAAAACCTCTAAGAGGGATGTACCTAGAAAAAGATGGGATATTACAACCTCCCCACCATATAACAACTCAGTCGTGAGATGCTCTAAGAATCACTATGGGTTCTCAGTGAACAAGTATGGACATCATGATTGCATATTAAATTCTCTCTCCCACTCCCCTATTAAACACAACTATACCATTTCTTCACTCAAACTAGGGGTATAGTCTTTCCCTAGAGATATTTCTCACTACAATCAACAATACGTATCAGAGGATTCTCATAGGACACATCTACACAAAGTTCAAATTCAAAAACTTCTACCACATGAGAATGGGCAGGATAAAATCATCAATGATGAAAAACATGAAACACGCTATGAATGACACTATAGTGTTGTGGAATGGCTAATCACTATGCCATTAGACTAACCCCTTCCACTATCTCCAACGACCCGAAAAACCTAGGTGATATATTTCACTATTTTTTGAAACAACATTGTCCCAAAATAGGTGAAAAATAAAGGAAAACATAAGTGACCAACATAAAAATCCATAGGTTTTATCCACTAGTCAACATAATATTTCTTTCTGCTATGCGTGGTCACCAACCGCCTCCTGATCAACTAAACCTTCTCAGACGTTTCCTACACAAGGATAGATCCAACAAGAACTGACCCACTTACTTACAACCAAAAAATAGGTTAATGGAATATATTGCTATAAAAATTACCAAAAGGTTCCATTTTTATTGATTTATAGAATATTTTATTATAATAAAACTCTATGAGTTCTAAATGAAAGTCCCAAGAACCCACTAAAATAAAAAAAACCAGCTTGTAACATATCCTCTAGAATTTGAATATTCTGTTTAGATTGATTATCAGTCTGTATATGATAAGATGTGCTCAGATGAACCTACGATATAAAATCCTTATAAAGACCCTACCAAAACCAAGATGTGAAATGAGGATCTCTATCTTAAATGATACTCCTCAGAACACCAAGAAACTGAACTATCTCCTGCATGTAAAGATTACCCAGATCATTAAAAGTGAAGTTCTCCTTGATAGGAAATAAGTGGGATACATTTGATATTAGATCTATGATTACCCATACTGCATCATTATTACAAGGTGTTTGGGGGTAATCTTGTCATAAAATCCATAGTGACATCATCCCATTTCCACTTCGGAATGGTAAGAGGCTACAAAATCCCAGTAGGACTCTGATGCTCGGTTTTCACCTGAAGATAGGTGAAACATCTCTCCACAAATCCCACTACCTCATTCTTCATTCCTGTCTACCAGTACTGTCTATGAAGATCACGATACATCTTTGTCTAACCAGGATGTTCAACCCATCTAGATGCACACGAATCTTTTATAAGCTCCTCAATAAAGTCTTTAGAAACCCATAATTGGTCACAAAAAAGAAGAGAGTTTCTACTACCAAGAGACCATCCTAATAGTAGATACCCACTATATAAGCTTCCCCTTAGAGCTAAGCCCTTTGGATCAGATAACTTCCCTATCTCGATCTTTTCAAGGACCATGGGTATAACCAATGTCGAAGTCAGAGATACTCAACATTGGGACTCTTGAACTTGTAGATGAATATTTATAAGGAGTTCCATCATCTTCTACTCATTACAGGACTCCTAAAATACCTCTATCTATGTCTTCTAGCTCAAGGAATCTTTGAAAAATTTACATGTACCTGGTCTATAATCTAACTTGAAGTCTAAAGACTATAGGTACTCAACCAACCTCCTTTAAAAAAGGTTCAGGTCTCACTCATAAAAGATATAATTGAGGCTCTTGTGGTCTGTGTATATAAAAAACCTCTCTCCCCAAAAAATAATATCTTTAGCATCTCAAGGAATGTACTCCCACCTGCAACTCTAGATCAAGAGTAGGATAATTCCTCTCATGCAGCCTCATCTATCTAGAGCCACAAGTAACCACTCACTCCTCCTGCATCAGAACTTCTCTGAGTCCAACTCCAGATGTTTCATAGTGCACGATGTATATATTACCCGACATAGGTAAAGTGAAGATTGGTGCTGAGGTTAGCATACCCTTTAACTCCTGGAATGCTCTCTCACAAGAATCCAACCAAATAAAATTCAACCCTTTCTTGGTCAGCTCATACATCAGTGTTACCAGATAGGATATGTCCTGGATGAAACACTAATAATAACCTGATAAATTCTGAAAAATATGAATCTCAAAGATATTATTGGGTCGATCCCAAGATACAATGTCTCTGGGTCCACTAATACCCCAACATTTAAGATGACATGTCCAAGAAGTACACTTTATCAATCCATAAACTGTATTTGGTTAGCTTGTCACAAAGAGGATGGTCACTCAATGTACTCAAGATGATGTTAAGATGTTGGGCATAATCATCTACTAACTCGGAGTACCCTAATATGTCACTACAAAAATAATAATTTAGCGACGTTTCCTAATTTTTTTTTCTAAATTAGCAATACTTTCTAAAAAATATTGTGAAATTAGTGACATTTTCAAGAAATGTTTCCCAATTAACGACAATTTTATGAAACATCGGTAATTTAGCCATGTTTTTAAGGAAACATCGCTCAATTAGTTACTTTTTTTAGGAAACACTGCTAAATTAGTGACATTTTTAGGAAACATCGCAATATATATATATAGCCCATTTCTTCACATTGGTGTAAATATATATTTAGATATATATATAAACACATACACATATATATAAACATATATATATATAAACACACACGCACACATATAAATATATAAGTATATATATAAATATATTTGTATATAAAAACACACCCATATTTCAAATCTAGAGATGTTTTTAAGAAAACATGGCTAATTATATATATATATATATAAAATTATAATTATAATTATAATTATATATATGTATACATACACATATATATTTACACACACACACATAAATATATATATATGCATATATAAACACACACACACACATATATATACATATCAATATAAACATATAATACATATAAAATATACATATAAATATATAATACATATAAACATAAAATATATATAAATATAAAATACAAACATATATATCTATAAATTATAAAATATAAACATATATATGTATATAAATAAAAAATACAAACATATATAAAATATAAAATATAAACATATAGATATATAAACGTATATATATATATAATATTATAAACACATATATATATATATATATAATGTATAATATAAACATATGTAAATATATATAAACATAAAACATAAAACATAAAAAATAAAATATAAACACAGATATATATATATATATATAAACATATAAACATATATATATATAATATCGAATTTTTAGATACTAAAATATATTTATATAAATATAAAAATAAAATAACACAATGATACAAATAGAATTAGCACAAGTGAGTTGTTCTTTCATTTGAATCCAAGTCCAGAGGTTTTATGTTTGAATCCCAATTGAAATAGAATTTATTCTTCATGCACCTTTCCTCGTGCATGTGGCTGTCTCCAGGTGTGCATGGGTAGAATACTTTGTCTCTCATCAGGTGGTATTGGGTGTGGGGGATCTGCAAGGAGGGGTGTGTGGGTGAAGCCTAGGTGTAGAATTAAAAAACTATAATTTTTTTATTGTAAAACTACTAGGGAAAAAAATTAATTTCAAAAAAAAATTAACGATGTTTTTTGAAAACGTTGGTAAATGACATGTTGATAATTATTAACATTTATAAACATCATTAAATTAGTGATGTTTATAAACACCACCAATTTATTGATGTCTATAAAAATCGTTAATTTAGAGACACCTCATTTTTCTACGTTTTTAGAAATGTTGGTAAATGAATTAGTGATGTTTTAAAATGGTGATAATGAACAAACATCACTCAATTACGTTTATTTGGTAGTGTGTCATTAAAAAAACCCACCAAAAACTGATCTATAAAAGGATTAAATATCTGATTAATCAAGTCTATTAATACTACTAGGGTGTTTGTCAGACCAAACAACATCACCACAAACTCATTCAAGCCATACCTGCTTCTAAAAGCAATATGAGGTATGTAAGAAAGTGTCACACTCAACTAGTGGTATCATGATCTAAAATAAATCTTGGATAATATCTTATAACCAATCAACTAATCGAATAGATTTTAGATGTAAGGAAGGGGATACCAGTTCTTGATCATTATTTGGTTCAATATCTGATAGTCCACACACAAGGGGAAAGTCCCATTGACCTTCTTGGAGAAAAGAACTAGAGAACCCCATGGTGATATAATAGGATATATAAAAACATTAGCTTCCAGATATTCCAAATAAACATTCAATTCTCAAATCTCTATTGGTTCCATCGTGTAAGGCAGAATAGAAACTGACTCTACTCCCAACACAAACTCAATCGTGAATTCAATCTCTTGCTTGGTTAGTAAGACATAAAACTTGTTATGAATGAAATCATAAAAATAATATACCATTAGAGGAAAAGTATAATTCTATATTCCATTATCATCTAGAGCAAGACCTTCTATATTAGACATGATAGAATCCAATATGTATTAAATTAGTCCTGCAAGACCAAACTGAATATCCCACTCACCCTAGTGAAAATAAATACCTCCTTCTAGATATATAAAGGTTAATATCATCTGAGAATAGTTTATATGATACTGGTATAGAACTACCCAATCCATATTAAGAATAAAATCAAAAACTATCATTTCCAGCACAAATGGTTCCCAAAAGAAAAGGAAACCACCAATTTCTATAGAAAACACCATGTAATATTTGATATTCTTTGACCACATTCCCAACATCGCGAAAATGTTCAAGAAACCATCCAAAATTTACATAACCAAGCCCAAATAATTTGAAAAAAGATCAGATATAAAGGAATGTGATTATCCCATATCAAAAGAAATGAAATAAATGGTGTATGATACAAGAATAATACCTTTGATGGTAGAAGGTCCTGCATCCAAGCTAGCCGAAGTATATTGCATAGCACGCAACTGAATTTCCTCTCTTTCCTAGGCTCTAGTCCAATTTACCTATAATATTCTCTATACCAAGTTCCACCACTCTTATTTGGGGTACCACATCCCCTACCTCGATTGGAATGTCCAGTGGAACTCCAGCAACCAGTCTACTGAGGGGTAGCTGTGTCCTTCATAGACTCTGGTATCTGTCATGATTCCCTGCCACTACTCTTCTACTTCATGCCCCTACAAAACCTCTACAGGTGACCCAATCCATCACAATCACGACACTCCAAAGTTGGGTAAGGATACTAAGTCCTATTATGACCAAACTTCCCACAATAAAAGCACTATAACAGAACACGGTCTAGATATGAATTCCCAGTACCCTGACTGCTTTGCCCAGTGTTTCCTTGGAGATAACTATCATAACGACGCTTCTTTCTAGTATAATATGAGCTCTTAGTTATCCCTATTTAAAAATATTAACCTATTATTAGGGCCTCTATCAAATCCCCATCTATGATGAGAGCCTAATTTATCATGTTCAAAAATGTACTCCAATTTTTTTTTTTTCACTTGTGATCTGATCTCATAGCGAAACCCATCCTAAAAACATCTTACCCTAGAGATCTCATCAACATCTAAATATGTAACAAATCAATGAAAGTTGATGAAAATTGCAGTGTAGCCCACTAATAACATTCCCTCCGATGTCATATTCATAAACTCACAAGCCTTTTCATTCCTCAATGTCTAAGGATATAAGTGAAATATGAATATCACATAGAAGTCCTTCCAGGAAAACTCATATTTCTTCCTAGATTTCTCTAGAATGTCCCAAAAATTATTGAAAGGTCTATAAATAATGTATTAATAAAGATTCAATCTCCTATATATGGGTATATCTAAGTGATTAAATATCATCTAGACTAACTCAATCTAGAAATCAACTGTCTGGGGGCCTCTCTCCCAAGTGAAGGTAGGTGGGTGCTGCAGTTGGAACTCTCTCATCAACTTATAAATCAAAGGTATGGTGCGAACAATATCCCTTTACATGGATTGCATAACCCTGAGGAATCTATAGGGATTCTGAATATCCATATGATCCTCATGATCTTCTTTAAGATCCTATCCAGATGTGTTAGTATCATGCTGATTTACACTCTCATAATGCTCAATTCAAAGACGATGAAGAGTCATTTTCTCTACAAGACAAAATAACTCCTTAGAACACTGGATGAAAACAAGTTCAACCTCAAAAAATGACATAAATAGAGAAACAATAGCTCATTTTATCTCTAAACATGGCTTAACAAGTGATTTAGAATGTAATAATGGTTCTTTTATTTTCATTTATTAGATATAACATGTATATAATTTCATAGTTCATACTGGAAAATACCTCACATGCAATAAATATGTCCCTATCATGAACAATGTATGTCAAGATATATCCCTATGTACATATCATAATTCATGCATACAAATCTCGCCCCATACTGGGACATGAGTAGAAATATCAAGAAATAATAAAATCACACAACATGTGAATCAACCATGGTTAAATAACATTAACCGTAATAATGAAAAATATGAACAAAAATACCATCCCAAGGAACATTGATTTTCCCCTGTACATGGGCTAGCTACTTCTATGAATAGTCCTAATATATCCTTGTCTCTTTTAGACCTTTAAAAAATAGTAAAACACTAGAAAAGAATAACCTCTCTCTGATACCACTTTGCAACATCCTCTGATCCTACACTCTCTCACATGACCAAATTAGGCTGGTTACTGGACCTCAAGTGTGCCTCCTCATACGCCAGAGGCTTCTAATTAATAGCGGGGGTGTAAATATTATATTGAAGAGACTATACCACATGGTATAAAGTTATAATACAAAAGAAATAAACAATAATAATAAATTTATGAGTAATACAAAATAGATGAAATAATACATCATACAACTTGAAGATAAAGGAAGAACCAAGAAAATCAATTAATAAACCATTTAATGTCAAGATGGAATGTATCTAACTATAAAACTGAAAGTAATACAAATAAAAGACCATCATGACAAAAATAAACTCAAAATACCCAAGTCTGAAACCCCATGTCGCTCCCATCTCCAAGCTCTAATCAATCCAACAATCAACAATCAACTATAAGGTCCATTTCCACAAACATGAATCCATGTAATCTACTCAAGTACCAAATGGTGGTTCAAATAGGGTGTGAGTAAAACATAGTAGTTTGACACCACCATGTCTAAACAAACTAGTTTGATAATAAGTGCATAAAATAAAGTGATAAATTGGTGTATTAATTAAAAAATTAATGAAATATAACAAAAAGAATGCTTTGACACCATAAAAGAACATCTTTGATCCTATAGCATAACCATACCAACCGTAACCACCATCCCATGGCATTATCACATAACCAGGTCAAGAACTATAAGAATCACAACATAATTGGGAAAATACCTTTGTATAATCATTTTAGTATCCATAAAATCCCATCATATAAGCATTTTAGAATCTAGGCCAATCCCTTTATATAATAATTTTAGTATCTGAGCCAAGCCCTTTATATAAGTATTTCATCATACAGGCCAAGAACTTTATATAATCATTTTAGCATCAATCACAACACAAGTCATAATGAAATGAATAAAATGTTATAACATCACAATACACAATGGTTAATTCAACAAATTACCATTTGTCTTTCAATTACCCATTTTATTTATTAAGTTGGTCTTAAACCATTATCATGCAAGTGCACAGGACCATATCATATAAAATATCAATAGTGTAAATCCCTGAACCCGCACTTCCAGATTTAGTACTAAAACATGCTGTGTATTTTTTTATAAGATATAATATAAAAATACATAGTACATTATACAAATGAGGACCTTTTCTGGTCTATGTTCTAGAGAATTAGACAACAAGTTACATATATTGAATCAGAGTTTACAAAAATAATTACAAAATAACTAATTGGATTCAACTACAAAATCACTTTACCTAACCTTTGAACATATAAGGAATCATATGATTTTTTTTTCAAAACTTGGGATGAGTAAAAAAAGTTTAGTAAGTGATATAAATAAAGAAACCATTAGTCAAATGATTACACATGGAATAACAATTCAATCAACTTCCATCTATGTAGTACCCAATGCATTGGAGATCTATAATGGGGCTCACCTATCATATACTGAGCTATAATGGGATCAACCCAACATATCATGAGCTATAATGGGGGATAAACCCATAATATAATGATATTTAATGGGATCAGCCAAACATAACTATGTCCAAGGAACATATCAGGAATAAAATACTTGATAACACATTCAAAACCTTGAGAAAAACACATTCATATTTTCAAAATACCGTTTTTTCGTAAAGAAAATCACTTTTAAAATATAAAAAAAATCCACAAAATAATGAAATAATATTAATAAAAAACTAATATGTCCAAATATAATGGAAAAATCATAGTAATTAAGCATCATTAAATCAGGATATACTGCTCATTCCATATATATAAAAAACAATCATTTTGAAATTCATTAAAGATACTTTTAAAAGGATTTTAAAAGGAATATACCTTAAAAAAATAATTGGAGTGAGAATTAATATAATGGAATAAATATGTTTATACAATGAAAATAAAAATAATACAACATAATATAAACAAAAATTCATCACACAAATAATCTTAATACTAGATAATGAATAATGTAGAAGGTTAAACCAAAGAATGGAAATTGGGTTAAAAATTCCCCTATCACGAGTTCTTCTTACTTTAAACATGATTAAACCTCCTGTATAATGGTTAAAAGAGTGTTATTAATATTTTACATAAGAATAATAATTTTTATAACACCTTATATGATCATTTTATAACACCATTACGCACATTTATTAATAATATTTTGTTATTTACGTTGTTTCAGGTGCATTCTTTACATGGTTTCCATGGTCGGTTCATAATGGATTTTCATGTCAAATAGAAAAAAACTCCAAAATTAAAATGATATGTTATTAATACGTTTCCATAATATTAAATGATACCATAAATAATTTTTTTTTTCATATATGATGATGAATCATTTTGATAAAACATTAATGATGTTTAGATCATTTTGGCAGTTCTTCAATAATCACGAACTTGTTTCATCATATAAATTTAATATTATGCATATAAGTTAATTACAAAACATAAGATAGGTAATATAATAAAATTTAAAATCCTTTTAGACCATTAAAATGGTTTTACAACCATCTTTGAAGAAAGTAAAGGAAATTGAAGACACATCATCCATGATGTCGGTAAATCGACACATCACATATGATATTTTTTATTTTTAGAAAAAGAGGGAAAGGAGAAGGATTATGATGATTAATTATTACATAAAAATTATAAGCACCCAAAATATATATAATAATATATCTTTAATTCCTCTTGAACGACAGGAGGTGAAGAGAGTATAAGAAAAGAAAAAAATTGAAAAGAAAACACAAGAAAATGAAAGAGGATTTTAACCTCTTGATCTATACTCCTTGAGATCCTTCTTAAGGCCTTTGGTTTTGGCCTTTAGGTGAGACAAATAGATCTTGGACGTGGGAAGTTCCTTGGTAAGAATGTTGGGTAGAATTTATAGAATTCTCAAAGATTGAGAGGTGTGAGAGGAAGAGGGGGGTGAGGGTGGTATTTATAGTGGAGGAGCGGATGAGTTACCCATTATTTTAATCATTAGTTTAATATTTTTTCTCAAGACTATGAATAATCCAGATTAGTGAGAAAAAAAATAGTAGAGAAAATTTGATTTAGAACCAAGGATGATTACATCATCCATGATTCTAGTAATAGTGTATTTAACATATAATGTATATATACGGTAAATTACCAGATTTCACTATTCATAAAAAATTCAAGTATTTCAGAAAAATCCCAAAAATTCACACCAACCATTTTTCAATGCATAGAATTAAAAAATGAACTCAATTTTATTAAAATAGTTTTCAAAATATGAGAAATTTAATTTTTAATTAAAATCATAATTTATTCGAAAAATAATAATTCTAAAACTATAACTGATTTTATAACACCTTGAAAAATTAATCAAGGTCTCATAAAATTATCTTATAACCAAAAGATAATAATTTATGATTAAATTTCATGAAAATAAATTTTAATTTTAATTATTAAATTAATCTTAAATTCTAATTAAATATTTATTACTTATAAAATACCAGTACTTATACTACGATCATATTGTCACTTATAAGATACATTAATTTTATTTATACATCCATGGGTGAGGTTACTATTCATTTGGATGTTTTACTATTCATAAGGGTAAGTTACTATTCATAAGGGTATGTTACTATTCACTAAAAAAATAATTTGGTCCTATTAGACTCCAAATAACATGCTAATCGCAATCGTGTATGTCTGTTTTTCAAAATTCAAATCATATAAGTGGAAAAATTATGTTTAATGTTTAGGTTATAAAGGTTACATTATATTTAGTCGTTCATTTAAGCACATAGTGTTTCCATTTAAAATTTTGAGATGTTACATTATCCCCACCTTAAATTAATTACACCCTCACAATTAAGAAAAAATATTTTATTATGTTTACATAATTAACTATAAGTTAAAAAGTAAATACTATCACTAAATTTTTTCAAAAAAAACTGACAATGTCTAATATCCAAAATTGTCTAAAGCATTCCTCTGATACCAACTGTAAAGTCCTAAACACATACTTTCAGATTTAGCACTAAAACATGATGTGTATTTTTTTATAAGAGATAATAGTAAAATACACAGTACATTATACATATGAGGGAATTTTTTTATCTAGGTTTTGGAGAATTAGATAACAACTTACATATATTGAATTAGAGTTTACAAAAATAGTTACACAATGAATAATTGGATTCAACTATAAAATCACCTTAACTATCCTTTAAACTTCTAAGGAATCTTGTGAAAAACATTTTCAAAAATTGGGATGATCACAATAAGCTCAGTAGGGGATATAAAGAAAGAAATCACTAGTCAAGTGATTATATAAAAACTAATAAAACTCATTTTATAAAAACTCATTAGAATACATGAAGACATCAACAATTTCCTTGGGAAATATTTACCATATCAATCTTAGAATCACCCTTACACATTTAATAACCATTCAGTCAACTTACATCTATGGATTACCCAATTCATTAGAGAGCTATAATGGGGATCACCCTTCATATCTTGAGCTATAATGGGCTCAAACCAACATATCTTGATCTATAATGGAGACAAACCCCTCATATCATGATATATAATGGGATCAACCCAAAATAACTATGTATAAGTAACACATAATAAATAAAATACTTTATAACACATTTAAAACCTTAAGTAAAACACATTCATATTTTCAAAATACCATTTTCTCGTAAAAAAAATCACTTTTTAAATATAAAAAAAACATGCAAACAATAATGAAATTATATTAATAAAAAATTACTATGTCAACATATAATGGAAACATCATAGTAATAATGCATCATGAAATCAGAAAAAACCACTCATTCCACACATATATATATATTAAATCTTTTTGAAATTCATTAAAGAGACTTTTAAACGGATCTTAAAAGGAATGTCCCTTACAAATATAATTGGAGTGATATTTACTAGAATGGAATGGATATGTGTATACAATGTAAATAAAAATAATAAAAATAATATAAAAATAGATTAATCACACAAATTATCTAAATACCACATAATTAATACTGTAGAAGGTTAACCCAAAGAATTGAAATTGGGTTTAGAATTCCCTTACCTTAAGTTCATCTTACTTCAAACGTGATTAAACCTCCTGTATAATGGTTAAAAGAGTGTTAATAATGTTTTATAGATGAATAATAATTTTTATAACACCTTATATGATCATTTTATAACACCATTCTACACATTTATTAATAATATTTTGTTATTTACATTGTTTCAGGTGCATTCTTTACATGTTTTCTCTGGTCGGTTCGTAATAGATTTTCATATCGAACGGAAATGAAACTCCAGAAGTGAAATTATATGTTATTAAAAATTCTCCATTATATTAAATGATAACATTAATAATTTTTTTCTCATATATGATGATGAATCATTTAGATTAAACATTAATTATGTTTAGATCATTTTGGCGGTTCTTCGATAATCACAAACTTGTTTCATCATATACCATCAATATTACGCATATAAGTTAATTCTAGAATATAAAGAAGGTCATATAATAAAATTTAAATTTTGTTTCAACCATTAAAATGGTTTTACAACCAGATTGGAAGGAATTATATGAAATTGAAGTCACATTGTCCATGATGTCAGTAAATCGACACATCACAGACGATATTTTTATTTTTAGAAAAAGAGGGAGAGGAGAAGTAGTATGATGATGAATTGTTCGATTAAAATGATAAAAAACATAATATATATAATAATGGATCTTTCATTCCTCTTGGATAATGGTAAGTGAAGAGAGTATAAGAAAATAATATAAATTAAAAGAAAATATAAGAAAATGAAAGAGGATTTTTACCACTTGATCTTTTCTCTATAAGATCCTCCTTAAGGCCTTCAGTTTTAGCCTTTTTGGTGATACCAATAGGTATTGGATGTGAGTAAGAGACTTGGTAAGAATATTGGGCAGAATTTAGACAATTTTCAATGCTTGATAGGTGTGAGAAGAAGAGGGGGGGGGGGGGGTGAGGGTGTTATTTATAGTGGAGGGGAGGAGGGGTTTTCCATTATTTTAATAATTAGTTTAATATTTTTTCTCAAGACTATGAATAGTATTAATTCATGTGACTCAAAATAGTAAATAAAGCATGTGAGTTTCAACTAAGGGTGCTTAAATTATCCATGATTCTAGGAATAATGTATTTAATATAAAATGTATATATACGGTAAATTATCGTATTTCACTATTCATAAAATTAAAGTATTTAAAAAAAATCCTAAAAATTCACCCCGACTATTTTTCAATGTTTATAATTCAAAAATAAACTCCATTTTATCAAAATAATTTTATAGATATGAGAAATTTATTTATTAATTAAAATCACAATTTATTCAAAAAATAACAATTTTAAAATTATAACTGATTTTATAACACCTTGAAAAATTAATCAAGGTCTTATAAAATTATCATATAACCATAAGATAATAATTTATGATTAAATTTCATAAAAATAATTTCTAATTTAAATTATTATATTAATTATAATATTGTAATTAAATATTTATTACTTACAAAAATACCAATACTTATACTATGATCATATTATCACTTATAAGATACCTAAATTTTATTTATACATATATGGGTGAGGTTAATATTCATTTGGATGATTTAATATTCATAAGGGTAAGTTACTATTCATAAGGGTAAGTTACTATTCATAAGGGTAAGTTACTATTCATAAGAGTAAGTTACTATTCATATGGGTAAGTTAGTATTCACAAAAAAAGTTGATACTATTAGACTCCAAATAACTTACTGATCGCAACCATGTATATCAGTTTTTTAAAATTTAAATCATAGAAGCTGCAAAAATATGTTTACTAGTTAGGTTATAAAGGTCACATAGTATTTAGTAGTTCATTTAAGAACATAGTATTTCCTTTTAAAATCTCGGGATGTTACAACCAGTATTTCCAATAAACAAGTAATCTATTTCCAAGGTGAATCTATCATAAGAAATCACCCAAGGTATTTTATCATTCTAAATATACTTTAATCCATTAGTAATTTCATTATTGTTCAAGGGTAGGATCACCCTATAGGTATCCACAAGTTAGGTCGTAACACCATTGGATCCAAAGGGATCCAAGGAGTAATCCAAAACATGATTTATCATCACCATTATTCTATTAATTAATTCAAATTTTATGTTAGTGCAATCTCACAATATTTCACATACTTAAATAATAAGAAATAAACTATAGGTTTTGGTTCTAGACCACATACATTTATCTAGATATCAAGAAAATGATTCTAATAGGTAACTCTAATAAGAATAAAGGTGAATAAGACTAAAAGAAGAACCTTGATAACATAAGATCAAGATCAAAACACAAAAAAACTATGATCAAGAGATTCCACCACTACAAAGGAGATAATGTGGAATAGAAGGGAAAAACCAAAGTGAAATAACTCAATGAGGATTCGATTCTTGATCAAGATGTCTACAAGGGAAGAAGGAACTCTAAAATCACATGAAGTCTTCCTAGGCTTTGAGAGAGAAGAGATGTAAGAGGATGAGAAATAAAGTACACACACATTGAGGTTTTAAATTATTAGGCTTGATAAATTCACAACATGAAATATTTTCATGTTGTGTATTTCTAAATTTATGAGTTATGATGAAAAATACATCACCTTAGGTGAAAATAACCCTGATTGAACATTAAACGATATTAAACGGTCTCATGATGTGTATTCATTTCAAATCTTGTACAAGTTCACAAAATATTCATATAGACAATTATGCATTGTGTAACATGCTCATGACATAAAAATGTCCAGTAGAATGATCTCATCCCAATTTCTATAAGAAAAGATGGAACCACCTATGAATCCTTCCAAACTCATGGAGAACCCTCATAATCCCTTAAAACATTTATACCTAGACACTGTTAATTCAAACAACCATGAATCCCTAAAATTTAGGTCATATTCTCTAGAACTGTAGCAGGAACTGTAGTAGGAACTGTGCAGTAATGTAACAGGTACTGTAGCAGGAAATGTAACAAGTACTTTTTGGCACAGTAGCAGCTGGGAATATTCCCCCGTTTGGGCCTTCGGGACACCGATTTGGTCCCTGAGTCCTTTAAGGCCTTCAGGCCACCCAGACCTTTGGGTCAGTAAGGCCTTCGGGCCACCTCAAGGCCTTCGGGACACCTTAAGTGTAGATGCTAACCAGATGACCTACGAGGAACAAGCTCTACAAAGAGGATGAGCAAGGAGCTTTCACCATAGTAGAAGCTAAACAGATTGCAAGAATGAGAGGGTATGACACCTGCCATTGAGACAAGCCTGTGCATGCATAGGAATGACTAGACGAACAACCATGCAAAGGTGGAGAGCTGATTTCATGATGAAGATGCTAGGGAGGAGAAGTTCCAAGTATTTAGTCTGGGTTGTATGGTATATTTTAAGCAAATAGAAAAATGAATTCCTCTAAGGCCTACGAGACATGTAATACTTTAGCCTATGGGCCTTGTAAGGGTTCCACCTCACCCCTTGAAAGGTGGATTATCAAAAATCAATAAAAAATGAAGGCCTTCGGGCCATTGGATGGATATGTATCCTCTTAAACATGCCCATGCCACAACTATACTCAAACAATATTTATAGTATTTCCTAGAAATATTTGTCATTACGGTCCACAATCAGTATTATATGCTCCTTAAATAACGCATCTACACCAAGATTTACTTCAGAAACTTCTACCACAAGGTATGGGTCAGTATGATATCTTCAAAGTTGTGATGTATGACACATGTTGTGCAAAAATACGAGTCCTAGATTTCCCTGTTTCTTGATACAACATTGTCCCAAATTAGGAGAAACCTAAAGGAAAACACAATGACAAACCTAAAAACCCATAGGTTTTCT
Organism: Viscum album; assembly: GCA_963277665.1. NCBI lineage: Eukaryota > Viridiplantae > Streptophyta > Magnoliopsida > Santalales > Viscaceae > Viscum > Viscum album. The sequence goes on along the minus strand of OY728138.1, from coordinate 740,302,950 downwards.
CCACTTGATAGCATAATATTTCTTTCTGCTTTATGCAGTCACCAACCGCCTCCTGATCAACTGAAACTTCTTAGACATTTTATACATGAGACTAGGTACAATAAGAACTAAATCAACTACGTCCAACCATCAAAGAGGTGAACGAAATGGATTGAAACAAAAATCCTAAAAATGTTCCATTTTTATGGATTCCTATAAGCTTTTTATTATAAGAAAACTCCATGAGTGTTAAATGATGCCCCCATGAACCACTAAAATCCAAAACATAGGATCATAACATATCCTCTAGAATCTGAATAGTCTGCCTAGATTGACTATCAGTCTGTGGTGAAAGGATATGCTTAGATGAACCTATGATAACAGAGCCTTCTAAAAATCCTTCTAGAAAAAAGATTTGAAATGAGGATCTATATCAGAAATGATACTCCTCATAACACCTTGAAACCTAACCAACCCATGGAATAATCATATAATTAGGTCATGACCTATAAGAATTACAATATAATCATCCAAATCCCATTTTTTAAGCAATTTAACATCTAGGAAAATCCATTTATATAATAATTTTAGTATCCGAGCTATGAACTTTATATAATAATTTCAGTATCTAGGCCCAACCTTTTAAATAATCACTTCAACATCCGGGTCAATCAATTTATATAATCATTTCATCATCAATTAAAACACAAGTAATAATGGCATGAATAACACATTATAACATCACAATCCATAATAATTAATTCATCAAATTTCCATTTTTCTTTCAATTGACCATTTCATTTATCAAGTTAGTCTTAAATCATTATCATTTCAGTTCAAAAAACCATATCATATCAAACATCACCAATATTTATGATAAAAAAGTAATCCGTTTTCCAAGGTTAATCTATCATATCACCATATATGTAGCCAAAAGCTAAGTCTCAACACCATTAGATCCAAAGGGATCCATGGATTATTCCAACATAAGATTTATCATCAACAATATTTTATTAATTAAAATTCATATTATGTTAGTGAAATCACAAAATATTGAACATACATAAACAATTAGAAATAGACTATAGGGTTTTGTTCTAGACCACCTACCTTTATCTGGAGATCAAATCAATGCTTCAATAGGTAAAACCAACAAGAATTAAGGAAAATAATATTAAAAGAAAAACCTAGATCACAAAAGATCAACATCAAAACAAAAAACAGTCGAGGTCAAGTGATTCTATTTCTACAGATGATAAAAATGAAAATATAAGGGAAATAATAATTTTAAATTATTCATTGGGTGTTAGATGCTTGATCAAGATGTTCAAAAGGGAAGAAAACACTCCAAAATCACATGGAGTCTTTCCATGGTTCAAGAGAGAAGAGTTAAACATGGATTGGATATAAATATTACCTGTAGTGAAGCTTAAAAATGATGGTCCTGATAAATTCATGGCATGAAATCATTTCACATTATGTATTTATAAATTTACGAGTTATCATGAAAAATGAGTCACCTCAGGTGAAAATAACCCTGATCAAACATTACATGATGTGAACCAGTTTAATGGAATGTAATAATTTAACATCCTAAACCAGTTTTAAAAATATTCCAAGAGATAGTTACACTTATTGAAACTTTTTCATGGTGTGTAAATGTCCAGAAGCTAGCTCTCATCCTAGATTCTATAAGAAAATAAAAACCACATTTTAGGACTTCCAAACTCACAGAGAACCCTCACAAGCCATTGTCACATTTCTACCTAGACTCCATTAATTCAAAAAACAATAAATCCATGAAATTTAGGTCATTTACCTAGTAAATTATTTCCATTCCGAAAAGGCTACTCAACCAGCAAGGTTTAAAGAAGAAGGAAAACCCAAACAAAAGAATCTCAACACAAAACTCAAAGAGGGACATACCTAGAAAAAGATAGGATCTTATAAGGTGTATATGGTATTATCATTAAAAAAGTATAATAATACTATAAATATCATATACATGAGTTAAATCAATCATTATATCCATCCTTGAATGGTGTTTATGGAAAATGAGTTATCTATTCGCGTGGTGGCAATCCACTGTATACACGATCGATAATTTTGTTTCCCATTTTATTGAAGTGGATATGCATGTAGGTAATGAAATTAAAATAATAAAATAATAGTATATATAATATAATGAGGCTATTATATGAGAATATTTTAATAATATTTTAAGGATACCGAAGAAGAAAAAAAATAAAAATGCTTATTTAGGAACATTACCTCTTCTTCGGACAAATTCCTTAGGGTTACACTAAAAGCCATCCTGGGCTGGATTTCTGATCAAACCAAGGTATTTAGAATGTTGGAATGTGTGTAAGGAATTTATTTTGGTAGGGATTTTTTGAAATAAATTTATTTTGAAGTGTGAATAGGGGACGAGAGGGGGTGAACTTTTATAGGTGGGGGAAAGGACAAACATGAAATATTTGAAAAGAATCCATTACACCCATGTTTTTATCATGAAAAAGCCTCCAAAATAGGTAATTTTTAAATATTATAGGTTATAAGGTATACATAAGGGTAGAAAATGAGTTTTGGATAAGTTTTAGATCTTTTTAAACCCTTAATTTTTTGTTTAACCCTTGGTAAACCCATTTTTACCTTAACTGTGGTAATTAATTTATACTATTTTCACTATTAATTATGTAAAAAAATTAAGTTAAAATTATTATATATTATAAATTATTTTGATTACAAAAATGGAATCCATTTTCCAAATTAAATTCACATAATTGGTGTAATCCAATTTAAAATTATACTAACAAACATGATGAAAAATTGGCTTTCCAAAGAGAAAATTCTCATAAGTATAAAAGGTTTTAATATCAATATTCAATATGAAAATGATTCAATGAACTAAATTAGTAAATTAAATATAATTAAAATAGTATAAATTGAAAACTAATTTAAAATATAATTTATCCTTTTGAATTATTTAAATGAAACAGAAGTTTTTATTAAAAATAAGTTTTTTTCATTATTCATCAAAAAATGAAACTTTTTAGAAAAATATAAAAAATTCACCATAAGATAATTCTTGTATTATGATTTCAAAAAATAAGTTCATTTTTTAAAAGAAATTTTCTAAAAGTCCTAAAAATTAATTTTAAATTATGCATGCAAAGTAAAAATAAACTGTTTTTAGAAAAATACAGTTTTCAGAAAACACTTCTTTTTATTTTAAATGAATTTTCCAATTTAATGGATAAGTTATATTGGTATACTATTATGGTTCATTTAGGCTGAGGGTTGCGTATTCCACAAGCTATTGAAGAGATTAAATTTAAATAAATATATTTTGTGGGGTATTTAATCTCAATGTTGCATGTCTCATATGATATCAGATGAAATGTTATTATTTTAAAATATAAAGGTGTTATATGTATAAAATAAATTCATTAGTTATTAATTGATTCAAAACAAAAATAAAAATCATTTTAAAGAAAAAGTAATCTTTTTTCAAGAAAATATTTTTATGCGCACAATGTGTTTTTATCTTAATAAATTAAATTTATCACTATTTTTGGATGATTGTAATGAAATTTATATATTATATATTCAATAAAATGTTTTATCATTCATATAATATATTTTTTCGAGGCATGATATAAGAATAGATTCTGTTAAATACTTGAAAACTATATTTTTCTAAAAAGTGGTTTCGTCGTGTTTTCCATACTTATTTTAAAATTAATTTTTTAAACTTTTAAAAAATGTATTTTAAATAATTAACTTAATTTTTTAAATAAAAATTTCAAAATTATCTTAGATTGTTTTCTTGATAATTTTTTGAAAATATTAATTTTTCGATGAATAGTGAAAAATACTAATTTTTATTAAGAATTATCTTTTTTATTTAAAATAATTCTCAATGCTTCATTTTTTTTAATGATTTTAAAGGAAAAATTAGTTAAATTATATTATTATTAATACAATTTAGGTTATTTTAATAATTTTTATGTTTAATTTTGATATAAAAACTTTTTGTAATGAAGAAAACTTTTTTTTGGAAAACTGCATTTTCATCACAGTTGGGGGTTTAATTTTAAATTAAATTCTATCACTTCTATGTACTTAATTTGAGAAAATGGAATATATATTTTCAATAAAACTAATTAATATTATATAATAAGTTAAAATTAATTTTTTACATAATGAATAATAAATATAGTAAAAAACTTTTACCACGGTTACAGTTAAAATAAGTTTACTAGGGGGTTGCACTAAAGAGACAAGGCTTAAAATAACCTAAAAACATATCTAATTTATTATTTATGAAAATATTTAAATTTTATACCATATAAGGTCCTGTAATTATCCATTTTTGATCCTTTTTTCCAAGAAAGTGACATGACATTATTTTGAATATTTGAAAAATTACAAGTGTGCCACTCACCTCAATTATAAAAGGGAACCTCCTCTTCTCCATTCTTCATACTTAAAAATCATTTTAGTTTTTCAAATAACTACCCAAATAAATTTATTACATTAATTAACTTGTCTTATAGTCCTTTTTTTGATTATAAAACCCTCATAATGAGGATTTTGGTGCAGTCCTAAAGAGGTTGTCCGAAGAAGAGGTATTATTCTTAACTGAGAATTTTTATTTTATCTATTATTACATCTCCTTCAAATATTATTAAAACATTACGATACAATAACACCAATATATTAAATATATTTAAATATTATTATTCTAATTTCATAACATATATCCGTCTCCTCTTCTATAAAATGGGAAACGAAACCGTCAATTATGTGTATGGAGGATTACCACCTCGCGAACTGATGTGATTCATTTTTTATCACCATCTATCATAGATGGATATAATTATGGATTTAATATATATATATATATATGATAATATATAATATAATTATACTTATAGAATTATAATATCAAATCAACCTTCTTACCTTTCAATCAGTTGAAAAGCAATAACATCTATCGTGCGTACGTGTCGACTACCACATCCACGAAGCGATGTGATACATTTTCCATTTTTTGACATGGATGGTAATAATGATAGATTTAATGAATATATATATGATATAAAAATTATTCTATAAAGGTGAAATATTATTTACATTTCTTTCGTTTCATCCATCAAGAAAATGGAAACAACGTTCATGCGTACACATGACTTACCATCTCCAAGGATGGTGTAATCGAATTTTCTATCTATAAATTTTATGGATGAATACAAATATGTATATAAAGAATATATATTATATAAATATCATGATTAAAATTTATTATATTATGTAACCATGATAAAATTTTAAATAACAAAACTACCTAACCAAAACATGAATGAAAAACAAAGTAGTTATTACCTAAGACAATGATTTTAACAAATAATTGTTAATAAAAAAGTCATAGAATATTGTAGGTAAATAATATATGGTATTATATACAGGATTATTCTTCTATAATAAATGTATAACAAGTCAATACTTATTGTATGGGAGGTTCAAATATGTATGAAGGAAATAATACCTAAGGTAAGGGATATTCATCTCAATTTTATTTATGCAGGACACATGCCATTTTCACCACTTATTTATTTTTGATGGCATATATAATTCCCATGAATGTATTTTATAATTATTATCATGAAAATTATGGGATAAAAATATCTATCTAAGGTTCTTTATTTCATGAGTCTTCAGATTCAAAAGTTACCAAAGTGGTAAGAGTTTTATGTTACCATCTCATTGTTTGTTGGGATTGTTTATGATTATGATTATGATGATGAAATATTATGATATATCTCTTAATAAAATCATTAATTTATTATCCTCTAATTATTTTTTGAAATTAATTTTTTTAATTTCATTTTTCTCTCTTAACGCAGTCACGATACTGAAATAATGATTTTACGGAAAATCTTCTTTATTTCAATCTTTGGTAAAAAATACCTTCTATTCTATGTATATGTTTTCTAATTTTTTTTTTCAGAATTTTTTTTACTATTATAATTTTTTTAAATTCATTTTAACCATTTTGGACTTTTTACAAAATGGTTTAAAAGTAATCTTCTTGTTATTTTCTGAAAAAGGTACTTTCAACTTTTTACTGAGATTGTAAAATGAATCTTTGTTTTAAAATACATGCCATAAATGAAAATTTACTCTGTTATTAGCACTCAGTTATTTGAATATTCATTTACAATTTTTCAAGGTTATTTTCAAATAAAATGTTTCTTTAATAATTTGGATATTTTCTAAATTTTATGTAAGTGATTTCAAATAGAAAATAATATTTTCCTTAGGAAATGTTCTAAGTGATATTTTAAATTTTTTTATCTATGATGTAATACTTGGATGTTAATTAAGTTTTATTGGGGATATTATCCAATTATACCATAATTATCATTTATCTAGATGGTTTATGATTATTGTAACACCCCAAGTTTTTATGAATTATTTTTTCAGATAAATTAATTTTTTTTAATGGCATGAATTGCACGCTACACCACGTTATGATTTCTTTATATGAAACAACAAATTAATATTGTTGTACACATAACACTAAGTTTGACTTGTGTTACACACAAGACAAATTTTAGCTTGTGTTACATGAAACACAGAGTTTAAACGAAATGTGTCATACAATTAAAATATTATCATTTAATATGATAATCATCACCTAGCCGTTGGAATGATGGGTATGATTAAAATTTAATAAATTATTAAAATATAGATTATGGATTTTTATAAAATGAATTATTGGGTAACCAATTAATTAGAAATGAAAGTAAAACCCTTTTTAAAATAAAGGGAAATATGTTTTTTATAAAACTATTTTTATGCACATAAGTGTGTTTTATTACAATAAATTAACCAAATAACTTATAGTTAATGATTTTAATTAAATTTATATATTATATAACATATATTTCATATTTTTTATAGAAAAAATATAAGAATAAATCCACTTTTATACTTAAAAACCATATTTTTCAAAAAAGTTGTTTTGTCATCTTTTTTTGGCGCACTCACTTTAAAACTGGGTTTTGAAACTTTAATAAAAATAATTCATTTTTTAAAGTGGAATATAAAAACTATCTTAGGGTGATTTTTTTATGAAAGTTCCCTTTTTTGATGAATAGTGAAAAATACTGAATTTTAATTGAAAATTGACTTTTTGTTTAATTTATTTAAATAGTTATATTAATTTTTTATTTGGATTTAATGTAAATTTAGATCAATTATAAATCTATTATTCAAATTTAGATCATTGGAATCAATTTTATATTGAAATTGGATATAAAAACATTTTAAACATTTGAACATTTTTCACTTTAAAAACACATTATTTTGTTCGGGATGTGGGATTAATTTTAAATTAATTTTATACACTTTTTTTTAATTTCATTTGGAAACATGGATTACATATTTTTAATAATTATAATTTATAATTACTAATAATTATAAATTAATTTTTGATCAAAAGGATCAATGAAAGACGTTAAAATTAATCACAACGATTAAGACAAAACCGAGTTTACCAAGGGACTAAACATTAAACTTAATGTATTATCCCATATTATTGGTGTATATTTTTAAATATTATAAGGATTAATTTCGAGACCAAGTGCTGAGATGGCGTGTGATTATGAGGCCCGGTGTGCCCTTAACAATTGCTTGAAAAATATTAATCTTTTAATATCACACTTGCACAGTTTTCATGGAAAAGAGAAATAACTCTTAAAAAGATTCCAAGATCTGAAATACGAGGGAACCATTAAGTTCATAGTAGTGTTTTTAATGTAGGAACAACATAACTTTAATTGGCACGAGTCTTCTATGGGAAAACTTGAAAAGGACGTGATCGTCATTAAATAATTTAAATAAAAATTATTTTCTTGATGCAAAAATTGCATTTAAAAATATCCTTATGCAGAAATCCCAGGATTAGTCACATAGCCATGAGAACACCAAATAATTTATAGGGAGAAATTTATAGAAACCTCTCAAGAAAACAACGACAGAATCACAGATCACTGATCGACAAATACCGTTCTTGATGGATCTCATCAACGACGGTGACACAACGACTGATCTTCATTAGTGAGTTATCCAAATCAAAGTTAGGATGTCTTATTTTTGATTTCATTCCCCATTATTGAATTCAATGATGAGCATTGACCAATCAACAAATAGGCTGATCTATGGTTTAATCGTAACCTTGCGGGATGGGTTTTATTTCTTCGGGATTTATTGGGAGTTTGATCTTGTGATTATTTGTTGACTAATTTGATTATTATTCTAATGGAAATGAAACAAAATCTAAATGAACATCTATCAAGGTACATTCCTCTTATTTTATTTATGCTTTTCTATCCTGTTCATCATTTATCATGGGCATTATTTGCTTGTCCCACGAATCGATATATCCCGATCAATCGATCGTTGCACACCTAATTCTTGGAACAATGATTCAATATCATAGATCTGGGATCGAAAAAACATGAAGGGGGTGAAAAGATAGACATAGAGTTATTAGGATGACGGTGGATCCCAAAATCCACATTCTTTGATGTTCTTCAGTGGAATGAAGAATGACCATTTTAATCTATTGTGCGACTGGATCGGAAGGCAAAACACATTTTTTGGGTGATGGTGTGACTGAAAGAGGAAAGATCTTGAGTTTTCGGACAATGCATGCCCGAAATGGTGGACCGAGAAATAGAGGATATAACTAGAGAGCGAATAGGGGATTTTGGAAAATCCCACTATACACGGTGTGTAATCCAGGATTACATAGTATATTCCCCCCCTGAGTAGAAAATAGGGTTTTGGGTATGAGATAAGTATAAAATGATGTGTGGATCTACTCACACGGTGTGTGGTATCTCCCAGATAACTTAGAATGTACATGGGAAGAACACAGACATGGGGAGGAGTACAAGGGTTGCCTACATAGCGTATACCCCCACCACATGACTTGTCTTCGAAAAAGTACCCAGACTACCCTATGTACTAGTACACAGGAAGAGACACATGGGTTGAAACCATGTACTGGAACATGGACAGAGTATATGAGTAGACCCCGGATGGTAGGACACGACATGTGAACCTTCTACACGGTGTATACCGATCATCTACATGACATGTTCTAAAAACATGGGCTGATGTACACGGGAAATACCCAGGGTCATGGGGAATAGCATGTGACCTTACTACACACCATTTACCCCTTTCTACATGACATTAATCTCTTGTCTATTGTATCTTGGACAAGTTTTGTTAGAGTCTGTTCCCTTGATCATTTCCCTGAATGTTTCTTTGTATCGTTTCCTACTCATAGGAGTATGATCCCTTCAGAATGACTTCCTGGATAAAGTTGTTGGAATCCCTCAATAGTCCCAAATATAGATCCTCTATTCATTTCTTTGTGACCTAGGTAGAGTCTTCTGTATCGACATGACCAAATTTATTGGGCGTCGATCCTCTACTTAGCGGGTTAATCCAGATGGAGTTGTTGGTATCACCCCATGGCCCTGGCTATGATCCTCATCTATGTATCATATATCTATATCTTCATATCTATTATCCTATCTCTCTCATGATGGTTCCCGATGAACAATACTTCTCATATGGATGTTATCAGTGATATCAGACTCAGGAGTGTGTTATCTCAGATGAGTGCTTCATGGAATATTTGAGATTTTTTCCTAGGGTTGGTATGCAGTGGTTATGAATTACCCTAGAATCTGTGGTATGGATTGAGTATATCTATATATTCTTATTATATGTGCTATAAACATATACTTATTTAGAGATAGAATCATCTTTCCTTTGTGTATTGCTTTGTGGTTTTGTGGTGTCCTACTGAGTAATGTTATACTAACATCTACACGGGATTTTCCCGCACTTGTCTTGTCTTGTGCAGATGAGTGACATTTTCACAGAGTACTAAAAAGACCAGGACCAGATGGAGGTTTGTGAGATCAAGTGGCTGATTTGTTCCTATGACTACAAATATCAATCCCAATACCTTTACTTATAGGTTAGACTTTTTAGTTTACATACTCTTTTTGATGGTCTTGTATTCTGGCCCATTTTACTTTACTTTACTTTCCTATCATACTATGTTAGTTAGGATATAATGGTATGCATGCATTTTTTTCATAATGGGTTTTATATTTCATCATTTTTTGGGCTTGGAGACGTGTGCGTGTGTACAGGTACATATGAAATTCCTCCCATGTTAGTGATATGCCTTCTCAGTGCAAGTCACTAGCCCCTGGATCGTTGGAGGTGAGCTTGGGGAGTCGTGGAATAGGCTCTATTAGGATGGGTCATGACAGAGTGGTATTGAAGGGTTCAATTATACTTTAGGATCGGGAGTCTTTGAGATTGGTTTGGGGAAATAGTTTTAAGTGTTTTGATATTGGATTTTAGGCCAGGGACTCTAGTGTTGGTGCAGCGGCTGACGTATCCAAACACCAGGGATCTGACCACCTGTTTTTTGACTTGGTGCATGAGAACACTGATTGTATGGAAAATAATGGTACATACTATTGAAATAGTGGGCGTCCTAGAACCAACTATGTAGTGATTTTGATTACCATATTGTGTATACAGTTAGCTATACATGATGTTTTCTTACCATTGTAGTGTATACTTTTCTACATCCACTATTTAATGGTAATGCCCATATATTAATTGTCGTATCATGAAGTTGTAGTAGATCCCATTCTATAATGAGAACCTTGGGATACTCTGAAATATCTCTCAAACTAAGGTCCTATTTTCTAGATACATCTTACTAACTAGACATAGTAAATGTTTTACTATTAGGTTCTAGGGGATTATAAGCATTGAGACTTCTTCTCATGAAGTTCACACTTGGTGTTCTCGAGTAATGAGATCACGAGGTCAAACTCAAAAATAGTAACTCCACATGTTTTGGTGTCATTGGATGTTCCCTTATATGATCATGTGTAACGGACTCCTGTCTTGAGATCATTGCCAATATATTTCTTTTGATCACATACTCTGATGTAAGAAAAATACCATGATATTGAAATCATGTAAAGGTAGTTTGTGTTGGGTGTGTCATTAGTGGAATGACATTGGTTGAATGGTCAAGAAAAGATTTTTTTTCTTCTATGTTATAGAAGTTAAATATCTCGGGCCATGTTGATCAAGATGGTAGTACTTTTATAAATCCATGGGCACAATATTCCAAGGAAAATATGTCCATTCAGATCAATAAATAATAAATCAAGAAAAAGGGCGATGACACGAGTGTGCATCTTGCTTTATGAGATATTAAAGACAAAGAGTTTATATTAAACAATACATGTTTTTAGGTTGGTTGTCGCTACTATGACAATCCTTATCTCTTTAAGGATCATGATGGGTTGCTAGATCCTACTCTTGGTTTGTGAATACTATTTACTGCTACCGATCTAAGGTCCTAGAGGTCCACACACAATAACATATTCAAAATTCTGCCCTATTCAATTGAATAGGAGTATTGGACTGGTGGCCCTAACCATTGGGATATAGGTTTTATCCAAGGAGATACGATCACCAATCCAATAAATAAATTCATATTATTCAAGTTAATAATAATGAGTATTGAATTTATTTATTAATTATATTTACCAGGTTTAATGTAAATACATGAAAATATTAATTGAACGAATATTTGTTTTAATATATTCAATGTTCAATTAATTTTTATGGGAATGAAGATTCGAGTTTATGACTTATTTATTATCATTTAATATATTTAATATATTACAAGAAAGTGATAATAATATTTACGACTCAGATTAGTAGTCATAACATGTCGTTTATAGCGCGTTATGTATTTGGGGGCCGGAGAGGCAATATTGGGTATTTTAATTACACACTATATATATAAGAGGAGAGCCTCCCACTAGGGTCTATTCATGGGATTTCTTTATCCTCTCCTATCTCCGATGTTCTAGAGAGAGAGGCTCTGGATCCAAAACCTCAAATTGAGCTCTCTCTTAGGAATCGTAATAAAGGTGATGTAGTGATCACTAGAGGGTCAAAGGCATCATCAGAACTCTGCACTAGAACCCAGATTTTGAAGATCGGTGCTCCTGTAGATTCCTGAAGTGTGTGTTGACAATCTAGAGGAATCCAACTTCATATTCTTCGACCAGCGATCGCCAATGATGAGATGCTGTCGTGCGTGACTTTGAATCAAAAGAAGGTATTTTAAAGTTTTAATTTTTTGATTAAAACTCTTCACATGAGATTATCAGCTTAAATTGGGCAGCGATTCACTTAAGATGACAAGTTCATGATGTTCTTCGGTGAAAAATTTTAAAATCCAAATTTTGAGGTTTCTGCTGCATTCTCAATACCTTCAATTGGTATTAAAGAGATTATTTAAAGTTTTTAAGAAAAAAAAATTAATTTTTCATAAAATATTATAGAGGTCATCGTTACAGTCATAATGTCACTAACCACATATTAATATGATATCAGATGACCATTCTATGGTCATCCAAAGTTTTAAGTTTGGATTTAAAACCAATGGTTTTATGAGGTTTCTATATATGGTCATCTGAAAATTTAATGCAGATTGAAAAACGTTTTTTGGGATTTAAAATTTTAATAAACACATATAGTTTATGTGTGTTTAAAATACCCAAAGACCATTGCTAAAATATATTTCGGTGAGCCTCACCATTCCAGCCAGCGGTAGTCAAAATAGTGATTTTCGATAAGGTATAATAATAATAATTATTATGATAATAATTTTATGATTATAATTAATTGTAATATTATTATAATTAAGAAATCATATGTTTTTTATTATAATAATACAATTTTTCTTAACCCTAAACCAGTAGGGTTTAGAAAGTCTTGAAAGATGATGGTTGTTTCAAGTGGCCAACAAAAGAAAAAGGATTTATGGATTCAGGGTCAAATGGATAAAATAAAAAAAGGGAAGGGTCAATGTTGGGGGTGGCACATGGAGAACAAAAAAAATCCATGGTGGAGGGGCCACCTTGTCGGCAATACCTCTGCTCCTCCCACACGGTCTTGGCAAACCCCCCTTGGCCTCCTGCCTTATTTCCCCATCGAACTGGCGACACCGCCGACCGCCTACCCTACCAACTCTGGTAGGTCCTACCACCTACTTGACCTCCCCTTCAGGATAACTGATTTGTGGTGCAACTCCCTCAACCGAATTCCACTGTGCCAAGCCGAATCTTCAGCACCAACTATCTACGGTACCCCGTTTGGTCATCACCCTCGAACCCTACCATACCACCACCCATATTTGGTGGCGGCTCACCCTATTCTGCTCACCAGAAATCCCACAAGCAACACCCAAGAAAAAACCCTAGGCGGTTCCTCCTTCCCAGGTCCGGCTGACCGTGCCTTCCCATCTTGGGCTGCCAACTTCCAGTTCAACCATGAAGATCCTAACATTGGTCCCCTCCCAGGAGCCACACTATTGGCCTCTAGTCCATCCAGATCCACTGGCCCGTCCCAAATGCATGGATACAAGACAAACCCCAAAAGATCCAGGATGACCTCTGCCTGATCTGTCACCTGCTTGGTCCCCACCGACCTGATCACCTCCCAGTGGCAGTACACTGCCTCGTGTCCATCTCCTGTGTTTCTGTCACAATTTAGTGAGGTATTGTGCTAAACATACCCATCATGAAACATGTCAAGATGGACGAGCCCAGAATGAGCTTGGGCGGACCTGCCTAGCCCAGAACGCCTCTATATGGGGTCCACAGAGCCTGGAATGAGCTTGAACGGGTTTGACCCGACCTATACAGGGCCTTCTTGGGGTTCTTGGGGCCGAGTATTTTAATTTAATCAAAAGTTAACGAAATCAATTAATTTAATTTCAGTCATAAATTAAATTAATTAAATATTATTTTTGTTTTTAAGAAATTAATTTTTATTCATTATGGTGTAAATTAATTTAATTTGGTGCCTAATTAATTTAATTAATCAGACCTAATAACATAAATATTGAATAAAAAACATGAGTAAATTTTTAATTCCATTATAATTCCCTAAAAAATTATTCCATGCAAATTTAATTTTTTTGCATTTAATTTTTAAATAATCAAGTTAATGCGTATTGACTGGTCATGAGCTGTAGACCGTCTAATGTATGATTGGTGCATATTTAATTTATTTTATTTATTATTGCATTGGTTTTGTAATAAGTAGTTAAATAAATGGAGATCTATGTGTCGTCTCTAAATCGTTATATGTATAAGGGAATGCATACCCATTTCTGAGTTATAATTTTACTCCCCAGTTACCCTCTCTTGCATGTGAGTATTTTTGTATAATGATGAGACAACCAGTGACACACTTCGTGCCGAGTGATAGCGACTCACCAGACATGTGTTTGATTCATTGGATGGGTAGGTGATGCAATCTGAGTTGCAAGTGACGCGACTCAAGTTATTGCCCTTAGGGTCTAGGTTAGTCTGTTATTCACTCAACAGATCTACCATTAATACATGATCATGATCTGGTTATAATTTAATTATTTCATGGTTTATTATTTTTTTGTATGTGTATTTAATGCACGAACACATAGAATAATTATAAACAAGCATACACAGGTCAAATGAACTTGTGACGTAATGGATTTTTCTACATCATTCATGGTAAGTTGTGAGTGCGATCACATAGTATGTAAAAATAAAAAATAGAAAATGATTTCTTTCATCAAATTAAAAATATAAAACCCTCAAATAAACATTAAGTCAAAACCGCCTTCCGCCATTCAAATTTGGATAAAATCAGGTGTTTGGGGCGCTGATCATGCCATAACTGAGGGTGCCTCTTACTACCAGAGAGTCCTTATGAGAGTGATGAGTTGACTTAACAAAAGTGGTAGTAAGGATTAACCATAACTAACTTTCTATCATATTATAGGTAATCATTAAGTAAATTAAGTAATGATTTATGAATCTGGTACTTCACTCAATAGTTCAAGGAATCGTGAGTTCATACGGTTGGTCATCCAAAGGCCTACCTTGAACCCTCCAAGTAGTGATATAGCCATAACTTGTAGACTATTAGGGAAGGTTCAAGGATCCTTTCCTCTAGAATACTCAAGAGACATAGCATTATGATTCTATGACAAAGGGTTCCTAGAATTCGATAAAAATAGTGGGAGACATTTAATGATTTAATAAATCAAAATGTTTAAATTATTAGTCCAGATAAAAAGTTCTAATCTTATAAAATTCATTTTTTTAGAAAAAGTAAAGTTATACCACAATAAAAATTGTGATAAATATTGGATAAAGTAAATTTCCACACCATAAAAAGTATCCAAAAATATTATGGGCACTTGCATATAGTACTATGATATTGGAAACTTAAGGTTCCAGTGTCCTAAACACCAGTTAAGTTACCTCATGAAGCGAGGGTGAAGTTGCTTACATGAGACTAATGTACAAAGCATATGATGGTTATGTCATTATGATTACATCAATATACAATGTCAGTTGTGGTCTCTACATTAGGAAATAGATGATATAATGTCCAGTCTCATCTCTGAGTAGTTTTCAAGGAGAATGAGAAGCAATTATATGAATTGGTAATGGTCACAGTGGATCTATGTAAATAGAAAGGTGGGTTATGGTCTTTCAATAAATCATATTCAAATATAATTTTCACCCCTTTACTCAAATCTAATTTTAGGTTAAAAAATGGACAGTATTGAGTAAATGATTCATTACCTTGTAGGTAAGGTTTTCCAAGTCAATAAGAATATCAAAGAAAGTTTCATCTTT
This sequence comes from Viscum album, assembly GCA_963277665.1. NCBI lineage: Eukaryota > Viridiplantae > Streptophyta > Magnoliopsida > Santalales > Viscaceae > Viscum > Viscum album. Next base: position 740,287,135 of record OY728138.1, on the reverse strand, counting down.
AATTCTTATGGAGAATAAATTGAAATACAAGGTGAAAAGACCGAAGTAAAGTAATTATAATTACACATTTTCAACGTCATTCAATGAAAGAGGTGTTAACAGTAGGTTATTATAATTTCACATCATTAAATAAAACAATGGAAGTCTAAATTAAATTAACTGAATTAAAGAAGAAAGTACCCGCTTCTTCTTCAAGAATATTCATCAATGTAATATTTCGGTTTTTCTATTTTTGTATTCAATACTATATGATTATCACAAGTGTGTATTGATATAAAGAAACTAAGTAATTATATAAATATTACTATAAGTTAGGTGTATTCTCCAAGTGGTTGTGAAAGGGTGATACCTAGGCCAGTGTTGATAAGTACACGACTTCTTAATTGTCAAGTGAAAGATTCATCTCGAACTATTATTGAGTATAACCAAAACATTAATCTCATGTGTGCTAGGACACAAGGAGAAATTATTCGAATTTAAGGAATTAATGTTGTTTTTGATGTTTAACACTCAACATATAGTTTAGTAATACTTTAATTATAGATAATACTTGATGAATATAAAATGTAAGACTTATACCTAGTTGTGGAAAGATAATTTTTTATCAAGAAACACTAAAAGTGGACTTCAAGAATATACCTAGTATTGTATTTAGGATTAGGATATCTAAACACCTTCGGTATTATATACATTTTTAGTTTATACAAATAAATCCTTAAAAATAAAGGTATGTCACAAAGATTTTGAAATTTTTTCAAAAAGTGAGCATGAATTGTTTCAAGGGAAAGCTAGTGGTAAAGATACTTTGTAATATTACTTTAAGTTATTAAGGAATAATAATGTTAAGTACATTCATGGTTAGAAGATATGAGTTGCTCTGAGCCAACATGATGAAGAATATCTTGGCTATGAAATCATCAAACATTATATTGTAGCATGGAGTATTTCCTAAACACATATTAACTTATCTACATCATTACATTGATGTTAATAAGGAGAATCAATGATGAAGTCTTACATGTCAACATTGATAAAAAAATGTAGCATGGAGTAATTACTAAATGCACATTTTATACATGAAGGTAATGATATAAGGAGTATCAATGTTGCATCTTGCAGAAACTTCCATTATATTTTACAACACACTTTAAAAATAATGGAGATATCCCATAACCTTATGTCAACTATAATGACAGATGGATATCATATGAGTCATAGCATGATGGAAATCCATTATGTCATAAGGACATGTGTTTGGATGTAAAGAGTTTGTTAGGACAAAAACAAACTTGCATCAAGCTAAAAACATTGTGCATCTAAGTAATTATCCTAATAGTTGTTTAAGATATTACATAAATCCCTAAGGTAGAAAACTTATAGTCAAGTGATAGACTATAGTTCTATAAGAGGGTCAATTTCTCTACTTGAGATAGTGGAAGCCATACTGATTTGGGTATAATCAATGCTAGAGATTCACATGTAGTCATAGGAACTAGTTCCACAAGCACACATGGAACATAGTATGTTCTAGAGACACATACTGTGTAGGAAGGATAAAACCATGGTGACAGTTTTTGTATTCACCATGATCGGTGATCTATTATTCATTTTGAATAATATTTCCTACAGGTAATAAGTATATGGAAATTAGCTAAGATTGAAAAGACCAGTTAAAATTCAATAATGGATTCCATTTATCAAAATGAAAATGGGATTATTATTTTGAATAATGCGGTGGGTATTCAAATAAGTTGATACATGGATGGTATAAGTCTAGTACTAGTAAATATTGATTGGTTAAACCAAGTTGTTATTACTAAATCCATTAGAATTTTACTTATCATAGATAATTTATATGATCATATTATTAATCATTGGATGTCATGACCATCGATTATGGAAGGTGTCTGTAAGACACAACCGTAATAGGATGGTCACGTCACAAAATGCTAAAAAAGGTTGCAAGTTACTAAAATCTAGTTTAGGATTGAAGTAAGCCACAAGATCATAGAATATTCATTTGGAATGAAAATGTTCCATATGTATACCTAAATATAGTAGGAGCTCCATATTTTTACAAGTAAAATATGTTTCGTAACATATGGGAAACAGATTGGTCTTCAAGTTAGTTAAGACCAACATGAAATTTATTCTCTAGTGATTGAATTAAAGTAAAAACCTAAGTTATAGGAAATTGGATCTACTGAGATAGATCTATAGGTTTATTGGACCTAATCAATCATAGATACAGTGACATGGTATTAAAAAAATACAAGTTGTAAAAATTCATGTGAGGAATTGTTACTAATGTCACATGACATATATCTCTCCAAGTTGACATGTTCAGGACATGGGAGGAGATTAAAATGGTGAGTTTAATTCCATATGATTAAGCGATGGATTATTCATGTATGTCATGATATGTATAAGAAATGATATTTCCAAGATATACTTTATAGTAGGAAAATATCAATTATATCCAGGAGCACTATAAGGAAAGAAGTCATTACTATCTGATTGTACTTTATAAAGTACAAAAGATATGTACCTGGTATGTGGAGAAGTAAGGATACTAGTTTTCAGGGGACACAAACTAGTATTCCATAGATCCATGTGATATAATATCACAGTTAGGCTAAGGTGATGAGCAAGATAAGCTCATATAATCCAATGGTAGCCATACCTACAAGTATCGAGTACATTGTAGCTTTTGAGGTAGCTAAGAAGCATGTAAATGAAAAGATTTATTCCAGTTCTAGGAATCACACATATTAAGTAAAGTATTTTCATAATATCAATTATGATATTCTTAATAGCCAATATGTCCAGTTATGAAAATGGACCAAAGGGATATACTCAGGGATACCATTTCTTGAGAGGTTGTACTTAAGGAGATGAGGTCACTATAGCAGAATTGCCACATGGTGAAAACATGGCAATCCCAGTAGCTGAAGCCATTACTCAGTAGAAATATGACCTTTATCATGTCAGTAGATAAAAAGTTTGGTTTGCATGTTGGATCTAGTGCAAGTGAGAGTGTTGAAATAGTGGGTTTTCTAGACCTAACTATGTAGTGCTTTTTGATCACTATATCGTGCATACAGTTAGCTATACATGATGTTTGATTACCATTGTAGTGTAGAATTTTCTACATCCACTATTTAATGGTAATGTTCATAGATTAATTTCCATATCAAAATTTTATAGAAGATCCCGGACTATAATTAGAACCTTGAGATACTATGACATTAATCTCAAACTATGGTCCTATGGTCTAGATACATCTTACTGACTGGAGATAGTAGATGTTTGAATATCAGGTGCTGGGGGCTCATAAGAATTAGGAATTCTTCTCATGAATTTCACACTTGGAGTTCTCGAGTAATGATATCATGAGGACATACCTGCCAATAAGAACTCCACATGTTTTGGTGTCATTGGATGTTCACATTTATGATCATATGTAATGGTCTCATGACTTGAGGTCATTGACAATGTATGCCATTTGATCGCGTACTTTGATTCAAGACAAAAACCATGATATCGAAATCATGGAGAGCTATTTTGTGTTGGGTGCATCATTGGTGGCATGACATAGGTTGAATTTTCAAGAAAGGATTTTTTTCTTCCAAGTTAAGGAAGTTAAATATCTCGGACCATGTTGATCAATATGGTAGTACCTTGATAGATCCATGTCCGTGGTAGTCCAAGGTAAATCTATCCAATTAGATCAACAAATAATAAATTAATAAAAAGGATGATGACACAAATGTGCATCTTTCTTTATGAGATATTAAATACAATGATATTATATTACACAGTATGTGTTCATAGGTTGGTTTCTTCTGTTGTGACAATCCATATCTCTTTAGGGGTCATGATGGGTTACTAGATCCTGCTCTTGGTCTATGAATACTATTCACTGATATCGAGATAAGGGCCTAAAGGGTCACACATAATATCATATTCAAGAATATTCCCTATTCAGTTGAATAAGAGTATTGGACTGGTGGGCCCCACCAATGGGGTCTGGGTTTTGTCCAAGGAGATACGATCACCAATGAAATAAAATAATTCCGATTATTCAAGTAAAAAATAACGAGTATTGAATATATTTATTAATTGTATTTATAAGGTTTAAAGTAAATACCTGAAAATATTAATTGAACAAAGATTAGTTTTAATATATTCAATGTTCAATTAATTTTTATGGGAATGATGATTCAAGTTTATGACTCATTTATTATCATGTAATGTAACGCCCCGACCCCAGCTACCCAGAGTCGGTGCATTGCTTCGTAACATTGGCATGATCACAAAAGATCAAGTATCGAAAGACCGATTAGTTTAGTAGCCTTGGAAACACTAGATACATTCATAAATGTTACATTACATCACAAAGTGAAAAACTATAATAACATAGTCTCCATAGTCCACACTTCTATCCTCTTCGGACTATCCCTGCAGGTCATTCATAAAATACTTCTTCACATCCTGGAAAATATTAAAACATTGAAAGGGGTGAGCTCAGATGCTCAGTAAGGATAACAATATTGCGGAAGCTTTCATAAATAAACATTAACATTTAAGGCAATGCATAACTAAAACAAAAGCCTTTTAAACTTGAACTTCAACATAATATGGAAAAAGTAAAATGAGATAATTCCATTCACTTCTTCACATGGATATTCTACTGGTCGAATAATCACATGCAATATCAATAACCACTTTCATAATGATGGAATGCATAATTCCAGACTATCATAACCACGTAGTCAAGGCCTCGTGCCAAGACTACAAATAAGATTTTGTCAAGGCCTTGTGCCAAGACACTAGTTTGTCTCATGAGACCTACCGATGCATCGAGGAGCTATAGCGGGCTCCACCCGTCACATATTAAGTCCAATGCATTCCCATATGAAAAGGTTTAAACATAACATAAACATTCGTATTAAAACTAGCATACGAAATGTCAATAATTTCACCATAAACTATGAATGGTATAAAATAGGACATCCACAGTCAAACATATCACAAAACCTTCAATACAATATAGAAGTTTTGTATTATAATAAATCAAATTCAAATAAGCGTAAAATCCATCAAAGGATGTTGACATAGATGAAATCAAAACACTTTTTAAAGAAATATATCTTTCTATTTTTGAAATCATTTAAGAGCCATATAAAACGAAACATTTTCTTGAAAATATTCTTATAAGCTTGTAAGGAAAGCTTTGAAGATTTTATAACGGCGGAAAATAACCGCACCCGCCGTATAAGTTAAAAAAGACATTCTTACCTCAATTTTGTCGAAAATGTTAAAAAGGACCTTGTTTTGAAAACGACGGAAAGATTCCTCTTATAAAAAGTAAAAAAGGGTATAAATGACTTTAACCCATATTCTTGTAAATAATAAAAATGTTTTGAAATACATTTTGAAGAAACATGGATGTGGATGATAACGAGGTCCTAGTAGATAATTATGTATAAACAACCTTAGATAATGAAGAGGTTGGGAAGTAAACCCTTACCTCGTATCTGACTTGACTCAACCGTTCTTTAACCTCATGAATAATAAACTAGAGTTAATATATACCTTATTAAGAACCATTTTCAATTTATTTATCCTTATTATATCACTTATTACAATGATATGAACATTATGTAATTATTTAAGTTAATAACGGTTGTTTTGTCGATCTTTGGTACTTGAGTCAACAATAAACTTCTTATAATTACAAGTTGTTCATGTGGTAGAATATCCATTATATCCAGAATTATATTCATGATTTAGATGTCATATATATCTTATATATCCAGTATATACATTCATTTATAATATTACGTAACATTTAGAGGTAAGAAATGAAATGCACCGTTCATGGAGACGGTAAGCCGTACGTACGCATGAACGCTACTTTCATTTAAATTTCATATTTAATGGAACTAAATCATAATGATATAAATGTATAATATAATTCCAGTATAATATAGTGTATAATACCATTTACTTCATCCTTTATACATCCCACATATGGCATTACCGATTCAAATCACTTTGAGGGGGCGGTAGTCCGCACTTCCTAAAATGAAATTATCGCGTTTTACCCATAATGGAAATCATAAAGTATGCCATAAATGAGAAATACAGAAGCATAAGTAAAACATAAACATATTATATATCATATATAAAAATAGTGACATCTTAATGGCCACCTTTGAAGGTGTTATATGAGTGTTGAACAATCATCGTTTCGTGAGGCAGAAATTCGCCATCCACAGAAACCGTATGTTATTTAACCATTAGATGTAGGTGTGTGTAAGTGTAGCTCGAATACTTATTATAACAACATCCCAGTATATTGAGGATACTGGTGTTGTTACAAAAGAAATGAATAAAAAGAGTTTAGGGGGTTGGAGAAGAAAAATAAAACAAAACAACATTAGAAAAGACGTTACCTCAAAATCGGGTAACTCTTTTTGATTTGAGCCAAAGGCTTCCTTGGGAAGAGTTCTTCCCAAAGTAAGGCTTCTAGGAGTAAGAGGGGGAAGTTGGGAGAGTATTTGGGCAGAGGTTGGCCGAGCCAAATGGCTTGAAGGTGTGAATAAGGTGGGAGTGGTGGGGGCCTTTTATAAGTGGAGAGGAGGGGCTCTTTTGGAAAGATTGAAATGTTACATTATTATACAATGATTTTCGGATTATAAAGGTCCCAAACTTATATAATTCGTGGATAAGGTGATAAGGGTTCGAAATATCTTCATCCAATAGGCTTTGGACAAGTGTAAGCTTTGGATTTTGCATTATCTTCTCATTTTATTTAAATCGTTAAATAATGAGGTCATCACTGCATCATCATGATGTCATAAATAATTTAATTTATTTAATGTCTAAAAATTATAAAAAAACTACTATGATTTTGGAAATCTTTTTAGCTTTCTAATGAATATTTATAATCAAAATATGGACTTTTGTAACTCCACCTAAAAACTGTTTTAGTAAAACAACTCATGTTTGTGTCAATTTAATTTTAACATTAAATAAATATATATTAATGTCATTTTCCAACTAAAGTGGCTCCATGGGGTCCCTAAGTTGACCCATGGGTTGTCTTGGTCGGACATGACTCATCCAATAGGAGTAGGACAAGTGTCATGCTCATCTCATATTATTAAAATATTATTTTTACCTTAAACTACACTAATTACTTCTAATCGCGATTAAGAACTTAAAAGTTACTATTCACCAAAAAATTATTTTAATCTCATTGAACCACATTTTACTTCTTAATGACAACCATGTATGTCGGATTTTTGAAAATCAAATCACATAAGTGGTAATATTTCATTTAAACGAAAAATCAGTTATTTAACTACCACTTAGTGGTTTCACTATTCATCAAAAATTGAAGTTTTTCAAAACAATGCCAAAATTTCACCCTAAGCTATAATTGATATTCCAAATTCAAAAATTATGTATATTTTACAAAATTCCAAACATATAAGTTGCATTAATTAATTTTATAATTAATTCCCGCTGTCACAACAAATGACGTGTTTTTAAGAAACAATTTATATCAAAAGATTGACAATTGTTTATGTCCAATTTCAATGTCAAATTAATTCTAATGACCACCATTGAATAAAATTGTAAAAATATATTCTAATTATACTTTAAAACCACTAAATAGTATAATTTATCACTATTAATTATTTTTATTAAAAAAGTTGTTTTTAAGTATTTTTCACTATTTATAAAAAATTAGAAGTTCTCAGAAAAATACCAAAAATTCAACATAGGCTAATTTCGATATTACGAATACAAAAATGAAGTCCATTTTGAAATATAAAATTTCTATAATTTTAAAAGGTGGTTATTACTATTCATAACGGCTATTTTGATTAGTCGCGGTGTTTTAGAACTCGAACTTGCGTACAATGCAAGCTATTGCATTATTGAAAGAGAGGCGTATCGTGGAAGCTCGGGGTGTTACATTCTCCCCTCCTTCAATAAATTGCGTCCTCGAAATTTGATATTTTTCTTTGAAAATAAAAGGTTGAAAATAGAAAATACCTTTGTGGAAAACCCACATCGGAAATAAGGTTAATAAAATTTAGCCTTAATAAGAGGGTAAGGGAAATGAAAAAGTCACCACCCAATTATGATCTCGATTAGGAGAACATTGGTGGCAATTAGAGACATATAATTAGAGGAAAAACGTAAATATTTGTAGGGAGTGATTGAGGTCATCAATCACAATCAACTGTCAAATTGAGGGCCTCAAAGCCTTTAGTCTATGTCGATTTAAAATATCATCAGTTCAACAAGACATAAGGTATTAGGATAACACATTTTTTTTGTTTTAATATCCCTTTACTAAAGTTTAAGAATTAATTTATTCATTGAATAAGAGATAGGTATATATATATTTATGCCTGACAATTAGAGTTTCAACCCTCAACTCACCTTTCACTCAAAAAGATAATAGAACCCAGAAATATTATACTTATCCTAATTGTATAAGGTTCCAAATGTTAACACATACCATTTAGATTAGTAAAATTATTTTGTAATAACAAGGGACTTCCTGTAGGCTAGTGGTAGGAAATAAAGTCCTGTTGCACTATGGTTGTGGGTTCGATTCCTGCAGCTTTGTCCGACGCGACGGGTTATACCCCACCCTGCAGGTTGTCCTTTTCCTAAAACTATAGTATCATAATATTCCAAAAATAATCTTCATAATTTTTTTAACCTTAAACATTACTTATCCAAAGATCAACTTAATCCACTCCAACCTTTATAGTTATCCAAAATACCTCTGTCCAGACTTTCTCTAAAAGGTCTCTTAATTCCAAAATCAATTTATCAGATTCCCCAAACAAAGTGAAGTTTCTCTTATTGTCACATACTAAAAATATGATTACCTTAATCATATTAAAACCTTACTGAAACAACAAGTACTTCAGTACAATCCTTATATATATATCACATTATTATAATAACCAGAATATAATCCATGAGTCCAAAAGCACCAATACATTAATTATTCTGCATCAGCTGTAGTAACAGCATAAGATTGTCCTTGATCCCTTGGCCTTTTCTGAGGTAAGTTTCCATGACACTTAGGACATTCATTTGCATAATGACCCATTTCTCTACAATTGTAGCATTCAACTTTGATAGCCTCTTTCTTTCCCTTGCAATCACGAGCCTGGTGACCCTTTTCTCCACATTTATAACAAACTCCCATTCCTTTTAGGCAAGTACCAGGGTGATTCTTCCCACAATTATCACATAATGGAAAATCCTTCTTTCCCTTTTTCCCTTTATCTATCTCTTGTTCCACCGTTATCTTCTTCTCTTGCTTTACTTTGTTGTCATAAGACTTAGAGAATTCCTTTTCTGTCTTGATAGCACACGAGACAATATCATCGTATGATGAGAAGGATTGTGATACTAAAGCTCGACGGAGAAATGGTTTTAACCCATCAAAGAAATGATCAGTCTTACTTCTTGGGTTACGTATGTAATCGGCAACATGCCTCGCTAACCTTGTAAAGTTAGCCTCATACTTTGCGACATTCTCATCCTCCTTCTGCCTCAGACTCAGAAATTGCCTTTCCATATCTGCTCGATGGTCACGAGGAAAGTATTTTTCTAAGAAAAGCTCTTTGAACTCCCTCCATTCCATATTTGATACATGATCATCTTCCTTTGTGTTTTGAATCAGCGACCACCACTGATCGGTATCTCCAGTGAGGCGGTAAACTGCCATGACAACCTTCTCCCTTTCACTACTCCCCAAGGCATGGAATATTTTCCCTAAGGAATTTATCCATTGCTCAGCTACTATAGGATTTGTACTCCCATTGAAGGTTAGTGGTTGTTTTCTCATGAAACGATCTAGCATTGATCCTCCACGTTGCGGATCAGGGTGCTCCATACGAGTAAGGTTATTATTCATAACCTGAGTAAGTTGTCCCAGTATGGTGATTAGCTTATCGGCACCAGTTGCATCACCAGCCCCACTATAATTATCTTGATCAGGAGGGCAATCCCTAAATGGAGTGCGTGCATTGATACGGTTTCCATTTCTTCCACTAGGCGCCATTTCTAAACAATGGCATAAACTATATTAGTTTATGAATCAAAATACATAATCCCATACTTATAAAATACTTAACATAAATTGAACTATTTATGGATATAATCCATAATCATAAAAATGTTTTCTTTGAGGAAGTTTATACTCATAAACCCTTCATAATGATTTGTAAAGAAAATGAGAGTTATCCTAAGCATATCCCCCGGGAGTGTCGTAACCAAGAGTGCAGCAAGGCCCGTTGTCGTGCACCAGTTCCCGTTCGAGTCTAGATCAAAGCGGTGTTTTCGGGTTTTACCCCTAGGAACATCTGTGCCAGAGCCGCCTCTACCTGCTCGTATCCAGACAGGGATGTATTTCTCGGAAATCTCACAAAATCTCTACAATACCAAAATTCTAGGAAGTTCTTCTATACTAATCCTCAATGTTCATCTTAGGTCTACGTGCTCTAATCAGAGTTTATCTAAATATAGCTTCCAAGGTTAGTACTAAACTGCCTTTGATACCAACTATAACGCCCCGACCCCAGCTACCCAGAGTCGGTGCATTGCTTCGTAACATTGGCATGATCACAAAAGATCAAGTCTCGAAAGACCGATTAGTTTAGTAGCCTTGGAAACACTAGATACATTCATAAATGTTACATTACATCACAAAGTGAAAAACTATAATAACATAGTCTCCATAGTCCACACTTCTATCCTCTTTGGACTATCCCTGCAGGTCATTCATAAAATACTTCTTCACATCCTGGAAAATATTAAAACATTGAAAGGGGTGAGCTCAGATGCTCAGTAAGGATAACAATATTGTGGAAGATTTCATAAATAAACATTAACATTTAAGGCAATGCATAACTAAAACAAAAGCCTTTTAAACTTGAACTTCAACATAATATGGCAAAAGTAAAATGAGATAATGCCATTCACTTCTTCACATGGATATTCTACTGGTCGAATAATCACATGCAATATCAATAACCACTTTCATAATGATGGAATGCATAATTCCAGACTATCATAACCACGTAGTCAAGGCCTCGTGCCAAGACTACAAATAAGATTTTGTCAAGGCCTTGTGCCAAGACACTAGTTTGTCTCATGAGACCTACAGATGCATCGAGGAGCTATAACGGGCTCCACCCGTCACATATTAAGTCCAATGAATTCCCATATGAAAAGGTTTAAACATAACATAAACATTCGTATTAAAACTAGCATACGAAATGTCAATAATTTCACCATAAACTATGAATGGTATAAAATAGGACATCCAAAGTCAAAAATATCACAAAACCTTCAATACAATATAGAAGATTTGTATTATAATAAATCAAATTCAAATAAGCGTAAAATCCATCAAAGGATGTTGACATAGATGAAATCAAAACACTTTTTAAAGAAATATCTCTTTATATTTTTGAAATCATTTAAGAGCCATATAAAACGAAACATTTTCTTGAAAATATTCTTTTAAGCTTGTAAGGAAAGCTTTGAAGATTTTATAACGGCGGAAAATAACCGCACCCGCCGTATAAGTTAAAAAAGACATTCTTACCTCAATTTTGTCGAAAAGGTTAAAAGGACCTTGTTTTGAAAACGACGGAAAGATTCCTCTTATAAAAAGTCAAAAAGGGTATAAATGACTTTAACCCATATTCTTGTAAATAATAAAAATGTTTTGAAATACATTTTGAAGAAACATGGATGTGGATGATAACGAGGTCCCAGTAGATAATTATGTATAAACAACCTTGGATAATGAAGAGGTTGTGAAGTAAACCCTTACCTCGTATCTGACTTGACTCAACCGTTCTTTAACCTTTTGAATAATAAACTAGAGTTAATATCTACCTTATTAAGAACCATTTTCAATTTATTTATCCTTATTATATCACTTATTACAATGATATGAACATTATGTAATTATTTAAGTTAATAACGGTTGTTTTGTCGATCTTTGGTACTTGAGTCAACAATAAACTTCTTATAATTACAAGTTGTTCATGTGGTAGAATATCCATTATATCCAGAATTATGTTCATGATTTAGATGTCATATATATTTTATATATCCAGTATATACATTCATTTATAATATTACGTAACATTTAGAGGTAAGAAATGAAATGCACCGTTCATGGAGACGGTAAGCCGTACGTACGCATGAACGCTACTTTCATTTAAATTTCATATTTAATGGAACTAAATCATAATGATATAAATGTATAATATAATTCCAGTATAATATAGTGTATAATACCATTTAATTCATCCTTTATACATCCCACATATGGCATTAACGATTCAAATCACTTTGAGGGGGCGGTAGTCCGCACTTCCTAAAATGAAATTATCGCGTTTTACCCATAATGGAAATCATAAAGTATGCCATAAATGAGAAATAAAGAAGCATAAGTAAAACATAAACATATTATATATCATATATAAAAATAGTGACATCTTAATGGCCACCTTTGAATGTGTTATATGAGTGTTGAACAATCATCGTTTCGTGAGGCAGAAATTCGCCATCCACAGAAACCGTATGTTCTTTAACCATTAGATGTAGGTGTGTGTAAGTGTATCTAGAATACTTATTATAAAAACATCCCAGTATATTGAGGATACTGGTGTTGTTACAAAAGAAATGAATAAAAAGAGTTTAGGGGGTTGGAGAAGAAAAATAAAACAAAACAACATTAGAAAAGACATTACCTCAAAATCGGGTAACTCTTTTTGATTTGAGCCAAAGGCTTCTTTGGGAAGAGTTATGCCCAAATTAAGGCTTCTAGGAGTAAGAGGGGGAAGTTGGGAGAGTATTTTGGCAGAGGTTGGCCGAGCCAAATGGCTTGAAGGTGTGAATAAGGTGGGAGTGGTGGGGGCCTTTTATAAGAGGAGAGGAGGGGCTCTTTTGGAAAGATTGAAATGTTACATTATTATACAATTATTTTAGGATTCTAAAGGTCCCAAACTTATATAATTCGTGTCTAAGGTGATAAGGGTTCGAAATATCTTCATCCAATAGGCTTTGGACAAGTGTAAGCTGTGGATTTTGCATTATCTTCTCATTTTATTTAAATCGTTAAATAATGAGGTCATCGCTGCATCATCATGATGTCATAAATAATTTAATTTATTTAATGTCTAAAAATTATAAAAAAACTACTATGATGTTGGAAATCTTTTTAGATTTCTAATGAATATTTATAATCAAAATTTGGACTTGTGTAAACCCACTTAAAAACTGTTTTAGTAAAACAACTCATGTTTGTGTCAATTTAATTTTAACATTAAATAAATATATATTAATGTCATTTTCCAACTAAAGTGGCTCCATGGGGTCCCCAAGTTGACCCATGGGTTGTCTTGGTCGGCCATGACTCATCCAATAGGAGTAGGACAAGTATCATGCTCATCTCATATTATTAAAATATTATTTTTACCTTAAACTACACTAATTACCTCTAATCGCGATTAAGAACTTAAAAGTTACTATTCACCAAAAAATTATTTTAATCTCATTGAACCACATTTTACTTCTTAATGACAACCATGTATGTCGGATTTTTGAAAATCAAATCACATAAGTGGTAATATTTCATTTAAACGAAAAATCAGTTATTTAACTACCACTTAGTGGTTTCACTATTCATCAAAAATTGAAGTTTTTCAAAATAATGCCAAAATTTCACCCTAAGCTATAATTGATATTCCAAATTCAAAAATGATGTCTATTTTACAAAATTCCAAACATATAAGTTGCATTAATTAATTTTATAATTAATTCCCGCTGTCACAACAAATGGCGTGTTTTTAAGAAACAATTTATATCAAAAGATTGGCAATTGTTTATGTCCAATTTCAATGTCAAATTAATTCTAATGACCACCATTGGATAAAATGGTAAAAATATATTCTAATTATACTTTAAAACCACTAAATAGTATAATTTATCACTATTAATTATTTTTATTAAAAAAGTTGTTTTTAAGTATTTTTCACTATTCATAAAAAATTAGAAGTTCTCAGAAAAATACCAAAAATTCAACATAGGCTAATTTCGATATTACGAATACAAAAATGAAGTCCATTTTGAAATATAAAATTTCTATAATTTTAAAAGGTGGTTATTACTATTCATAACGGCTATTTTGATTAGTCGCGGTGTTTTAGAACTCGAACTTGCGTACAATGCAAGCTATTGCATTATTGAAAGAGAGGCGTATCGTGGAAGCTCGGGGTGTTACATGTAATATATTTAACATATGACCAGAAAGTGATAATAATATTTATGACTTAGATTAGTAGTCATAACATGTTGTTTATAGTAAGTTAAGTATTCAAGGGTTGGAGAGGCAATACTGGGTATTTTAATTACACACTATATATAGAAGAGGAGAGCCTCCCAGTAGGGACTATTCATGGTATTTCTCTCTCCTCTACTCTATCATATGTTCTAGAGAGAGAGGCTTTAGATCCAAGAGCTCAGATCAAGATCTCTCTCTCAGGCATCGTAGGCAAGGTGATGCAATGATCATCGGAACGTCAAATGTGTCATCATAACTCTGCGCTAGCACCCAAATTCCATTGATCAGTGCTCCCACAGATTCTTGAATCATGTGTGGATGATCTATAGGAATTCATATTTATATTCTTCAAGAATAAATCACCAACAATGATTAGAATTCATGTGAGACTTCATATCAAAACTAGGTATTTTACAGTTTTAATTTTGTGCTTAAAACTCTTCACGTGAGATACTCAACTTAAATCGGGAAGTAATTCGCTGACAATGACAAGCTCATGTCATTTTTTAGTGAAAAATTTTAAATTCCCAATTTTGGGGATTCCGTTGTGTGCCTGGTACCTTCACATACATCATATAACATTGGACTATGGTTCCATGTCCTTCTTGAGTTAGCTCTCCAAATATAGTCATTGAACGTGGTATAAATTCTTTTCTTACATGATTCCCCTGAGATGCATGCCAACTAGGATTTAGTTTCTTGATCACAGGGATGACCCCCTCAGTGATAAGGATTTGATAGAGGGACCAATTCCCCATATGTTACCTTTAGGTGGTGCACTGGCTATACCACCACCTGTGGAGAAGCACAAGGTACCTGCAGTACTAGAAAATGAGGAGCGTAGGCTAAGCATGGTTTATGAGTTTCATAGATAGAGACCCCTCAGGTTCCAAGGTGAGACTAAACCTCAGGCAGCTGAGGACCTTCTTGAGAAATTGAACTGAGTTTTCCATCTAGTTAGGAAACCAGAAGATTAGATGGTATTCCTTGTTGTGAGCCTTCTACATGGCTCAACAGGGCGATCGTGGGGTTTAGTTACCCGATCTTAAGATGAGGTGACTCTTTCATAGACAGAGTTTGAGAACCTTTTTATAGAGTATTTATCACCTTATAATATAAAGAATATGTGTATCTAAGATATTCTACAGTTTCGAAAGGATGAAATGTCGGTATCTGAGTATTCATTGAGGCATACCGACCTCTCCAGATAATTGATGGATATGGTACATGATTAGTACTTCAGGGATCAGAACATTAAGAAGGGTATTCATAGAGACATCTGAGCTTGTGTTATCCCTATGATAATTCCTACTTATTCCAGGGTTCCTAAGAAAGCCCTTGTGGTTGTCTAGGAAAATACAATCGGTGGTAGTCAACAGTGGGAAATCAAGAACAGAGAGCTTGGTAGAAGGAAGTCAATGTCAGTCTCAGGGACTTGGACATAAGATACATCATAATAGAAAGACCTAGAATAGGGTATCTTCAGTTTAGGGCTCATAGGGAGGGCCTAGTCATCCTAGAAAGTTGTGGTTCTATTCATGTAATGATAAGGAACATATCCCTCGAGATTATCTAACCTATTATATTACCTACATGGAGATAGTGGATGGACCATAAAGGTAGAGGCAAAAACAAGAGTATGAATATATATAGGGCGGTGGAAGTGAAAGAGGAGCTGGGATTGCATCAGAATTTGGTCAAAGTTTCAACATGTTACCACCACCACCCTCAGTAGGTCCACTCTAGGCTCAGGGAGTTGGAGGATACGGGCGGGTACAGTTGTATGCGGTCAAGGAATATGACCCGGGGGATTTGGGAATGATTCGAGGTATGATTTGTAACTTTTATGCTTTATATTTAGTACTGATAGACACAAGTTCTAGTCATTCATTTCTCACCACATATATTGTTTGATACCTAGACATTCTAGTTGAACCATTGACTTGACCCTTATGCTTGGATACACCTACTTGATAAGACTTGGTGATCACACATTTGTTCCGATAGTGTGACCTAACCCTTGGAGGTGAGATTTTTGGTTGTAACATCTTGGTGGAAGCGTTTATGCCTTACAACATCATTCTCAATATGGATTGGTTATCCAAATTACATGCCTAGATTACCTATTTTAAGTGAAGAGTGCGACATGTCTGTAGTGATGAAACCAAGTATTCCTTTGTTGGTGAAAAGGGAATACAATCAGTGCAAGATGAACTCATGCATAGGAGGGTGCATCTGATTACTCATCAGTTGGATATAATGACCCTTGGCATAGTGGATGTTATAAGTTACTAGTTTTCTGTAGTGGTGGAAGAGTACAAAGAAAACATTTCTAAAGATATTCCAGGTTTACCTCCCCACCAAGAGATAGACTTCTGCATTGATATACACCCCAAAATAGAATCGACATCTATAAAAACATATCAGATAGATCCTGCTGAGCTTCGCAAGATGAGGGTAAAATTGGAGGACTTGTAGAGGACGAGCTTTGTGAGACCTAGTGTTTCACCCTGGGCAGCCTCAGTTTTGTTTGCCAAGAAGGAAAATGGGAGATTGAGGTTGTGTGTGGATTACCGGTAGTTGAACTAGGTTACCATGAAGAACAAGTATCCACTACCAAGGATCTATGACCACTTTGTTTGGTTGAGAGGGTTACAGTGGTTCTTGAAGTTTGACCTCATGTCAATACTTTCTAGAGATGAGAAGAGTTTGAAAATAGGTCATATGTTGGGTTTCCAGAGGAAGGTGTTAAGTACGTAGTACTCTATGATTCATCATGAACCGAGATTGGTTGTGTCCTTATGTAGAGTCAAGTGTTGATTACCTATGGTTCACACCAGTTGAGACCACACGAGCAGAACTACACAACCCATGATATTGAGTTAACTGCGAAAGTCTTCGCATTAAAGACGTGGCGACACTACCTGATGGGCGAGCAATTTATCATCTACTATGATCACAAGAGTTTCAAGTATATATTCTCTTAGAAGGATCTGAACTCAAGTTAGATGCATTGGATAGAGTTCCTATAGGACTATGAATTTGATATTGTCTATAGTCTTGGGAAGGGGAAAGTGGTGGCAGATTATCTAAGTATAAAATCTAGTTCGTATTTTCTGAATGAGGCGTCAGAGTAGTTAGCATAATTAAAATTATCCGTAGTAGATGGAGATGAAGGATCTTACCTCCAATCAATGGTTTTTACCCCTACACTATTATAGAGAGTTAGGGAGTCACAACTTAGGGATACTGACTATGAGACCCTACGTGATTAAATGTCCACAAGGGAATTCTTCTGATGGATATTCGAAAGGTGGGGAGCACATCGCCCTTTTTAGAGGATGTACAATAGTACCATTGTATTGCAGGAAGATGTTCTGATGGAGTTTTATACAGCCACTTTGGCGGTACACCCAGGTGTAGTGAGGATGTACCAAGACCTTCGATGTCAGTTTTGGTGGACAGGAATGAAGAAGGGAGTTTCAGAGTTCATTTTTCGATTCATTACTTGTCAAAAAGTGAAGGCTGAGCACCAGGTTTTGGAAGGTTTATCTCAAACCCATAATATTTTATAATGTAAGTGGGTTGGGATATTAATAGACTTCATGATGGGTTTACCATGTACATATAGGGGACACATTTCTATCTAGGTGATCATTGATTGACTCACAAAGTCTTCCCAATTCCTAACTATCTGAGAGAAGAGTTCATTAAAGAGATTGGGACACCTATGCATTTAAGAGATAGTTCGACTCCATGGAGTTACATCGATGATTGTTTCAAATGGTGATTCTGATTTTACATCCCGATCGTGGATGGGATAGAAGGAAGAATTTGGGACCCAATTATGTTTGAACATAGTGCTTCACCAAAAACGGGCAACCAAATGGAGAGGACCATTCAAGTTCTAGAGGAAACGCTTTGGTATTTCTTGTTGAACTTTGTATGTGGTTGGGAGAAACACCTACCACTGGTGGAGTTCACATATAACAACATCTACCATTCCACCATTGGTATGACACCATTATAGGATTTGTATGGGTGACCCTATACGTCACCATTGTGCTGGACTGACCTAGGAGAGTCATCACTCATGGTCCCAGAGTTGGTGTGATCTATAACAAAGATGGTGAAGATCATCTAGGAGTAGATGAAGAAAACCCAGAGTCATTAGAAGTCTTATGATTATAGGAGGTGGAGGACTTTGGGAGTTCAAGGTAGGAGACCAAGTATTTATATAGGTTTCACCTTGATAAGGATTACAAATATTTGGCCAGTGTGGTAAGTTATCTATAAGGTTTATTGGTCCTTTTCAGATACTGAATAGAGTTGGAAAGGTGGCATAACGCTTAGATATACCATCGTAGTTAGACCAGATACATGATTTCTTCCACATGTCGCAACTGAGGAGGTACGCGCATGACCCAACACACGTCATCAACTGGGGTGAGATGGAAATATAGGATGGAGTGAATTTTTCTGAGTAACTAGTAGAGATAGAGGATTGGAAGGAGAGGATCCTTTAGGGGTGAGTGATTCCTTTGGTGTGTATCTAGTGGCAGCATGTGAATCTCCATGATAGAAATTGTTATTGAGCGGATCAGATGCATGCTCAGTACCCACATCTTTTTGAGTAGCCTTTGTTTGGGATTTTCGGGGATGTAAAGCCCCAAGTTGAGGAGAATTTAATGTCCCAGATTTTTTGATTATATTTTTAAATTATATATGGATTAATTTCAAGACCAAGAACTGATATGGCGTGTGATTCCAACACCCAGTGTTTCTAGAACAATTGATTAAAAAATATTAAACATTTAATTGAATGCATGTTCATTTTTCCAAAAAAAGTGGAATAACTCTTAAAAGGATTCTCGGATCAGAAATCCAATAAAACCATTGTGTTCGTAGTAATGGATTTACCTTATGTGAAACATAACTTTAGTTGGCGTGGGTCTTCTATGAAAAAAAATCTAAAAGGACGTGATCGTTATTAAATAATTTAAATAAATTTTATTTTTTGACACATATATTTACTTTAGAAATATACTTATGTAGAAATGCTTATGAAAAATATCCTTATGAAGAAACCTATCAAGAATATGGTGATGGAATCATAGATCAATGATTAATGATCACATTTCTTGATGGATCTCACAAATGAAGGCGACTTAGTGACCGATATTTTTTAGTGAGAAATCCAAATCAAAAGTAGGATGCATTATTTTAGATTTACTTCCTCTTTATTTAATTCAACAAAAAACTCATACTAACCAATTAATAGCATGATCCACGGTTTGATCGTAACCATGCGGGATGGGTTTTATATCTGTGGGATTTATTAGGAGTATGATATTGGGATTATTTGTTGAATAATTCAATTTTCATTCAAATAGAAATGAACCATGATAAAAAAAATTGATCGAGGTCTGTTCCTCTTGTTTGATTTTGGATTTCCCCCTACCATTCATTGTTTTTCACATGCGTTCTTTACTTGGACCACGACTTGACATATCCCGATCAATCGATTGTTGCACACCCGATTATTGGTGCAATGATCCAATATCACAAATTTAAGATCGGTGCGACATAATGGGGGTGTGAAGGTAGAAAAATAGTGATTTAGATGATAGTGGATCCCTGAATCCATGTTCTTCAATATTCTTTGGTGGAACGAAGAATGAAAATTTTAATCCGTTGTGTGAACGGATCGAAAGATGAAATACATTTTTTGGGTGATGGAGTGACTGAACGAGGATGGATCTTGTGTTTCCCAGTAAGGCATGGAAGAAATGGTGGATGGAGTAATGAAGGAGAAGAATGGATCATGAACTGAGGATTTTGGAAAATCCTTCTCTACATGGTGTGTAATCCGAGATTACACAGCATGTGGGCTCCCCATGAGCAACAACTTGGGTTTTAGGTATGAGATAAGTATAACATGGAACATGGCTCTGCCCAAACAATGAGTGGACTCTCCTGGATAACTCAGTATGTACATGGTAAGAACATGGACACGGGGAGGATTACAGGGGTTGCCTACATGGTATGTACCCCCACTACACAACTTGTCCTGGACAAAGTATATAGACTATCCTGTGTACTAGTACACGAGAAGAGACAAACAGGTTGACACCACGTACTCGAACACAGCCAGAGTATACGAGTGAACCCCAAATGGAAGGAAACAACGTCTGACCCTTCTACATGGTGTATACCTATCATCTACACGACATGTTCTAAAGACATGGGATGTTGTACACGGTCAATACCTGGGGTCAAGGTACACGATGTGTGACCCTACTATATGACATTTACCTCTTTCTACATGGATTGAATCTCTTGTCCACTGTATCTTGGAGAAGTTTTGTTAGGTTTTGAACCCTTGATAGTTTCCCTGAAGATTAGTGTGTATTGTTTCCTACTCATAAGAGTATGATCCCTTCAGATGGACTTCCTGGATATAGTTTTTGGAATCCCCTGAGAGGTCCATATTAGGATCCTATATTTATTTCTTCATTCCCTAGGTAGAGTATTTGGTATTGACATGACCAACTTTACCGGGCATCGATCCTATACTTAGTAGGTTAATCTAGATAGAGTTATTGGTATCACTCCATGGATATGGATGTGATCCTCATCTGTGTATTATATATCTATATCTTAAGATCTATCAACACATCTCTATCATGACAGTTTCTGAAGAACATTAATTCTCAGATGGACATCATCAATACTATCAGACATAGGTGTGGGTTCTCCCAGATAAGTTCTTTGTGGAATCTTCAATATATTTTCCTAGTGTTGGTATGCAGTGGTTATGACTTACCCTAGACTGTGTGGTATGGAATGAGTATATCTAGATATCCTTGTTATATGTGTTGTAGATATATACTTATGTAGAGATAGAAGTATCATTCCTTTGTGTATTTATTTATGGTTTCAGGGTTTTCTACTGAGTATTTTTATACTCACCCCTCCATAGGCTTTGCCCACACGAGTCATGTCTTGTGAAAACGAGCAACCTTTTGATAGATTCCTAGGAAGACCAAGACTAGAAAAAACTTTGTGAGATCTGGAGGCTAAGTTGTTCCTATGGATATAGACAACAGTCCCAATAAATGTTTTTATAGGTTGGACTTTGTAGTTTGCAGACTCTTTTTGGTGGGCTTGTATTCTGGACCAGTTTACTTTACTTTACTTTCCTATCGTACTCTGTTGGTTGGGATATAGTGTTACACATGCATTGTTTTCTTAGTGGTTTTTACATTTCAAAATTTTGTGGTCCTGGAGATGTGTGTTTTCATACAGGTACATAAGCAATGAATCCCATGTTAGTGATATTCCTACTCAGTTCTAGTCACCATCCCATGACCTATTAGAGGCGGTCTTGGGGAGTCATGACACGGGCCCACTGGGATGGGTCGTGACACTTAAGGTAAAAAATGACCTAGACACCTATAAATCACTAATTTATGGAAATATTTAGACCATATATACTATGTTATTGAAAATATTTCATTATTATCGGAACATGATGTAAAGTAGACCTCCCAATAGCATTCACTTCTTGGTATTTACAAGTTTTCCACTCACCTCGCTTATAAAATTCCACAACCAATCCCCATATCTTCACACCTATAAACATCTTTGGATTGAACAAGAACTATATGAATATATTTATAAATTCCATTCCCACATCCAATATTCCTTACTTTGGGAATAAATCCAACCAAAGTTGTAATTTGGGGGAAACTAAAACAAATACCCGAAGAAGAGGTAACGTTCATCAATGAATATTTTTATATTATTTCTTCCTCAAACCCCTTAAATTATTATTGTATCATGATTAAAAAATAACCAAATTATATTAAATATACTGAGATTTTTCTATGTTAAGGTTAATTCCTATTAATTTACACACTTCTATCAAATGGGTTATGAAATCATCATTGGTGTATACGGTAGACTACCACCTCACGAACTGATGTCATTCATTTTTCCATTACCACATTTCAAGGTTGATAATAATAATTAAAATACTATTCATATATAATATATATTATATTTATGATGTATTTATGCTTTAATAATTATTCTATAACACATAACTTCCCATTTTCCATTTTATGGGAATACGATAACGTCATTCATGTGTACAAAGAACTAACACCACACGAAGCGATGCGATTCATTCACGCTTTAAGAGGAAGGTATTAAGGATGATTTTAATAAAAAAGTGATTTTAATGAAATAATAATTATACTTGAATAATATATATATATATTCTATTTAATTTCATTATTTTAATATGACAAGAAAATGGAAACAACGTTCTTGTGTACGTACAGACAACCGTCTCCATGAATGTTGTTTTTAGTTTCCTATCACAAAATTTATAGGTTACTCTAAATAAATGTATAATGAATATATAAGATATTTATATCTGGTTCTAAATTCTTTAAGTTATTAAATAATGATAAAATTAATCTTACAATAAATAAAAAGTCAAAACTTATATGAAAAACAAAGTAGTTATTACCTGAAACGTAAATTTAACATGGGATTATTAAAAAACAGGTAACATAATGTCATAGGAAAATAATATATGGTAGGATATATATATTATTATGTTATAGATTTATACTAAACTTATATTTATTATACAGGTGGTTTGAACGTGTTCGAAGGAATTCAGGACTTAAGGTAAGGGATTTACGTCTCACTTTTTACTTTTGTGAGACACATGCTATATTCACCAGCTCTTTCTTATATGTGGTGTATATACTTCTCATTGATGTACTTTATGATTATTATAATTAATTTTTTTATATTTAAACATAAAATTTAGGATCTATCTTTTATGGGGTCATGGTTTCAATGTTATTAAAGCTGTAAGTGAATTTTTTCTCAATTTTCATTCATTGAGACACATGTTATGTTACGAACTTATATTCTGTTATGAGGTGTATATACTGTCCCTTTGACATATTATATCATTAATATATTTCTTTTGTAGATATTTTAATATTCATTTAAATTTATTATTTCATGGGTATTATGATTCAATTTGCTATAGTGGTAATATTTTATTGATACAATCTTATCCTTTATCGAGATTATTTGTGATTATGCTTCCATTGATGAAATATTATGATCCAAATCTCAATAATTCTCATGAATTTTATTCTCCTATAATTATTATGGATATATTAAAGTAATTTTAACATTTTCCCACTCTTTTTTACTTATTATAATTAATATTTTTTATGAAAATTCTGCTTTATTCCTCTCTTTAGTTGGAAATCTATTTTCTTTTAAAACTATGTTTTCTAAAAATGTTTTAAAAATTGTTATATTGTTATAAAATGATTTTTATTAGACATTTTACCCATGTTTTACCTTTTTATAAATGATTTTTAAAGGAATATTCTTGTCATTTTCTGATCAAGGCTCTTTTGAATTCTACTAATAATGTGAATGGAATATTTTTTTATGTACATGTCTTGTATGAAATTATCCACCATCATGACCACTACATTCATTGAAGCTTACTTTATATGTTTTAAATAATATTTTTAAAAAATTATTTCAAAATATTTTGTAAATATTTTTATTTTACATTTCTTTTCATAGAAAGTAAAGTTTAAAATGTTTTATGTTTTACAAATAGTTTTTAAATGATTTTAAAATATTGATTTATAAGTTTCAAAGGTTATTTTCAATGAAAAGTATTTCAAACGTTTTTTATATTTTAAAAGTATTTTAAATGTTTTTCAAATAATCCTTTATAATTTTTCATGGTTATTTTCAAAGAAAATATTTTCCAAAAGGTTTTACAATTTAAAAAACATTTTCAAAGTGGCAAGTATGTTTTACTCAGGAAATGTTTTAATTTAATTTTCAAAGATTTATTTATAAGTTTCCAATGTTATTTTCAGAGAAACGTATTTTGAAATGTTATATAAAATTTAATTTCAATAAAAGGATATTTTTATTAATAAATGTTCTAAGTTATCTTTCAAAATCCTTCTCTATAAAATATGACTCCTTTGATATAGTTAATGATTTATTGGGGATATGATTCAATGACACTATCCTTATTCTTTTATTAAATGGGTTATAATTAAGAAGATTTTTTTATGATACCCATTTCTCTTCCATGAGTTTTAACATGATATAATGCTTGTGAAACCTGCTTCTTTTAATGGGTTATGCTACAATGAAATGATTATGAAACCAGTCTCGTTTTCACATGTTATGATATGATGAAATGTTTATGATACACATTTCATTTCATGGTTTATGATATGATGAATGTTTATGATCTTTTGGAACTTGTATGTATGATTTCATTATGTGATGGTTGAGACCTATATCTTCCTCCAATTCATTGGGTAAATATTTATATATCACATGGGATAGAAATAGCTATAATTGGTACTAAACCAAGTACAATGAGATAGGGCTTTCATTGGTGATGGTGGTGTATCCCACCCAGGAGGTGTAGCCGCCTATGCTTGAACCAGACTACATGTTTACAATGTAATGCATAAACCTGATTAATTTTTCACAATGTTATGTATTATGCTGATTATATGTTCACAATGTTATACATGAACCTAATTACATGTTCACAATGTTTCAAGTGAACCTGATTACATGTTAAGAATGTTATTCCTGGACTTGGTTTCATGTCTATAAGTTTATATAAGGGCCTGATTTCATGTCCTTAGCTTAATGAGTGAGCCTTTTCTATTTAGACATGTTCATAATCTTATAAGATGATGTGTATTCTACAACTCTATGTCATATTCCAATGTTATTCTCTCGTGAATAATGGTTATATATTTCCTTATGATTCATGTCTTATGAACTTCCAATCTTAATTCCATGATTTATTCTTATGACCTTTGATATACAGGGTATGGTTTTCTAATTTTATTATCATGTTCCTATACACTTATGCTTATGTCATTATTACATATCTTCCTTGTTTACCCTTATTGAGCATTTGATATCACCCTTTCTTATGTTTCGTTTCCACATGTTATGAATAAAGGTTTTATGTAGGGTATTTATGTGAGGAATACTAAAGGAGAAGATCTTTATGGATGATTTTTGGGATCTTTCACCAAGTTAGAAGATTATGTTTCTATGTTTCCAAATGCACTAAACTATTATGGTTCTTAGACATGTGTTTGTGTAATTTATCGAATATTCATCTAAAAAGATGTAATATCCATGTATGTTAACCCTGGGTTGTTATAATTGGTATTAAAGGAAAGGTTTAGACAACCTTTGGAAACTAGGATGAGAAACATTTAGTGAGATACCTAGGGATATTTCTAAGGATATGTCTAGGGATGTCTCTAAGGATAAGTCCAAATCTAAGTTAAAGTATATGAAAATGTCCTAGAGTTTTATTAAAGGATAGAGTGAGTGGTTTCCTAGAAACACATCCCTATCTAGATAATACAAGTGGAAGTGTCTCTAGAATAGATATACCTAGGAGTAAAAATCCCGAAAACACTGTATTAAGCTAGAATTGATCGATAACTGGTGCATAATAATAGGACTTGCTATACACCTAGTTTGACTCCTGGGGGATATTATATGAAATTAAAAAAATCTTTACGAACCATCATGAAGGATTTAAATAGAATATGACTGTAAATATCTTAGGATAAACCTAAGGTTTCCAAGATTAAATAATAAGAAGTCATGATTTAGACATCCTATAAGTGATGTTTTATGATTAATAGGTTCCCTAATATGATTAGTGTTTCTAGTTCTATGTTTTTAGTTTTAGTTAATGGATGGTAATAGAAGGAACCATGTTAATGAGAAATGTAATATACAATGCAATGATTGTACTCCTAAGAAAATGAATTTTACATGATATAGAATGAAAAAACTCATTACTATGATCACACAAATTTCTCCAGATATGAATCATAGTTAACATCCAAATGAGCAAAGGGGAGAAAAAAGTTCTATTGAGTCCTTTATGAGAAAAATCCCACCTTAATTCAGTGGTTCTACTATCCTATTATTTTCTATGAAATGGATCAGTACCATTGAAAAGATATTTTCTATTATCTAGTGTGTAGAGTATGAAAAAGTAACTCTGTATGTCTACCATATTGAAGGTGAGGCAGATCAATGGTGTAATCTTATTAACAATATAATGAAACAATAATAAATTGACTCCATGAAATGGGATGAGTTTAAAATATTATTTTTCAATAATAACTTTAATTGTATTATATATAAAAAATGGAAAAGGAATTCCTAGAGATTAACTAGAAGGATGGAGAATCCGTTGGTGGCTATGAATAAAATTTTACAAGACTTATAAGGTACTCTTATGGTATTATAATTAAACATGAAAGTAAGGATGACCAATTCTTTGGTGGCTTGAAACCAAATCTCAAAAGGGATTTATCCATAAGGGACTTTGGATTATATGAATAAATCATTATATGTGCACTAAAAGTGGAAATGGAAGTTGGAAAACCTCTTTGTTCTAGTGATAAGAGAAGGAAAATGGGGTTCCATTGAAAATCCTATGATATCTCACTAGGAGGGAAAAAGAAGTTTCAAACTTCTACTTTCCAAAACTATGGGAAGAAGAACATTGGTGAGTTATTGAAAGGAAAAATAATCTATTACAAATGTGGGAAGCCTATCCATCAAGCAAAATAATGTATAAGTGATGTGAATTAGCCAATCAATGAAATGACTAGAGTGAGATCAAAAGAACCCACCAACCACACTTCAATGTTTAAGTGCAACGAGTTTGGGAATTATGTGAATTAATTCTCCAATCCAAGGGATAATATGGATGAAAATACACAACAATCTCTAAGAGAAAAGTAAAAATGGAAATATTATACAATCACAATTGATTAATAAAATAATGATAACTAGGTAACACTTATCCTTCCCTATTTATTTGGAATTTATTATTTTATTTTGTGTGAATAATCCATATGAAAATATTATTGTTAATAATTTTATAAAATTCAATGTGATTGTGTACTTGGATTATAGAATAATGAAATTATATATTCTATTGGTACAAGGATGAACCCAAACTTCCAATAAAATTATTTTTATAAGATAACATCTTATATAAGGAATGAAAAAGCATGTATGTTTTCAATGTGGTTCTATGATGATTTAGGTTATTTCCATGTTTCAAGAGAATAAATGATGAAGGTATTCACATGTTTGGTATGTGACAATCAATATATACTTTATGATATATGGGGTATCAATGTTAAGATGATTTTGAGATATTTAGTGACTTTCTTTCTAATGTTTTGGATTTTTATTTTTCGAAGGGTTACAAGGAGAACCATTTAAGGAATTGTTTAAGTTAAACTTAAAACAAGGCTTGAGAGATTAAAATGTTATCTCAATATATGGGGTTTTATGTGTATTGTATATCCTATTCTAACAATTTTCTTGTGATGATAACTAAATAAAGTTTAAATGACTTTTCATCCAGTTTATGGATCTTATGATCGATTAGTGCAGGAATGAAAAATTCACCTTCATTTTATAGAGTAAAATATAATGTGGAAATTTATTAAGGAACAAATAATGGGTGGGAATGTTCATATGAAATGGAATGAAATCATGTAAGTATATATCCTTTTGAAAATTCTTCAACTTTAGGAAAGTGATCTTAAAACAAAAATGTTATTCTAGTAACATCATTTTTGATGAATCAAATCATACCTTAAAGAATCAATTTTTTTTGGTTTTATGATCATTAACTTTCACTGGATCACCTAATTTCTTGTGATCAGTGATATTTATTAATATATATAATTATTTAAGCTTTTATTTCATGTCCAAATCTTAACTTCTCACCTATGTTCTCATATGTGGAAACCTAATTATGAGTTACTTTGGGTACCTATTATGTTTATAAAATTCCCTTTTAAAGTAAGTTTCAGTATTAATTTTTATGATGTGGATTTTTATGGAAGAAAATTTCATTTATTAAATATTTAATGAACCATAAGAATTTTTAAGAAAAAAATCATTTCAAGGGGGATATAATGTAACACCCCAAGTTTTTATGAATTATTATTCTTTGGATAAATTAAGATTATTTAATGGATTGCATTGCATGATACACTAAGTTAGGAATGATTTATACAAAACACCAAGTTAATAATGCACTACACACAACAATGAGTTAGAATTTATATACACACATCACTAAGTTTGACTTGTTTTACAAAAAATAATGAGTTTAGCTCACATTACATGAAATATAGAGTTTAAACGAAACATGTTATACTATTAAAATATTATCATTTAATATGGTAATTATCACATAGAAGTTGGAATAAAGGGTATGAATAAGATTGACTAAACTATAAAAATATTTTTTATAAATGTTTATAAAATTAATTCTTTGGTAACCAATTAATAATAAATGAAAATAAACCCCTTTTAAAAAAAAGAAAAAATATTTTCCTGAAAAAATATTTTTATTCACCCAAGTGTGTTTTATATCAATAAATTAACCAAATAATTTTTTAATAATTTAAATAAAAATTATATATTATATAACATTCATATTAATTTTTTTTCTATATAATATAAAAGAATAAATCCAATTTTATGCATAAAAACTGGTTTTTTCAAAAAAAGTGATTTTTCACCTTTTAATGAAATAATCAATTTAAAACTAGGGTTTGAAGCTTTTAGAAAATTAATTTTATAAAATAAACTTATTTTTTGAAATAATAATATAAAAATTAACTTATGGTGTTTTTTTAGAAAAGTTTCATTTTTTGATGGATAGTAGAAAATACTAGATGTTAATTAAAAACTACCTTTTTTGTTTAATTTATTAAGTAGAAAAATTGTATTTTAATTTTTTTAAAGTATATGTAGATCAATTATAAATATAAAAATAAAATTTGGGTAATTTGAATCAATTTCATATTGAAATTATATATAATAACATTTCAAACATTTGATCATTTTTCACTTTAAAAACCCATTGCTTCACCCCATCTATAGAATTAAGATTAAATTAATTTCTGACACTTATGTGAATTGAATTTTGAAAAATGGATTTCATATTTAGAATAATAATAATTTATAATTAATAAAATTAAAAACTTATTTTTTTACCAAAAGGATTAGTGAAATCAGTTAAAATTAATTAAAGTGATTAAGAGGAAAACGAGTTTACCAAGGGACTAAACTTTAAACTTAAGTGGTAAAATGACCTAGAAACATTTAAAAAACCTATTAGATGACCATATTTATAACATATTCCCTATTTTATTTTAACAGGATCATTATGGGAGGCAATTTATGTAAGGGAGACCTCCCAATAGTGTTTACATTTTTGAATTTACAAGTTTTCCCCTCACATCCCTTATAAATGACCACCAAATCTCCCCCTCACTTCACACTGATCAAGAACTTTTTATGGGATATTAACTATCCAAATATCTTCCAAAATTTCATCCCCTAATCATATAATATTTAATTTGGGCTGAAACCTAACCAAAGGAGGTCTTTGGTGGAAACGAAATGGAGATACCCGAAGAAGAGGTAACATTCATCAACAAACGTTTTTATTTTATTTATTCCGAAAACCCATTATTTTTTTATATCATGATTATATAATTACATAAATATATTATATGTACTTATATGTTTTTTTAATGTTATGACCTAAAAATTCACACACTTCCATTAAATAGGTTACATAATCCTTATTTGTGTGTACGACAAACTACTTCCCTGTGAACTGATGTCGTTAGTTTTTCCGTTACCACCTTTAATGGTTGGGAATAATAATAAAATAAAATTTATATATGATATATATTATATTTATAATTTATTTATTCCTTTTTAATTATTAAATAACACATACCTTCAATCTTTCCATTTTGTGGTAGTACGATAACGTTGTTCATCTGTACGACAGACTAGTGCCTCGTGAAGTGTTGTGATTCATTCAAGTGTTACATGGAATATATTAAAGATGTTTTTAATAAAAAATGTGATATATATTAAATAATAGTGATACTATAATGATTATATATATATATAAATATATACCATTTACATTCTTTATTTCTATATGAAAATAAAATAGAAATTGTATTCATGTGTACGTATGGCCTTCCATCTCCATGAACAATGTATTTATTTTCCTATCCCTAAATTTCATGGGATACTATAAATACTTATATAATGAATATATATTATATTTATATCATGTTTTACATTCTTTAAATTATCAAATTATGATTAAATTAAGGGGAATGAAAATAATAAGTCAAAACTTATATGAAAAACAAAGTGGTTATTACCCGAAACATAACCTTAACATTGGGTTGTTAATAAAAAAGTAAAACAAAGTCATAATGAAATCACATATGGTAGGACATATATGAATATGGTTTTCTTATAGATTTATAATAAACTTATATTTATTATACATGAGTTTCTAGCGTGTATTAAGGAAGTCAAGACATAAGGTAAGGGATTTACGTATGACTTTTTACTTTTGTGAGACAAATTCTATATTCACCACATATTTCCTATATTTTAAGTATATAATGCCAATTAATACCATTTATGATTTTTATACTTAAATTTTTTGGTATTTACACATCCATTTTAGTATATCTCTTTCATGGGGTTACAGTTTCAAAGTCACCAAAGCGGTAAGGGAATTTTGTCTCAATTTGCCTTCTTTGAGAAACATGTTATGTTATGAAGCTATATTATTTTACGAGGTGTATATAATGAACCTTTTAAATGTTATATAATTAATATAATTATTATCATGATATTTTAAACTTTATGTAATGTTATTATTTTATGGGGATTATGATTGATGTTACTACAATGGTAAGATTTTATTGTTACAATCTCATAATTTATCGAGATTGCTTATGATTATGATTCTATTGATGCAATATTATGATATATATCTCAAGAATTATCACAAATTTTACTATACTCTAGTTATCCATAATAAATTCAAGTAATTTTACCATTTTCAATCTTTTGTACTTAAGTAAATTAATAAAATGTATTTAGGAAAATACTTCTTTATTTCTCTCGTTGGTTGGAAATATATTTTTATTTCAAAACCATGTTTTCTAAGAATGTTTTGAAAAATGTTCTATTATTTTCCTCTGATTTTTATAATACAATTTTACACATATTTTAATTTTTTTAAAATATGATTTTTAATGGAATCTTATTTTCATTTTCAGATCAACACTCTTTTGACTTCTAGGAACAATATAAAAGGAATCTTTGTTTTTATATATGCATCATGTATAAAATTATATTCCATCATGAAAAATACATTAATTAATCTTTAATTTATATGTTTTAAAGAATATTTTCAAAATAAAAAGTTTTATTAAATTTTTGGAAATATTTTTATTTTAAATTGATCTTTAAAGTAAGTAATTTTGAAAATGTTTTATGTTATAAAAAAAGTTTTTAAATGATTTTCAAATATTCATTTATATGTTTCAAAGGTTATTTTTAAATAAAATTATTTCAAAGGTGTTTTTTGTTTAAAAATTATTCAAATGGTTTTAACGACATCATTTATATATTTTCAAGGTTATCTTTAAATAAAATGGTTATCAAAAGGTTTTATGTTTTAAAAATAATTTTTAAAAGAATAAAGTATATTTTACTGAAGAATTTTTTTTCAATGAATTTTCAAATCTCTATTTATAATTTTCAAATGTTATTTTTAAATAAAATTATTTTGAAAATGTTTTATGAAAGTTATTTTTAAAGAAAGGCTATTTTACATAAGAAATGTTCTAATTGATATTTCAAAATCCTTCTCCATATAAGATGAAATCATTTGATATTGTTTATTATTTATTAAGGATATGATCCAAGGACACCATTATTATTTGTTCTTTAAATGATTATATTTAAGATGATTTTTATGAAACCTATTTATCTTCCATGGGTTATAACATGATACAATTCTTATGAAACCCACTTCTTTTCATAGGTTATGCTATACTGAAATGATTACGAAGCCTTTAACTTTTTCACAAGTTATGATATGATGAAATGTTTATAATAACTATT
Organism: Viscum album; assembly: GCA_963277665.1. Classification (NCBI taxonomy): domain Eukaryota; kingdom Viridiplantae; phylum Streptophyta; class Magnoliopsida; order Santalales; family Viscaceae; genus Viscum; species Viscum album. The sequence continues at coordinate 740,254,602 of OY728138.1, read as the reverse complement.
TATATTCAATGGTTTGGATATGATGAATGTTTATGATATTATGGAACAATATGTATGATTCAATTATGTGACGGGTGGGACCTATATATACCTTGAATGCATAGGGTAAAGGTTTATATATCTCATGATATACACATTGATGGAAAAGGGAGTGAACCCAGTACATTAAGACTGGGATGCCACTAGGGATGGTGGTGTGTACAACCTGACATCTATAGCCACCAATGAATAAACATAATTACATGTTCACAATGTTATGCATGATATTGATTACATGTTCATAATTTTATGTGTGGACCTGATTACATGTTCAAAATATTATACCTAAACCTGATTACATGTTCACAATGTTATGAATGAACCTGATTACATGTTCACAATGTTATGCATGGACATGGTTTCATGTCTATAAGTGTATGTGAAGGCTTGATTCCAAGTCCTTAACTTAATGAGTGAGAAAACTTCTATTTACACATGTTCACAATGTTTTAAGATGATGTGTATGCCACAAGTGTTATGCCCTCATGACTCATGGTTTTTATTTCCTTATGATTATTGTCTTATGAACTTTCAATCTTGATTCCATGATTTATGGTTATGATATTTGATATGAAGGGTATGGTTATCCAATTTTATACTTATTTTATCATACACTTATTATTATGTCATGATTACATATCATCCTTATTTACCCTTTCTAATAATTTTAGATCACCATTTCTTATGTTTACTTTATCCAGGTTATAAATAAATTTTTTAAGTGGGGTATGCTTGTAAGGAGTACTGAAGGGGAAGATCGTTATGGGAGATGTTTAATATCTTTCACCAAGTTAGAAGATTATTTTTCCATGCTACCAAAGACACTAAACTATTATAGTCCTCAGGTATGTGTTTGTTTAATGTATTTAATATTCATTTAAAAAGATATAATATCCATGTATATTAACTCTGATTTTTTATAATTATGATGATAATATTTTTATAAAACCAGTTACTTTTTCTATGGGTTATGATATGATTATTTTATATAATGATTATGAAATCCATTTCTTTTCCATGGGTTATACCATGATGAAATGTTTATAAAACCTATTTCTTTTTCTTAGGCTGTGATATGATGAATATTTTATGATCTTGTGTCACAAATTCATTATGTGATCGGTGGTCCAAGAATTATATATCTCATGAATACATTGGATAAATATTGATATATCATCAGATAAAAAGGACTGGAATAGAAAATGAACCTAGTTCAGTATGTTAATCTATCCACTATGACAGTCTTATGAGTGAACCTTGAATTCTACGAAGGTTTAGGGAGTGAACCCAATCAACCATGATAGTTGTGGAAATGAAACTTGACTACTAAGGAAATGATTTTATGTGATTATGTGTATGAAAAAAATATATGTATTATGCTAATGTTATGTTCTCATGGATTATGTAAATTTATTCCTTTATGATACACATTTGATAAACTATTAATATTACTACCATGACTCAAATTATTATCTATGATATGTAGGGTATTATTTTAAAATTTTATGATCATGTTCTCATACCCTTATGATCATATTACACTTATGTGATCATTGAAATCTCCTTTTTTTACCATTACTAAGCTTCCAAGATCACCCTTTATTATTTTTCCTTTCTACAAGTTATAAAGAAAGGTACTAAGTATTATATGTCTTCTAAGGGTGATAGTTATTAATTACATTGTGAAAGATAACTTAGTTCACTTTTGAACAAGTTTCTTATGTGTCTAAGTTTCCAATGGAACTTGAACTATATGATTATGTCATGGATTATTATGTAATGTAATTAATATTTATATATTAAGTTGCGATATCCATGTATTAAATTTATGGGTCACTATAAACAATAAGACTCATAGTGATTATAATTCTTGACTCTTACAATACTTCTCTTAACAAAATCATATTATACTTTTATTGATAGCTTCAAAATATTATCACAGCTCCACACCATGATCTCCACACATATCTTGAGTTACATAGGTTATACGAAGTCCCACCATATATATGAAAGTGCGACTTTGAATGTAACACCCCATATATATGGATGGGTTTGGATTTCTAAGTGAAATTTGAATTTTCAAACTAGTTAACAATTGGTTTCAAGAACCAGGGTTCAGGGGAACCATACAATAGTTTATACCTCACAAAGGGGGTATTTTTGGATGAGTTTTTGGGGATTAAAAGTGGATTATTGTATAATAAAGTTAGTATAGTAAATACAAGTGGTTTGGGCTACAACCTATAGCCATTGACCAACTACTCACAAGTAATCGTATAGATGATGGTTAGGCCAGCGATCTTGCTAGCTAGTAGGTGTAAACCAGTATATTGGTGTCCTCCACCTATTTTCTGACCATGTTTTTAAGGAAAAAATTACAATTACCCCCTCATTTTTTATATGGAAATAACCTATTTTCCTTTGACTTGTTTATACCAAGTAGACCTACCCCTCCTTTCTCTTAGTTTCCCCTTAATGTGAGGTGATCATAGGTGTATATTCTTAGAGACCATTTATAAGTTTCTCTTCCTAGTGATATCCTCTCGTCTCCTCCTCGTCTCTTCCAAATTTTTGGTTATCCCAATTAGGTATTTTTGAGATTATTTTTGAGGAGGATGGTTGAATCATATTTAGATAATAGGTATTTCATGTGGCTTTTCTTGAGGATGTCTCAAGATAATGTCTACATGCCGTCTCTCATTGTTTCGGTGATGGTATATCACAATGTGATTTTTTATAGGGTTTTGATAAAAATTAATTATCTTTTATTATAGTTTTGGTTTCAAATTATAGGGCTCTAGCCTGAGATAGTGCTCAAGGCTTGGAACAAACCTTGGGGGGAGGGTTGGTCTCAGTTTTTTTGTTTCAGGAGAATATAATGATTTTATTCATTTATTACTTATGTGTTTGGAGTTGGTTTATTATTTTTAAGTTTTTAATTAATTATAATATTTTATAATTAATTATTTTTTTCATTTGGATGTGATATATTCCTACTAGTGGTTAAATTTTGGCCGTTAGTCTTTGATGATCTTGGGTAGTGGGTTACTAGATTAAGAGTTTAAATGAAAAGGATTTTTAAATGAAGTAGGTGCCACTTAAATTTAACCCATATTCACAAATATTTTTTTTATGTTTATAGGTGTGAATCGTGCCAAAATTTTTATACATATACTTAAAAGTAACTAAATGACCTTAGTTTAATTAAATATTTAAAAATGATGTACCTTGGTTAAATGCTACCTTTATTATCCCATGAACTATATAAAGGGATAGTTTTATATGGGGTGACCTTAGTTGGGGTTTTAAACCCAAAATTGGCTAGGGGTAAGAAATGTTTATTTATGTTAAAATGTTAAATGAGATTTATAAATTGAGTTGATGGTGGAGAAATAGAATTTCACAACCATCTATAATTTTTGACTGGGTTGAACTTTTGAATTGGACCAAGTGGATTGCACGTGTTAGATGGTAAACAGATTTGACCCTTTAAATGAATATGTTAAATGATGGAATTGGTTAAATATAGTTCCAATAAGAATCCTATAAGGCTTTTTCCTTTATATATCATGAATAGAATCCTGTTTAATTAATTATTAGGGAAAAAATAAGGATTTTATGATATGATGAGTTAAATTTATTAAGGAAACAAACTCTAATAATGGTTATGGTGATTGGTGTATGGGTTTATCTTTTGTGAATGATTTTTATGAGTGAAATTCATTGGGTTTGATCACTTGTATTCAATTTTGGATCCTAAATTTGTGGAATTGCTTGAGTGAGATTAGATTCTTTTAGGGGAATCACTTGAACTCAATGGGAGGATGCCTAATTAGATTCAAGGATATCTAAATCTAAGGAATGTCATAATATACATTGGATTACATACTGATTCATCATTGTTAATGCTTTGGGGAAGATCCCCCTTGGACTTAGGTGATTTATTGTATGTTGAATTTTATAGATTAACTCCATTGACTCCCTTAGGGTACCCTTATGAATACCACTAGAAAATATCCTAGGATTTGGCTTGATTGAACAAGATGGAATGCCATGAGTGTAAACCTAGATTATGGTCCAACCTAATACTTTAAATTACTTATACACATGGTTCTTTGTATTTATTTTAGGGATTTCCATGGGTAGATTCCTTATATTATCTTGGTTGAAACTAAGATTAATTCTATAGAATTTGGATGGTTTGGTTAGATATGAACGTCTGGTGGAGCCCTCGAAGATTCCCATGTGATTCTTGACTATTGTATCCTCAACTTTATACCTCATATCCAGTCAATATATGTTGTATATCATGATTAAAGACTCGTTGGTAATGGATGAAGTAGGTATTGACCAATTTAATGTGTCACTGTGGAGTGCCAACATTAATGGGTGTTTTAATGCCTTTTTATTTTAATTGTTAATCTAATAAATATTATTATGTTAAATGATAAATGTTTATTGATTTCACTTATTCATGCACTTTGATATAAATTGGTTATTTTAGGGACCCCATTAGTGGTGGACTGTTGAGTTGTACTCACAGCTTGCTTGAGCTTCCATGGGACTTGGGTACCTAAGAAGATACTACTTTCATACATGTTGGGGATGAATCCTAGGATGGATCATGAGAGTTGGGATCAAGATAAGACTTAGAAAATTTTTAGGTTCTTTCTGGTTATGCCTTTTAGTATTCCATGTCTTTTGTTTAGTATATTGATGTATGCATATCTGACATTGTATATGGTACATTTCATTTTATCATGGGTTATTTATTTATTTATTATCTCCAACTTGAATGTTGTTCCACATTTTTATTTTATGTAGATATAATTGTTTGTTTTAATATTTAGTCTATTGGGTTCACTTTGATATGAGAGTATATTCTCCACACCATACAACTTTAGACTCGGACTTTCATTTGACAGACTCTGGTGTATGGGGAGGTAAACTTGAGGTACTATAGTGACCATTAGTGTGGGCATAGATTATTGGTCTCGGGCTGCGAGGCATTACAAAATGGTATCAAATGTTTTTTTTGTCTTACTATTTTAGATAGTGGACAAGAGAGTAGGAATGTGTTAAAACATGGTATAGATCCTATTCCTAGGATTAACAACCCCACATATGAGAAAATTCCATGTTTTCAAGGATGGGATTATTATTTATACTCTTTGATTTTACTATCAATCTGATTTATCATTGAGTGATACACTTGATTATGAGGTTACATATTTATGGGTTTTTGTCTCTTGGAATGGTATGGAAAGAGAGGGTATGTTAATGCATAATATCAGGAATGTAGGATTCACAAGTCATTTTCATGGTTTCCTATGATTGGTTATCTAATTACATGGAATATGACTTGTTTTAATTATTTAAAGTTTCTATAAACATTAATATAGTGTTTTATTGTATAAGTGAATGGTCGAATCTTACTTAACAGATCCTCTAAATGAAAAAAGAATGTTTTGATATTATTGTTTCTTCATTATCATGATGACTTAGTTAATTAAAATTCCCATTAAATCCTAAATATAATTTTCATCTATAACATGTAAATGACCACTTATTTTCCCAAGACTCAGCTATGGAAAAGTATGGGTTAAATTAAAAGGTTGAAATTAATTTATGCGATGATTAAAATTATTATTACATGTTGTCATCTAAATAAAATTCCAAGTACAATTTATAAAGTTTTTTCCTCTTTAACTTTTACTTGAAATTTCATTTATCTGATCTTGTGTTATGATAATTTCATGTCATTATAACATGGAAAATAGAAAAGGTGTAATGCTATGAATCCTTTATATATATATGATGTGAAACTAGTTGGTTCTTGGTATTTACCATGTGTAGGGGTGGTTGGGGTTAGAGAAAACCCATGTTTTGAGGCTTTATTTTCTATGGTGTATGGGATGGTGAAATACCTTGCCTTTTGTAGCTTCAGTTAGACTTGTGGCCTTTAATTGTCATTCAAAGTGATAGCTTGTAACCCTAATGTTTTATGCTTGAACTAGAAGTTAGAGTGTTATAATAGACTCAGACCTTTATGTGAGACCCTATAGTGAGTGTTGACATGGAAGATATCATGTGACCTTGGATAATCACTCTATTAGAATCCAAAGCATGGGAGGTTCCTAGGGATGTGTGCTTATAGGCCTATGAGATTCTTTATGAAATAATGTACATACATGATAATCTAGGCAGTTATGTGGTGGGTTGGAAATGATGTTCCTATGTATAGGAACACCCATGAGGGGTGTTTATTAGTGTGAATAGGAAATTTTTTTGTGTTCTTGTAATGTAAAGCACCCTGGGTGATGGTGAATTAATAGAATATTTTATTTTTGTGTATATCACCATCCAGGTTTCTGAAATTTTAAACTTAAGATGTTCCTTAAAGAATGAGGAAATAGTGTAAGTGAACCCCTATGGGACATTGGGATAAAGATCAGGTTATGAGTGGTCATGTAAATGGTTTTGGCTTGGTGGTGGCCTCTAGTTTTATAATGGCACTATGTGTGCTCTATACTTGGTGGTATGGGCATGAGGGGGAGGATTGGATTGTGTCTTGGGTGTGTGAGCTGAGTTTTGGTAAGACATGAATCAATGGAGCTTAAGTCTGGTCCTTGTGTTGGGATGCGCTATGGCATGAAACAATTGAGAAATTATGGAATCTTGGAGACAAACATGCATTGGGGAGGTGTTTTTCCATTTGGATTGTGGTTTCGGTGATATGGTAGGGTATGAATAAGATGGTTAATGAGTAAACAACCATGTGTGGGCATGAGATCGCTTAAGTTTGATAAGAGGCTTGTAATATTGGTGTATCATGTATTCTTGGTGATAATTATGATTATCTAGTGGTGAGAGTGAGAACGTGGATAGATTATGTGTGATGAAATAGATGATCTAGAGTTTGAACTTTGATAGGAGTGTCAGTGGTTTATGGTGATAATAAAAGATAATGTATTTGAAGGAGCGATACATGTGTGGTTATGAAGTGACCCATCTGGTTCAGTTTTCTAGGAGCAATAGAGGATGATCTTGATGGTGTAGATTACACCATCAATCATTTAAAGGTGTGAACCTCATTTTCAGTGGTTTTTCCAGCCATATCCTTGGCTCTTGTTCTTGTAATTGGAAGTGAGTAATGTTTTTTATTTCATAGTGTTTGTCATGGATGAGTAGTCTCATCCTAGTTTTGTATCATGTTTAGTGATGGATGGATCATCGGAAATAAATATTAGGAAATGGTTTTTTGATACAATGACAAAGATATTCTTATGATGGGGAGTAAGATTTCGGTCTTGGTGATACAAGACTCATGTGGGGGGGACTATGGGTTTGTGAAATCAATCAATGCATGTTTGTATTGGTGTTTTGGTATGATGGGTATATGAAGTCAAATCCAATTAAATCCTTGATTAATTCTAGGTATGGACTCATAAGTGACATCGCATAGGGTTTACATATTGGATACAGGCCTAGGATTCATTGAGGTGATTTGAACATGATCTAGTTAGTGGTGCATCAGTGCTTGTGGTATGGATTAATGGTGGGAATAGATGATTGATGGTTCAACCATGGAATGTTTCTATAATTGGGTTACATACATTGATGATAATATTCTCATGATCATGGGATATCTTTAGGATTTACGACATCATGGTTGTATGGGTTAATTACACATTAGTGTATGAACTCACGTAGATTTGGGAAAGGTTAGTTAGAGGAGGTTCAACTTTCATTCTAGCATGTGTTTAGATGTGTTCAGCTTTAAACCATAGTGGGTGCATCATTTTGGGTACAATGGGTTAGTTTTAGTCATTACATGAGGCCTTTGAAGAAAAAGAGTGGCTTCTGGAGTGGTTATTGTATGATGGAGGTTCATCTGGTTGTTTTGGAATTTTCAAAATAATGAGGGGTGTTGGTGTTCGACTGAGGGTTTCACAAATGTTGGGCATGATGGTTTTGGAACTACATCTATGGGATTCATTGGAACATATAGATCATGTAATGATAGACAGTTTCAATGGTGGTGGGTGTCATGGATTGGAATTGGCCTCCTTTATCTTAATAATATGGTAGGGATACCACAAGCTTGGCCGAAAGTTGGATGAAAACACCTCAGGTGTCTCGAGGAATATGGGTGAAAGTGAGCTTTATCTTGGTGTTTCAATAATTAATTCAAGTGATGGATTGTGTGATTTAGTTATTTAATCTTTCAAATTTAATATGTTCTTTGGTAGTGCATTGAGAATTCAAATTTTAGACATGGATGTTGTGTGTGATTTGATGACCAAAGTAAGTTGGAAGATCCTTTTGGGTGACCAAACGTACTTATTAGGGATTAAAAGTGTTATGGGTGATGGTTTTTAACTATACCTCCATACATACAAGTTCATATTTCAAAGATAAATTTTAATTTTCAAACTAGTGAATGTGTTGTTTCAAGAATAGAGGTTAGAGAGAATGTTAAGATGGTTTAGATCCCTAAAAGGGGGTGGTGTTGGATGAGGTTTCAGTGTCAAAAGGTGTCTGAGAGTATCATGAAGACACCAAATGTAGGTGGGGTGTCCCATGATGCATTCTGAAATCCTCATCTAGCCATTAGTAAGCCACTAGTTGGACAATGGCTAAGATAGAGGGCATGATAGCTAGTAGGGGTCCACCAACTAGTCAGTGGAGGATGTCAGTGGCATGATCCACTATCTAAATTCATCAGCCAGTTGGTGGTCTTCACCCACTAGTTGGTGGTGTTTTTAAGGGGTATAATTAAAATTCTACCCACTAGGTTTTTTGAGTACTAAACTCTATTTATCTATTTTTTAACTCATTTAGACCAAAGATACCACCCCCTCCCTTATCTTGGGTTTACCTTCACAAGGGGTGTTCTTGGGTTCCATTTCTTGGTGATCCTTACTAATTTTCTCTTTTAGGTGATCTAATCTCCTATCCTCTTTGTCTCTTCATAAATTTTGGTTATACTAATTATGGATTTTATAGTAGATTCCATTAGATTATGGTGGAATCATCCTGATATGATGTGTATTTAGTGTATATTAGCTTGATGATGTCCTAAGAGAATGTTTTCATGACTTCACCCATCATTTTGGTTAATTTATGGATTTATGTGAGTTTTCAAGGGGTTTGAGTGAAATTAATTATATTGTATAATGGTCTTGGTTATAGATGAAAGTGATTTGACTTGAGGTAGTTATTGGACCTTGGTAGGGACCTCCGGAGGAGGGTTGGTCTTTGCTCCAGTGCATCGGGAGCATCTAGTGGCATCTTATTCCTCTATAATTATTTCATTCTTGATTTCCTAAATTTATCATGTGCATGATTTGATTCATTTAATAACATTTAATGGATCCCATATTAATCATTTTCCTCATATATAATGAGGAATAATTTTTATTTTCACATCAAAAGGATCTATAATAAAATATTCACTTTAGAAAACTCCAATTTAATGCACCTTTATCTCAAAATATCTTAATCATAAAAAGTGATTCCACACTGTTTTACTCAAGTAACTTCCTATAAATTATCTTATCAAACTCTGAAAATAATAAAATTAAAAACCACTACTTGAATTTTTTTTGAGTTGTAGATAAATCATACAAAAATTAGGGATGTGACTTTGTTGTATAATCATTGATCATACCACACAATAATTATTATTTTATAGATTCCTAAAATATATAAGTATTCATATTTATAAATTATTTTAAAAATTACTAGACTCTAATCTTAGTAATTCATGAAAAATTGAACATTAATAGATGAAAATAATGTAGGCTTTGATAAGTAACATCTTGAGGTTCAATGGGTTTTCAACAACATTAGTCATTAAAACCTGATTTTTTTTTCTAAATTCAAGAAATAAAATTTTTAGTTCTTCTAATTTCAATATATTCTAAAAAATATTGGATAATTTATTCTCTTTGATTTATGATCTTTTAAAATTGATGAAAAACACACACAAAATTAGATTTTATTTCCTCAGAATTTAAAAATTCTAGAAACTCCCTTTTTCATGTTTCTTTAATCTTCCTTTTCTAAGGATGAAGATCAACCGAAATTTTTATTAAATCTTATATCATACAAACTTCAATATTTATGTAATATTTGAATCATTTAAGTATATATTCAGTATTATCTGAAATTATATTCTACTTCAGAATTTGAATACTTAAAATTTGGAAATTTTTCACCAAGTAGGTATGGGAAATTTGATTACATGAATTTTAGTTTGAATACATGGACTTGGATACATGATAAATTCAATTATGTAGTGAGTTATATATCATAATCTAGATATATGGTGATCCTATTATAATTTTATTACATAGTTCTTCATTTAATTATGTGGATCTAAATTTGAATATGTAGAAGACTTTGGATATGTGAAGTTTGGATACACCACAGAACCCCATACCAGTGGAATTTGACTACATCACTGAATTTGGATACATCAGGATTAAAATTTGAAAATATTTTCTTACATGGTGAATTAAAATACAAGGAGTTTACTAAATTGTATGAATTCATATACACAGTGCATTGGGCAACCTAGTTTCACATATATGGATCTTAGACTATTGTAATTTTTCTAGAATTACATTATTTCAAACCAAGGATCCTCCAATCCATTTAGAGATATTATTAACCACTTAAAAACACATCACAATGCCTTTATAAATTTATGAAGCTATCTAAAGCATTTAAAAATGATTCCCAATAACTTTTGGGGCATATAGACTCATATATTTGAGTTCTTTTATATCACACTCTAAATTCCATCACTTAAATATAGGATTGGACTTTATCCAAGTTTATTTCAACACAATATTTAAGAGCCTTTATACACATGTACATTGGGATGGATTCACCATAGATTTAATGATTCAATATCCCCTTAGACTATCTTTTCACATTGAAAACATTAAATCCTTCAAGTTTGTAACAATGACCAACACTTTTTCTATTAATTTTTTTAAACAGTACTTCCAACTATAGTACATATCATTCACATAAGTACTATGTCATTCAATCATTTGATATTATAGGATGTTACTCAAATATGTCAATCCATATCTTAAATTAACATAATCTCTTTACTTATTATATTGTCAACATATCTGATTCACTTTTTATTTCTACTAGAAGCATCTTAATTATCCTATGTAATGTATGGATACACCAATACATTACCCATGCATCCTTGCTAACTATAGATATGAACATATATAACAAAAAAACACAATACAAATGGAACTTCATTCCACCCTTTAGATATGTTGTCAATAATTTGAACTTAAAAACACTTTAGATTCATTTAAAAGTCTATTAAATGTTATATTTTCGTATCCCCCTTAATGGTAATAAATAAAAAGGCTGAAAAGTTTTTTATCTATCTTTCTGATATGGATTCAATTATAATAGCTGCACAAGGAGGTATTCCAAATTATTTTAGAAATAATCTTCCCCCTATTGATTTCACAATCACTTTAGAGAAGGTAGGTACCATATAATTATTTTTAGTGAGTAATCAATTAATCACTCTAAGTCTACTTGGGAATTATTATTTTAGAAAAGAAGATTTCATAACCTAGACACAAAAAATTTCCATTATATTTATTAATGCAATTCCATCTTAATTTTTCAATTATCAGGGGATGTACAAATCATATTTTTAAAAACAATTTAAACCTACCCCTATATTTAGAAGACACATCAAAACGTTAAAGTGAAAATAAATTGATTTCACTATTTTTTTAGAAAAAAACTCCCCATTAATAAATACAAAAAGTATATACCATACCTAGGAAATTAGAGTGAATATCATACCTCACACTTCAAAAATGTTGGGAATGAACATTTTCTAGTTTTTATGTATTTAAAAATCTTCTTTAGCCATTAATTTTTTAGTTGATCCCCCTCAAGGGGATCACTCCAAACTTTATCACCATGGGAGTTTTATTCTAGAAATAAGGTCTATGGAATTTTGATTATTGTTGAAACTGATACCAATTGGAATTTACTTTGTAAAAAAATAGTTCGTTATAACTTCAACATCAATTCCTTATCTAAAGTACAATTATTAGAATGTGGGAATCATGTTTAATTCATTATATTGTCAATTTTGGAACTAAGGTTGTGGCTTCTTTGACAACCCAAGTGCTTTTTTCTTTAAAGCTTTGAAATTTCTATCCGTCTTAATGATTTCATAATTCTTCACTTTTTATATTTTTACTTTGCTGGAAAGAAAAGTATTATTATCATTTATAACTTGATTCTTATCCAGAGTAGCTTATTTTATTAAGATATAATAATAGATTCATTTTTTATTCTTTATCCATCTTCCTTTCTTTGTCCAGCTCCCGACCTAGATGCCACACATTGGTGCCTCAAGTCGATTCACTATGTGACCTCAAACATGCCTCCCCATATGTCAGAGGCTTCTGACTAGCTGTAAGGGTTTAATATCAATCATGGGGTGACTATACCATCTTTATCATTGTAATACCATGGAAGAAATAAAATATAATAATGAAGTGATATATCCAATAACCAAAGAAACCAGTATCACATAATGACTAAAACAAGAAATACAATATTCAAAACTAAACAATAGATATGTCATACTAATTACTTGTCAAGTGTCAATATGAAAGAACCAAAAGTAAATAAATACATTGAAAACTACCAATAGGGACCCGAAACCAAGTCTGGTTCCCTCATCCATGCTCTATCCCAACTCATCCATCTAAAACATGTCCCTTTGTATTAACCTATCCTGAAACCATGAAATCTATTTGGGCACCAATCATGAATCCTAAGTAGAGTGCTAGTAAAAATAAGTTGGCCATAACCAATGAAATATAAAAAATATCTAGTGAATAACAATGTATGAAGTTTTATAAAGAATAAATTACAAAAAATAAAGTAAATAGTTTACATTTATTCAATTACTATTTATTTAACCACATAGACCATTGAGTTCCGAAGGACACTCGAACTCTCAATACCAGCTTCAACCCATCCTAGAGTCTGATCCATATCACAATACCATGGTTATCATTTATAATTTCATTTCACATTATATCATGGAAATTTGGAACTGTGGCCCAATTCTAACTCATGGGTGTAGAATGTCGAGTCTAACACCCTATGGGTATTTAGAGTCTGAGTCCCTTTCCCACATCTTAATAATCATTATGGTATTTTGATGTAGAATTACCTATCAAATACCCATTTATTAATTTATAAATTTGGGTTTTTTATATAGCAAACCATGTCCCACAAATTAATATCAATATTTATCTCTATGGGATTTTGATGCAGTATACCATGTCCCACACACTAATATCAAAATTTATCACTATGGGATTTTGATGAGACAAACCATTTCCAACACATGAATATCACAAAACCACATGTATCCTAATATTACATGTATTAAAATTTCACAATCACACCATTCCATTAATTAATTCACCAATTAATTAATCCAATTTAACTAATTGAATAATCAAAACAATCTATTAATTAATTCATCAATCAATTAATTTATTTAAAGAATTCTAGAATCTCAACAATCCCATTAATAAATTTAAAAATTAATTAATCCAATTCAATTGAATATTTAAATAATTCTATTAATGAATTCAATAATTAATTAATCACATAAATTTCATTAATTAATTCAAAAATTTCCCTATAAATAATTAAATAATTAATTATACTAATTCAATAAATTTCATAGTCACAACAATTCTCATTAATTAATTCAACAACTAATTAATCCAATTTTAACAATGTCAACATCCCAAATTTCACAATCCCTTAATTAATTAATTTATGAAATTAATTAATTAAATTTAATATATTTAATTGATAATAATCTAATATAAATTATATAGTTACATAAACATAATTGAAATCAATACTTTTTGATTGGAATAATGCACCATTACCTCAAATAGTTGACGAATGATCAACCATCAAAAATTCCCCAAATTGATGCAGGAAGGTTAATCCCATGACGAAGAATTATATATTTAATCAAATAATAGAAACAAGATTAAATAGATCATGATCCATCAAACCTATATTTATATATAAAACCAGTAGGAGAAAATATCCCTCTTAAGGATGATAGAAACAAGGGATAGAGGAAGTAAACCACACAGGATTATGATCTCTTATTGGTAGGGGTGAATATCTTAAATCAGGGATTCAAATCATCAATAATGGATGTTGGGAGCCTTAGTAATTCATTCAGGAGTCTAAAAAAATTATTATATCAATTAGGTATGATTTTGGTCAAATTGGGGTGAAGTCTGGGGGGGTCCGGATTTTAAAATCTAAATTTTGGGTTATTTAAAACCCCCACACACGGTTTCCTGGGTAGGGGCACACAGTTTGAAAAACCATGAAGTTTATCTTTACCCCTCTTCTATCTGGGGGGGGGGGGATTTCTCCTAAGAGGGTTCATGATTTGAAAACCATGCTCTATCCACGTAAATATCATCTTTTTAGGTTCACATAGATCACTAGACCGGGGTACATGGTTCGGGAAAACCGTGTTCTAACTATGCAGTTCCTCTTCTCCTCCCAATTTTGTTAAATTTAACTCAAAAAATCTCCATGAAATCAACAAAAAAAATTAATCAAAAGAATGGAAAATATTACCTATAAACAATCTTGATACATCTCCAGAAAAGGTCCGGATCTTACAAGATAATCATTCCATATGATCAAAATATCATTTGTCTCATGTAACTCCTCCCGTTTTGGTGTGGAATGCTTCTTTGTAGAAGTATATTTTTACTAGGGACCAATAATTCTTTCCCTTTATCACTAGAAAACATCTTTTGACATGGTAAGACTTTGATACACTTGTTGGGGGTGTTTCTTGGAAAGTTTCACCTTCTTATTTTGTCTTTAAACATCATCAACTGTTGTGGACATATTCTCACCTAAACACAAGAGTTATATTGGTTTTATGTATTCAACAATATTTATATTCCTGGAAATTTTTTTTAATGATTCATAGAATCTTTAAATATTTTCAAATATATTCTTCAATGAAAAATTATCCTTGTTCTATGAAACCTATTTATTTTATACAATAGGTTTGTTATTTATTTCAGCTTTCCCCGATCTCTTGGATTTCTATGAATTAAATATTCTAACTTTTTGTGAAATTATATATGGCTATGTTCCCAACATATGGTAGCACCAAAAATATCCAAAAAGAATTTTTATTTTCTATTTATAATAAATTTATACATATTTTTGAGATTTAAATGATTACTATTTTCATATAGTTTGACCATAAAATTGATCTTGGTTTTAGGGGATTATCTTTTAGAAAAACTCACTTCCACCCTTGATATATTGGTGGGTTTCCCACCAATTTTTATAACCCACATTTGTATATAATTTAAATTTTTTCTATCACTGTTTGAAAAAATATATTCAGTTTATGCTTGTCCTTTTAGACCATGGGTTTTATTCTTCAATATTATTGAGTTAGATACTTACCCAACACCTTTTAGGAGTTTATTATCAAAATAAAGAGTCCCTATTGGGAAAAATACATCTTTGAAACCTGAGTGTAAACACTTCTCTTTTCAAAAACATGGTATGTTTCAAGCTTATAATTTTTATATTCTTCAGTTTCCATATTAGTTCAATATAATTTAAACTAAATATATTATTTTAAACCAAATCTATTTCCAATTTTCATTCCCATTTCTTCTTTATCTTTTCAATATAAAATTCATGTAAATTTATTCTTTCTTTGAAGATACATTCAATATCATTCACCCTTCTTGATTTTATCTCCAACTGAACATTTATGACACCAGTAGTAGATTAATATGAATCTGCTTATACCTAAATCTTCTTTTTAAAATCCTTAATAACATTTAATTTTTCATTAAGATAGTATTGGATATTTTCTTCATCCATTGAGATTTTTCTCTCTACTTATCTATAAGGACTGCTCCTTGGATTTCAATTATTTGAAGAGAGACTTTCATTTTTTGAACTACCCAACCAATGTATTCTGAATTTATTTAGTATATTCTATCAGCTCTCATTTTTCATCATCAATATATTGAATATACCAAAATATGGGTTTAATAACTTTATTAATAAGTTTATTCATATAGTCCCCAACCACATAGTAGAGATGATCAGTTTATTTAATTCCATTAGTATTATCACAACTGGAACTACAAACTCCATTATGACTATCATTATCTAGAACATGTGCCTCATCCCAGTTAGTGAGGACTCTCCAAGTGCATCCATAAGACTCAGGTTTGAATCTGGGCAGAGGAATATTGCCGAGTCACTGTAGCAGGCACTAGAGAAGTTACTATAGCAGGTACTGTTCGGTACTGTAGCAATAAAAAATATTCACCTTTGGGCCACCAGTTTGGGCTTGGAGGCTTTTGGGCCACCCAAGGAATTTGGGCTAGTTAAGGCTTTTGGGCCACCTCAAGGCCTCTGAGACACCTCATTTAGATCATGCAGTGCGTACACAACCACACTAACCAAAGGATCTATCTCCAGATGAGGACTCAGAGTATGAGATTTCACCGAAACAAAGCTATATAGATATGGAAGAATGAGAGGGTATGGATATTGTCATCAGGACCAAGCCTGCGCACCTCTGCATAGGTATTGCTAGCTGAACATTCAATGTGAAGGTGGGAAGTCGACTTCCCCCTCATCCCTTGAAAGAGGGGTTATCAAAAAATCAATAAAAAGAAGGCCTTCGGGCCATTCGGGTTTAGCTAGTAGTTGTTCTTTCTTTATTCGAAAGGTTCTTCTCAGATTATTATCTTGTTTATTTCTATTGTTTTCCCTCATCTTGGGTGAGACTTCAATATCTATAAAATTTTCAATATATTCTAATATTTCTATATGAGGTTCTTTAAACATCTCAATTATGAACTTCATAAACTAAAATGAAATTCAGTGGGTCTAAAAAAGTAGATCCAATCATATGAAACTACTATAATACAAATTTATATACCCAATAGGACCGGTTTATACACCTAAGGGAGTGGGGGAGGGGGTGAATATGGTGTTGCCTAATTTTTACCAAATTACACAATTCATGAAACTCATTTGGAATTTAACCCATGTTTCCAATTAGAATAACTGGATTTATCAATGTTTTAGCTAGAAATTGTCAAATGTATGCATGCATGTAAATAAATAAAGAGTGAAACAATATTTTTATAAGGTTTTATAAAAATACCTACTATTTAATTTGATAATATTTTATCCCCAATCAAGTACTCCATAGTATAATATGATTTTGATTACAATGGGTGGTGTTTCCCACACTAACAATGAGTCTCATAGTATTTAGAATTCCTGAGTTTTGCAATACTTTTCTTTCGAAAATCACAATGGAATTGTCTTGATAGATTTACAACATTGTCATAAATTAGAACTATGATATCCTTGCATATACCGAGTAAAAAAAGTTTTATGGAGTCTGAAAACATATATGCAAGTGTCCCTTTAATTTTATTCCTTGTAAGTAAATATTTTGTTCTATATAGGATGTTTCTGTACCAATATAAAAGATCCTTAAAAAACAATTCCTTTGAATTCTAGATTTCCTTCAACAATACTCCATAACCCATTCACTGCCTAAAAATCAGATTCATAGATCTTTATAACTTACCTATCTAGATTCCTCATCCACTATGCATTTTTGTTCTTCAAACATAGTAACTTCTCAATATTTTGAATGCTCGACACTAATATTTGATAACTTGAATAGTAGGCTAGATTTAAACTATATTTTATTCTTCTAAAACATCTTCAACCATAAATGATATAGGAACTACATTCCCTTCCCTGAACATTGATAAACAAATGATCTAAATCCTTATTATAGGATCACATCCTTGTTCTTATTTTTCATTAATAGTATTCTTTGATATTACATAACACAATAGAATATATCCTGACATCTCAGCTCACTCTAACACTTCACATCTGTGGTGTATTCTTTCTCTATATTTCTTTCTTTCTCGATTTCCTTAATTTCTCTCAAGAAATAGAATTTTCATTTAAGAAAAATAAATGGATCCTTTCATAATTAGTTTCCATATATAGAATGAGGAATGATTCATTATTTTCCCAAAAAAGGAGTTATTGTATAATATTCTCTTTGGGAAACTCCACTTTAATATACTTTTATCTTAAAATAACCTCATCTTGAAAAGTGGTTCCATGCTATTTTAATAAATTCAATTTATTCAATTAATATTCTCAAAATCTAAAAGTACTCAAATGAAAAACCATATCTCGAATCATTTTCTGGGCTATAGATAAATCTTACAAAAAACCAAGATGCAACTTTGTTTTATATTCACATATATAACCACAAAACAATTATTATTTTATATATTCATGAAATATGGAGTTTTCATATTTCTCAATTCATGTGAAAATTAATAGACTTCAATATTATTAACTCACAAACCCTTTAAAACCAAAATATGAAAACAATGTAGGATTTGATGGATAGTAACTCTATATTTGATAGTTCTTCTTCTTCTTCATCTTTCATGAAAACCTGATAATTTATTTTTTTACATCCAAGAAATGCATGTAGTGGTTATCCTCATTTCAATCATCTCAAAAAAAGATTGAGTCATGGATTATCTATGTTTCATGATGTTTTAAACTTGAATACACCACACATACAACATCATATTTGGTTTCATCATAATTTATAAATTATATAAATTCCCTATGTTATATTGATTTGATCTTTCCTTTCGATGAATGAAGATCAAAACCACTTTTTATCAAATCTTGGATCATACACCATTTAATATGTTTTTGATGTATGAATCATTAAATAATATATTTACCATCATAATAAATGATTTTCTATATAAGAATATAAAATTTTGAAATTCTATAAATTTTCATCCAGTATACAGGGTAAATTTGATTATTTGAATTTTAATTTACATGCGTAGACTCGACTACATGATTAATTACCTTATGTGGTGCTTCACCTATCATAATCTAGATACATGTTAATATTGTACCCATTTTACTACGTGGTTATTCATTTGAGTACATGGATATGAATTCAAATATGTAGAAGACTTTCATAACGTGAAGTTAAGATACATCACAAAACACCATATGTAAGGCATTCGGCTACGTTATTGAATTCAGCTATGCTAAGCTTCACATATGAAAATATTTTCATACATGGGGACTTTGGATATGTGGAGTCACTTACATTTTTATAATTCATTTACATAGTGAAATGTATGCAACTTTACATACATGGAACCCATAGTTATGTGTTTTTTTATAATACCTTTATTTTGAACCAAGAATCCTATATTCTATCTCCATCAATTATCAACCAATAAAAAACACTTTATGATTCATTTCGGAATTTATAAAACTTTCTCAAACACTTTATTTTTTTCAAGAACTTTGTTATAATATAAACTCACATATTTGAGTTCTATATCATGAACTGCATTCCATCACTTCACCACAGGTTCAATGTTCATTAAATTATATTTTAGTAGAGTTTTCAAGATAATTCATGAATAGTTACATAGGGATGGATTATCCATAGCTCTAGCACTTAAATCTCCCATTCAACTAGCTTTTCACACTAAATTGGGGATTCTTCAAGCTGTTCACTATATCAAGCACTATTGATATTCCAAATTATTGTATACAATAATTCCTATTTCAATACATGCCATTCACATGAGGAGAAACTCTTTCAATAATCTGATATCATATGACACTACTCAAAGTTTTCCAGCCAAGTCATGAAGTAGCAAAAAATCTTTCCATTTTCCATTTCTAGAATATGAGAATGAATTTGTATTTCCATTATCAGCACCTTAATTCTCCTATGTAATGTATGGATACCCCAATACATCACCCATGCCTCCTTGGAAACTATTTACATGCACATTGAAAATAACTAAAAACAAATTCCAAATGGAACTTCAGATATGAAACAACAATCTAATCGCACTAATCAATCACATCTTATAATATGTGACCACTATAAGTGTATCCATTTGGTTCCTAGATTTATTATCTTGTGATATCTCTCATTTCGTAAGGGCGACATGATATAATATTTTCTGAAACATGGATGGACTTTATCACCTCATATGATATCTTTTATTATATGCTACAATATATAAAATCTAAAGGAATTCAATGTGCTGTCTATTATGATAACGTATATCATATAAAATGATTCTATCATAGATTAAAAAATCTTATATCATATATACAAAAAAAATTTATTTTCTATATTATTTTCCATGATATAAAATGAAATATAAAAATGATATCAAATCCTTTTTCAATTTTCAACATGATTTCGAGAGTTAAACAACATAATGAAGTTCCTGTAATACAAAATTCATTTCATGTCATAATTACTTTAATATGAGAATTAATTTATTATGATAATTAATCTCATAAAAAACTTCACAGATATTATGTATTTATGAACATAAAGATTATTCTCAAAATTATCACATCAGGTATACCATGGCACAACCAAGATAATTGTTTTCAACAGGTGAAACTTCCAAACAAAACACCGTAAAAAATTCATATGTTCAATATAGTTCATCATTTTCTCTTCCAAGATTATCTCTATTATTTTTTTATATATTGAATATAGTGTGGTGAAGTCACCACTTCTCAAAACACCTTACAAGTTTCTTTTTTATTCTATTCTCCAGATATACAAAACTAGAATCACAACGTAGGCCTTGTGATATTTAGGTAATTAAGAGCACATCACTAACCATTGAAAAATTTAAATTTTCTTTTGAAATTATAATTCTAGAAACTCTATTATATTTTAGTATTCTCATAATGGTAAAATAATCCTTATCACACTCATCCTTAAGTTCCCATCCTTAAAAAAGTAGTCATCCATATGATATTTGGATAATATTTATGTATGATGATCTTTAAAACTTCTTTCTTATAGTCACCCTTATGACTGTCATCCTTATGAGTTCCATCCCTATGAGAGTAGCTTATCCTCATAGATGGGTGACCTTATGAAAGTTCTAGTAAATGATAAATTTTCAACCCAAATCCCCAAATTATATCTTCATAGAGATATGATAACAATTTTTATAAATAATCCATGTACCTTCAAATATGCACACATTTTTTCCCTTCAATTTATGTCCAAAACATCCAAAGTAGGATCTTTAAACAACATCTGAAATGTGTCTTCCAACCATCAAGCATTTAATAAAAAGTGAATCCATTTTTGGTTTCTTTTTTAAATATTCCAAGATACTCTTCTATTCCTTATAATTATTCTTCAACATATTAACATAAAATATCATGATAATCCTTTCACATTAACTTCTATTGACAAAAAATAAAATAAATATAAATTTGGATTAATAATACCTCCCTTCGTATTCATTGTCAAGACCTTCAAATGTTTTTTTAATATATTCACTATTATTTTTATCCCCCTTTCCCATTAATCTTTTAATTCAAATTATTTGCCCCTTAATGATAATAAAAAAATTATTTAGTGAATGTGATATCAATTCATAATCAAGAAATGTTCCATCAACCATTCGATCATATTTATAAATGATCCATGATTTAGGCATAAAAAATAGGGTTTTATTTAGACAACAAAGAGATCTACTATCAGTTGAAGTTGATACCAACCTAAATGATATTCTCATTACCTTTATCAGAAGATTTCCAATTCTTTAAAATGGAGACAATTGATTAAAACTAGTTGAGATAAAAAAATTCTTAGGAAATATATCAACTTGAATTCATGAAATCACTTCAACATCCATGTTAAAAAATTCAAGAAAAAATATGCATGATTTAGTTTCATAAAATAAATCTAAATCTTCTTCAATTTTTCTCATTTATTCCATTTATGAAAATAAATTTCTCCCCCTAAATGTTTGGATCTAAATTTAGTGACCAAGTATTACTGTCACGACCTGCCTTCACTAGAAGGAGGGAAGGGTCAACAGATTGCCAAGACCTTCCTTATTTAAGTTGAAGGAGAGATAATGACCCCCGAAACTCGCCTTCTATAGGTCCTGGAGTGGCGACTAGAACCAAGGTTATGGAAATCACACACAAATGGAAGGCATTACCCTTTTTTTTTATAGGATCAGGAAATAAGATGATGAAACCCAACAACACCAAAACTGAAAGAAAAGTAAAGACAAAAGTAAACCATTCCCACATGCATGTTCAAAAGTAAAAGATATATGATACAAGAACTCCAAAGATAAAGTACCAAAAGAAAGAAAAACGACAACAGCAACTGCCCCAAGGTCCGAGCTAGTACGGTCCCGCACGATCCCTAAAGTCCTCTTGGAAACCTGAAAATAGTTTTATATATGTAGGGTGAGCATACAAGTATACTCTGTAGGGAAAAAGCTAAAGCTCTCATGCACAAGTGGGGAGACGTACTAATGTCCCGTGAAAAATAGACAACCAAACACTATCAAAGATTTCATCCATCCCACTCACCAGCCACACTCACCAAATAACGTATGAAAGTAAAGTATAATAAAAGCACATCGATGTTTGGGTACCTCGCGCCACTTTCCAACTGGCTATTGAAGTCATCCTATGCATCGAACCAATCCCACCATTATCACCGCAGTCCCACTGCCACACCTGCCTGTACACACCTGGCCCATATCTTCACGCAGTCCCACTGCCAAACCCTACACGCAAACACCTTGCCCACGACTGTCACACGTAACCACGCCTGCAAACACCTAGGCCAGAACAACCACCGCCACGCCTGAAGACACATGGGCTAGAAGATCTACTACCACGCCCGAAGACACCTGGGCCTCACCCCGAAGACACTTGGGAAACCACCTACCCACACACACTTGGGCCAACCACCCCACTACCCTGCCTGAAGGTTCTTGGGCTAATAATGGACTTCAGGCCATCACAGCCTGCCCGAAGATACTTGGTCTATCCGGAAAAGGGAGAAGAAAGGATCTAATAACCAGCCACTAATAGAAGTGTTGGGAAAACACCCTCCCCCATGGAATGGGGGTGTTTAGAACTAAGTGCTCAACTTAGGTGGGGCGCGAATAAGAAACACAAAAACTAAAAGTATATGTATAAGTAGCAAGAACTCACCCATTTTAGGTTTTTCTTTAGCCAGCCTAAAGAACAAAATCAGTACCCATGTCCAAGTCACAACTCTCACCAAACCAAAAACACATTTGTCTCATTCTTGTTTTCATGTTCGATAATAATGTTTAAATAAGTTTCTACACCTACTTGGGCATCTAGTAAGCATAATCACAATCCAAGGGAAAATCTCAGTCAAAAATCAACTTAAACAGTCACACCTAGTTCTCTTGTAAAGACACAACAACAAAGGAGATAAGAGGCCCTTCAAAGTACTGGAACCAAGGAAAACCCCAAGATGTTTCCTACACCTTCTGCAACCAAAGGGGCTAGTGAGATCCCTCGAAGTAATGGAAGAAAAAGGTAACCCCGAGACACTGCCCCGTGTCCCCCAAATTCTAGGAGATGATGGTTTCTCAAAAACAGAGGATCCCACCCCAATTCATGATATAGAAAAAGTAACCACCCGACCTTAAATTCACAACTAAATGCATAACCACAGGGGATCCCATCCCCACCCACATCATCAGCAATCGACCCGTGAAAGAAAACAACCAAACCACTACCACCAACACAAAGGAGGCCCATGCCAGTATTTTCAGATTTAAAATATTTAACACACTCCATGATTTCAATTTCGGTGAGCTTTAGCCGGGGTTATCACAGAATAGGTTGATCCTGGAGCTTTCAATTTATTTATCTGAATATATGTAATTAACCAAATTCATTTACCCAGAAGATGTTTATAAACACAATACAAGCCTTTTAAACATCACCAAAGGTAAGCGTTCGTTAGTGCACCGACAAAGACCACCAACGACCTTGATTTTCAGTAGGCCTAAGCCCGCACAATTCAGAAATCATTAATCAGAGCATCATAGATCACACCCCTACCCTTCATTCTTTAGAATCTGTTTATTATCTTCATTAAAGTTTGGTTCATCCAATTCTACAGAAACAAAAGCATACCCACCCCGCATGATACACAGAAAGCAGAGACGAAGGTGAAACCCTACCTGATTGATCAACGATCTAAGTTTATCTTCATGATTCACGCGCTAGTAACAGGGGATGTGCGATTTGCAGGGGTGGGGACTCGGGAAATCAAGCACGAGCAGACGAAATGATGGGAGGGTGATTGAGAAAAAGAAACCCAGGGAGAACCCTTTAGTTTATAAGGACCGAGGATGGTTGAGATAAAGAACGCGAAACCGCATAAGGAGCGGGGTTGTGGGTTGACCACGCGGCCCCACACGTCATAAAGGTCCCCTCCTTTAGGGGCGGTTTAAACTGACGCACACCTCATCGAAAATTTAATTAAACTCCATTAATGGGTGTTACTGGGCTTTAAAACAAGTTAAAGGGGGTCAAAAAAATAGGGTTTAAAACCCAATTTGCACAAATAGGAGGTGGGACTGGAAAACCCGTGGGGGCTAGGTCCACCGGTTAGCCGAGATACCGGTGGATTGAGCTACCGGTCGACAGAGCTACTGGTAGGCTGCAGCTACCTATAGACAGAGCTACCGGTAGACTGAGCCACAGGTAGGAAGAGCTACCGGTAGGCTGCAGCTACCGATAGACAGAGCTACTGGTAGACCGAGCTACCGGTATGCTGCAGCTACCGGTAGACTGAGATACTGGTAGACAGAGCTACGGGTAGACAGAGCTATCGGTAGGCTACAACTACCGATAGAACAAGCTACCGGTAGGAAGAGCTACCAGTAGGCTGCGACTACCGATAGACCGAGCTACCAGTAGGCCTTCTACCGGTAGGCTAGGGATACTGGTAGGCCTATCATTCCGAGAAGCCTTGATAACTTTCCCAGACTACCCAAAACACCCAACATCAAATTTTTACAAAGTAATGGACCCCCAAAAACCTAGGCCATTACATTAGATACCACTCAAACTATTCTCACCCTCAAGAATCAAAACAACCAGAAGGAAAGAGAGGGTCCGAACAACCACCTCGAAAGATACCTCTCATGAGCGAACCCCATTGTTAACTAAAAACACCTTACCCTTAAGAACCAAGCAACATACCATGTAAAACTTCCCATTCATGTGGGTTGGGGAGTCCTTCCCCCATGTCAAGATACTATTCACTTTGGGTGGCACTGACTTGCCCGTGAAGGACCCTGGGACACCCTGAGAGGGGAGGGGTGAATCAGGGTGACAAATTTTTCTTTTAATGCGATGGATCTTGTTCCCAAGTTGGTAGGAACTTGTTGAACCTGTATAATGAATATGATCAGAAAGCAAACATTCACATGCACAGAGAAGACACAACACCTTTTACTTGGTTCACCACTAAGGGCTACGTCCAAGGAGCATATGCCGACAAGTTGTCAGTCGTACATAATTCCACTAATCTTCACTAGCTATGGATTAAAAAGGTTCAGGCATAATCACTCTGTCCTAGGCTCACTTCCTTTAAAAAGGTTCAGGGATAGCTCACTTCTTCCATCGAGTCACTCCCATTGACTCCCCTTGGCTCACTGCCTTTAGTGAATTCCCACTCAGTTTATAGACGTGAAGGTCTCTTCATCATTGCATAAGAATTCATCCTATTTCGTATGTAGATGCTCTGTTTAAGTACAATGTTCATCCACTGATGAATACTCCTTTGTCTCTTAAACACTGGGAAAACTACCTTTGGAAAGTACCTTTGCAAAGCACCCTACTTCACGAGGCTCCCAATTTTGTGAAGCTCAAACAAGCCATCGCGAAGCTCCTTCCTTTTCGCGAAGCTCACAATTTCGTGGAGCTCATACCATCGCAAAGCTCAAGAATTCTCAATGATTAGGCCATCGCGGAGCTCAATTCATCACAAAGAGACTTCCCTCGTGAATCTCACTGCGCCAACGCAGAGCAAACGACTTTCGCGGAGCTAGAATAGCCGTCGTGAAGCTCCTCTTTCACGAAGCACACTACCTTCACGAACTTCCTTCGCGAAACGAGAGAAAAGAATTTTCTCTGAAAAATCTCTCTACTTCTCTCGAGGGGGTCAACCTATATTTATTGGCGATTCCACCGACCCTCAACCCTTTGGCGCGAAGTCAGTGCCACTTCATTGCCTATCGTGAAGCTCCGAAGTTTCTGCCAGAATTCTGTCCAAATCGCGAAGCTCCGAAGTTTCTGCCGGAATTCTGTCCAAATCGCAAAGCACCATGGAAATTTTCCGATCACGGAGCTTGTTGCAATCGTGGAGCATTCCGTCATTTACTTCACGCCGCTGTCGCAAAGCTCCCTTGTGTTTCCTTTCAACGCTTCCGTTCGTGAAGCTCGTCGTAACCGCGAAGCATCACCGCCTCCATTTTTCCGGTCTTCGCGAAATCCAATCCATGCATACCATAGTCATGAAACTCATGTCTTTTCCATATAAAAATATGATCTTCAAGAAAATCCTCTTTTTGCGATGCTCACCAAACTCCAAATTTTAAACCCCAAAAATTTGTCAAACACTGGGAAACGACGCCACCTTCAATACTGTTGTCTTCTTGAACTGTATGATCTCTTTGCGGGTACACATTCTGAACTTCCACTACTGATTGACAATAAACACAAACCAGACTCCAAATCATGCATAGAATACCATGGTTCCAACAATATTCCCCTTGAGGTTTTTTGGAAATCAGAAAATAAATTCAACAGATCTCTATCCATGTAAAAACTAAAAATGCAAGAATCAACTCATCCAACACTCTAAGTCTACATGAGCAATGCTCGATGTAGAAAACAAGAGATGAATATTGAATTGGGTTCCAATGTTTTCCTTCTCATTCTGCTCATCACATAAGAATTACTTACCTGAATTTATTCCTTTCTCCCCCATTGACAATAAATCCAAAGACCAGTAATTTGTTCAACATTCAGCTCAAACCATAATCCCCCTGGATAGTATCTCCCCCATAAACCAGCATCATAGGCATAAACAGATAAAAAAAATTATCACAAATGGGGATAGGGGTATTGCGTAATCTCCTTAAGCACTGGGAGGTGGCTGAACACCGAGGTTTAACCGATGCTTCTCATCCGCAGACAATGGCTTAGTCAGGATATCATCTACTTGCTCATCAGTTCCCACATGATCCATTCTAATCACCCCTTGTTCAACTTTTTCTTTGATAAAGTGATACCTGATTTCAATATGTTTCGTACAGGAATGCTAAACAGAATTCTTCATAAGATCAATTGCTCTCTTGTTATCATAGTAAATCACCATTGGTTTCTTTACCTCATCACCAATATCTGTTAATTGTTGCTTCATCCATAGCAGTTGAGTTCATGACTTTGTGGCGGAGATATACTCAGCTTCAATAGTACTAAGAGAAGTACTTTCTTGTTTCTTTCTCAACCATCCAACACATTTCTGCCCAATATAGAAATCTCCACCACTAGTGGACTTTCTGTCTACTACATCACTAGCCCTGTCAGCATTAGAAAATGCTGATAATTCACTGTCCCTACCTGCAGCAAAAAATAACCCGAAGTTATGTGTACCTTGAATGTACCTCATGATTCTTTTTACTGCCACCATATGTTCCTCATTTGGATTACTCTGAAAGCGTGCCTTAAGGAATATGGAAAAGACAATATCTGGCCGTGTTGCTATCAGGTACAGTAGGCTCCCAATGATCCTCTTGTACATGGTGGGATCAACAAAGTCCCCATCCTCATGCTTTCCAAGTTTAGTTCCAACTATAATCGGAGTTGACATTGGTTTGGAGTCTTGCATATTAAACTTATTCAGCAGATCTCTTGCATATGTTTCCTAAGAAATGAAAGTGTATTCCTTCTTTTGAATCACCTGCAGCCCCAAGAAATATGTGAGCTCCACAATCATAGACATTTCAAATTCTGATTTCATGTGGTTGGCAAATTTGTCCACTGATTTCTGCCTGCTGCCACCAAATATGATATCATCAACGTAGACTAGAACCATGAATTGATCTTTTGGAGAATTCTTCACATAGATATTGTGATCAACTCCTCCTCTTTTGAATTCCAGATTCATGAGATATGAATCCATCCATGAGTACCACGCCCGTGGTGCCTGCTTCAAACCATATAGAGATTTCTTTAGTTTGCAGACCTTTGTTTCATCAGTACCCAAAAAAAATACCACTGGTTGTTCAATGTAGACTTCTTCTTTGAGTACACCATTCAAGAATTCTGTCTTGGCATCCATTTGATATACTTTATATCCTATTTGGAGTTCCATGGAAAGGAAAATCCTGATTGACTCCAGTCTAGCCACTGGAGCAAAGG
The DNA here is from genome assembly GCA_963277665.1 of Viscum album. NCBI lineage: Eukaryota > Viridiplantae > Streptophyta > Magnoliopsida > Santalales > Viscaceae > Viscum > Viscum album. Next base: position 740,226,066 of record OY728138.1, on the reverse strand, counting down.
TTTCTTCAATATCAATGCCTTCAATCTGGGAGTATCCTTTACATACCAGTTGTGCCTTGTTTCTGATGACACTGCCATGCTCATCAAACTTATTTTTGAAGATCAATTTGGTACCAATAACATTGTGACCTTAGGGTCTCTAGACAAGATCCCATGTCCGATTCTTGTCAATCTGATCTAATTCATTATTCATGTATTTCACCGAAGATTCATCATTTGCAGCTTCTTCGAATGAGGATGGATCTACAACTGATAGAAATGCAGATTGCGTGTTATTCCTCATCCTTCTTGTTTGAGTGGGTGCACTCCTGTCACCAATTATGTTGGATGGATCAATATCAGCTCTTCAATTTCTCCTGTGAGGTTCAGTAGCATTCTCTTCAGCCACATTTTCTTCTTCAGATTCTTCTTCTGAGTCAACATCATGATGTGACTGCTGAGTGTTTTGAACAACTTCCTCTATTTCTGCATTTGTAGTTTCTTCACGTTCATTTTCTTCCTGACTTTCAATCACATCAGCATATGACGTCCTTGAAGAATTTGTGCTTTTCTCTTCAATTATCTTAACATCACTTCTTACCACAATCCTTCCTAAACGCTTGTTGAAACATTTGTTGGCTTTGCTATTCATTGAGTAACCGAGGAAAATTCCTTCATCTGCATTGTCGCCATATTTCCCTTGATTTCCTTCTTTGTTCCTGATGAAGCATTTACTTCCAAAGACACAAAAGTATTTTAAAGAAGGCTTCCGTCCATGCCACAATTCATATGGTGTCTTCATCTCACCCATATAAAGTCCTATTCGATTCTGAATGTACACTGCAGCTTGAACAACCTCTTTCCAGTAATGTCGTGGAATACGACTCTCAATCAGCATAGTTCGTGCCATGTTGTTCACCTGTCGATTACTAGGTTCAACAACTCCATTTTGTTGTGGAGTTCTCACAGCAGATACCTCATGCTATATCCCATGCTTCTCCAGATAATTTTCAAATTCAATGGATGTGTATTCTCCTCCATTGTCAGATCACAACACTTTGATTGTTCGTCCAGTATCATTCTCGGCGATTCGCCGATATGTTTTCATGCAGTCAAGGACTTGTCGTTTCCTATGAATGACCATCACACATGCCATTATACTGTAATCATCTATGAAATGGACAAAGTACCTTTCTCCATGAGTTCCAGAAACATTTATCGGCCCACATACATATGTATGAATTAGATCAAGAAGGTGAGGTGCCCTTTTTTTCTTTGGCCGATATGAACTGCAGACCAGCTTCCCATGAATGCAAGCATCACAAGATTTTTCACGCTCACGCTTCAGGTTGGGAATGTCCATGACAATTCTCAATTTTGATATTTTCTCCATGTCTTGTTGATTGATATGTCCCAGTCTCTGATGCCATAAATTATTTTCTTTTTCAACAGTCATGTAACACACATTTTCTTCACTATCAACCTAATACAGGTTGCCTTCTGTTCTTCATCCCTTCATAAGTGAATTACCCATCTTTCCCTTGATAGTGCAGCCTTTCTGATTAAAAGTAACTATAAGACCCGAGTCATAGAGTTGACTCACACTGAGTAGATTATGGAATATTCCATCTATGTAAAGGACTTCAGTCTTCTTTAGTTCTCCATTAGCTAATTCGGTACTTCCACTCCCTTTGATTTTCATATCCCCATCATTACCAAATCGTACTGTACCATCAACCGTACTTTTGATATCCGTTATCAAGCCCGCATTACCTGTCATATGAGATGAACAACCCCTATCCAGAATCCAGGCACTGTTGTTCTTTGTAGCATTGAGGGACACCTCTGCAAGGTTGGATTTCTCAATATTCTTCCTTTCCTTCCATGAGACATTGGATTGAGTGTATTTTACTGATGGCCTTTCAATAATCTCTTCCGCATACCCAGGTTCTTCATAGTCAAAATCTTCTTTGAGAGGAGAAAACCTGTTTGAAAGAGCAACACTGTCTTGCTGACGAGACATGACTTGTCTTGAACTTCAGTATGAGGTGTCCATGTCCCTTCTCTGCCTTCAATTAGAAGCCTTATGACCAAAGTTAGAACAACGATAACAATATCCATAGAAATTTTTTCTTCTATAAGAATTAGGATATGAATTTGTTCTCCTTTGTTTAACTTCTATATCTTCTCCATTCAGATAACTTCTTGCCTTTTCACAATAAGACATGGTATAGACCAGATAGCCATAGAACTGACACTTCATGAGAGGAAATGTCTTCTCACTTTAATTTCTCCTCATACCTTCTTCCTTGGGAGAAAAGTTATATTGTCTGTCATTTATGAATGTTTGAGGATAATTTTCAGTTCTCCTTTTAGTTTGTATTGAGGGTTCTTTTTTCGGCACTTTAGGTAACGTTTCAACATGTTCAACTTTCATCTTATCTTTCTTTTAGATCTTTTCACTTCCAGAAGTTGATGTCTCAGCCTCAAAGCCAATTCCACTCTTTCCCATGCAAGCGGGTCTTTGATCACTCAAGATTTTTCCAACCCCATTTGAACCACACTTGGCTCTTGCTATTAATTTTTCATATGAGAATCTTCCAAACTGTATTTTCTTCCTCGATTCTTTTGGAATTGATTCAGTCTCAAGTTTACTTCTTAGAGTAACAACTTACTCTTCAAGACCCTCAGCAGTCTTGGATTTTTCATCAAGTTTGGAGGTGAGGTCATTGATGACCTTTGCCTGCTCTTCAATTCTCAGCTCCAGATCCACTACATCATCATTGCTTTCAATTATTTTAGACTGTACCTTCACAAATTCTTCCATTCGTTCAATTTCAGCTTCAAGTTGATCAATGTATTCATTTGATTCTTCTAGAATTAATTTCCACTTATTTCAAATCTTACATTTAATCTTAAGATTACCAACGGAATCCTTAAGTTGCATATTGGGATCTACACAAATTCTCATTTGTTCTTCTCCACCATTATCTTCTGACTTTTCAACAGTGGCCATCATGGAAGCATGGTTCCCAGTTTTGAATTCTGGTTCTTCTTCATCACAGAATTCATTATCATCTTCTTCCTCTTCACAGACAAAACTCTTCCTTTTCATTTTCTTTCCAGATTTGAAGTATCTCTTTTTGAAGGACCTTATCCGAGGCTTCTCAAAGCTTTCATCTTCACTATCTTCATCATTGATCTTTCTTAAGCACTGAGAGGCAATGTGCCCAACTTTTCCACAATGAAAACATGCGAGAGGTAACTTCCCTTTGAATTTCCCTTTCCCCTTCTGAAACTTATTTGCAATGAGAGAAAGAATTTATTTTTCTTCTTCATCTTCACCACTACTATCTTTTGAGATTTTCAATTTATCCATGGACTTGAATGCCATTTCCTTGCTCACACGAGTCGTAGAATCTTCTGGTTTGACTCTCATTTCATATTCTACCAAGCTGCTAAGTAGATCATCCAGAGAAAGTTTTAAAAGATCTCTTTCCTCAAGGCTTGACACCTTTTCATTGTACAGAGGTGGACGTATTCTTAATATTTTCTTTACAATATCAATGCCTTTTATTTCTTCACCTAGACCCTGAATTGCTCCAACCACTTCAGTAATTCGATTGAAGAAAGAGTCTGCATTCTCGTCTGGATGAATCTTCAGATCATCAAACTGATTGTGCAACACTTGTAGTTTCGCCTCATTCACTTTGATATCTCCTTCAAAAATATTCTCGAGTTTATCCCACATGGATTTGTCTGAGGTTAAATTCATCACCTTTATGTAGATCTGATCAGAAAGGGATGCAGCAAGTGCATTTTGTGCTTTAGCATTTTCATCAAGAATTTTCCTGTCTGTTTCATTCATAGCCATGCCTGTTGGGTCAGTGAATTGCATTCCTTGCACAGTATAAAAGAGAACTTCCATTCCAAGAGATCTTAGATGAGATCTCATTATGTTCTTCCAGATCAGGAAATTACTTCCATAGAAGTGAGGGAATCCCCTGACACTGACTGCATTCTCCATGATGATAAAGGACAGATTCAACACCAGCAACCTCCCTCTGATACCACTTGAAGGACCTCGGGACACCCTGATAAGGGAGGGGTGAATCAGGGTGACAAGTTTTTCTTTTAATGTGATGGATCTTGTTCCCACGTTGGTAGGAACGTGTTGAACATGTATGATAAATATGATCAGAAATCAAACATTCACATGCACAGAGAAGACACAACACTCTTTACTTGGTTCACCACTAAGTACTACGTCCAAGGAGCATATGCCGACAAGTTGTCGGTCGTACCTAATTCCACTAATCTTCACTAGCTGTGGATTACAAAGGTTCAGGAATAGTCACTCTGTCCCAGGCTCACTGCCTTTACAAAGGTTCAGGGATAGCTCACTGCTTCCCTCAAGTCACTCCCATTGACTCCCCCTGGCTCACTGCCTTTAGGTGAAGTCCCACTCAGTTTATAGATGTGAAGGTCTCTTCATCATTACATAAGAATGCATCCTCTGTCGTATGTAGATTCTCTGTTGAAGTCCAATGTTCATCCACTGATGAATACCCCTTTGTCTCTTAAACACCGGTCAAACTACCTTTGTAAAGTACCTTCGCAAAGCACCCTACTTCGCGAGGCTCCCAATTTCACAAAACTCAAACAAGCCTTCGTGGAGCTCCTTCCTTTTTGCGAAGCTCAAAATTTCGCGGAGCTCAAACCATCGCAAATCTAAAGCCTTCACAATGCTTTGGCTGTCGCGGAGCTCAAGTCATCGCAAAGCGACTTCCCTCACAAAGCTCACTGCACCAACGCGGAGCACACGACTTTCGCGGAGCTAGAATACTCGCCACGAAGCTCCTCTTTCGCGAAGCACACTGCCTTCGCGAACTTCCTTCACGAAATGAGAGCAAATAATTTTCTTTGACAAATATCTCTACTTCTCTCGAGGGGGTCGACCTATATTTATAGGCGATTCCACTGACCCTTGACCCTTCCGCGCGAAGTCAGCGCCACGTCATTGCCTATCACGAAGCTCCGAAGTTTCTACCAGAATTATGTCCAAATCGCAAAGCACCACTGCAATTTTCCGATCACAGAGCTTGTCGTAATCGCGGAGCGTTCTGTCATTTACTTCACGCCGCCACCACAAAGCTCCCTCGCGTTTCCTTTCAACGATTCCGTTCGCGAAGCTCGTTATAACCGCGGAGCATCACCGCCTCCATTTTTATGGTCTTCGCAAAATCCAATCCATGCATCCCATCGTCGCGAAACTCATGCCTTTGCCATATAAAAATATGATCTTCAAGAAAATCCTCTTTTTATGATGCTCACCAAACTCCAAATTTTGGACCCCAAAAATTTGGCAAACACTGGGAAACGACGCCACCTTCAATACTATTGTCTGCTTGAACTGTATGATCTCTTTGCGGGTACACATTCTGAACTTCCACTGCTGATTGACAATAAACATAAACCAGACTCCAAATCATGCATAGAAGACCATGGTTCCAACATCCCGCACGAGTTTAATTGCATCCACCTTAATGCATCTTGATTAGGGGTCAGGTCCTCCCCTCCTCATAGACAGGAATTTTCACACACATTTAGAGGAAAGAAAACCACATATTTCATAGCCAACAAGGTAAAACGCTCCACCACATCAAGTATAAATAGAACACTACAAAACTCAAAACAACTCTGGGTAATGGGCACACATCTATGCTCCATCTCCCATGTACTCTCCTTAATCCCACCATGTCTCCATAACACGAACCAAGGGAATGGTTCGCCCATGAAGCACCTTCTCTTCAAGATCCTCGATCATCACTGGCCTTTCCACAAAGGTCACGTCGCCCTTGATGTCTAGCTCTCCCCATCTGAGGACGTGTGAATCGTCGTGAAGATACCGACGGAGCTACGAAACATGGAAGACATCATGTATCCTCAGTAATGGCGGTGGTAACGCTAGCTGATAAGACATTTCGCTGACCCGACGCAACACTTCGAAGGGTCTGATAAACCTGGGAGAAATCTTAATCTCCTTGCCGAACCTCTGTTGTCCATGCCGAGGGGAGACCTTCAAGAACACATGGTCTCCAAACTCAAACTCCAAGGGCCTCATCCTATCATCGGCATAGGAATTTTTCCGGTCCTGAGCCCCCTTCATCCTCTCTTGTATAAGATGATCCTTCTCTGTCATGCTCTGCACCACCTGTAGGCCAAGAACACCTGCTTCCCCAACCTCAGCCCAACACACGGGTGAGTGACACGACCTTCCATATAAAGATTTGTATGGAGCCATGCCAATAGTAGAGTGATGGCTATTATTGTAGGAGAACTCTACCGGAGGAAAGTGTAGCACCCATTATCCCCCAAAGTTCAGAATACATGCCTGCTACATGTCTTCCGAGGTCTGGATGGTGTTCTCTGTCTGCCCATCTGCCTGGGGGTGGAAAGAAGTGCTAAGACATAGCCGGGTGCCAAAAGCATGCTGCAATCCCCTCTAGACTCGTGTGGTAAAGCGTGCATCCTTGTCCGAGACTATGGAACTCGGCAATCCATGCAACCGCACTACCTCATCCAAATACTTATGTTCTAGAGCGTCCACTCCACTCGATTCCTTAATCGCCAGGAAGTGAGCCGACTTCTTCAACCGCTCCACTACTAACCAGATGGCGTCTCATCCTCCTTGGACTTTGGGTAGTCCCGTGACAAAATCCATCGAGATGTCATCCCACTTCCACTCAGGAACATCTAAAGGATGCAACAACCCGCCTGGAACATGGTGTTCAACCTTCACTTGCTGACACACTAGGCACTTGGCCACAAACCCTGCCACTGCTCGCTTTACTCCGGGCCACCAAAACTTTCTCTTGAGACCCTGGAACATCATGGAAACTCCTGGGTGTACCGCTAGGGGTGAGTTGTGGAACTCACTAAGGACTTGGCCACGAATTTCCTCTGGAACAACCAACTTTTCTCGGAAAAGAATCCATTTCTGACCATCCTCCGTCCACCATTCCGGAGAATTGCCTTGGTCAACTCGGTCACACATCACTTCGCACTCTGTGTCTCCCCACTGAGACTCCTCCACCTGACATAACAGAGAATACTGTACTGTCATCTGATATAGGCAACCTCTACCACTATCCATCCTCACATCCAGGTGAAGGACAGCCAAATCCTCCATCGCCCTCCAAGTGTCCGCCGATTCTCGGACTGGATCCCTCTGTGACAACCTCCTCAAGGCATCATCCACCACGTTTCCTTTCCTTGAGGTGTAGGAAATATCAAAATCGTAATCCTGGAGGAACTCTATCCACCTTCACTGCCATAAGTTTAGGTCCCGCTGAGAGAAGATATACCTCAAGATTTTGTGATCCGTGAAGACCACAAAGCTTTCTCTGATGAGGTAATGCCCCCACAATTGTAGAGCGAACACGACCACTTCAAGCTCCAGATCGTGGGTGGCGTAATTACGCTCATGAGGGCGTAGCTACCTAGACCCATAAGAGATCACCCCTTGTCGCTGCATTAACACACATCCGAGGCCCTGCCTTGAAGCATCACAAAACACCTCATACGCTGCAGCTTCTTCTGGTAGTCTCAGCACTAGGGTACTGTCCAACTTCTCCTTCAGATAACTGAAGGCTGTCTTGCACTGCTCGCTCCACACGAAAACCTGGTCCTTCTTGGTCAAGGCTGTCAAAGGTGCTGCAACTCGAGAGAAGTTGGGTACAAACCTCTGATAGTAACCTACTAGCCCAAGAAAACTACGGACCTCTGCCAAATTTTTGGGTGCTGCCCAAGAAACAACCGCCTCAACCTTTGATGGGTCTAACCCTACCCCCTGTTCGGACACTACGTGCCCAAGTAAGTGTACTTCCTGCGTCCAGAACTTGAATTTTGACAACTTCCCATAGAGCTGGTGCTGTCGTAGGACCTCTAAAACCATCCTCAGATGCTCTGCGTGGTCCTCCTCTGATCTTGAATAGATCAGGATATCATCGATGAACACAACTATGAACCGATCCAGGTACTCCCGGAAGATGGAGTTCATAAGCCCCATGAACACAGCCGGGGCGTTCGTAACACCAAAAGTCATGAATACGAACTCGAAGTGTCCATATCTGCACTTGAAGGCCGTCTTTAGGATGTAGCCCTCTTTCACCCTCAACTGGTGATACCCAGACCGCAGGTCGATCTTCGAGAACCATCCTGTGCCTTTCAGCTGGTCGAAAAGATCTTCTATCCTCGGAAGAGTGTAGTTATTCTTGATCATCACCTGATTCATCCTCCTGTAGTCTATGCACAACCTGAGACAACCATATTCCTTCTTTGCGAACAAGACTGGATCACCCCACGGTGACGCACTTGGTTGAACAAACCCCCTCTTCATCAGATTGTCAATATGAATCCGTAACTCCCGTATCTCCGAAGGTGCCATCCGGTAAGGAGCCATCAAAATCGGACAAGAATCAGGCTGTAAGTCTATCCCAAACTCGATATCACGTTGAGGGGGTAGAGCTGTTACCTCCTTAGTAAAGACGTCCATAAACTCTCTAACAATTCATGGAACCTCCACCATCTCAGCATCTACTGAATCTACTGATAGCTCAGCTAACAAGGAGAGGAGGGGTTCCTCTCGCTTGCTCCCCTTCTAACTTCTCTGCTCGTCAGTGAAAGTAACACGCCAGACACCCAGGTCTGAGAACACAACCCTTCCTTGGAAGCAGTCGATGACGGTACATACAGAGAACAGCCAGTTGATGCCTAGGATGACATCACATGGCTGTATTTGTAGCAATAGTAAATCCCTGACTGACTGATGTGGCCCTATCATCAGTCTGCATCCTCGAAAAACATATAAAAAGTCTGTCTGACCTCCTACCGGTGTGCCTAGCACCAGGGGCACTGGAAGTCTCTCGGAATTTAGACCCAAGTCATGGTCTAGACTGGGTGCAACAAAGGAGTGCGAATCTCCGGTATCGAACAAGGCATAAACAAGGGTGCTAAACAAACTGATCGCACCTCGAACAAACTCTGGCCCCGCTGGAACTGCTGCCTCCACAGCGTGCAACTTTCCACACCCAGATCCTCTGCCCCTCGGCTGTCGGCCGCCTCCCCGACCATGCCCTGGTCAAGGTCCTTGAGGAGCACCCTGGGGTCGGCCTCCCCCTGCAACGTCAGCCCTCGGAGGAGCGGGAGCTCGCTGCCCCTGCTACTGCTGCTGGAAGGGCCTCACTGGAAGCTGCTGATGAGGCGGGTGCTGGGCCTGTCCACCACTACCATACTGAAATCGGTCTGGGAACTGATTCTGGAGATGTCCATGGCTCCCACAGATAAAACACCTCGGCCCTGGGCCTGAATGGAAAGGGCGAGGATCGGGGGATCGGAACTGGAACTGCTGCGGCCTGCTCCATACTGGTCGGAACCTGGAGGGTCCCGACGCTAGAGGTCTGGTGCTGACGGCCTTTCCTTTTGACAGGCCTAACTGAATCCCCTCTTGTGACACACCACCCAGTGTGTGAATCCTCTCCACCACCTATGCCTTCTTATGGACCTCCAAGTATGTCGGCAAGGTGAAGGGGGTAACAGCGTACTGGAGGGAGGGTCGGAGCGCCTCCTCTAAACATCTTTCCCGAGACTCCTCGTCTGGAACGAGGTCCGGAGAAAAACGTAGGAGGTCCTTGAACTTGATCCCCAGCTCCCTTACTGACATACTCCCCTACTGGAGGGAGAGTAGCTCCTGCCTCTTCTCCGCTTTCATCGTAGAAAAAAGGAATTCCACCCGGAACTCCTTCTCGAAATAAGCCCACGCCACCTCAGCCTCTCTCCTCTCCCCTAGGTAAAGCGTACACCACTGACGCGCCGCTCCCCACATCTGGATGGCGACTAGAGGAACCCAGTACTCAGTCAAGGCCCGAATCAGGTCTAAGGCTATCACCAGCTCCTCTAGCCAGCTCTCCGTCTTCATGTCAGAAGTGCTGTCCTCATAATTCTCTAGGGTCTATCACTAGAAGGCCCGAAGTGTCTTCTGCCACTGGTTTTCCTCCTCCTCTCGATCAGTTATCTGCCGATCGGCCAAGGTAGTCTCCTGGGCCTTGATCTCCTACACCACACGTGGTCTCCTCCCAGGTACCATAGCTGCAAGGTAAACAAGGAATGCCTAAGCCCAAGTAGTGCAGAATATCATTCTTAAAAATTTCTTAAACTTCTTATTGATTACAATTCCCAAACCACCCATGAATCATGAGAACATAAGTCATTATGATGCATGTACCTTTCCTAGGGTCTCTACCCTGCAATCAGCGTGGCCTCACTTGGTTGTTTGGTAGGTCCAGAGTCCTTGCATCAGATCACAGGGGGCCCTAAAATCCCGTGTCCTAGCCAGTCTTCCCTGGCCTAATTCAGGCACCAAGGTCACCCAACACTATTTCCCTACCATCCCATTCAATCCTCACTGTTCCTAACTCTAGAATCCATCCTATCTCTCAACCTGACCTCTGATACCATTCTTTCATGACCCGCCTTCACCAGAAGGAGGGAAGGGTCAGCAGATTTCCAAGCCCTTCCTTCTTTAAGTTGAAGGAGAGATAATGACCCCTGAAACCCACCTTCCATAGGTCCCGAAGTGGTGAATAGAACCAAGTGTATGGAAATCACATGCAAATGGAAGGCATTACCCTTTTTGTTTTATAGGATCGGGAAATAAGATGATGAAACCCAACAACACCAAAACTGAAAGAAAAGTAAAGCCAAAAGTAAACCATTCCCACATGCATGTTCAAAAGTAAAAGATACATGATACAAGAAATCCAAAGATAAAGTACCAAAATAAAGAAAAATGACAATAGAAACTGCCCCAAGGTACGAGATAGTATGGTCCGACATGATCCCGGAAGTCCTCCCGGAAACCTGAAAACAGTTTTATATACGTAGGGTGAGTATACAAGTATACTCAGTAGGGAAAAACCTAAATCTCTCATGCACAAGTGGGGAGACGTACTAAAGTCCCGTGAGAAATAGACAACCAAACACTATCAAGGAGTTCATCCATCCCACTCACCGGCCAAACTCACCAAATTAAGCAATAAAGTAAAGTATAACAAAATCACATCGATGTTTAGGTACTCCATGACACTTTCCCACTATTTATTGAAGTCATCCTGCGCATCGAACGAATCCCACCATTCTCACCACAGTCCCACTGCCACACCTTCCCGCACACACCTGGGCCATATACTCACATAGTCCCACTGCAAAACCCTGCTTGCAAACACCTGGGCCACAACTGTCACACGTAACCACACCTGCAAACACCTAGGCCAGAACAACCACCACCACGCCCGAAGACACCTGAGCTAGAAGATCTACTGCCATGCCCAAAGACACCTATGCCTCATTCAGAAGACACTTGGGAAACCACCTACCCGCACACACTTGGGACAACCACCGCACTACCCTGCCTGAAGGTTCTTGGGATAATAATGGAATTCAGGACATCACAGCCTACCCGAAGATACTTGGGCTATCCAGTAAAGGGAACATAAAGGAGCTAATAACCAGCCACTAATAGAAGTGTTGGAAAAAAAACGCTCCCCCATGGAATGGGGGTGTTCGACACTAATTGATCAACTTGTGTGGGGTGAAAATAAGAAACACAAAAACTAAAAATATATGTATAAGTAGCAAGCACTCACCCAGTTTAGGTTTTTCTTCATCCAGCCTAAAGAACACAATCAGTACCCATGTCCAAGTCACAAATCTCACAAAACCAAAAACCCATTTGTCTCATTATTGTTTTCATGTTCGGTAATAATGTTTAAATAAGTTTCTTCACCTACATGGGCAACTAGTAAGCATAAGCACAATCCAAGGGAAAATCTCAATCAATCATCAACTTAAAGGTTCACACCTGGTTCTCTTGTAAAGACACAACAACAAAGGAGATAAGAGGCCCCTCAAAGTATTGGAACCAAGGAAAACCCCAAGATGTTGCCTACACCTTCTACAACCAAAGGGGATAGTGAGATCCATCGAAGTAATGGAAGAAAAAGGTAACCCCGAGACACTACCCTGTGTCCCCCAAATTCCAGGAGCCGACAGTTTCTCAACAACAGAGGATCCCACCCCAATTCTTGATATAGAAAAAGTAACCACCCGACCTTAAATTCACAACTGAAAGCATAACCACAGGGGATCCCATCCCCACCCACATCACCCAACAATCATCCCGTGAAAGGAAACAACCAAACCACTACCACCAACACAAAGCAAGCCCATGCTGGTATTTTCAGATTTAAAAGATTTAACACTCTCTATGATTTCAATTTCAGTGTGATTTAGCCGGGGTTATGACAGAAAGGGTTGATCCTGGTGATTTCAATTTATTTAGTCAAATATACGTAATTATCCAAATTCATTTACACAACAGAGGTTCATAAACACGATACAAGACTTTTAAACATCCCCAGAGGTAAGGGTTCATTAGTGCATAGACAAAGACCACCAACGAACTTGATTTTAAGTAGGCCTAATCCCACACAATTCAGAAATCATTAATCAGAGAATCATCGATCACACCCCTCCCCTTCATTCTTTAGAATCCATTTATTATCTTCATTAAAGTTTGGTTCATCCAATTATATAGAAACAAAAGCATACCCACCCCGCATGATACATAGAAAGGAGAGACGATGGTGAAACCCTACCTGATTGATCAATGATCGAAGTTTATCTTCACGCTTCACGCGCCAGTAACAGGGGATGCATTATTTGTAGGGGTGGGGCCTTGGGAACTCAATCATGAGCAGACAAAATGATGGGAGGGTGATCGAGAAAAAGAAACCCAGGGAGAAACCTTTAGTTTATAAGGACCGGGGACAGTTGAGATAAAAATTCGAAACTGTGTAAGGAGCGGGGTCATGGGTTGACCACGCGGCCCCACATGTCATAAAGGACCTCGCCTTTAGGGGTGGTTTAAACCGATGCACACCTCGTCGAACATTTAATTAAACGCCATTAATGGGCGTTACTGGGCTTTAAAACAAGTTAAAGGGGGTCAAAAAATAGGGTTTAAAACCCAATTTGCGCAACACATGTGGCGCGACTGGAAAACCCGTGGGGGCTAGGTCCACCGGTTAGCTGAGCTACCGGTAGAATGAGATACTGGTAGGCCGAGATAACCGTAGGCTGCAGCTACCGGTAGATATAGCTACCGGTAGACCGAGCCACCGGTAGGCAGAGCTACCGGTAGGCTGCAGCTACCGGTAGACCGAGCTACCGGTAGACAGAGTTACCAGTAGGTGGACCTACTGGTAGGCTACAACTACTGGTAGACTGAGCTGCCGGTAGGCAGAGCTACTGGTAGGCTACGACTATCGGTAGGCCGAGCTACCGGAAGGCCTACTACTGGTAGGCTAAGGCTACTGGTAGGCCTATCATTCCGAGAAGCCTTGATAAATTTCCCAGACTACCCAGAACACCCAACATCAGATTTTTAAAAAGTAACAGACCCCTAAAAACTTGGGTCATTACAATTACAGATTAAGAAATTATACCTTGTTCAATGACACTTATACAAGAATATTCTAGAATATTTATTTTTTCATGAAATAATAATTCCGGTGAATTATTCTTTATTATTCACTTATATCCCCATCATGTAGACACTCCACATTATCTCTATTTATGTGGATATCTTCAAAATAAATATTTAAATATTCTTCATATTGATAATTCCCCAAAATAAAACTTTTCACACTACTATAATCATTTGAAAACATGGTTAAGATTTATTAAATATAACTTTTTCATCATATTTTTTAGAATACCACTTGATAGATCAATATAGGATGGTGACTTATTAAATTTATTATCCATAATTGAAAAATTATCAACTTTCTTAGGTTCAGCCCTTAATACCATGATTCACCTTGAATTCATTACATTGTTACCACAAAAATACAACATATATTATAGGGAATAAGGTGGAATTTTTTGTTCTTCAATGTTAAAGGCAAGTTTTAGAGGATTTTCTCAACAAAGTTTCTCTATTCTTTCCATCACTCATTTTTCCACATCTGCATTTAAAATATAAATTGAATTTTTAAATCATGAATCTCTCTGAATCATTATCTAAGTTTTGTGGGACACTTATATTTTCATAAGAGTTTATACATAATGATATTTTTATCATTTTAAGGATTATTCTTGTAATGAAAAAATGAACAACCTTTAGCATTGTGTCTAACTATGCTACATGTCCCATATATATATTCTTTAACATAAGGGTTTTATTTTTTAAAAAACCTATCATGAAATTCAAGATATTATTTGGGAAACCATTTTTATTATTTGGAACTTGATTTTGATTATGCCTCTTCTATATTTATTTTATTCTCCAAATTTTCTGTTTATGTGACTAAAAAATCTCTGTGTATATTGGCAGTTTATTTAGAGTTTCCACATGAATTATTGAGAGTGATTTTGTTTACATTAGTAACATTAAATTCAAAACTTCTCTAAAACTTTTTAGACATGATTTTAAAATATTATTCCTTATTCTTATAGTCAAAATATAACTAATTATTCTTTTAAACTTCTTGATAGTGATCAGATTTACATATTTCTTTAAATTATTACCTAGGAAAATCTCTTCTCCCTACCTCAACTGCTTTGGCCTTCATTTCTCATATACATTTGGTAAATGTTTTATTGTGAAAGAATCATCTTTGTGACCACAACTATTTAAATCATAAAAAATATCTCCAATATTTTAAAATCTATTTAAATTAGATAGATTCTTAATAATTTTTTAATTTCCATTCCTTACAAACTCAATCCTCCTTGAAATAGGATTCCTTTTTTTCTTATGAAATGTATATATTGTACCAAAAATCCAAGGAAAAATGCCCAAAAGTTTTATAACACCAATAATGACTTAAAAATATTAATATATTTAAGTTAAATGATTTCTATATATAATTTCCATATTTATAAGGAAACTATTTTTGGGTCTTCTCCACCACTAGTTTTTCTTATTTAGTGACCTAATGTAACGAACAAGAATTTTATCAATGGAATTTTTCTTTTGATCATATAATTATATCATATTTAGTAATGAATTATTATATAAAGAACATATACCACATGATAGAACCTATTTTTTTATTAAAATAAACATTAAATTTAATGAATAAATATGACCATAAGAATTTAATATATTACAATGGGACAAAACATAGAAAATAATATAACTATAATATGAAAATTTTAATATGCTCAATCCCCCAAAATTATAGCACTCATGAACAACAATATAGAAATGAAATAGAATATTAGTATAACAATATTTATTTTGAAAATGAATATATATATATATATATAACCTTGAAATAAAATATAAGTGAATGAAAAATGAATAAAATAATAGGAATTTATAGAAATTAGAGAACTATTATGACCGTTAAAAATTTGACGGTTGGAATAATAATTCAACAATTGGAATAATAATCTAATAGTTAGGAATAATAAAACAACTATTAGTGTAGAATCCTAACCTATAGAAGTATAAAATAATATTTTGGTATATTTTAAAATGAAAATATGACATATTTATATCACGATACAAGAAAATAAATGTTTTAAAAATGATAAAATAACATAATGGTTGTTTTTGCAAAACATAGATGATTTATTTGCATTTTATACCAAATATAATGATTTAAAATAAAGTTTATTATCATAAAATGTGTTTATATATTAATAATTAATTTTATTACAATGAGAATATAATTTTATGATAGCATACGTTATTTTTCAAAGGATTAGAAAAATGATCATAATATTAAAATTGGTATTTTTAAAATAAATAAGGTTTTTATTTAAATATTAAATTAAGAAAATTTAAAAAATTATTTTAATAAAATGATATTTTTTTAATCTATATATCTAATAATGGTTAGGGTGAATTTATGTTATTTTTCATTTTTTTTGAATTTTTGGTGAATAGTGAAATATAACCGAATATGATAATTTGAAAAAAAATAAATATAAAAGGATAAATGAGTCATGGATAATGTAAGTGACCATATAATCAACATAACATTCACTAATTACTATATGAATCCAAAATATTGATCACTATTGGTAATCTTGATCCAAAATAATAAACTAATGAATATAATATTCATAAACACCCCTCTCATCCCCTTATAAATACCACCCTCACCACCCCTTATCCTCACACATTTTAAGAATAGAGATTACCCAAACTCTAAAAAACTCTCTCATAATATCTCTAATAATTTCCATAGAATCCTTGGTCTCACTAAAGACCATTTGAAGGAGCCTTAAAGGGCATCCTAGGAGGAGACACCCAAAGGAATAAGTAAATTATCAACTAAACCTCTTTCAATTTTTTTCTTCTTATACCAACTCCATATATTTTACATAAACCTAGAAATAGTAACATAAATATCCTTAATATACTATTATGTTATTATTATGGTGGAATATCCATATTCTACCCTCAAATTATTTGATTCTAAAACGAAAATACTATTTACTATATGGTTGGTTCATCGCCTCCATAAACAACACACTTAGATTTTCCCCCCACTTCAAGGGTGGTTATATAAATATTATTTTGGTTAAATATGATTATAATAAGTATATTATAACTTATTTCATGTTCTTTAATATAATTATAATTATTGAATTAAATAAAATTAGTCTAGTTTATGATGGTCAGTAAAACCATCATAATGAACTAACCATATAATGATGAATTTTATACTGAATAAGTCATAATTATGTTAGAATGAATATGTTTATTTGGGAACATTTAAATTTACAAAATAAAAATAATGAAATTTCATTTCACTTATATATTTTTATTCCCATTTGACAATAACTTCCATAATTAACCACAAGTGATCTAATCTTGGAACCATGAAATGAACCCCCTCAGAATATCAAATTCAAAATTGATATATCATTGAAATGGTTTTAAAAACATAAAATAATAATAGAAAATAAAACATATATTTAAAATTTTATTAATTGAGTAATTAATGAGTCTAATTTGATTATCTAGGACATTAAGTAAAAGTTCATAATGTTTCTGGAACTGAGGTAAAGGATCTCTTCGAACCACCCTTTTTAATTTGGGGTTATAATTTATATCTATTACCTCAATTTATCAACACATTCCTCTTATTTTTTTTATATTTTATATATATTTCCCACACATTATAACCTATCTTAATTCACATTTCCTTGATGGGCTTATACATGTTTTAAAGGATCCCTTCTTTATTTCTTTCGTTAAGATGAGAATATTATATGGAAATTCTATGTTTTATTAACTCATTTTAAGTACCACCCAATGAAATGTTTTAACATTACGTGGATTTTAAAAATATAAATTTTATTATATAAAACCATTTTATTTTATTTCTATTTTTATGGAAACTATTATGCTATTACACTCTTTAATGATTCTTTCCAAAACCACACTTAAATAGAATATTTACAAAATTATTTATCCACTCTATCTTATGTCTTTAATTCACTTAGATTCATTTTATTATCCTATTATTCTGTATTTATCTACAAACCTCTAAATATTATTTATTTCCTTCTTTAATTTAATTCATTATAAAATTTCATTTTGCTTTTGTTATAAGACATGATTATGTAATCCATTTAATTTCCATGGGTTTTTAGGATTATTATCCCTTTTGTATGATTTACTTATGTGTAAAACATATTCATGTACATGTTATGATGGTTGTTCCAAAATATTTCTCTAATTAATTAGGTAATGTTTATGTCTTATGATATGATTTGTATGGGATTAGGGAGTAAACATAATCCCTGATGGGACTTTTTCTACCATGTGATGTTGTCTTGGCAGTTAGCCTTGAATTATTCACATGTCATGTTTTATATTACCACCACATTACTATGTTAATAGTATCTTATGATTCTATATTATTTATTTCATTCTGAAATATAATTATTCACTAGAATTTTCTTTTATGATATCAAGTTATGACTTTCTATCATGTTTTTTCTCTTAATGGGATTTATTGATCACACCTTTATATTATGTATTCCCCAAGTTATTATATATAGTTTTAGGAGCTCAAAATTATTTGAGATATCCTTATAGAGAAGAAAATAAATATGATGTGTTTTAGTTTCATTTTGATGTATTATGAACCTAGTATTCTAAATAAACTAAGACTCTCAATATCTTTATTGTGTTTATTTGATATTTATATTAAAAAAGATGTAATGATTTGTGTAAAAGGATTGGGTTTCTATATTTGGTATTAGATCAAGCTCTAGTTATTTTTTTGGATTAGGAAAAGAATAAATTAGTAAAAACCCTAGAGATAAGTCTATGTATAAGAGAATATCATTGAATTTTAGTGATGTAAATAGGGAGTGGTTTCTAAGAAATTATTTCCCTATCTAGATAATATAAGTGGATGTGGATCTGGAATAGAAGTACCTAGGGGTAGTAACCATATAAGGGCTTGTTGGGTATTAAATCAACCTATATATAGTGTGTGATAAAGATACCTTACTGCACACCTAGTTTGAAACTCATGGGGGACATGCTTTGATAAATTCAAAAACTATTTATGAACCATTATAAAGAACTTAAATTGAATGATAATTTAGAATACCTAATAAGAAAAAAATTACAATGGATCACCTATATTGACACATAGAGATTAATATGTTATTATATATGTGTCATTTATAAGTTATTTTTTACAATTTCATAGTTGGACCCCTTTATGAGTTTTTTAGTTTGATTATTCTCATACCTAATTTTTATTTCCTTTATTTTTGTTAATGGAAGGAAATAAGAGAAACCATGTAACCAACTTGATAATAAATGTGATGATTTCCCTAATGATATTCCCAACCTAATAAGAGTGAGAGTAGAGAACGTCATCATAGTACTAGATCAAATGACTCAAGTTATGAATAATGACTTGAATCATGTATGATATACCTCCTTATTCTAAGAAATATAAAGTTGTGTTGGAGTCCTTTATACAATAATGGAATCCTACCTTTATTGGATATTTTAATCCCATAATCAAGGAATAATTAATCAACTCCATTGAGAAGATATCATCTGTCCTAAAATTATCAAAAAAAAAAGATAAATTCACACAAGTTATTTATCACATGGAGGGAGAAGCGGATTAGTGGTGGACAATGATCAAGAACATAAATCCAAAATAGAAAATTGAATCCATGGAATGGAAAGAATCAATAATTTTTTTAATAAATATTTTTCCCAATGTCTTCATCTTAAAATGGAAAAATAGTTCCATGGAGTAAAGTAAAAGGAAGATGAGTCTACCAGGGTGTATGATGAAAAATCCACAAGGATTTCATGATATACCTACAACTTTGTCATTGACCCTAAAATCAAGGTGGACTAATTTTTATTGGATTCAAGTTGACTCTATAAAAATATATCAACATTTGAGGATTTAGGGCCTATGAAAATATTATTTTTTGTGCCCTTATGGTCGAGATAGAGATTATGGACCCTCAGTGGTCTCGAGGGGATGAAGATAAATAGTAGAAAATAGAGTTTTATTCAAAATTATCAATTGATTAATATCACAAAGGAAATAAAACACAACTACTAACATGTAAAAAATGTGGGATAAAGCATCTTAGAAATTGTATCAAGGGAACAAGGAGACGCCTTTAATATGGAAAAGAAGGGAATTAGCCCAATCAATGTAAAAGGGAGATGAAGAACCGCAATAATATGATGGATTAAAAGAATGTTCAAATTAATAGTTATCCTGTAGTCTAGTGTTTTAACTACAAAGAACATGAGCATTATGTAATCCAATTCCCTAAGCCAAGGGTTTTCAAAGATATCCAATGACAATAACAACTAAGGCTTAGATGGAAAGTAATGGAATTTTCTATCACTAATTCAAAGGTGAATCATAAAAACAATGTGGTGAAAAGTATGATGGTTATTCATTCAATAATAATAAATTTACTATTTGATTCAAGTTCTTCACATTTATTCATATCTTTCAAATTTAGTTGAAATATTCAAACACCACCCAAAAACATGAAGGTTGAGTTATATGTGGGAATTAAAAATGGTGAAATTATTAAATCCCAATTATATAAATCTCCCAGTCAATTTTTTTGAACTAAACCGCAAAAAAAATATTTTCATACTTATTTTAGTGTAATTTGATGTCATATTGGGAATATACTGGTTGTCCTTATAAAAATAAAACATCAACTGTCAGGAGATGGAGACCACTCTTCACATCCTGATTCATCCTCCAATTTTGTACAAGTGAAAGAAGGGGGATGAATCTCCTTTGGAATATTCTTCTTAAGTGGGATATTATTTTTGTATGAGCATGAATATCTATCTCAAATGATGGATAAAAAAAAGATAATCATTATTGAAGGAATACCCATTGCGAGTGACTATATTAATGTATTCCCTGAAGAGTTTCATGGCCTTCCTCTTGAATGAGAGGTTGATTTATCAATTGAACTAATGCCTAGATCTCTGCCTATATCCCATACTCCCTAAAAAATGGATTCCATTGAGTTGGAATAGTTGAATAAGTTATAAGATAATCTAGAAAAGGGTTTTATAGGCCCAAGTGGTTCACCATTGGGTGCACTAGTCCTATTCATAAAAAATATGGATGGCCCAATGAGCCTATGAAATTATTATTATGATCTAAAAAAATAATAATAAATAGAAAGTGCCCCTTACATATATTTATAACTTATTCATTCATCTATATGGGGACCAATACTTATATAAGGTATACCTTTGATCGAGATATCACCCATTAATGGTAAAGAAAGAAGATATTCCCAATATTTCCTTTTGAAAAAGGTACGAACATTATGAGTTCATAGTGATGCCCTTAGAACTCACTAATGATCTGAAAATATTCATAGAATTTATGAATAAAGTCTTTATATATTACCTTGAAAATTTTTGGGTAGTATTTATAGATGATATTATGATATACTCTAAGAGTAAGGAGGATCATGAGGAGTATTTGAATATTGTGATAAAGACTTTTTTAAAAGAGAATCTACATTCAAAGTACAATAAATGAGATTGTTGGATGTAGGAAGTATCATTATTGGGTTATGATATCAATAGAAAAGGGATATCTATAAACCCATTTTAGGTAATTTTTTGAGTAATGTCCCAGAAAATCATCTATGAGTAAGATCCATAGTTTTATTGGACTACCTAATTATTACTGATGATTTGTGAGAAACGTCTCATGATTTTCAAACCCACTAACCAAGATGACTCTTAAGAGAGTGTATTTTTTATGAACTAATGAATGTGAAGAGAGATTCAAGTAATTTAAAAAAAATTATCACTGCACTAGTACTCACACTACTCTCATGTTTGGAAGATTTCATTGTTTAAACAAATTCCTCAAAGGAATCCTTCAGATATGTATTGATGAAAAATGAAAAAGTTATAGCCTAAACCTAAAGGGCGTTGAAGGTGCATGATAGGAACTGTCTAAAACATGATATAAAGTTTTATATAGTTATCTTCACATTGAAAATTTAGTGGGATTATCTCTAAGGGGAGAAGTTTTAAATATATAAGGATCATAAGATCCTTAAGTATATATTCACATATATGGTTCTTAATATGCACTAGTGATGATGGTTAGAGACGATTAAAGATTATGAATACTCAATCAATTACCATATTGGGAAGGAAAATAATGGGAAATATGATATAAGTAGAAAGGATCGTATAACCTTATCCATGAAGAGTATTGAGATAGATATGATCATCATATACATGTAAATTATAGACATGTGAATCACAAATAAGGGAAAATTATCATCCATTTTTTAAATGATTTCTTAACCATCAATTTTAGAGAAGATAAATGATGCTCAAAGGGGAGATATGGAAATATAAAAGGTGGAAACTAGAAGAAAAGAGAAATCCTCATAGTTAAAAATTGATGAAGATAGATTTGTAATATTTGATTCATTACTATATGTACCATCAAATCCTAAGATAAATAACGATCTATTGAATGATACACATAACTCAACATTCTCTATCCACCTATGGAGCATCAATATGTATTGGGATATTTGATAGAACTATTGGTGGGACAATATGAAGAAGGATATCACAAAAATATAAATCAAAGTGCCCAGAATGTCAGAAAGTGAAGGGGAAAAGGAACAAGTCCAAGTGGATGATGCAACCATTGACCAAAACTACTTGGAAATAGGGGAATATTAAAATGGACCCAGTCACTGATATTTCAAATAAATCAATATAAAATAATTTTATATGGTTATGTTTGAACCTCTTATAAAGACTAATAATTTCATTTCTATCCAATAGGATTTCTCACTTGATCAACTTAAAAGGATATACATCAGAGACATGGTTTTGCTGCATGGAACACCACTATTAATTGTTTCTGATCGAGATCCAAGGTTTACCTCCATATTCTAGAAAATCCTCCAACCTAATCTAAAATATAATTTAAAATTTAGTAGAGCTTATCAACCCCAAACAAATGGACAATTTTAGTGGACTACCCAGAAACTTTAGGACATGTTGAGAGCATACTATATGGACTTAAAAGGATGAAAAAATTAATATGATTATCTTATTGAGTTCTTATATAATAATAGCTTCTACTCAGGTATCCAAATAGATCCATTTTAATTCCCTTATTGTAAGATATGTAGAAAACTTGAGTGTTTTTATAAAGTTGGTGAATTCAATATATTCATATCTAAAATAGTCAAATAAATGTTATAAAAGGTCAACACCATTAAACAACACATCAATGATATTCAAATTCGATAGAAATGTTATGTTGATAATCACCGAGGATACCTAAATTTTGAGGTTGAATTTAACTTATTTCTATATATATATCTATGGAAGAGAGTCATGATATTTGGGAATAAGGGAAAACTAACTCCCAAGTACATTGGCCCCATTTAGATTCTTGATCGTATTAGATCTATGTCCTTTTGAATAGAACTACCATAAACACCATCTCAAGTACATAACATGCCCCACCTATTCCTATCAAGGAATTATATATCATATCCCTCACATATAATATATCCATTGGTGATACATTTAGAGCATTATCCCTCTTATGAGAAGTAGCCATGGAAAATCTTAGACTGTAGGGAAAAATTTATACACAATAAGAAAAATCACCTAGTTATAGTATTATGAAGGTACCATAAGTATGAGGAGGTTAAATGGGAACTAGAGGAAGTAATAAAATCAAATTAATTTCATATTTTTCAAACTTAGTATGTAAAATTAAATTTCTAGGATGTAATTTTCTTATGGGGGAAGAATGTAATGACCTATAATTTTATCAATGAAATTTTCCTTATGGTTATATAATTGTGTCATATTTAGTAATGTAGTATCAAATAAATCACCTACACCACATGATAGAACCACCAATATTATTAATTTAAATAATACATTTATAGAATAAATATGACCATAAGAAATGAAAGTGTTATAGTCGTACCAAAAATATAAAATAAGACAACTATAATATAAAAATTTGGATATTCTCACTCCTTCAAAGTGATCCCACCCATGAAAAACACTTTATAAATGAAAAAAATAATTGAAAAAAATATTCATTTTGAAAATAAATGAATATGTAATCTTGAGATAAAAATAAGTGAATAGAGAATGAATGAAATGTAAAGTGTTCATAGAAAGTATGAAACCAATACAACCATTACAAATATGGATTCTGAAATTGTAATTAACCATTAGGATAATTTACCCAACCCTTATAATAGTATCCTCACCTATGGAAATTTAAAATAATATTTAGTTATTTTATAAAATGAAAATATGACAAATTTAATTCATGATATAAGTAAATAAAGGTTTTGAAAATGATAAAATAAGTGTTTGAATTTTTGTAAAACATATATGTGTTATTTTAATTTTTATGACAAATATAATGAATTAAAATAATGTTTATTAACATATATTTTTTATAAACTAATAATATTTTTTATTATAATTATAATATAATTTTATTAGTCCTGAAGTAAATTTTAGAAGGTCCATAAAAATAATCATAATATTAAAATTAATATTTTTCAAATAAATAAGGATTTTATTTTAAAATTAAATTAATCAAATTTATAAAATTATTTTCATAAAATATATTTCATATTTAGAATCTAAATTTCAGAAAATGGGTAGGGTTATTTTTTAGTAATTTTCTAATTTTTTGAATTTTTGGTGTAAAGTGAAATATGAAAAAATACAATAATTTAAAAAATAAGCAAAATAAATGAAGAAATGAGACATGGAAAATGTAAGTGATCACTAAATAATAATCACATGAACTATTTAGTATAAATAGTCATAATATTTTTAACTATTTTTATTCTTGATCCAAAATAATAAACTACTATATATAATATACAAAAACACCCTTCTCCCCCCGTATAAATACCACCACTCGCCACCCCTTATCCTAAAAAAGTATATGCATTGGAGCTTACCCAAACTCTTAAAAACTATTGTTGGGTAAAAATACCTCAAGGAATCATTAAAGTATTTTTTAGGTGATTGTGTTTGTTGACAAAGTGGACATCTGTGTTGTGATTGTTGACAAAGCAAACCATGACAAACAAATTTGTTGACAAAGGGGATTTCATGGTGGCATGTCGAGTTCAAGGGTTGTGGTTAACGATCTATGTTTGATTCAAGAATATCGACAAAGGAATGGATGATCTGGAGGTGGTACAAAAAGAGCAGATACAAGGTGGCGTCGTTTTCCAGTGTTTGCAAAATTTTTGGGCCTGAAAATCGACAAATGAAGAAAAGTGGTTTTTGGTAAAGGGACTTGCACACCGTGTACTTTAAGGAGAGGAAACTTGCGCGCCTTTTGTTTTTCAAGATCAAAGCATCAAAATATGGCAAAAGGATAAGGGGAGCTCAAGTTTTAGAGTTGGCCGCGTAAGTGATTTGCGTGACAGGAGACTTGCGCACCGAAACATGTGTGCCAAGGGGAGACTTGGGCACCATCACACAGGGTGTCCAAATGCCTATAAATACAGTTCGAAACCTTTTCATTCGGTGAAGAGTTCAACACTTAGAAAAATCAGAGCTCCTGTCATGCAGGTGTGGTGGTCGCGCAAGTGGTGTGTGGTCACACAAGTATAAGTTACGTGCCATGTGATAGTTGCGCACCTAAGGTGGTTTGGGCGAGAAAGGAAGTGAGTCGCGCAAGTTTTGAGTTGAAGAAGAAGGTGTCGTGCAAGTAGTTTAGTGAGACTTGTGTGCCAGATTTTGAAGAAGCACGAAAGTTGTTTGTTGCGCACCAAAATTGGATTGGGCGTAAAAGGTTGTGTGTCGCGCAAGTTTGGAGTTGTAGAAGCTTGTGTCACGCAAGTGGTTGAGGTGGACTGGCGTTCCAGTTTTAACTTGCGCGCTGTCTTAGAGAAGGTCTTCGAGTAAGGTTGATTCACATCATAGATTAAGGGCTGTGTGAAAGCTGGAAGATTGACCGATACCTTCGGTGCAAAGTGAGATTCATCTACGGGTGAAAGGTGAACTTCAACAGAGAATCTACATAAAACATAGGGTGCATTCATTAGTGATAATGAAGAGACCTACAGGTCTATAAACTGTTAGTGGATCCTTTCCAGAGCAGTAAGCAAATGAAGAGGAATAAGGTGATCCTCTCCCCCGACAGTGAGCCAGAGAGAGAGACAGGGAGTGAACCTTGGGAAAGTAGTGAGATGACCCTAAACATTGTAAAGGCAATGAGCCTGGGAATAGAAGTGATCTATCTCGAACCTTGTAAATAGGAGTGTGCTTTTAGTGGATTTGGTACATCGGCACATTTCCAATGTATACTCCTTGGACGTAGCCCAGTGAGGGTGAACCAAGTAAAAATTGATGTCTCCTATGCATGCTTTACTTTCTGTTTATTTTGTGCCATTGGAAAGAGAGAGAAGAGTGTTTTTCTTAATAGAGAAACAAGATCAGAACGAGAATTAATTTTAAATTAGTCATACCCTAATTCACCCCCCTATTAGGGTATCCAACCTTGTGGACCTAACAATTGGCATCCGAGCGAAAGGTTGATATTAGTTTTTCTCTCAATGGAGGTCACAAATCTTAAAGGGATTCTGATCTTCGATGGAAGTAATTTTCAGATATGGAAGAATCGAATGCAACACTATTTCTGATCTTTGGGAATGGATGTGTTTTTAGCAGCTATGTATGGTATCTCAGCTGACATCAATAGTGAATCATTATCATAAGCTGAAATAAGGGAGCTAGATGCTAATGAAAAGGGTATTAATGCCTTAGGTGGAGCCCTTTCAAATGCTATCTATACAAAGGTGATGTCATGAAAAACATCACATGCTATATTGGAAAAGCTTTTGAACATATATGAATGGGATAAAAAAGTCAGAGAGTCAAAGCTTCAAGTTCTGTGGAACAAATATGAAGATCTGAGAATGAGCCTGAATGAATCTGTTGATGTATTTTTCGATAGGGTAAATGCTATTGTGGAAGACATGTGGGGTCTTGGAGAAGTCATCGAAGATATAAATATTGTGAAGTGTATATTGAGGAAACTTCCACCTCGGTTTAATCTGAAAGTCTCAGCATTGAAAGATAAAGACCCAAAAGAGCTGACGTTGGATAACCTGCATAGTACCCTTGTTGCATATGAAGTGAGGAATAATGATAATGATGCTATGGAAAAGGGGAAATCCAAGGAGGTGGAATCTAAGGCCATGAATAATCTCACCATTGAATAATCTCAGGAAGAATAAGAGAAAGATGAGGTGATGTCATTCCTCTCCTCAAACCTTCAAAGAGGAAAGAAAAGTTTAAAGGGAAGGTTCCACTTTCTTATTTTCGATGTGGAAAGGTTGGAAATCTTGCGGCAAGGTGCCCCAAAAATTTTCAAGAAGAAAATGATGAAGATAAAGTTGAAATTCCCAAGAAGAGATCTTTAGCCTATGTGAAAGGGAAGAAGTAGTTTAAGAGAAATTTCTTCAAGAAGAAGAATCTTCTTTCACAGGAAATAGACAGTTCAGATGAGTCTGAGGTTGAAGAGGTAGAGGAGATTGAAAATCTCAAAGATCATGGAGAAAATGCTATGGTGGCAGTCCTCAGTAGTTCTCAAGAGAATAAAGAAATTGAAGCTGATGATGAAGAAGAAGAAGTTGAGGGAAGAGTTGACATGAAAGCTTAGTTAGAGGATGATCTTAAAGAGATAGATGTTTGGAGAGCCAAAAAAAAGAAATCTAAGAAATTTGTTCGTGATTCCAAACACTATATGCAGCAGCAGGAAGAAGAGAAGTCTAAGTTGATGGAAGAAATTGAGAAACTCAAGTTATCAACACCAGAGAACTCAGAATCAGTTCTTGAGTATAAGCTCAAAATTGAAGAACAGAAAAGGGAGATCGATGACTTGAATATAAAAGTGAAAGATCAAGTCAAGTGTATTGAAGAAATTTAATAATAAGTGTCCAGTATACGAGAAAAATGAAGGATCAAGAAAAACTCTTCACCCCCAATGTGATATATGAAAAAAAGGCCATTCAGAAGATAGAAAAGATGAAGAGGAGGCAAGTAGTTCAGCAGGAATAAAGCAGTAATTGAGCTCAGATTCCAAGGTCTAATTGGGAATTGATCGAAAACAAAAAGGTGTAAATGTGGATTTCAGATCGCAAGAATCCACTTCGAGATTGAAGGTTGATTTGGGCAGAAAACAGAATTAGAATATTCAAAGATCCCAAAGGGAAACTCATAGTGTAGAAGTAACACAAAGGAATACACCTTATATCAGGTGTTATTGTTGTGGAAAGATGATACATTCACAGTATGTGTGTTCCATAGCCAGGAGATATCAAAGGGAACAAAAACAGAGGTGGTATCTAAACAGAGAATGGTTTTCCAAAACATATTTTGAAGGACACTGTTTTTGGTGCGGGGGATTTGGGCACATGGATAGGTACTGCACTTTGACCACATAGAGAAATGTTCTAAAGAAGAATCAAAACGTTCACAAGTAGAAGACCAATAAACCAACATGTGAGTTAAAAATGTAGAATAGATTTGGGACTTTGCAAGATGAAGCTGGTCCATCATACTCTGAGAAAGAACAGAAGTCTCAATTCATGCCGAGTGTGAAGGAAAAAATATGGACCAAGAAGAAGAAGAATGAGAAGGATGTGGTGGAAGAAATTTACCTTAAGGCATCCGATCACTCTGGTGTGTGGATCCTTGATAGTGGTTGCACATCTCATATGACTAGCAATAAAGATCTTGTTAAAGGCATAAAATATGACAAAGAAGGAGTTGTCAAATTTGGAAACGATGAAGGCCTGGAGATTGTTGGATCAGGAAAGGCCAAGTTTGGGGGCAAAGAGATGAGACGTGCTAATGTCTTGGTAGTAGAGGGTCTTAGTCATAACTTGCTCAGTGTCAGTCAACTAAGTGACTCTCGACACTCTATTCGATTTACCAAGACGATGTGTGTTGTGAAAGGAAAAGTTGGAGAAATCGTTCTATAGGGAAAAAGGACAAAGGTAAATCTTTACCTTGTAAGTGGGGAATAATATATGTGTCTTTTATCCAAATAGGAAGAAAACAAGCTGTGGCATAAGCGACTTGGTCATCTATGCCAACCATTTATGGAAGATCTTGTAAAGTGTGATGCTGCTAGAGACCTTCCCAAATTATTACATGACATCACTCATACATGCGATGCTTTCCAACAAGGGAGGATCATCAGAAAGACATACAAGCCAAAGGAATAGAAATCAACCAAAGTGCTCAAATTGGTGCATGCTGATGTTTGTGGACTGATCTCACCACGAGCCATAAATGGGAAAAGGTACTATGTCCAATTTATTGATGATTATAGCAGAATGGCCTGGGTATTTTTCATTACCCATAAGAGAGAAGTGTTCAGTTGTATTAAGCAGTATAGGAGGGAATCAGAAAGGAAGCTTGGGCAGAAAATTCTGAAGTTTTGTACTGATAAAGGTACATAATTCACAAACTGTCAAGTAGAGGACTATCTAGAGAAACACGAGATAAGGCATCAAGTTTTATCAGTGAGAACTCACCAATAGAATGGATTAGTTGAAAGAAGAAATCAGATCATCAACAACATGGCCACAATAATGCTTATTGAAAAGGATCAACTAGAAAATTTTGGAAGGAATCAATTTTGACATCGGTCTATATTTTGAATAGGGATCTATTGTGTCCTAAAGAAGGGAAGACTCTATATGAAATGTGGTACGGAAAGAAACCAACATTGAAATACTTTTGAATCTTTGTAAGTAAGTGTTTCATCCTCAATAAAGAAAACCACAGGAAGTTTGAGTCACGACGAGATAAGGGGATATTCCATGGCTACTCAGGTAAAAGAAAAGAATATACATGCTTCAACAAAAGGCTGTGAAAAATTGTTGAGAGTAATGACATCACTATTGTGGAAAATGAAGAGAATATTCAACAGCATAGTGAATAGTTTCTTGATGAAAGTGATGAAGAGGATAACAACACAGGAGGAGAAGAAGTGGAAGATGATGACTCAGAAGAAGACACTGATGATGAAAAAGAAAGTGTCAAGTCTGTGTCTGCAAGGAAACCAAAGAGTGGAGCTTAAATTGATAGGAAGAATATCATTGGTGATCAGACAGCTCTAGTTCAGACAAGAAGAATGAAGTCACTGTAGCAGACATCTTTCTTATCTCAGGTAGAGCCAAAATATTTTGCTGATGTAGCTGAAGATGAAAATTGGGTTCAGGCTATGAATGAAGATCTTGATCAGATTGAAAATAACCAGACGTGGGAGATTGTTTCGAGGCCAGTAGATAAGAACATCATCGAG
Organism: Viscum album; assembly: GCA_963277665.1. NCBI lineage: Eukaryota > Viridiplantae > Streptophyta > Magnoliopsida > Santalales > Viscaceae > Viscum > Viscum album. Next base: position 740,196,100 of record OY728138.1, on the reverse strand, counting down.
ACTAAATGGGTCTTTCGCAACAAGTTGAATGAAGATGGCACAATGATTCAAAAAAAAGCACGACTGGTGTGTAAAGGATACTCCCAAATAGAGGGTATTGATGTTGATGAGACATTTGCACTAGTTTCAAGGCTAGAGACAATCAAATTTTTTTAGCCATAGCAGTACAAAGAAAGTTAAAAGTGTTCCAGATGGACGTCAAATCTGTATTTATAAATGGGGTTCTGGAAGAAGAGGTGTACATTGAGCAGCCAGATATTTTTCTCATTCATTTGGATGAGAAAAAAGTTTACAGGCTAAAGAAGGCATTGTATGGGATGAAATTAGCACCAAGAGCATGATACTCAAGGCTTGATCAGTACTTGAAGAAGCTTGGTTTCTAGCATGGGGGAGTTGATTACAATATTTATTTCAGCAATGACAGTAATCAAAGGATGATGGTGTTGGTTTATGTCGATGAAATAATATTTGGCGGATCCAATGAAGCTCAGTGCAGACAGTTTTCCGAATTCATGAAAAATGAGTTTGAGATGTCAATGATTAGAGAGATAACGTTTTTCCTTGGTCTACAGGTGACAAAAGGAAGGAATGGAACATTTATTTCGCAATCCAAATATGAAAAGGAGGTTCTGAGAAGGTTTGGAATGGATAATTCCAAGGAAATGAAGACTCCAATTGCTACCCGGATGAAATTATCAAAATATGATAATGGAAAGGTAGTTAATATCACAAAATACAGGCAAATTATTGGAAGTTTGCTGTAATTGACCGCAACAAGGCCTGATATTGTTTTCGCCACATTCCAAGCAGCGAGATATCAGAGTAATCCTAAGGAAAGCCACATGTTTCCCGTGAAAATAATAATTCGGTATATCAAGGGCATGGTGGACTTCGTATTGACATATAGTGACAAATCTTAGATAGAGTTATTGGTATATACTGTGCCGATTGGGCCAGTTCAGCGGATGACATGAAATCAACATCTGGAGGTGAATTATATCTTGATGGACTATGTATTGCTTGGTTCAGAAAGAAGAAAGATTTCATTTCATTAAGCACTGTAGAAGCTCAGTATATTGCGGCCACTCAAGCTTGTACACAGTTAGTATGGATAAAGAAACAACTTGAAGATATAGGAGTTGAAGTGAAGTCTCCGATCATAATCCAATGTGATAATTAAATTTCTATCAATCTTAGCAAAAATCTATTTCATCACTCATGGACAATGCACATTGAGATCAAATATCATTTAATCAAGGAGATGGTGGAGCAAGGGCTTGTGAAATTGGAGTATGTGCCTACAAAGCTCCAGGTTGCAGATATTCTGACAAAGGACTTACCTAAGGAAGCATTTGAAAGGCATCGACTGGCTCTGGGAGTTCAGTTGACTCCCCGCACTTAAAAGAGTGTGTATGTGGATCCCCCTCTCCCTGAGGTATGATGTGTTTTTCCCTAATGTGCTAATATGTGTTCTCTACTCTGTTACAGACAACAAAAGAGTGACCTTTGGGTTCGTTGAAAATGGGGGAGAAAATAGTGATTGTTTAAGGGGGAGACATTGTGGTAATTTGATAAATCATGATTGATATGGGGAGCTGACAGGTGGAACAGCGAGATAGGGGGAGTGCAATGAGATAGGGGGAGAATTTCAAATCTGATGATGCTAGAAGTGATCAATCAAAGAATAGATATCGCGACAGCTGAGGATCATGATAAAAGCAGAAGAGTGGTGTTGGAATGTGGTAAGAATATTTTCGAATATTTCCAAAAATTAAAAAAATTGGAATCAGTTTGGTGTCAACAGTGGATGTCAGAGATGAAGTGATTCATTGATGAACTTTTCATTTACTATTGTTTCTCATGCCGATCATTTCTCATGTGGGCTTAGAGTATGTGTTGAGTAAATCCTTGATCACTATCGGAATCGCAATAGGATAATGGTGGCTAAATAATTAATGATGTATCTTATTATGGAAGAGTTTTCAACAAACCCAAATGGGGAGATTGTTGGGCAAAAATCCATCAAGGAATCATTAAAGCATTTTTGAGGTGATTGTGTTTATTGAAAAAGTGTACATCTGTGTTGTGATTGTTGACAAAGCAAACCATGACATACAAATTTATTGACAAAGGGGATTTCATAGTGGCATGTCGAGTTTAAGGGCTATGGTTAACGATCCATGTTTGATTCAAGAACATCGAAAAATGAATGGATGATCTGGAGGCGGTACATAAAGAGCAGATACAAGGTGGCGCTGTTTTCCAGTGTTTGCCAAATTTTTGGGCTTGAATATCAAAGAATTAAGAAAAGTCATTTTTAGGAAAGGGAATTGCGTGATGTGTACTTAATGGAGAGGAAACTTGCACGCCCTATGTTTTTCAAGATCAGAGCATCAAAATATGGAAAATTTATAAGGGGCGCTCAAGTTTTAGAGTTGGTGGCGCAAGTGATTTGCGCGGTAGGAGACTTGCACGCCTAAACGTGCGTGCCGAGGGGATACTTGCGCGACGTCGCACATGGTGTCCAAATTCCTATAAATACAGGTCGAACCCTCCTCATTCAGTGAAGAGTTCAACACTTAGAAAAATCAGAGCTCCCATCGCACAGGTGTGGTGGTCGTGTAAGTATAAGTTGCATGCCAGGTGATAGTTGCGCGCATAAGGTGGTTTGGGAAAGAAAGAAAGTGAGTCGCACAAGTTTTGAGTTGAAGAAGAAGGTGCCATGCAAGTAGTTTGGTAACACTTGCGCGCCAAATTTTGAAGAAGTGCAAAAGTTTTTGGTTGCGTTCCAAAATTGGATTGGGCGTAAAAGGTTGTGTGTCACGCAATTTTGGAGTTGCAGAAGCTTGTGTCACACAAGTTGTTGAGGTGGACTTGCGCACCAGTTTTGACTTGCGCACCGAGACTTGTGCACCGGATTAGAGAATGGAACCAAGTAAGGTTGATTCACAACAGAGATTCAGGGCTGTGTGAAAGCTGGAAGATTTCCTGATAACTTCGGTGCAAAGTGAGATTCATCTACGGGTGAAAGGTGAACTTCAACAGAGCATCTACATAGAACAGAGGATGCATTCATTAGTGATAATGAAGAGACATACAAGTCTATAAACTGTGAGTGGATCCTTTACAGAGTAGTGAGCAAAGGAATAAGAAGAAGGTGATCCTCTCCACCGGTAGTGAGCCAGAGAGAGAGAGACAGGGAGTGACCCTTGGGAAAGCAGTGAGCTGACCCTAAACATTGTAAAGGTAGTGATCTTGGGAATAGAAGTGATCTATCCCGAACCTTGTAAACAGCAGTGCACTTTTAGTGGATTTGGTACATCAGCACATTGCTGGTGTATGATCCTTGGACGTATCCTAGTGAGGGTGAACCAAGTAAAAATTGTTTTGTTCTGTGAATGCTTTACTTTCTGTTTATTTTGTGCCACAGGAAAGAGAGAGAAGAGTGTTTTTCTTAATAATGAAACAAGATCAGAACGAGCGTTAATTTTAAATTACTCATACCCTGATTCACCCCCCTCTCAGGGTATTAATCCTTCTGGACCTAACAACTAACTTATAATATCTCTTCCCATGTATCTAGAATCACTACTATCACAAAATACTATTCCTAGGAGACTTTCTGTGTATCCTAATAGGGGAAATCTAAAAGAAGAGGTAAATTCTCAACTAAACCTATTTCAATTTTATTATTCTCATAACACCACCATATGATTTCCATAAAACTATATATAGTAACATAAATATGATAAATATAATGATATGTTATTATGATGGTGGAATATTCATCTTAAACCTTCCCTTTACTTGATTCTAAATTGAAAATGATGTTCACCAAATGGTGGGTTCACCTTGTTAAAAAAAATGTACTTCGTTTTTCTCCACTGCCTTCAAGGATGGTTATAGAAATATTATAATGGTTAAATATGATTATAATAATCATATTATAAATTTTTTAATTTTCTATAATATATTAATAATATTTGAATTAAATAAAATGAATTTGGTTAGTGATGGTTGGTAAAACCGCCTAAATGAACTATCCATATAATGATAATGTTAATACTGAATGAACCATCATTATGGTGAAGAACATATAGAAACTTGAGAGAATTTAAATTTATATTAGTATGTTAATACCATATAATTTGAATTTGGTTGTTTTAGTCCCATTTTATAATAAATTTAATAATTATCCACAAGTGATCCGACCTTTGAATCGTGAAACAAACGCCTTCAGAACAACCAAATCAAGCTTTTTATCACATTAAAATGGATGTAAATGAACATAATATAATTATAGTAAATAATATATAGATTAAAATGTTTATTAATTAATTAATTCATGATTCTAATTTTATTATCCAAGATGTTAAGTACACGTGAAAGACAATTCAGGAACTAAGGTAAGGTATTTCTTCGAACAACCCCATTTTTTTGGGCTTATGATTTCTCTCTATTACCTCAATTTCTCACTATATTAATCTTATTTAGTTCTTATATATTATTTATATATGACCTAAATATATATAACTATCTTAATTAACATTTTCTTTATGGTGATATACTTCTTCTTAAGGTCCCCTTCTTAATTTCTTTTGCTAAGCAGAACCGATTAAAGGGGACTTCTCTATTTTCTTGACTCATTTCAAGTACCACTCAATGAAATGTTTTTAACCATAAATTGATTCTAAAAATACACATTTTATTACGTAAAACGATTTTAGTCATTTTTTATAGAAACTATTATACCCTTACCCTCTTTAATGATTCTTTACCCATTTTTACTAAAACCACACATAAAAGGACTATTTAAAAGATTATTTCTCCGCTCTATTTTATGTCATCAATTAACATGGAATAATTTTTATATCCAATGATTCATTATTTATATATAAATATAAAATAACTATTTATTACCTTATTTCATGGTAGTCATTAATAAATTCCATTTGGCTATGTTATAAGATATGATTTTGTGACCCATTTCATTTCCATTGGTTTTATGATGCTTATGCCTTATGTATGATATCCTTATGTGTCACAAACATACATATACATATTACAATGGGGTTTTACCATATAGAGATCCAATTAATTGGGTAAATTTTATGTCTCAAGATATGATATGTATGGGATTAGGGAGTAAAGCTAATCTACAATGAGACTTTATCCATCATGTGATGTTGTCAAGGAATTTAGCATTGAATTATGCTTATGTAATGTTTTATGTTGCTTCCACATTCATATGTTTCCATGATATTATGATTCCATATTATTTATGTCATGATCCTATATGATTATTCACGAACCTTTTATTTAATGATATCATGTTATTTCAATTGAATCAAATTCTACGATCACTTCTATAAACATTCCCTTTAACAGTGTGAAAAAAGGACTTTAACAATGCTAAAAAAGTGTTGTTGTCCTCGATGCTATAAAAGGGGGTCCCCTTTATCAGTGATAAAAAAGAGTTGATAAAGTGGAACCTTTATCAACACTAAAAAAGCAATGATAAAGGCCACTTGTTATTAGTACCTTTTTAGCACTGATAAAGGACCCTCTTTATCATTGATATTTGTAGCACTGATAAAGGCCCAACCTACTGCAGTGTGCTGTTTGTATAGTAACACACTATAGAGAAAACATTTATAAAAAACCTGTAACCTATATATTCACAATATATAATTTAATTGAAATAAATTTGACATAATGAATACAAAAAAACCACTATATACATTTCAAACAATGTTTTGTATAATTACATTTATAATTATCCACAAACATTTAAAAAAATTGATGTTTCATCTTCTTTGGTGCCTACAAACCCCTATAATAATGGTACGTCCATGGTATCAATTTCTGAAAAAATAAAATCAACCTCCGAAAAATATTCTATCTATATAAGAAAACAAATCTTATGTTAGTAATACTATAAATAAAAAAATTATACATTAACATGAAAGAATACGTCAATTTTAAATAAAAAGGCACACTTTGAGTTATATAAATCAAACTATGAATTATATTGAGGTAGGGTTGATTTATACACATTAAAAATGACGTATGGATCATTTTCCTAAATTATCAAAACAATCCGAATGTGTTTTCTTAATTTTTGAGAATGTCACTTGTTCTTTTTACTAAAATTAATGTCAATTTTAAATAAAGGAACTTTTGGAGTTATACTGATCACGCAATGTTCTAGATTTAGGTATAGTAAATTCTTAACCATCACAAATTACTTATGGATCATTTTCCAAAATTATCAAAACAATCTAAATGCATTTTCTCAGTTTTCAGTATTTCACTTATGTTTTTAGCTAAAATGACATTTAAAACTAGAAACATGAAATGTGAGGCATACCAGTCGCATCGTGTGTTTGTTTGTTGTGAGATAGCTTCATACACATCAAAAATGACTTATAAATCAATACCATACATTATCAAGATAGTCGGAGAAATTTATCTTGTTTTTCTATGATCGACACATGTTTTGAACTAAAATGTCAATTTTAAACAGATAATGGAAAAATTGAGTCATAACAACCACACCATGAATCATATTGAGGTGAGTTTGATTCCAAAATATCAAAAATGACTCATGGATCATTGTAAAAAATTATCAAAACAATACGAATGTGTTCTCTTGGTTTTCAGTATGTCACTTGTTATTTTTTACTAAAAATTAATTTCAATTTTAAATAAGAAGACACAATTAGAGTCATATTGGTGTCATTGTGTGTCACATTTAGGTGTGGTTTACTCCTATAAATCAAAAATGACTTATGGATCATTATACTAAATTATCAAAACAACCTGAATACGTTTTCTTAGTTTTCAGCAAGTTACTTATTCTTTTTACTAAAATTAATGTCTATTTTAAATAAAAGAAGACACTTTGAGTTATATTGGTCACAATGTGCATCATATTAAGGTCAATTTGATTCTTAAACCTAAAAAATTACTGATATATTTCCCCTTAAAGTATTAAAACAATCCCAATTCATTTTATTAGTTTTCAGTATGTAGCTTGTTATTTTTACTAAAATTAATGTCAAATTTAACTAAAAATTCATAATTAGAGTTATACCTATCATGATCTACATTATATTGAGGTGGGTTTGATTCCTACATGTTATAAATGTTTTATTAATTTTTTTCTTAAAGTATAAAAATCATAAAAATGCATTTTCTCTATTTCGAGTATGTCACAAGTTATTTTTAATAAAATTAAAGTCAATTTTAAATAAATATCTACACATAGAATTATACTAGTTACACCATGCATATTATTGAGGTGATTATGATTCATAAATGTAAAAAATTAATCATGTACCATTTTACTGAAGTATCAAAACAACCAAAATGTGTTTTATCAGTTTTAAGTATGTCACTTGTGCTTTTTTTTAAATTTCATTTGAAACTGGAAACATGGACTTTGAGTTATACCAATCAAATCATATGTAAATTTGATGTGATAATAATTGATACTTTTCAAAAATGACTTATGATTTTTTTCCTAAATTATCAAGACAATCTGAGTGCATTTGATTAGTTTTCAGTGAGTGTTAATTTTTGAACTAAAATGTTAATTTTAAACTGATAAAGAATACTTTGAGACATACCAGGAACATCATGTATTAGATTGAGATATGGATTATTCCTACACATCAGAAATGACTTATGAATCATATTATTAAAGTATCAAAGTAATTAAAATGATTTTTCTTGATTTTGTGTATTTTATTTGTCTTTTTTACTAAAATTAATATTAATTTTAAATAAAAAGGACTTCGAGTCATACTGATCACACCTTGCATCAGTTTGATATGAGGCAGATTCCAATATATACCAAATGACTTATAGATCATTTTACTAAAGTTTCATAAAAATTAAAATTCATTTTCGCATTTTTTATTATGTCACTTATACTTTTTACTAAAAGTAATGTCAATTTTAAATAAAAAGACACACTTATAGTTATACCGGTTACACCATGAATAATATTAAGGTGGGGATGATTCTTTCATGTTAGAAATTACTTATGAATTATTTTAATAAAGTATCAAAAAAATGAATATTTTTATTATTTTTATTATGTTAGTTGTTTTTTTACTTAAAATAATGTTAATTTTAAATAAATAGACACACCTAGAATTATACCGGTCACACCATGCATGATATTGGGTTTATGATGATTCCTACACATCAAATATGAATTATGGATAATTTTAGTAATGTATTAAAACAATCATAATACATTTTCTTAGTTTGGAGTATGTCACTTGTGTTTTTTATTAAAATGTGATCTAAAACTGGAAACACACACTTTGAGTCATACCAATCACATTATGTATAATTTTTACATTAGAGTAATTCTTATAATTCATAGATGAATTATAAATTATTTTCTTAAATTATACAAAAAATAAAAGTTCATTTTTTCAGTTTTTTGTGAGTGACACTTTTTGAACAAAAATATCAATTTTAAACTGATAACAAACACTTTGAGTTATACCAGTCACATTGTGTACCATATTTATATGTGGCTGATTCTTGCACTTTAAAAATGAATTATGGATCATTTTATTAAATTAAAAAAACAATTACAGTGCATTTGATCAGTTTTGAATATGTCAATTGTCTTTTTGACTAAAATTAATGTCAATTTTAAATAAAAAGACACACTTGGAGTTATACCGGTCACACCGTGCATCGTATTGGGGTGATGAAGATTCCTAAATGCCCGAAATACATATGTATAGTTTTTTAGAGTATAAAAATAATCCAAATGTGTTTTATTGATTTTGAGTACATCACTTGTCTCTATAACTGAAATGTCATTTTAAAATAGAAATATGCACTTTGAGTCATACCTATCACATCACGTATTAGTTTGACAAGAGACTGATTATTACACGTTATAAATGAATTATGTAACATTTTCCTAAATTATCAAGAAATTCCAAGTGTGTTTTCTAAGTTTTTTGTGAGTGACACTTTTTTAATTAAAATGTCAATTTTAAACTGATAATGGACACATTGAGTCATAGTAGGAAAATTGTGTATCAAATTGAGGTTAGTTTAAATATTACATGTCAAAAATTAATTATGGATCATTTCCCTAAACTATCAAAATAATATGAATGTGTTTTCTCGTTTTTGAGTATTTCAATTTTCTTTCTTACTGAAATTAATGTCAATTTTAAATAAAAATAAGCACTTAGAGTCATACTGGTCACACCGTATATCAGATTGAGGTGTTCCTAATTCCTACATGTAAAAAAGTCTCAAAACAATCGTAACTGCCAATGTTATCATTCTTTCCATTGGATTTCATTTTGTAACTAAAAACACTTCATATTGAGTCGATGTTCTTAGCTAAAAAAGTAATTAGTGTTGGATGTTCGACAAGGAAAGAAAATAAAAAGCATGATAATATTGGAAAAAAGGAACATGTTATCTTTTTTGTGTCTTGTTTCAAGTCATTGAAAGAAAAATATGACTTCCTAAAGGATATATTTAAAAAAAATAAATAAGTATTAGATAAAAATGATAAGTAAATTAACTTACAAATATTAGATAAAATTATGACAAAATTAATTAAATTAGTAGTAGGAAATAACCTTTTC